>OY540812.1:29333097-30583097 GCA_961205875.1 Sialis fuliginosa | reverse complement strand
TGTTATAGATTTCCAGTATCAAATAATAATAATTTAGACCAGGGGTGTATGGGGCCAGTGGGCCCGCCGATTTTTATCAAGTATTTTTTTGTTCTTTAATTTTTTCCTGAGTTAGGTACTTGTAGAAGATTACACAGGTCAACAAAAAAAATATTTTTTTTTGGGTTTCTGTTCTCTTGCTTAAATTCTGATTCTAGACATTGAAAAACACTTAAATATTCATATTTAGTTCATAAAGTTTGCTTTGGTCTGATTTACAACGATAAGTATGATTTAATTCATTTCATAAACAAAAATAAAACAAATAATGAAGAGTGATGACTTTACCAAGCTTCTCAATGCTCGTGAAAAACCAGCCTGGGAAAGTTTTAAAGCAGTAGTTGATGGATTTCTTGGGAATCATAGAGCTATTAACTATGCAGAATTGATTGAAAAAATGCTTGAAAGCTTTAAAGTTATGGGCTGCAGAATGTCTCATAAACTTCATATGCTACATTCTCATCTGGACGAATTTAAAGACAACATGGGGGCCTACGAGGAACAAGGAGAACGTTTTCACCAAGATGTGATGGACTTTGAACGGCGATATCAAGGACAGTACAACGAGAATATGATGGGAGATTACATTTGGGGCTTAGTACGAGAGAGCTCATACGAGCATAAAAGAAATACGAAAAATATTCACTTTTAGACATTAATTTCTTGTTATTTTACATCTATATATTATTGTTTATCACAAATCTTGAATAAAAAAGACTCTTCTATCTAAAAAAATATTTTCTAATTATAATTTAGAGTAGAAGTGTAGAAAAAACATAAAAATCAATCATTTTCGCCGAAAAATTGAAAAATTGTTCTAGTTTCTACAAAAGCAAACTTTAATCGGAAAAAAAATTTTTTTCCTTATTTTTGTCGTAGGAGAAACCAAAATTTAACATGTAGAAGTTAGACCCAAAAATCGTGTTGACCGGTGTTATATGATACAAAATACACAAAAATATACTTGTAAATAATATATTTAAATTGTTCAATAATTAATTAACTTTGGTGAATTTAGCACGAAGAAGCACTGTGCATGTAGATGTTTTTTCAGATTTTTGCATCGATAGTTTAGAAATTAGAGGGAAGGAGACACTCTGATTACGAAATTTATGTAATTGAGTTTATTCCCTCACATACTCACCTACCTGATGCAGCCCCTGACGACAGTGCCCGTCTGTCTGTCGAGTAGTTGGGTGTAGCACTTGTGTTGTGTCCTGCACCACGTCCTGGCCCGTTCCGCGCACTGTTCCGTACTGCACACGCACTGTAATTCTCTCGGAGACATATCGTGGTTTTCGTCGGGTATCATGCATCCAACTGCAATTACATATCTCTATCTATATACTCGTATATAAAAATGAATGTTCGTTTGTATGAGACTTATAGACTCGGGAATTACTGAATCGATCTCAATGAGGTTTTCACCAATAGTTAGATAATTTTTCTTATGGAAACCTAAGATTGAACATCAAAAGATTGAACAAATCTTTATCAAATCGTGTTTTGTTCCCATGATGTCTGAGCATATTTAAATGTTATTTATACCCCTATAAAAATATAGTAACCATTGAATAAAGAATTCTATAATTTACGGTTTCAATATTCTATTTTAGTTAGGTTACTATGATCACGTTTCTTTTAAATATTTTGTAGAACAATTGGATGTTTTTTGACACATGTTAACAATTAAATATTTTGAAATATATATTGATTTAAAATTTGAATATAAAGACACATTTCATTTCCAAGGAAGGTAAAATATCGAAATTGATTATAATAGTTGCTATCCTATAACCTGCTGTTTCCTCTGGGAGTTTGAAAATATAATTTTAACTTCTTAGTAACTACTGAACGGATTTTATTCCGGTTTTTGCTAAATTTCATGAAGTCGGAAAAAAAAACAAATCGCGGTGAACCGTGTATTGTGGGCCTGTTCAGTGGGCATGTTGGGTGGGCATGTTGGGTAGGCATGTTGAGTGGGTGTGTTAGGTGGGAATGTTGAATATTTTAGGTTACTATAATTTTGTGGATATTAACCCGGGTAACATCGAGTCCAAAGCGCTAGTAATTAATAATAATAAATTCTAGTTTAAAAAAAAACTTCGAATTTATTGTTAGCCATTGAAGATTCCCTATGATCATCATTCATCAACCACTTTCATCATCGTACAAGCTCGATGTTACCATATTATTGTATTGTCACCAGAATTGTATAACTTCGCAAAGTTTCAAATCGATACGATAATTAAAAGTGGGTTAAAAGATAATTGTAAGATTTGGTTACAATGTTACAGGTCAAACTAATAAAAGCGTGTTAAAAACGTCTTAAATTATATCTGATCTGATCTGGGATACCCGGTATAGTAAGCTACCTTATGATTTAGAAATATTACATCTCAAGAAATTCAAAATGACTTAAAACATTGTCCAATTGAGTCGTGTTAAAACAAAAGTCGCCTTATCCACCCCCTGGCCCAAACTGAGTTAGCTATCAGTTTCTGTTCCTTATATTATGTATAAAGTATAAAGGCACAATTACCCGGTATTAAACATGACAAATCTTGTCTTATCACGTTGAAAGTCAATAATAAAACCGTGTGTTAAAACAAAACTCAGCCTTATCCAACGGCTTGATCGTTTCATAACTTGTCTCATCCACTTGCCATTAAAGATATTTCAAAATTTGAATAGATGTTACAAATGTTAACAGTAAGAAATTTAATATCTTATTGTTAGCATTTGTAACATCTGTTTCAGAAAAGATTAATATAACAATAAACAATTAAGTAATTTACAAAACTTAAGGGGGCAGACCCAGTTGGGACTTCCAAAAAAAGCTCTTTTTTAGGATTTTTTTTTGGCCACGCATTAAAATAATTAATAACATGAAAGATGTGTATTTCCAGAAAATATTAGAATTTTTTTATAGCAAAATATTAAAAAGTAAGTGGGATACAGCAAATTTGAGCCAAAAAAAAGTGTTTTGCCGTGATCACTGCTGCTCGTCACTAGATCATCTGAAATAAAAAAAAACAAAAGGGATTATTAGGTAATGACATAATGCTCCGGATGGACGAAGGGATTTGAAAAATTTTGAATTTTCACAAAATGGCGGATGTTGAAAGTCAAAGTTCTTTATTCGACTAAAATTTCACTCGCATTTTCGACTATAAAAAAAAATAATCGTCAAAAAAATCCTTCATCCATCCGGAGGACAATTATGTATAGAATAAGTGAGAAAAATTTCAAACCGATCGGTAAAGCCGTTCTCAGGTTACAGTGATCACCGACTTCGAAAACATGGTTTCAAGAAAAACGCGTTTAAAGTTTTGAGTACGATTTGCATGCTGATAAAAAATTTATTTTGGAACTTACACTGAATCGTCTATTCCAGGACATTTGTCTAAAATTTTCAGAGAATACTTTTGAAATATTCTACTTTGAGAAAATGCAAAAAAAAATAAAAAATACCAAACAAATTAACGAAAAAACGATTTGTAGAAAATTTAGAGGGATTAGGCGACTTTTATTTTAACACGACTCAATTGTTGTTTTCATAGTTTAAATGAATTTTTCAAATAATCCTTTTTTATAATCGTTTTCTTCTTTATTTATTTATTTATTTCTTGTATATAATGTTATGTTAAATGTCATATATAATATATATAGATTCTATGCTTTGCATGAGTAATTTCTTAATTTTATTATTATTATTGAAAACTCGACACAAAAGACATTTCTGCAACAAACATCAGTGATTTGCTCAGACACAAATCAAACTCGAGCATATATTTTTTTTGTTTAGGCTTTCCATTGATTCCGTGATAAATAAACAAGCCAGTACAAAAACATCCCAATAAAATATTAATTCGAGCATTAAAGAGAGTCGTCGGGCGGCGTAATCCTTGGCGTCTGAATGAATGACAAACCAAACAAGGGGTCGGCGTCGCGACACCAGACGTCGCCACGCTCGTGACGCCACTGTCGGCCCGTCGTCGTCGCCCGTGCGGGGTGCCCACAGCTACTCGGTTGAGTTTGCAACACGAGATGGGAAAATCCAGTCATTTTAAGTAATTCAGTGAAGATTTTTTTCCAAATATTTTTGTGAGTTCTTAGAAGGGGGGAGAGGATTACTGTGTGTTCTTTAAATTAAATCTATACAAAGGAGGAGGGTAGATAAGGCCTATTTTTCATCATTTGTTAATGCGAAGTATCATAATAATAAATAAAAATATTTTCGGTGTTATTGTATTATTGAGGATATGTCCTTTACGAATATACTAAATTTTGTTATTAATTTAACAATGAATGATATAAATAGCACGTCAAAAACAGCGCGTTTACAGTTTAACGCATTTTTTAACTGTTTTGTTTTATATTATATGTATAGAACCAAAATAATCTTAGAAAACAAAAATAACTAAAAATCATGGAATTATTTTAAAATAATGCAATTATAGTTGATACTATTTATCTGTGACACATGAATTAACGTTTTTCATGGGTCGTCTTTAGTGATGTAACGAATGCGAATATTGACTTTTTTTTAATAGTTTTATGTTCGGTATTATAAAGAAATTGCATGGGTGCAAATTTGCATGGTAGCAAATTTGTTTCCAGCTAACGCTATCTACTGGGTATTAAATGTAAATGACAACCACTCACAAGATGTAGCCAATGAAATCGTACATATAATGACTTTAAAGCATGCGTATTAAGTAGAAATCAGCGATTTAAAATAAGTGCTGCCAAGTGTACCTCATAAAATGCATAGCATAATATTCGCAAAAATATTCGCACTTTTTCTTGCGAATGCGAATGCGAATATTCGTTACATCACTAGTCTACTTAATACTCGGATTGCGCTGAAAAATTTATCATCAACTATTAAGTTCAATAATATATGTACATATGTAGGTACAAGAAAATTGAAAAGTTTAGTTCGTTTTACAGTAAACATCGTTTTGAATGAAATTATTTCGAAAATTTTTGAAAATCTATAATAATAACAAGCCTAGACTTTGGAGGCTAAAATAGGTTTTTTTTGGTACAGTTATGTTACTTACAGGATTTGTTAAAAAAGTGGTTTATAGAAATATCCTAAGTTTGCTCCGATTTTGGTTGTCCGCGACATGGGTAAACCATGGTTCAATTACAAAATTCTTCAGATATTCTAATTTTCCCTAATAGCGATCTTAATAAGTATTATACAAAAAAAAAGTTTCAAATAAAAGTTATTCGCTATAAAATTCCCTACAACCTCCATTTTGAAAAAAAAATCATTTATTTATCTGCTATACTGAAAAAAATGACTAAAAACACACTTTTTTAAAACTGTAATAACTAATAAAGTTTAACATTTTTTACAAACAGTTTTACAAAAATAAGGTTTTACATAAACTTTTATTGTTAATCAAAGATAAGCAGGATTCCATTATTAATGATTTAATAAAACAAAAACAATTGAAGATATCAGGTCCTAATTTTCAATGAATGTTCTGTAGGTACTACAAAAAAACTTAAAAAACATTAAACTTTATTAGTTATAACAGCTTTAAAAAAGTGTGTTTTCAGTCATTTTTTCTGTGTAGCGGATAAATAAATGATTTAAATATATATTTTTTTAAATGGAGGTTGTAGGGAATTTTAGAGCGAATAACTTTTATTTTGTATTGTATAATATAATACTTATTTAGATCGCTATTAGCAAAAATCAGATAAACTGAAGAATTTTGTAATTGAACAATAGTTTACCTATGACGCAGAGAACCAAATTCGGAGCAAATCTAGGATATTACTATATATATATATTCCTATTTTTGGTATTTTTTAGCCTAGACAGCCTGGGCTAACAACATTTACAGAAATTATAACAACGTCCAATGTAATAAATAGCAAATGTTAAAATAGTAAAATATTTTAAACTAAAACAGATTAAAATAAAAAAAGGTGAATACAATGAAAACATGAAATAGACATAAAATAGAAAAATTAAAAAACATTAATTAAAATAGAATGGAATAACTATGTTAATTCATTATTATACAGTGTATTCCAAGATGGTTAAGCCATAAGAAATTTAACATAGGGACAATTAGAAAAGTGTTGTAGTAACCTTTGATCAAAAACGATATGTGATTGGTGCATTTTGAAATGCCGCCTCGAAAATAACTTATAAATTTTAAATTAATCAACAGTATTTTGTTTTCAACTTTAATAAAGAATAAAATACATTAATGAAATTAAAGTAAGCATCCTAGATAAAATTATAATTATATTTTTTGGCAGATATAAATTTGAAAACAAAATACTAATTACTATTTTATTAAATTTTGTGGCGCCATTTCAAAATGCACCAATCACACATCGTTAAATTTTATCAAAGGTTACTACGACACTTCTAATTGTCCCCATGTTAAATTTCCTATGTCTTAATCAACTTAGAATACACTGTATAGTCCAATTGACCGAAAGTTTCTTACAAGGATGAGGCTATGTACGCCTGATAGATTATACTTTTTTGGCGTAGACATCTAGCGTGCAAATTTGAAACTGAAAACTTGTTTTATCGACTATCATAACAGAAATATGTATTACCTAACTTGTATTCCACGCGGATAAAGTCAGCTAG
The DNA here is from genome assembly GCA_961205875.1 of Sialis fuliginosa. Lineage (NCBI taxonomy): Eukaryota > Metazoa > Arthropoda > Insecta > Megaloptera > Sialidae > Sialis > Sialis fuliginosa. Next base: position 30,576,424 of record OY540812.1, on the reverse strand, counting down.
CAATATTATATACTGCCGATATGTATAGTATGCTGTATTTTATATTTAAGGAAGTAGTGGTAGTTACGGCCATGTTTCCTGTTGTTTACAGATCTCTGTCGCATCGTTCTGTTTTTGTACAAATTTATAATAATAAGATTGCAGTATTATATTTGCCTGTTTTTCATCTTTATACTCGGATTCTATAAAACATTTATTAAAAAAAAATGAAATATCTGTTTTGAATAAATATGATAAAATTGGTTAATGTCTATATCATTTTGAAAGAAGATCAGTGTAGAAACCAGAAGAGACCCCACCCTACTCGGACTGAAATATAGCAATTTGTTTTACATCTATTAGAAATTTAAATTTCGAAAAAAATATAAATAAGTTTATTCTCGAGTTTTGAAAAAGAGAGGCGTCTGCAGAAAATTATGCAAAAAGGGGTAAAGCTTGTATGGCAAATAATTATTTTAATAAAGTTTAAATTTTCTTTTCACATGTAAATTAAATAATTAAAAAAATTAAAAGAGACGCGTCTGCAGAAAATTTTGCAAAAAGGGGTAAAGCTTGTAGGCAAATAATTATTTGAATAAAGTTTGAATTTTCTTTTCACATGGAAATTTAATAATTTTATTCGAGTCAGTGAAGGTTTTTACTAAAACAGAAGAACCGATTCTGATGAAACGTTTTTTTAACCGACTTCAAAAAGGAGTTTCTCAATATCAATAATATATATTTTCTATCTATGTTCATTGTTCGGGCTTAACTCCAACAAATATGCACTGATTTATTTAAAAGATTATACTCCCGAGGTAGGTCCATATAAATTTTATCAGAAACCGACTTCAAAAAATACTCAAAATAATTAAAAGTATATATTAATTAAATTTAACAGTTTTTTAAGAATGAAAAACTAAAACCAATTTCAAAAACTGTTAAATTTAATTATTATATACTTTTTAGTAATTTTGGGTTTTTCTAAAATCGATTTTATTTTTTTCTTAAAAAGTTTTTTATTAATGTTTATTATTCTATATTATTTAAAATCAGAAATATTCCACCTGTGGATTCAAGTATTTATATTGTTTAAACAATTATTTATTTCGATAACATAACGTTTCCGAAAGTATTAGCCCTTTAATTTTTAAAATTATGTTCCCTTTCTGGGGGAGTTAACAAATTCCCCGCTTACCCCCCTCTGCTATCGCCCATAGTAGTATTTAAAAAAGATTTAACAATTTATAAATTACCTTGAATTAAAATTGTAATTAAAATGATTATTCGTTTCATCTTGTATATTTATTGAATTAAATATGAACACTACAGAGCATCCTATCGACAATTTAACGAACTTGTAGTTTCACAACACACCACGAGAAGCAGCACATACTTAGTTGGTAGATTAAAAAGAATGCGTCCTGTTTTACCGACATCCATTAAAATTCTTGGAATGCCATTGATATTTTTACTGCCACTAATTTTACAAATTATTATTTAATTATTTGTAATTAATACAGGGGCGCCGAAGCCGGGGGCAGAGAAAGCAGTTTCCCCTCCCAAAATTTTAGGGCGGATTTGAAACGATGTGCAATTATAAAAATCTGTTTTCTGTAATTTTTTACTCTTAAAAATTCTATTTTTTTGTAAATTGATGTTAAAGCTCACAAACAAATTATAAAATGTAACCATGAGTCTAGTCAAACCTCGTTAGTACGTTTCTAATTTTTTTTAATTTTCCGGCATTCTTTCATAAGACCACATGTTAAAATATTTCGTTAGTACGTTTTTCTCGTTAAGACGTATTTCCCCTCAGTCCCTTTAAAAACGTACTAACAAGGTTTTACTGTATTTATTTTTCTTTTAAAAAAAATAATACGATATTAATCAAGCTAAAGAAAATTTAAAACAATTTTAAATTTTAAGAACGCCAAGTAAAATCAGATCTGGTTAATTTTTGAGGTTCGTACTGCCCCCCCGCCCCAGAAAAAAATGGTTTCGGCGACACTGAATTAATAATTAATATACATAACACAAATTATTTATTTAATAAACTGAGTTACACAAATTTATATTTTTAATAAGTTTTTTATAACTTTTTTTTATTTCAATTAACTTCATTTAATTATCTATTTAATTTATTAATTAATTAACTATAATTTTAACATAAACATTATAATGGTTAGATTTTCAAAGAAAAACATTCACTTTTTAAGTTTAAATTTTTAATAGAAACACTCTCAGTGACAACAAAAATATTATTAATACCAAATTTCCAAAATATCTGTATGTTTTAGAAAACATCGTAGCCATGCACAAATCATTTGGAATGATTTGGCCCGATTCCATATTAACGTCAAATGTTTTTAGTAAAATGTAGTGGCATTAACCAGGCGGTGAATATCATATTTTTTTCGTGACATTGACCTATTAATATTGTATTTTATTAATGTTTACATTTCATTCATTTTTTTATACGGAATTTTTATTTTTTACTAAATTTAACTTACCTTATTGATGTAATTTAACTCCTTTTGCAGTGGCGTCGCTATATTGGGGATAACACAAAAATAGGACATTAGGTTTTAATGTAGCATATTAAGCGTGATTTTTGGCACACAAATTTCATAGGGCTAAATTAAAATCTTCATTATAAGTATTCATAAAGTAAAAACATTTTTATTAACAATAATTAACATGGTACATAAACTTTTAGGGGTAACAACAACAATAATGGTCCGCATAACATTTAAATCTCAATTATTACAACTAAAAACTAAAAGTATGATATATGTATGCATGGGCGTAGCCAGGGTGGGGCAGGGGGGGGCGCTTGCCCCCCCCCCTAGCTTGTGGACAAAAAGTAATAAGTAAATCAGTATTATTGTCCAAACAGGGATATTTCTAGACTTCTATGATGTCCATTGAATTTTTGAACGTAAATTTATATTTTGGATCCAGAAAATAAAATATCAAAGTTTTTTTTAATCACAATCTTTTATTTTTAAATGTAAACTAAAATATCAGGGAAAATTAAAAATAAAATAAAAACACCTAAAGGCAAAGGTCGCTGTATTGGCAACAGTGAAAACTGTGTTTTGTGTTAAAATAACTACCCACAAAAGCATGGGCAAGGGGGGACGCTTGCCCCTCTCCCTAGCTCGTGAAGTAAGAGTAACAAATTAATCAGTTCATTGGCTAAATATTGACATTTTTAGATTCGAAAATTTAAATATCATTGTTTTTTTTATTGTAAAGTTTTTTTTAAAAGTATATTATCAATTCAAATTAGATCGATTTTTTAGATTAAATAAAAAAAAACACCAAAATAGCAACGTAGATAACATTTTTGTAGAGGATTTTGTATTCAAAAAGATATGCACATACATATAAATTTAATTGATTGAAAAAAATGTGGCGAAAATAAAAGAAGAAATGAAAAAAATAATGACTTTTCATTGTTACTTTTTGCGCACCTATCTAGAGATATAATAAATAATGAAAATGTTAATTTTTTCAATACTAGGCAAAACACGCCGATCAATCGGTTTCAAAAAAAAATTTTCCCCCCCCTGAACAAAATCCTGGCTACGCCCATGTATGTATGTAAATTACCATGTAACATACAAGGTATATAAAGACAAGGGTCACGTTCACGACTGACCAAGAACAGTGAACAAAGAGCTTTGATTGGTTGATTTATGGAATTTCTGGCACAATCCACCAGAAATTCCATTAATCAACCAATCAAAACTCGTTGTTCACTGTTCTTGGTCAGTCGTGAACGTTACCAAGGAAGTATCATCAGCTACTTTACCAATCAGCGTTGGCGCGGGAATTGGTGTCACTTGGGGGATGTATTCAAATGCTATAAATGTATAATAGAATATCAATTACAAAAAATTTATAATTTATATACCTTGTGTAACATAGTTATAATATTTTGTAATGGCTCACAGATTGTTTAACTTAAAACATTTAAATATAAACTAAATTAATCTTAATTAACTGCAGGGTGCGAAATGAAAATCCAATAGAAAAATTGATTCTTTTATTTTATTCGGCTATTTCCCCGACCGTCTGCGTTTGACATACTGGGGAAATAACATTTTTATATTTATTTTTTATTACGACAGTTCAGTAATCAGGTCATTCTTATTACATTGTGTAAAATCTTTTGGTTTTGTTTTAAAGAAGAAAAATAAGATAGTTACATTCATTAATTAAACCCCTGCTACCCGATAATTATCTTGATAATTTCGCACCCTAATTAACTGTACTTATACAGAATGAATCAAAATTAAAACCCGATTTTTTTAGTGCTCTATGCCAAATGAAACACTTATGGAATAACTTCAGTGTCCGTCCGTCTGTCACAGGCGATTTTTGAAGTTTGATTCTGGGGGTTAATTTCAGGAAATGGAAAAAAATTCAAGGGCATCGTGTAGGGCTTGTAGGGTGTCAAATGAAAGGTTATTAAAACACAAATTCAATAATATATGTGATTTTTTCAATGCATTTTATTAAACATTTTTCGGGAAAAATGCTTAAAAATTGCTGTCCCCCACCCTTATCACCAAAAGGATTGAAAAATTCTAGCGTGATCAATTGCTATAAACAATTTAATTGTTTTTTTCCTTATAACTACTGAACCATTGGTTTTATAGAAAAAAATTTTCGACAAAAAATATTTTTCACGATATAAGGAACAACTTTTGTCCTTACACTTTTTTTTTTTAATTTTAAATAATTTAAGTGGGGGCTGATGGCACTGAACACTAATTGTGCAAGTATAGCTTGCACTTGTCTTAATTCATTTATTTCATGTTTACATGTTAATACGTCATATAATTTTTTTTCTAAATGACAGTATATTTATGTAGCTAAATATTCTATATAAAAAGATCGATTTAACTATTTTGGTTTCAAGTGGCCAACTTCCTTAACCACAATGTTAATATTTGCTTAAAACCAGCTACCCTTTGTAAACTTCTTTATAAAATTATTATCCACATATTCAACAGAGACATCAAGAACACTTTAAAATAACACAGTCAACAATTATTATTATTAATAATTAATTACTATTTAGTCCAAAATTCGCCAAATAGAAGAAAAAAATGATAAAGTTTTGATACTTTGTCCACGAATTCTCAGTAAGGTTCGGAATAAGATCCCGAAAAATTCCCACCTAAATCGTGAATGGAACTTCCCCTTTCACATAAAAAAACTACCCCCAGAATGAAATTTATCCCACTTTTCTCATATTTTATACGAATCATTGTTCAGAGAAAAAAAGAATTAAAGATTCTACATGAAATACTGCGTAAAAGTGTCATGTGTTCTACTCGGCTAATTCCCAGCCTTCTCAAAATGAAGGGTAGTTTTAAGAACGAAGCGAAAAATCTGCATTGCATGATTTTTCACCGTAAATATTCTCATAATGATGGACTTAACGTAAAAAATGATTATAAAACTTTATGATTTTGTTCTTCTAAAATATCTAAATTACTTGGACTAATTGAATACATATATGACTTGGTTTTTAATTTTACAATTAATATAATTTGTACTTTGGAAAATAATCTTGGCTTCTGGGTGATATAATTTGACACAACATTTAAAATGGACTTCATCAAAGGTCTTTTTAAATGTCCAAGAAGTACCCTGTTTATTATATAAACTAACTTAATGACTATAAAAACGTGGTTTATGCCCAGAAGACGAGATTTACTTCGACAAAACCAAGGCACATTTTAGGTACATGGTACATTTAGGTCAGGTATTACATTAAATTTGGATTAATTAATATTAGAGATAATGCATTAGGAATTGTAAATCTTTCAATTACAAAAAATGTATTTACATTTATTTTTACTGATTCGTAATTTTAGTTATTTAAGCTAATTAGGTAAAAATTATATATAGCAAAAGGGATTCTCCGCTTATGGTGAATGGAGTATCAAATGGAAACTGATAATTCATGGAAATTTAATATACAGGGTGATTTACAACTAGTGTAAAAAATACAAAATAAAATGTTTTTATGTGCAGTGCCGGATTAGCCATGTAGCAGGAGTAGCAAATGCTACGGGCCCCGCGTCGCTGGGCGCCCCGCGGCTTAAGGAAAAATATATCATTGAATTTACCATCTACCATCCAATAGATACGGTTCAAATCTACAGTAATTAATAATTTAATTTTATCGAAAAATAGATTTTTAAAGCTCGATTTTTCTAAACTTGCCCATATTAAATTGAGAAAAGTTTGTTTGTAAAAATGGTGTTTTATTATACACTCCTCAAAAAAATTAAAGGATAATTAAATAAAAGAAGCAAAAAAAAATTCTAATTTTCAAACACTTATATCTTCGCGAAAAAGTATTAGATTTGCATGATTCAATGCTCATTCAAAAGTTTGCACTTTCTAATTTGGGGAGGGTGGGGTGACGCCCGGGGTGGCTTAATCCGGCACTGTTAATGTGAAAGAAATACATTTTTTAATTTTTTCAAAATTGTGCGAACCCCTTGAGGATAAAACAAAAATCTATAATAATAAGAAAGTTTCTTATCAAGAACTTTTATAGAAAAATAAGAAATTTGATATTGGACTGATAGAAACTGAAATACAGCCATCTTGTGTCGCCCATTTTTAACAGCCGCCATTTAGTTGACCGCACCGATTTTCAAGTAGCTCCCTGTTTGAAAATCTAAATCTAGAGAATGTGGTATATTCCAAAAATACATTTAATAAACGTAGAAAAAATAAAAACAAAATATTGTATGTTTTTTCTCAATAACATTTTTTTTTTTTGTAAAGGAGAGTGGCTTGTATACAGGTCGCTACGATTTTTTACGGTTGAGCCTGCATATGTCATAAAATCAAAAAATGAACAGAACTTAATGTAGAGGTTAAAAAATGACATCGGAAGACTTAAAACGTTACAGGGTATTTCATTTAAAAAAAATCTTTGTTTTTGTTATAGCACAAAAATGGGACACCTTGTATTGTTGAAAATTATTTTACGACGTTGATCTTTTCAGACCAAAAATATTATGTAGCAAACTTTTTTTTCTATTTCCTACGGTAAGTGCGCTAGGAAAGTAGTACCGAAAAACTTTTTACGGTTTTGGATTGAACCATGATTAGCTTATAAACCTTTTCTTGTAAATTCTAATTTATCAAATATTTTTCGTTTTTTTTTCTCTCATTTGTATCTGCCATCCTTCTGTACTGGACAACATCTTATTAACTTTTGTATTTCTAATGTCAGGTAGAAATGGAAAAATGTATGTATTCGTTTAGTTATTATTCCAATTTTTTGCATCAAATTTTAGCCCCTATCAGAATCAGGACTATTGTAGTGTTATCTGAAAACAACAACAATATTCTCAAATGAACTACGGTACCCCGCATACATATATGAAAAAGTTGTTTTTTTACTACGATAAGATACTGGCATCAGTCTTGGCCGCTTTAAGAGCAAGTTATACTGTTTTTTGGAATTACTGGGCTTCTTTTTTGTAATTCTCATGAAGTCATGTTACGAATAAAACAAGTGCAGAAAACAAAAAATGTTTATTTTCATCTAATAAGACTTGGGGAATTATTTTTAAAATTTTAAAACTTTTTCTATAAAAATACCTTATGTTAAAAAAAATTAAAATAAGTCTCTATGTTTTATTAGCCCAAAATAATTTTGTTTTTGTTTTTTGTACTTTTTCTCTAAAGTTGATGATTTCTGAGTAAATTTTTTTTTAAAGTTCAAAACCACAAATTATTTTGTTGTACCTATATCATGGAAAGTTTAGGATATACAAGAAAAAGTTATCAATGAAAGATTCGTGCTTTTTCACGTAAAATAAGATTACTTTCATTTTCATAGGTTTATTTTACCTTCTTAAACCGTTTTACCGCAGCTAAAATAATTTTTTTCTTACTACCCTTGACCCCCTCTAACTATATACAAAATTTGAATTCAATACGATTTTATCATTTGAAAAGGTTCCCTTTATTAATATTAATATTATATTAAACGCACGTTTATTTGCTACAATTCCAGTAAATTGCTAATTGTAAGAAAACTTTTTAACTTCTGTTAATAATAAACAATAAAGGCAAATGTCAGATTTTGATTGCTACCATCAACCCTCATTAGAAATATAAGTTCCAATCCAGTTTTAATCGGATTTTTATACTGTTAATTGGATAATTATTCGTGGATGGGCTTTTATCAAACTACAATGAAATCAATTATTAACTCTTCAAGTCAATATTGATTGATACAACGAAATTCTGGTAATCGAAACTTCAAATTAGAAAGTTTGATAGGATTAAAGTTTAAACAGTTAGTGATACAAATACACACAATGTATAAGTAATATATATGTAGATATTATCAGAGTTGTGTCCTACTGGGGAAACAAATCAATAATTTGTGTGCAATAATCGTTAAAAACTGCAATTCTTATCCGATCATGAAATTAAATTTAAAAATAATCGTAATACAGTAACTGTCATTTTTTTGTAAGAATGGAACCAGTTAACTAGTTAATTTTTGTTGGTCTTGGATAGAAGTGTACCGGAACTGGAGTTTTTTTAAAAACATTTTATTTTAATTAATAATAATAATTAAAACATATGAATGGTTTTTTTCATAGATTGTAATCTTAAATTAATATTTTATATGGTATTTCTTAAATAGTAGAGGCGTAGATTCCTACATTAGGGAGGTATGTATATTATAAAAAATATTATTTTTTACAAATCTTGTAATTTTTACAGCTTCGTAAGATCGATTGTTTTAAATTGTTTGCATATCATACGTTCTTCTTGATCGAATCTAATTACATTTCTAGTGTCAAATTATAAATGTAATAAATCACAAACAGCATCTAGATATATTCACAATAGAGAAGATTGTATAAATTTTCACAGATAAAAGAATGCCTACTACTCGAAATAAAAGCACCAATACATTACTATTATAGTGCATATATCATAAACAATACTGCATTATCTTAATACTATTAGCTAAGTTCAGATAGTTTTTGAAGAAAACATATTTAGGGCTACAGTATTATTAAAACATTCAGAACAAGTCTTATTTTTAAAACCATAACAATTGGAAATTTAAAAAAATCTTTGATATACAGGGAGAGTCATATCAGGTGGAACAAACTTGAACAGTTTATTAACAAAAAAAATTTCAAGTAAAATTTCATATAAACATGTGTCCGAAAACTCTTCGTGAGGGAGCTACAGACTCTCAAAGATTTTGTCTCAAATTAGTTTTTATTTAATATTTTTAGAACCCATTGTGATACAGTACTTATATTTGACACCCGGTTTAATATTATACGTGTTATCGATTTCAAGTATCAACCAATGACCAGGATATATGGGGCCAGTCCGACCAGTGGGCCCATTGAGTTATATCTAGTTTTTTCTGTTCTTCTGAACTGGAACCCAGAGCAGTCGCCCAGCCTCCCTCCCTAAAGCCAGCATTACTGTTATACATTAACAAAATAAGCAACGAATTTTAATAAATATAAAAATTTTAAAAATCAAGTATTCTTTTTTCCAAAGCTTACTTGACTTTTTAATATTGCACTCGAGTGATTGTTGTAGTTTTGGCTTATGACGCCTCGACTAACAAAAATATTTTAGTTTTCCATGGCAATTGTGATTTTTATTTAATAATCAATAAAATGCGTTGTATCTTTGTTATGAGTTGTTTTATTATCAAAAATACGAAAAGCTTTGTGATCATTTTTTAAAGAAAAATTGTTCTACGATTTCAAAATTTTTACTCGATCTTTCTTTCTATAATTGGTTTAGCATTAATATGTGTTTAAAACTTAACCGATTATAAAATTTCATAACTATATCACAATGGGTTCTCAAAATATTAAATAAAATCTAATTTTAGACAAAATATTTGAGAGTCTGTAGCTCCCTCTTGAAGAGTTTTCAGACATGTTGATATAAACTTTTTTCTTGAAATATTTTTCTCGATCAACTGTTCAAATTTGTTCCACTTGATATGATCCTGTATAATTGAACAGTTCAATGTCCGTAATAGAATGGCATTTTTTTAATGTATCATTATAAAAATATCTTCCTTGGGAACCACGGAACTTTCTTATACCTAACCTAACCTAACAGTGAATTTTATTGTATACGTGATTCTTTGTTTATGAAAACATTTCTAACAAACTAACAAGCACTTAAAAAAACACCCAAAAAAAATGTTTAAATTCTTGTTCCTTTAATTGTTTGGATGAGTGTATGTAAGATGTATGTTATATGTCAATGATCCCTGCACACAAAAATTGGTCCCCCTAAATAATTATTAGATACGCCACTGGTAGAGGGTTCATGAGATGGAAACTAAATTAAATATATAAGCTTAAGTTGAGTAATGGGTTTAGTCTGATAGTGATAAGAGATGACAAAATAATTTATCTTGATGTAATATAAAGAAAACTTTAATGTTCCTTAAAAGTTTTCGTAATTAAAAATGTCTCTCTTCATTTGATATGGTGACCTAGAAAAGGTCAAACAAAATTATAGAGATAGAAGCATACATAGGGATACCGTAATCCCCTCATTTACGCGGAGTCACTTTTACACGGTTGAAAAACTTTTATACGTTCACTATAATCTACTAGACACCGGTTGTCGCTATACGCTCATGTATAGGTATTACCGAACTTTGACTTTTCATGACGTGTATTTATTTCGTAACTAGGGATTGCAATCCGGGATCCCGCCTAATAATTTGATCTCGAAATCCCGGGATTAGAAATACATTAATACCGGGATTTCGGGATTTAAAAAAATTAATCTGGATTTGCATTCTCATGATTTCTATGAGGATATTATAACGCTAGCCCACATGGAAAGTGAAATTTTTAAGTTTGGCGCCAATTCCAGTGCATCTGGTTGCAATAAAAACGACCTTTTTAGAAACTTTACGCTTACAAGGGTCTCCTGACTGCATTGTTTTTTCCAAGAACGTGTAAAAATGCATTTTAACCATAGACATAGAGATTTTAACAAATTTTAAGGATTGGTATAATGTATTTACCATTTACGTCTACGTCTGTTGTGTATAAAGTTATCGACATAGAACTAGCAATACCACAGTGACATATAGTATCTGACTACATTTCTTTTTACTATGCAAACATAGGTCTGAATATCAAATTCTATTTATTACATATTTTTTTAACGGTTAATTATTAGATGTTAATTATTATGGTCAAACCTAGATAAATGTGCTAATAAAAAATATGTGAAATTAAATAGTGTACATAAATTTTCTGTGTATAAATACCTAATACTTTTTGCGAGAAGTGAATAAACAATCTGCAAAATGTAAAACAAAACGGACACAAAAGGACTTGTACATTTAAATTCTATTTATAAAATCAATTTATTATTTTTTTACGAAAGTTCACTTATGGATATTTTTCATAATCATACGTAAAACCTTAAGTACACATTTCAAAATTTTTTTACAAGGTTTTAAATGGTTAAATAATTTTTTTACAAAAATAAATTCTAATCTCGGGACCCCGGGATCCCGGGATTTGAAAATTGTTCAATCTCGAAATCCCGGGATTGAAAATTTTGATCGGGATTGCAATCCCTATTCGTAACCTATTTGGGTCATTCCATAAATAAAATATCTGCCTTGGGAACCACGGGACTTTCTTATACCTAATCTAACCTAACCTAACAGTGAATTGTATACGTGATTCTTTGTTTATTAAAACATTTCTAACAAACTAACAAGAAAGAACAAAATGAATAATTTTATTTTTATATAACAAGTGATTTTTTTTAACGTAATAACTGAAAACGGATGTTTACTCTTGTAAATTTTTGGATTTTTGAATTATTTTTGAAATAAGAAAAAAATGTTTTAGATAAAAAATGTCGAGTTTGTTATTATCTATAATTTATTCCCCATACATTTTTTTCCGACATTTATGATTTAGCCAGAAAGAATTTTTTTATGTAATTATTTAAATTCACCTACACAGTTCACTCTCAGTATTACGTATAAGAAAGTCCCATGCTACCTACGGCAAATACACACACTGTTCAATCTCTGTAATACGTATAAGAAAGTCCCATGACACTCATGGCAGATATTTCTCCTCTGTTATGAACCATTTGAAAAAATTCGTTTTTACGAAAAAATGAATAGAACATAAATTATAGATATAGATATTACCTACATTTTTTAACTTGACCATTTTTCTCTATTTCGCACTGTTTCAGAGTAATTCGAAAAATTAAAAAATCGACGTAGGTAACATCCGTATTCGGTTTTCAAAAATAGGACGTTTTCTTCCCAGCCAAAAATTAATCTTAAATATAAAATATCACCCTTCTACGATTTGTGGTATTTGAGTTACAGCGCTTACAGACAGACAGACAGACAGACAGACAGACAGACAGACAGACGGACACACAGACATCATGGCGAAAATAGTCAGAATGGATGCAGGGAAGGTCAAAATAGATAATTCCGTCAAAATCCGGAGTTCGAAAAAAATCGGCTTCACTATACTTACTTATACTAATGTATATTTCATATATGTTACATGGTATAAGAAAGTAAAAAATTACTTATTTTTTAAGGTCAATTAATGTTATAACTTCAAACATACTTTTGCTGCACAAAATGTTAAAAAACGGCATTTGTGATTGTTGTTATGCACAGTTCTGCTTGTTTTATTAATAACATTAGTTCATGGAAATTACAAAAAAGAATCCCATCAATCCCAAAAAAATAATATCTTAAAGCGTTCTTAAAGCGGCCAAGACTGGTGCCAGTACCTTATTATATTCCAATGTATCTACTTACTTATCATTCTGTTATACTCGCAGAACGGATTGTCGTAGCTAGTGGAGGTAGCACATAACTGAGATTGACTCTGTCGAATCTGACCCCGGCGTCTCGACGTCCTATAGCGTCCAAGGCGTCAACTAACTCCGCGAAGGAGGGTCGATCATCTACGTTCTCTGCCCAGCATCTCATCATTAGCGCGTACATCTCGTTACTGAGGTCCGGAGGTTTTTCAAGGCGGTGGCCGAGTGATAAGAACTCTTGTAGCATCTCGTTGGGTATACTGTAGTAGGGGAAACCACCTGTCAAAGAAAATTAAATAGTTTTATTTAAAAACATTACTTTTTTAAATAAAAAAAAATAAAGAAATATTTACCAAAAACGGTTGATGGCATTAAATTTGTTTTTATAAAGTTGCCATTTAATTAAAATAGACAAGGAAAGATATATGACTTTAACATATTACCAAGCGTTGTTACCATATCGCTCCACGAGTCATTGGTGTATCATTTGGATTTTAAAATAAATATCTTTAAAAGTATTTCAGTGATAACTGATAAACAGAGAAAGATCTATTTGGAACTATCATCTCTCATACATACCATATTTAATTGTAATTTAAAGCATATTTGCATATTATATTTTTTATATGCCGTTATATTTTGGTAACAGTTTCATTTATGGACTAGCATTGGTTGTTATGTATCCATAGTCTTTCCTAATCTAAGATTAAAATAGACAAAGACAAAGAGAAAGAGAAGGATATTAAACAAATATTTTTAAAGTATTTTTATTATTTTCGTATTCATTAATTCATAAATCCATAATTGCCTAAAGTGCCTTACAATGCATATCAACATTTATGTCGATTTAATGAAGCATTTAGAAATTAATAATAAATTAATTTTTTTAAATGATTTGTCTAAAATTACTTAAGGATCCTCTGATTGGGTACCCCTTCTATATTTACATACAGGTTGATCCATTTTAAGTGCACACCTCTGATAACTTTTTATTGTGAAATGTTATCAAAAAACTTTTCAGATAAAAGTTGCACGGTTTGGAGGGGGACATAGACGTACTAGGATGAATTTTTGTTAGGTGACATGTTCAAGGTCACATCATTTTTTAAAATGAGAACCTGTATTTTTTATTTAGTAATTTTATTCTACGTGAAAAAACACGAATCTTTCATTGAAAACTTTTTTTTAAACAAATTAATCTTTCCGAGATACCTATCTAATATTTTAAATAATTTTTTACTCAGAAACCATCATATTTAGAGAAAAAGTACTAGATACAAAAAATGTGTATTTTGGTCTAATAAAACTTGGAGAATTATTCTAAAAAAAATTTAACATCTGCTTTTTTTGCTTAAATAAAATAAATTGAAAAAGTTTTAAAATTTTAAAAATAATTCTCTGTCTTATTAAATGAAATGAAAGATTCGTGTGTTTTCACGTAGAATAAAATTACTAAATAAAAAATATAGATTCTCATTTAAAAAAATGATGTTGACCTTCATATGACCTTGAAAACGCCACCTAACAAAAATTCATCCGAGTGCGTCTATGTTCCCCTCTAAACCCTGCAACTTTTATTTGAAAAGTTTTTTGATAACATTTCACAATAAAAAGTTATCAGAGGTGTGCAATTAAAATGGGTCACCCTATATATAAATCATATTGATTTTATCTTAACTTATTTCGCTTACAAATTTAACACATTACATTCATATACATACACTGTTTTTTAATACAATTGTGATGATTCTAATTTAATTCATTTTGTAATTCAATTATGACGTCCGCGTCGCTAAATGATTATTTCACGGGCTCTATTTCAATAACGATACAACATTTTTAAAAACATTATATTGTTTGAAATTTTATCAGCTTTAAATTTTATAAAACCTATTTTATCCTCAAACTAATAGTTCCAGTGTTATTCCCAAATAATTAATTTTAGACAGCTTTGTAAGCCACTAGAAAGTGGGGAAAAGTTATCGCCAAGTTCAACCGATTTCTTGAAAAATATGTACTCCCTCATTTTTTTCTAGCTCAAATCTTCTGATGACTGGACTATTATTGTATTGACAGTTTCCAATCTGCTGTCATATATACTCAATAATAAGTGTTGATATAAAGAAAATTGCAGAAATCGTCCTTGCCTCTTATAATAACGGATAAAAATTTCAATTTCAGACAAATCTAATTACTGGAAATTGAGTTTTATTCTAATGAAAATTCTCTATTCAACTGAAAAAAGTTACAATTAAATTTTATTTAATTGGTTTCTGTTTGTGACATTTGTTTGATAAAAATTACTTCCTTGTACTGTTCTCATCAAATTGTTTACACCAATAAAAATTCTTAAAATTGTCTGTATACAATGAAAATCATTTAGATTTTTTAAATCTTGAATTGAATGATATGTAAATATAGGTATATTCAAATGAAAATAAAAATCGAAGGTATAGTTGTGACTGTGTGGGATGTTATTCTTTCGCTTTACTGATTTCTGAAAGAAATGGAAGTATTGTAATACCATCGAAAAATCGTGTCCGAGAAAATGACAAATTCTGATTGTACTAACTTCAAAACTTAAAGAAAAGTTAATTTCTGCATGGTGGCTGTGCGTGTGTCTGTGTGTCTGTGCGGATGTAGAATTTTCTTTCGTTCACGATAACCACTGTAAAAATGCACCGATCTGAATTATTTTTGAGGAAAATGTTTGTCTCAGTGAGTACTCCAGACCTATTGATTTTGGTGCTAATCGGATTAGGGGTTTGGAAATATTCGAAATTTTGTAACTTTTTTCGTCTAAAAAGTGAATATTGCGAGTATTATCTCACTAATTTTGATAAGATTTGGTACATTTGCAGTTCAATTGAATCTAAGGGACATTTATTATTTGTACGTGCCTAAACAGCCATTAAAGGGGTGAAAAACACACTTAAAATTTGAATTTTAAATACTAATATGTCATTAATTCATGTTTCCTTGGAAATAAATTCAACTAAATTCAAATTGTCAAATTAGTTTTTCTACGAATGTGTTTTATGTTTTTGACATTAGAAAACTAATATTTGTATACAAATGGCAAAAAGAGCTGTAACCGTTGTAAGTATTTATGTTTTTTTAATGTATTACGATATGTATATATATTCATAGTAGTAGGTTATACCTATAAATAAAATATTTAAAAAAATGTATATTTAAAAATTATTTAAAAATATAGAAAGAACATGGAAGTCATGTATGGTTTTCCATACCGATATTTAAAATACATTACATGTATTTACTATAATTGTAAAAAAAATAAAAGTATATCGAAGATAGTTTTTTATGTACATATGTTCGGGCATAAATCCGATAAATATGCACCGATTTGGATGATGTTTTGTTTATTTCAAAGAGTTTACTCCCGAGGTGGTTTCATATAAATTTTATTAGAAATTCAAAGATACGTCCTTAAAAGGGAAACATGAAAAAATCGGTCAAGACATACACGGGTGTATGCCATAAGGGTTCCGAAATACGTACTACGTGGACTGTTTGGAGCCACTTACAGGTGCATTTTTGAGTTAGAAAAAAATATAAAACAAGGTCATATTCTACTAATTCAGATCTGCACTTTGACATCCCACATGTCTAGATATGAAAATAAAATTTTTAAAATTCTATGACACCCTTCCATATTTCTTCAAAATTTGAAATGATATTGTTGACACCAAAGCCCAGATACCATTTTTTTCAGAATTTTTGAGCCAGTAGTTACCGAGTTAGAGGGAAGGAGACAAAATAAAATACTGCTTGGAGCCACCTTGAAGGCGCCATTTTGAGTTAGAAAAAAAAATTAAAGTCAAATTCTACTGATTGAAATCTACATTTTAACACGCCACACACCTTGGTATACAATTTTTTAATTTTTTTTATTAGCTTTAAAGCCCTCTGCAGTGGGTTAAATTCCACTACATTTTGACCTTGTTTTGGTATAAAAAAATATATTTTTTGCCTAACTTTAGTTCCTTAGTGGCCCCCCTCTGAAAAATTATTTTTTCAAAAAGTTTTTATATCTTTTACTATAGGGCATTATTCATTATGTTCAATACAAACATGCTTCTAGCTTAGATATTTTGCTTTGACTGAAAAGGACGGATGGATGGACGACAAATTAAGATTAATAGGGTTTCTTCGGAACCTTAAAAACATTAAAAAATAAAAATAAAACTGACTTTAAAAACCCTAAAAAAACTGAAAAGTATAAAATAATGTTTGGTCGGTACCAAGCCAGAAAAAAACATTTTATGAAAAACTGATTTTCAAAACTGTTAATATATTAAATATTAATTAAATTACATATTATATACTTTTCAGCATTTATAGGGTTTTTTTTCTTAAAAAGTGTTTTATATTATGAATTATAATAATCGGTTTAATATTAATAAGTGTAATCGAATTTTTGTATCGACGTATAATTATTTAGCACAGGCAGGGGCGTAAGGTATAAATAAAAAACAAAAATACAAGATAGAAGATACAAAAAAGTGCTAAATAATTATTAGTTAATATTGAAAATCGATAACTCATTTCAAATATAACATTGTCACAATGGGTTCTCCAGATATTAAATAAAAACTAATCATTTTTGAGAGGTTGTAAGTAACTCTCTGAAAAAGAATTTCCGGACACAAATTCATATAAAGTTTTTTGCTTTAAATAATAACATCTACGATTCACCGTTTAAGTTTTTTTGTATTTTTTTTGGCAACGTTTTTTTTAATAGTTGATTATTTTTTTAAATATTACACGGAAGGAACTCTTTCAAAAATTTTGACATAAGTAGGTTCATATATAAAATATGATAAATTATATTTCAACCTCAATTTTAATCTTATTAATTCTCTAAAAATAATTTTTTTAATTACTTTGATGAAATTATTAGTAATTAATTTGTGAATGAAATGATAAATTCCATTATATGATTAAAATAAATGAGATAATATATTTTTTAGCTGGCATTATAAAAAGCATTGAAATGTTGAGTTTATAATCTTTTAAATACTTTTTTAAGATTTATATACATGTCATTCGTCCTGTAATTACAAAGCTTTGAACTTTGTCCTTGCTTTTCTAAACCACTTCTGGGAAGAGGAATTATGTGTTTCAAACGTACATTTGTTTGTTTGTATAGCCCTTTTATGCGTCAACTAATTTTGATGCGCATTTTTAATGTTATTTTTTGTCTACCACAGCCTTCTAGTTAAACCGTTTGATCTTAAAAGCTGAGATTTGGCATAATTATAGTAAATTATGGACCAATAATACATCTGATTTTAAGTTTTTAGTGTTTTTTGAGGGAAGTAAAAAGATTTTTTGTAATTTTTAAACCTTGTGGGGTGAGACCTTTTAGATCCACACAATCAACTTTCCAACATGGTATCTATCAATACTTGAATACTGATTATTTTTTCCATATAGTTTATGTGAATATTTAAAAAAATATATTTATGAAAAATTTTAATGAAATTTATCAAAAATAAAACACCTTTATAATATTATGAATATTAGCCATCTAATTTCCTAATGTCAATATTATAATACACGTTTTTTAAATAACTAATATGACAATTTGAATTCAAATGTATTTGTTTCCAAGGCAAAATGAATTAGATTTATTTTTATATTATAATTATGAGGGTGAATATGACGTATAAAAAAAATAAAAACTGAAATACTTGTTTCATTATTTGTATTCTAGATTATTTATGCTAAGTTTCAAGTAAATCTGACAAAAAATAAATTTTTACTCACACAAACCTTTACACTCCCTTTTACCCTGTAAGGGTTAAATTTCAAAAAATCCTTTCTTTCAGATCATATTCACGTCAAGACGCTTTGATTGGCACCCCAATGAAGTCAATAGCATTTTTTGTTTGCGAGATTTCGTGCAGGAAAATAATGACATACATGTACGTACACACACACACACACATACATTATAGTGTAAATATAGTATAATGACCTTGAAACATAAAAATATGTTTTTTTATATCGATTTTCGGGCCGATTACAATAATTTCCTGTTGGGATATTAAAAATATGTTTTTATTCAATCCCGACGAGTGGGGTATCAAATGAAAACTGACATTTCAAATTTTTTTTGAACATATTTTGTTATTACTGAAATGTAAGTTTAATGAATTTTAAAAAAATATGTAAAAATATTGTCTCCCACCCATATCTTCAAAAGTAATAGTGGGAAAAATCTAAAAAAAATACCAAGATAACAATAAAATTATCAGCACTCGCCGCACTTGCGAATTTTTTTTTAAATTATTCAAAAAATTTCTATGATACTCGTATTTGGTGTCATTTCTTTTCTAATACACGAACTATAAAATACAACTCCTGGTTTTTAACTTTACTAAAATGAAAATAAATTAAAATAATTGAATAAATTAAAAAACCATATGGTACGGGACACTAGTACGCGAGGCTCGACTGCACTTGACAAATTTTGGTTATATAAAAATAGATTTTCTTAAGATGGTTTGGTCGGGTAGAATATCTTTACAGAAAAAATGTGAGGGGGAGGGGTGAAAAAATTAAATACAGTTTAACTTAAAGCATGACTTACCTAATGTAGCTATCTCCCAAAGGACTACTCCAAATGCCCAAACATCGCTCTTATTCGAGTAGAAGTGGTCACGTATCGCTTCAATGCTGAGCCACCTCAGCGGAACTGTCCGATGTCGGGTATTCACGTAAACTCCTCGTCGGGATAGCCCAAAGTCTGTTATTTTCAATGTTTTTCCTAAACCAATCAATATGTTACGTGCTGCGAGGTCTCTGGAACATATTCCAAATCATTTTTGTTGACTTTTTAATTAAATAAACGAAAATGTTTTTTATATATTTTAACTGATTGAAAATTGTTTGATATACCAAAAGTGCCACGGGACTTTATTTATACGCTGTACTAATTGTAAGTATAGGGGTAAGTGGGGGAGTTACGAACAACTAAGGAAAAAATCAAATAAATTAAAACCTAAATAAGAAACCAATATATGTAATTAAAAAAGCCTAAGACAACAATATATTATTATGTAGTGTATATTATTATTAAATAATCTATTAGTTATACATTTTTTGTATCAATTTTAACAAAATAAAATAAAAGCTTCTGGATGTAATTTGACCATTGGTACCATGTGTCTATAAATTGTACTTGAAGCACATTACCTAGTCTTTGCTAGCTTCCAAACACTTTCAAAACGAGGTAGCAAACTTATATGACATTTATACTTGAATTTTTTTTACAGGTATATTGGTTTTTACCGTTTTTACTCAAGGTTAATAAATATACTTTAGTAACTACTTATAGTTGGTTTTTACATACTATGCATGTAAGTAACTATCTGTTAAAAATTCCAAGATAACTGCCATATAAGTTTGATACCTCGTTTAAAAATGCATGCAAGCATGCATGCAAATAGTTGTTAGCTAGGCTGTAATACCGAACATAAAAGTTTTATATCACCTTTAAAAATCTATTTGGAACCATCATCTCTCTCACAGACAAACTCAGTTGTATTTTTAAACATATTACAGTAGAACTCCTATAAGTTCTAAGCTACGGGACCAAAAATTCTTGGAATTAGAACTTACACGATACCTCTTCTATCACAATACCGATCTAATGAAATGAGATGGGAATAACTTTCTCTCTCTCGCACACATTACTCAGAGCGACTCAGAGCGATCTAACATAATTCCCATAGTGACTATATTTGAGTTTTATTTGAATACTAATGTAAGTATTTGATTACATATTGGTTTTTTTTTCGTCTGTTTAATAACGTTATACGTATATTTCCTTTTATATAATTGTGAAACCACTTTAATAAGTATATTCTTACCGTTTGTGCATGCGTAAGGAGTGATGGAAACAACTTCTCCTCCGATGGATGGAAATTCGAACTTAAAGGGTTCGAACTTATAAGAGTCCGACTGTATAAATTTTCAACCGACGGCGTCTACGAAACATCATTAATAACGACATTTGGAACACAAATTTCGCCAAGTTTTGGTTATAGTTTTGTATAATGTAGTCGGTGGTTTGTTATGTTTCCATTAACTGTATTGATCTAAAAAATACCGCTTATAAAAGAAAAGCAAAAATAGAATCGATCGATTCATTAGAAGGCGTGCTAATTGGATAAAATGACAGTGAAGAATTAAAGGTACATATTAACGGGTAGTGGGCAGTGGCGTAACCAGACGAAGGGGGGTAGGAGGCCTGCTCTTCCCCATAATGTTGTAATCAACAAGGAGTCATTTATATATATGGCACAAAATCACTGAGGTGGCGAATTTGCTATGGCAGCTCATAAAATGATAAAAACGTTTTTTGTTGTTTAAAATAAATACATCAAATTCATCGTATTGTTCAGTTTTAATGTCACCTAAATTAATTTACTTCGAAATTCAATAATTTAACGCATTAAAATTAAAATAAGTAGCAAAAGTCATCAAGGGAACGTGTCCGTAAGTGCTAATCCGAAAACAAAAGCAAC
Source organism: Sialis fuliginosa (assembly GCA_961205875.1). NCBI lineage: Eukaryota > Metazoa > Arthropoda > Insecta > Megaloptera > Sialidae > Sialis > Sialis fuliginosa. The sequence continues at coordinate 30,554,996 of OY540812.1, read as the reverse complement.
CTGTACGTAAATAAAAACTTTTTTTATGCTTTTAACGTTCTTGTAAGCTTTATTCATTGTTCTACAAAACTATATTTTCAACTGGCATTAGTAATATAATTAATTCCAAATAAAAAATTAGCTAAAAGTTTGTCCGCCAATAAACGCATCATTCAGTGAACGGAACAATAAATAAACGAAAAAGTTCCTATGAACAATTTTAGGTGCTGTTAGCAAGCAGTCGTGATAGATAATTTAGTGTTAATGGCTGTCAATCAAAGGGAACGCATTTAATTGTTTTAAAATGACTAATAACATGATATCGAAGTACATTTTTCTAAAACTATTGTAATCCGCTGTTCATTGACCATGAAAAGGTGTATCAAAAATGGCGGATGCTTAAATCACCGCGCGTTCATTTAAAAAAAGTCATTAAGGAAACGTTTCAAAAGTCATTTGGGGAACGTTCTTCGATATGAAACGCGTTTCCTTAATGATTGTGACGTCTCCAGAATAATGTCTGTAATTGATATTTATAATTTAATGAGTAATTAAGGCTCATTTGATATATTTAAATAAAATTAAAATGTCTATTTGTAATTTCGATATTATTTTAAGCTCATTTTACGCGTTGCTCTTTTATTACTCTTATTTCAACAATTTATAATTCTTAGCTTGCTTCTGTTAAATAATGTTTAATGACTAGTGTTGCAATGATCTTAGCTATTTTTTAAAGTCATAACATGACATTATTTTCATCAAAAACTCAAACTTGAAATTTGCCACCCCCTTTATTTTGTGCCATATATCTATAATATACTAGTGGATCCGCCCCGGCTTCGCACGAGAGTTAATATTTCACCCCCTATCACGTATAGAGGCTTGTAATTGTTGATTTAGCAGACCTGGCAAACATTGTTCTGCCCAAAAATAACTTGTTTAAAAATAAGACCATAAATACACATTTTCGTAAAAATCTCGACTCCAGCGCCACTTATCGGGTTCGTTTTTTGTAAAAAATATTTCTTTCACCGTAACTAACACATGTTCTGAATATGAGCCAAATCATAAATACACATTCTTGACCCCAGCGTCACCTACCGAGTTCAAAAAATCTATAAATTTATCCGAGGACCAAACGAACATATGGTGTGAATATGGCTTCGAGTGGTTTAGACCTGATGAGAACACATACATACGCACCAACGTTTTTATATATTAAGATAAAATGCAACATTTGTTTGTCTGTCTATCCGTTTGTGCGCTTATCACTCGAAAACCACTTATCCCAGCGTTTCTCTACCTTTAGTATTTGCGACCCAATTTTCAATCACAATTCTCCCCCCCCCCCCTTCATACAATAATTTTCACTGAAATGAATATCTAATATTAAACCTTCTTTCTGCATGACAGGCACAAGGGAGTCACTAATATAATTATTAATCTTGTTTTTAATTTAATATTGATAAGTTAATTATTAAACACATAGTGCAGTACTGATATAATCCTATTTATAAGTGTTTTTTATTATATCAGTGTAAATGTAAACATGAATTTTATTTTTTATTATGTCAGAATGTATTTTATTGCTTTTCTTTCAGTAAATTAAATAAATTTTTTAATAATATTTTTTTGTCGATATGCGCGCGCCCCTTATTTAGTTTTATCACGCCCAACTAAGGGGGCGCGCCCCACAGATTGAGAATCGCTGACTTATCCAATTTACGTGTGTTTTTTAATTCATAGATTCATAATTCATATGTTCTAAAAGTTTGCCGCCAGCGCGCTCTTTTGCAATACGTTGCCTAAACCGTTAAATATTAAACAATATTATGTAGTAAAGAATTGTGTAGAATAGAGGTGACCGGAATTCCGGCCTGAACTCACGATGTAGATTTTAAGTGAATATTTTAACGTCACTACTATTATATTATTACTATTTTAATTTGTATTATTATTATTGACACTATAAATGTAATTACATTCGATCGAAATGAACGTATGCTATACAAATAATTAAACGAAATTATAGCTATACAAATAGTTTTACGAAGCTATAAAAATTGCAGAATATGTAGAAAACACAGTTTTTATAATTTAATGTATTTTTAAAGAGATATCATATAGAACAATGTTGTATTAATTTAAGATAATAATCTATGTATTTATATTTAAAATACAATAGTAATGACGTTAGACGTGAATTCTGGCCAGAATTTCGGTACACTTCTAGTGTAGAATAAAAAGATCTAAAATAATTCAACTATATTTTTCAAAAATTCTTAACAATAATTCTGTAGTCCACGCGAGCGAAGCTGAATAATATATATGTAAGATGTATGTTATATGTCAATGGTCCCTCCATACAAAAATTGGTCCCCCTAAAAAATTATTAGATACGCCACTGGTAGAGGGTTCATGAGATGGAAACTAAATTAAATATATAAGCTAAGCTGAGTAATGGGTTTAGTCTGATAGTGATAAGAGATGACAAAATAATTTATCTTGATGTAATATAAAGAAAACTTTAATGTTCCTTAAAAGTTTACGTAATTAAAAATGTCTCTCTTCATTCTATATGGTGACCTAGAAAAGGTCAAACAAAGTTATAGAGATAGAAGCATAGAGATACAGTAATCCCTCCACTTACGCGGAGTCACTTTTACACGGTTGAAAAAGTTTTATACGTTCACTAATCTACTAGACACTATACGCTCATGTACATACATACATAGATGTAGGAATTACCGAACTTTGACTCTTCATGACGTGTATTTATTTCGTAACCTATTTGGGTCATTCCATAAATAAACAAGCTTAGGGTGGGGTGAGACCCTTTAGGTCCACACAATCAACTTCCCAATACAGTATGATTATAAATACTTGAATACTGATTATTTATTGTTTCCGTATAGTTTATTTTAATATTTTTTTAATATGTATATGAAAAATTTAAATGGAATTGGTTAGAAATAAAACTCACCTTTGTTTTATGAATATTAGTTTTCTAATTTCCTAATGTCAATAATATAACACACATTTTTAGAATAACTAATTTGACAATTAGAATTAAATTGCATTTGTTTTATAGAACGTAACTAGTCTGACCTTAGATTAGGAAAGACTATGGATACATAACAACCAATGCCAGCCCGTATATGAAAGTGTTACCAAAATTTGTCGGCGGCCATCTTTTTTTAATTGTCAAAACCGCATATTATCGCAGAGGCGTCATTTGAAAATTTATAATATACAAATATGCTTTAAATTACAATTGAATTTAGTATGTATGAGAGATGATAGTTCCAAATAGACATTTCTCTGTTAATCAATTATCAGTGAAATACTTTTAAACTCAATATAAAACATTTTTTATTAATTATTTTTATAATTCAAAACAATTGATATTTATTTTAAAATCTGAATGATACGCCTATGATCCGTGGTGCGATTTTTCGTGGTGCGATATGGTAACAACGCTAGGTAATGTGTTATTTGTCCTTTATCTTTCCTTGTCTAAGAGTCTGACAATTTAAATTTAATTGCGTTTGTTTCCAAGGCAACATGAATTGTAGACTTATTATATTAGTATTTAAAATTCAAATTTTGAGGGTGGTTTTTACCTTTCACCCCTTCTATGGCTGTTTAGGTACATATTACGAAAAAACTACTGAAACACATTTTTCATTATTTGTATTGTAGAATATTTATGCTAAGTTTCAAGTAAATCCAACCAAAAAAAAACTTTACACCTCTTTTTACCCCCTTAGAGGTTGAATTAAAAAAAAATACTAAAGTACATTTTTCATTATTTGTATTGTTGAATATTTATGCTAAGTTTCAAGTAAATCCGACCAAATAAAACTTTACACCCCTTTTTACCCCCTTAGGGGTTGAATTAACAAAAAAAATACTGTAATACATTTTTCATTAGTTGTATTGTAGAATATTTATGCTAAGTTTCAAGAAAATCCGACCAAAAAAAAACTTTACACCCCTTTTAACCCCCTTAGGGGTTGAATTAAGAAAAAAAATACTGAAGTACATTTTTCATTATTTGTATTGTAGAATATTTATGCTAAGTTTCAAGTAAATCCGACCAAATAAAACTTTACACCACTTTTTACCCCCTTAGGGGTTGAATTAACAAAAAAAATATTGAAATACATTTTTCATTATTTGTATTGTAGAATATTTATGCTAATTTTCTAGAAAATCCGACAAAAAAAAACTGTACACCCCTTTTTACCCCATATTTACGTCAAGACGCTTCAATTGGCACCCCAACGAAGTCAATAACTTTTTTCATTTGCGAGATTTCGTGAACGTAAAAAATGACACGCGCATACTTACGTACGTACATACATACATACACACACACACAGACATCTTTCTAAAAATAGTGTAAGTATACTATAGTGACCTTAAAACATACAAATATGTTGTAATTTTTGATTTTGATTTTCGGACTGATTACAATAACTTAAATCACTTTTCGCGGATTTTCATAAATTTCCAATATGTTATAAAGGTTTTTGTAAGGATATATTCCAACATATTTTTAATTTTTTATAATTATTTATAAACATATGAATGTTTTAGCAAATTTTTTAATGCTATATATAATAAAAACTGTGCATTTTACGCAAAATTATTAAGAGCTTTTTGATCGACAAAATACAGGATTATATAAAAAAAATGTTTAGACAAAATATTAAATTGTCTATATTTTTTTATAAAAAATAAAAACAAAAATGAAAATTTTAACAAATACTCATGTCTCGATTTTTTTTTAAATATATGTTATTGCTTATTTCATTCTAAAGATAATGCCGTTTGGCTAGTTAGTTTGCTCATAATATTTTTGAAGATATCAGTTAAGTGCAGCGTCGAGCGATGGGCGCGTATATAGGAAACTCAAGTTAGTGCTCGGCGCTGTACTTAAAAATTTATATCTTAAAAAATAAAAGTAATAAACTAACTAACCAAACGGTATCATCTTCAAATATAAATATATGAAAAGTAAATTTCGTATTTCACGATTTTGCTTATAAATATTAATTAATTGAATTAAAAAAAATAACAGTATATTAGAATATATTCTCTACGATCTAACGTTTTTGATTTTTTGATTAAAGTTTTTTAAATTGAATAAAAAAAAATCAAATTTCGTATTTCCACAATTTCGCATGTACTTAATTGTTTTTATGTTCTTATAAATCATAAGAAATAACCATATGATACAATCCAGTCTGATACATATTCACGTTAATCCCTCAACTGTGCATCCCGACACAGTCATACCCATTTTTACATTTGTTATAAATCAGCCTGTATATGATTTTAGAGGTTCTAGGTATTAAATACTATGCACGATGTAATTTGAGTGTGAATTTAGAGTGTTTAAAATTCACAAATAAATACACCGTGCGTGTGTATTATGTGAAAACTCAGTAACGATATTTATAAAATACTACGGTAACCATGGAAACAGCTGACACATTTTTAGACTGAATAGTAAAAGGGGTAAATCCATATTCGTTATTTTATATTCCTACCAGACCAGCCCGCATTCTCCCATTGTAGATAGATTATTACATTTCTACACGTATAAAAGTGACAGTATGTGTCCAAAATAATGTAAATCAAGATTGCAATGAACTAATGAAATTAAAATTTTAAATATAAAGGCCTCTATACATCACCAATCTGCAGGGCCGACTTGTCGGGAGGTAGAGTTTGGGTACTGCAGATTGGGTCGTATATAGGCAAATCGGGCCGATTATTCCACGAAAAATCGGCTCGATTTGCTTATACACGTCCCAATCTGCAGTACCCCAACTCTACCTCCCGACAAATCGGTCCTGCAGATTGGTGGTGTATAGAGGCCTTTAAATGTTATCCGCGACTTCGTTTGCTTGGATACAGGTTAGGTAATATACACTCACGGAAAAAACTTTTATTTTTCGAAAAAATTGCTCATTTTCAAAGTAATGCCGATAGATCAAATATGATCAATTTTTTACTTATAGGATATGAAAATTGAAGGAAATGTTATCATCTTTTCGAATTTAGGGGTATATTTGTTTTATTAAACTTATTATTGTGACCAAATCGCGGTTTAATAAAAAATAAAAAAAAACCCACGGGGATGTTAAATTTTTTTTCTAAAATTTCAAGATAACCATTTTGTAGGAAATTTGTTCAGCTTTAAAATGCTTTTTCAAATTTGTTTTATAATTTTTTGGTGTTACGATATTCGAGTTTGAATGAAAAAAGTACCAAAAAGTTTTAAACGACCATAAAGGGCCTAATGTTAGTCGCACAGAAAAGAGAAAAAAAGAATATTAAAGCTTAAATAATCACCTATTGTCTAGTAGCATTTATAAAATGTTTAATTTTAACTTAACCCTTCAAATACGAAAAACAAAACAGTGTTCGAATTTAAATAATCCTGTAAAAATAACCTTTTTTTAATCATAGACCTAATGTTTAAAATGTATCCAGAAATTAAGTTCTATCAAAGAATATGAAAATTAGACTTATTACCTTCTATGTGAACAAAGGTTCCAGTAAAAATCTTTTAATTTGGCTGAGAAATTGCATTTTGAATTTTTTGTATACGTTTAGGATTTGACCGTACTTTTTATAACAAGTTTTTCTTTGGAATTTTTTTTTCGAAAAACAATCAATTTTTGAGAAAAATTGTAAGAAGAAAAAAGTTTTTCTTTCTTGTTAAAGAATATTCTTAATATTTTTCAGATGTTTTATATCAATATTGTGGGATTAAATTTATTTTTAATAGGGTACTTTTTCATTCAAACTTGAATATCTTGGCATCAAAAAATGTGACAATCATTTTTTAAAAAGCATTTTGCAACTGAGAAAATTTACTAAATGATGAATATCATGGAATTTTGAAAAAAAAATCATACATCCCCGTGTGAAACTTCCATAATTACAAAAAATTTCAATTTTTAATTTCAGTCAAATGCGTGTGGTCATGAAAAAACGTTCAACAACATATTAAAGACTCTTGATTTCGACAGTTAAATTAATTTTCATTGAATTTTCACCGCTTATTCGTTCAAAGTAACTGAATTTTTTTGGTCCACACGTAGTTGACTAAAAAAAATTAATTATTTATTTGCAGTTATAGAAATTTTACACGGGGATGTATGATTATTTTTTTTCAAAATTCCATGATATTCATCATTTAGTAAATTTTCTCAGCTTCAAAATGCTTTTTAAAAAATGATTGTCACATTTTATGCCAAGATATTCAAGTTTGAATGAAAAAGTACCCTATTAAAAATAAATTTAATCCCATAATATTGATATAAAACATCTGAAAAAAATTATGAATATTCTATAACAAGAAAGAAAAACTTTTTCCTTCTTACAATTTTTCTCAAAAATTGATTGTTTTTCGAAAAAAACTTGTTATAAAAAGTACGGTCAAATCCTAAACGTATACAAAAAATTCAAGATGCAATTTCTCAGCCAAATTAAAAGATTTTTACTGCAACCTTTGTTCACATAGAAGGTAATAAGTCTAGTTTTCATATTCTTTGATAGAACTTAATTTCTGGATAGATTTTAAACATTAGGTCTATGATTAAAAAAAGGTTATTTTTACAGGATTATTTAAATTCGAACACTGTTTTGTTTTTCGTATTTGAAGGGTTAAGTTAAAATTAAACATTTTATAAATGCTACTAGACAATAGGTGATTATTTAAGCTTTAATATTATTTTTTTCTCTTTTCTGTGCGACTAACATTAGGCCCTTTATGGTCGTTTAAATCTTTTTGGTACTTTTTTCATTCAAACTCGAATATCGTAACATCAAAAAATTATAAAACAAATTTGAAAAAGCATTTTAAAGCTGAACAAATTTCCTACAAAATGGTTATCTTGAAATTTTAGAAAAAAAATTTAACATCCCCGTGGGTATCTTTCAAAATTGCAAAAAAAAACATTTTTTTTATTTTTTATTAAACCACGATTTGGTCACAATAATAAGTTTAATAAAACAAATATACCCCTAAATTCGAAAAGATGATAAAATTTCCTTCAATTTTCATATCCTATAAGTAAAAAATGGATCATATTTGATCTATCGGCATTACTTTGAAAATGAGAAATTTTTTCGAAAAATAAAAGTGGTCCTTTAATTTTTTCCGTGAGTGTAGATTTTTGTTATGATAGACGATAAACCGGGTTTTTAGTTCCGCATTTACACGTTATATGTCTGTAAAGTAACCTTATCTATCGCGCGTACAAAAGTACACACACTCATTTTTTTAGGGTTCCGTAGAAAACTAGGAACCCTAATAGTGTCGCCATGTCCGTCCGTCCTCAAAAATTTTAAGCCGATTAAGATGAAATTTGGTATACGGACGAAGACTGACAACCCAAAAACAGAAATGATAAGATTTTTGAAAAAAAAATGTTTTTTTGGACCCCCTTTCCATAGACTGAAAAGTATATTAAAAAAAAAAAATTCACTTAATCTATTACGTAGGGTGTCTTTAGATAGATCTTCTTATAAAAGGCAATAAAAAATGTTTTATAACCTTTATTTGAACCCTTCAGTCACGATATTAATATTTGCTTTTCAGTGTGGTTATTAGAGCGCCCTTCTACTTTCTAAACCTTCGAAGAAAAAATCTAAAAAAAAACAGAATGTAGCTTTTAGTTAGTACCTAAAATGAAAATTATAACGAACACTGTAGCTAGAATAGTTTATAAAAAAAATTGAAATAACACTTTTTATAAATCGTAATGACTACGGAAAGCTATCATGTGCGTGCCCAACACGCACTTGGCTGTTTTATTTATCTAATATAAATAATACAAAATAGCCGAGTCCTTTTCAGGATGCAAGCTATCTCCCTGCTAAAAATCATCAAGATCGGTTCAGCGGTTTAACCGAGAAAATAAAACAAACAGACAGACAGATAGAGACAGTTTCGCATTTATAATATTAGTATGGATTTACTTAAAGTGCATATAGAAACCCAAATGCATTTATAGTCTACATGTCGATCATATTTACAATCACATTTAAAACCTTATTTCACATTTTTTAAGGTTCCGTACCTCAAAATGACGGTTGTCCGTTAAGACCCCTTTTCTCAGGAACGACTATACCTTTTACAATATGATTTCACACTTATGAAATATAATTTCACATTAAATGAAAACAGATATTTAAAGGTTTTTGATTCCTTATTGTTTCATAACACGTAAGCAACCGTTTGGTGACTTTGGACGTGTAACGTAATGACCCTCCGCACACGGTGCAACCGAAACAAAACTTATTTGCAATCCAGTTTCCAACTGGTTTCGTGCAACTGTGCTTGCAGGTCGAATTTCGGTTTCAGTTGCGTGGTTGCATGATATTTTAGCTTTATAATTATAATATTATTATTTATTTATAATTAAAATAATTAGTTAATTATCATTATTCCTATTAATAATTACCTACATAAGTAGTTAGTTCATTCAGAATGAATGATCAGTTAATAAACATTAAATTCGTCGAGGAGGTAGAAAAATATGAAGTTCTATACATATACTATAGTCCTGGGTATTCAAGAATGCTTGACATGTTGCCAAAAGTAAAAAAAAATTAAAAACTTATTAAAAATCGCGTTTTTTTATCACGGCAATTCCCATAAAACTGTTGACTGATCATGATTGAGTCGCGCTCGTGTGCGGAGCGAGGACTTAAATCGATTGCAAACCAGTTGTAAAATAGTCGCTTCCGCAACTGGTTTGTGATTGTCGTTGCAAAACAGTCGCACCGTGTGCGAAGGACCTAAGTGTGAATTTATATTGTAAAAGGTATAGACATTATTCACGTCATAAAATTGAAAATCATTAATTTTATATTCTATGTGGAATTATTATCTACTTTGACAATAACGTTATGATCATTTTTTAAATGATTTTTATTTTTTTAATGTAATGCCTTGATATCAAATGATGAACTTTGAACATTTAACAAATATATAATAATTATATTTTAATAAATCAAAGAAAGGTGAAAGGGACCCTTCTCTTTCTAAAATAATATATTTGTGTTCTTATCAACTTATCATGGATTCCTAAACATTATTGTTTTTGAAATAAGAAATATATCTTTAATTATACGAGTATATTCATTTCCGCGACAAATTTAATTAGCTTTTGAAGAGTATATTTATCTTTTACACTCTACAATTACTACAATCAACATTTAATTTATCTCAACAATTCTTGGAATGTAAAATTTCACGTAAATCACTGCATATACATATTTAAAGAATTCGTTCAATTAATTTTATCAGAGTTATTTTAATTTATTTATTCATTAAAGTAAATATATTTAACAATAAGTAAAGACGATATCTAACCACTAACAAAAAACTATCATGCCCAGTTTCAATAATGATAGTTACTTATTTCTCAGAAACTAAGGATTAGACCAGTTAAAAACCTTAATTAAAAATTATATATGTATGTACCTATACTTCAAATTCCCAACTAAAAATTGTTCCCCTAGGGCCTAGCTGTTTCTGCTCAAAATACTTCTTTGTATAGGATATTTAGATAAATACAGAGTGAGTAAAAAATATAGAATATTGTTTATATGTATTTTCGAAAATATTAATTATTTAAAAAAAATGTTTTAGTAATAGTTTTTAGAATAATTATTTCCTCTGTAATGCTTAATCTTCCATAAAATTTAATAAATTAATATATTTGTGAAGTATTATTAAAATTTGTTTTAAATCTTCTAAATTCATTTATTTGGTTACTACTGGAAAAACGGAGAAACGGTTGTTTCTTAGTCACTTAAACATAAAATATACACCTTAACCACAATAAAACAATGTCACTAGACACGTGTTTCAACTACATAAGAAGTCTGGAACTGTTGGGCTCCTGATGAGGACTTCTTGTGAAGTTGAAACACGTATCGAGTGACATTGTTTTATTGTAGTTAGATTCTTTATTGATGTTTTACAAGTTTCAATCATTTTTCAAGGATTACTTGGTTAAGTTGTAGTTAATGTAATCTGAGATTATAAAACCAAAAATTTTGCAATCTCATTAAAATTTTACAGGGTTGTATGCAAAAAATATGATAAATTCATAGAATAGATTAGGTTTAAACATTTTTTATGCGATGGTTCTGAGAAAAAATCTGTAATACTTTGAATGTCCCACCCTGTATACAACAAAACTTAATTTAAATTTCAGTATAAATTAAAATTAATTTGCCCGAAAAATATGCATAAGAATATTTAGACACTGTTAACATTGTTAAATAAACAAATTTTAGTAATTTTGTTACATTTTCAATAATTTGTATATGAGAAAAGTATTTATTAATTTTAAATTATTATGCTTAAATTTGTTAATTAAAATAAAATTTACCTTAAAGGAGATATTAAGTAATATTTATCATAAATTATATAACAATATAATCAGAATTATGCATGTACTTAATTACAAGTATTAGACCAGTAACGTTATGAAATTATGAAGATTACCAAGCTTTGTGATCGTTTCAGATTGAGACAAAAAAAATGTTCTCCGATTTCAAAATTTTAAATTCAACTTTCCGTTTCACGTCAAAACAAACACTTTTCGTTCTGTGTCTGTCTATCTGTCCGTCTGTTCCTTGAATCATTGTCACTCGCATAACTCATGAACCACTGAACCGATATTATTGAAACTTGAAGGGATGGTTGGGTCTGGCTTGAGGACGGTCTCATTTCAAAATCATCAAAATCGTGTGTAAGGGAGAGGGGTAACATCCAAAAATATTTATTTTTTCAAGACACATGTTACGTGAAAATTGTATAGAATATTTTTTGTAGAGCATTAAATTAATAATAATAAATAATAATAATAATATGGGTCTACAACGTTAAAATATTCCCTTACAAAGATTTATTTCAATTTATTTTAAAAAATCGTATTTTGTTTTTCTAAATTGATATTTGCTTGGACAAATTAAATGTCATTTTGACGTTTTAAATGACATTTTGAGGTTTGCATAAATTTAGATTTAGATTAAAATTGTCAAAAAATTAAAAATATACGAAAAAATAATCAGGTGCGTTTTAAGAAAAATGTCGAACTATTATTATTTAGTAAAAATGTATATAAATTAAACCATTTCCAGGCAATTTCTCAAAACACTATCGGTTTTTATTTAAATTGTTCAATATTTAGCTACCTTTGGTGAATTTAGCATGAGGAAGCACTGTGCATTTAATGGCAGATGTTTTTTTTACCTGTTATGGCATACTAGCGAGAACTAAGATATATACGAAAAAATGTCTCAGAACCTTTCTTGTGAAATATGGATGAATGCGTACAGTTTCCGTTGGTATCGAACAATAACATCTCCATTAAAAATATTCACTGAAAGATTATTCAAAAATAATTTTTTAACACTTAAACTAAAGATATACATTTTAACCACAATAAAACAATGTCACTCGACTCGTGTTTCGACTTCACAAGAAGTCCTCATCAGTGTGATGAGTGTGGTTAAGGTGTATATTTTTAGTTTAAGTGACTAAGGAACCAAAGTTTCTCCGTTTTTCCAGTAGAATTTTTTAAGCTTAGAATCTTTTAGTGTTTAGCACTATTTATTTTATTCGTTTATTTAATTACATACATATAATAGTATGATCTGTCAGAAGTTAAAAATATCACCCTATTGTTTCTTATTAATTTTTCTCTAACACATCTAACTACATATTATAATTTATAATTAGAGATTGGAAAAATAGTTATTTTAAATGAAATAGTTACTATATAGTTGATTTTTTTTTCTGTAAAATAGTTGGCAAATAGTTTTTTTTAATCAAAATTGTTTTAATCAATAATTAGTGAAATCTGAAATCTTCGAGGAAAACATATTGTGGTCGATTCTAGATAGATTTTAGAAGCTAAAAAAAAAGGAAAAACAAATAAATATGTAAAAACACAACATAAATATCTATAAAAATATCTGTATAATAGACGAAATGTATTTCTAAAAATATATAAAACTACAAAATTTTTAACGTTGGATAAAAAAAGGCAAATAGTTGGAAAGGTAAAATAGTTGCAAATAGTTGATTTCAAATTGGGTTCAATCAAACCAGTTTTCTGAAATCGATGGAGATTGTAATAAAAATTACAATAGTTACATTTTTCGCAATAGTTGAAAAACTATTTTTCCAATCTCTATTTATATCATAGTTAGTTGTGTATACGCGATCATTACAAACTCTATTGTTTAATATTTCTAATATAATTGATTTAAATTCAACAAGATATTTCAATTACAATTTAGAAGAGAATTTATTTGTATGAAATAAACAATAAATCTTAACATTTTTGGAATATTATTATCGTAATTTTGTAAAATATTTTGAGAATGTTTGAATACAAGCCGAAAAGTAAAAATATCAGTTCGTGGAATTTATTAAATACACCTGTTTTATTACACATTACAGTAGAACCTCCATAACTTGAACCTTTGTAAGTTGAAATCGTCTGTAAATATTATGTTTATGTTTTATCCAACCGCTTGGGAGAAAACTTCTGCGTTAGTCGAAATATTTGCATGATAATATATTTCTTTTGAAACGTGGAAATAAATTACATATTTTTCTCTTTTGATATTCTATTTATTTAAACAAAACATTTAAAATAACATTTTTTGTGCCTTGTACATTTCTCTTAACTCTTTGGATGCGTCTGTATTAGGGTGGTCATTATATGGGGTTAGGACGATTTTCACATTTAAAATACACGTGTTTTTTCGATTTTTCAAAGACCTGCGTACTAGAGTGTTTTAAACTCTTTCTAAAAATCTAGAATACTCATGAAAGAATCCCTGGTATTCATATTCCATATCTAGATGGATAAAGTAAACTTCTGATTGAACGTTGGCAGCTATATGGGTCATTTCATCAAGAGAACACTTAAAACATTTTTTTTTTAAATAATAATTTCTGAATAATTTTGTCAGAAAAACGTTTGACAATGAAAATATTGATCTTGAAATAAAAAATTTTGATTCTAAAATTAAAATTGAAAAAAAAATAATTGGTCGCACCAATTGATATGGAATGATCTTTTTTTTGATTTTAGAATCAACTTATTTATTTATTTCAAGATCAATGTTTTTACTGTCAAACGTTTTTCTAACAAAGCTATCCAGAAATTATACAAACAAATTTTTTTACTTACCAGTTTTTTTATTCGAGCTAGAATTTTGGGTTTAGGTTGAATTTTTCCAAGTTGGCTAGACCCAAAAATCCAGCTCAAATTTAAAAAAAACAGGTAAGCAAAAAATTCCAAAAATTATGGTTTACAACTATGCTTGACCAATACTACAATGCTATATAGGTCACTTTTTTGGTATCCCCCACTTTTTGGTAATATTCAACCTAAGCCCAAAATTCAACCTAAAATTTAAAAAATGGTAAGCAGAAAATTTAAAAAATTTAGATTTCGACTATGCTCGACCAATACTACATTTTTTTTGTGTAGCTGTGTCATAATAATATATTTGATATATTTATTTGTTATTTTGTCACATATGTCTTTCACAAAAGTAACGAATTCACCGAACATACAATGTAATGTAAAGGTATTCGAGCAAACTGAAAACCGAATGGTGCTTAAAAGCTCTATTCATTTCTATAAAGTGATAAAGATATATGAAAGGAAAACTTTATTCGAAAACCTGTCAAGTGTATACATAAATAGAATACTTGTAATCAGTGGCGCACCCAAGGAGTGGTCAATATAATTATTTTGTCAATATAATTATTTAACCTAATAATTATACATAAAAAAATAAAAATTACATATAACAAAAATTTTTTTATCCCCTTGAATTTTTTTCTGAGTGCGCCACTGCTTATATTTGTGTTAAAAGTAATGTAATATAAGGTACTGCCACCAGTCTTGTATCATACCCCCAACTCGCAATTGACTAATATTTTATAAAAAAATTAATTCTTCGTTAATAATATTCGCAGATCGATTATTAAAAAAGCGTTTTGAAGCTTGAAGTTCTACTGTTTATTGTTTTTTTGTCCGTTTTAATTTCTATCGATATTTCGCGAAAAGCTGCCGGATAACAATAAATTAAAAAGGATCAAATGATTTTAAAACGTTGCACTATGGGCCAGGAGACCCTGTTCTATGGCCAAAAGTCCAGAAGTTATCCGATTTAATTAAAATTCATTTTATAAAGGGTTTTTTGGGACGCTGATTTCAGATTTTTAATAAAAATTAAAAAATTCAAAATGGCGGAACTAATATGGCGACTAATATATTTCAAAAGTTATCCGATTTAAATAAAATTCATTTTATAAGGTTTTATTGGGACACTGATTTCAAATTTTGTATAAAAATTTAAAAATTCAAAATGGCGGATCCAATATGGCGACCAATAAATTTCAAAATTTATCCGATTTAAATAAAATTTATTTTATAAGGTTTTATTGGGACGCTGATTTCAATTTTATTATAAAAATTTAAAAATTCAAAATGGCGGATACAATATGGCGACCAATATATTTCAAAAGTTACCCAATTTAAATAAAATTAATTTTATAAGCACGCGGTGTAAACAAATAACAATCTAAATACAAGTAATCTCCTTACAACAATCCACAACAAAGTTTCGCTCTAACACTATGAATGAAACTAAAAATTGCATAAACTCACCCCCTGACTACCCCGGCCATTAGAGGTTGAGTGTCGATTTTTTATTTTTATTGAAGACTGTTTTGTCCAAATTCACCTGTATAACTAAAGCAACTATGCAGATAAACATATCAAAAACCCACCCTCGTCCACCTCTTACGCTATTAGGGGTTGAATGTCGAAAATTTTATTTTAATTGAATATTATTATATTTTCTTTCTTAATTTACCTTAATATCGCTAAAAGTATGTAGATAAATATATCAAAATTTAAAAAATTAAACACCAATAACCCCCTTCCCCCCTTCCATCTCTTAGGGGTTCAATTTTCGAAAATGCTATTTGTCTTGTACAATATGTGTGCAATGTTTCATTCGAGAGAATACTAACAATTTTTTTTCGTCATATAAACTTTTCCACCCCCTTGCACCCCTTAGGAGTTTAATTTTGGGCAATACTTAAATACTAGTTTCATTATTTGTATAGTATTCATTTTAAGTTTTAAGTAAATCCAACCAAAAAATATTTTCCCATACAAAATTTTACACCCCTTTTTACCCCCGTAGGGGTTGAATTTAGAAAAGTATTTTCTTAATGGGTGCTTAGATCATAAAAGGAAGACACCCCTCAAATTTCACTGTCCAGAGAATGTTTGTACACTCGTAGTAGGTACTATATTCGTTTATACAATGTGAAATAAATATGTACCTACATATCATTCTTGTACGTTTAGAAGAGTTTCACAGTCAAGCAAATGAAAACGGGCAAAAAGGGGCAGATCTAGGCTGAAGTGCACATCCTAGAGAAGATATCTGTGAGTCTCATTACTTAATACAAGGCGGTATCTTTCGGTATTCGCAATCGGCAGCAGGTGCTTTGCTGAAAAATCTTGTTTTTTTATACTAAAAATGTGGTTTTACTTCAGTAAAACTGAAAATAACGCATTCATGTGACATTTAAAATTATTTTTGAATTTCCACGAATGAAATAATCCAAATATACGGCTTGGAATTTATGACTTTACAATAAATATTACATTTTACAAGCGACAGTAAAATAACTTTTTTTTATACATTTTTCAACTTTGCGCCCCTGTCATTTGAACAGGAATTGATTAATCAACATGTAATTGCCATCATAACTACTTCAATTAATGCTGAATTCAGTGGTCTAATTCGTTTTCTCAAATTCGAAAGTAGACTTTTGGCCACAGAACAGGGTCTCCTGGCCCATAGTGCGTTGTTAAGACCTCAATGAAAAAAATAATTCCGAAACAACTGATTGATTGTATTTTAAAGATTAAAAAAACGTTGTTTTTTTTTATACGATATTCTTTTGCAAAATGTTACAAAAGCGAAATATACTATATTTTATCTATAAATGAATAAATGAATGTTCGTTTGTATGTGACTTATAGATTAACCCGGGTAACACCGGGTCCAATGCGCTAGTGTGAAATAAATTATTTATAAAAAAATTTTTTATTAAAACACATTTTTTTCAGAAAAATGGTGAAGTTAAATTTTTATACAATATAATTATTAATTATTAAATTTGCCTTATTTAACTCACCGCGATATTTATTAATTTGTTTGTTTATTTATGTATTTATATGTTTGTAACAAAAAAAATCTAGTAGCTGTTTTTCTCCGCCGCCCTTTCTTAAATGGAACCCCAAGCGGTCACCCAGCCTCCCTTAATAAGGTCGGCATTGCTTTTATACATTAACAAAATAAGCAACGAATTTTAATAAATATAAAAAAATCAAACATCAACAATTCTTTGTTCCAAAGCTTACTTGACTTGAATTTAATATTGCACTCGAGAGATGGTTAGTTTTAGTTAACAAATATGAATAAAATTCGTTGTATCTTTGTTATAAGTTGTTTTATTATCGAATATACGAGAAGCTTCGCGATCGTTTTTTAAAGAGAAAAAAAATTGTTCTCCGTTTTCAAAATTTTTACTCGAACTTTCTGTTTCAGGTCAAGACAAACACATTTTATAGCTGTATCACAATGGGTTCTCAAAATGTGTTTACATTAACTTTTTTCTTTTAACTGTTCAAGTTTGTTCCACTGACTAACCCTATATATTAGAATAGCTTTCAACGGAATTACACGGCCATTATCTCAATAACGTCTATTTGTATCTGTCTGTCTGTCAACGCTTTACAGCCAAATCAGTAAAACTTACAAACATGAAATTTTAAATTTAAATTAAAAATTCATTTATCGAAGATACGAGAAGCTTTTGTGATCGTTTCAGATTGAGACAAAAAAAAATGTTCTCCGAATTCAAAATTTTAAATTGGTCTAAGCGTTTCACGTCAAGAAAAACACTTTTCGTTCCGTGTCTGTCTGACTGTCCGCCCGTCCGTCCGTACGTCTATCCCCTGAATCCTTGTCACACGCATAACTCATCAACCACTGAACCGATATTAATGAAACTTGGTTGGATGGTTGGGTCTGTCTTTAGGACGGTCCTATTTCAAATTCATTAAAATCGTGTGTAAGGGGGAGGGTTGACATCCCAAAATATTTATTTTTTCAAGATATCTCAACAATGACACATGTAACGTGAAAATTGTACAGAATATTTTTTGTAGAGAATTAAATTTCCTAAAATATGGGTCTACAAAGTTTGTTGTAAAATATTCTCTTACAAAGATTTATCTCAATTTATTCTAAAAATTCGTGTTTTGTTTTTCTAAATTGATATTTGCTTGGATATATTAAATATCATTTTGACATTTGTCAAAAAATTTAAAATATACGAAAAAACAATCAGGTGCGTCTTTTAAACTAATATTTTTTAGTAAAATTGTATAAAACATAAATTCCAGGCAATTTATCTCAACACTATCGGTTTTTATTTAAATTGTTGAATAATTAACTACATTTGGTGAATTTAACACGAGGAAGCACTGTGCATTTACTTGGCAGATGTTTTTTATTTTATATTATTTTTTAAACCGGTCGGTTATAGAGAAAAATGTTTTGGATAAAAGGTGTAGACTTTTAATTGATTTTATATTCTTACCTATGAGTTATTTCCATTTTCTCTAGATGGGACATCCCACGGGCAATCTGCTGAGCAAAGTTCTGCAACTCTCGAATATCTACCTCACATGTTTCTATATCCGAGCCGCTCTCAGGAGACACAATAGTTCTGTCACTGGCAGTTGAACTGTTTCTTCCATTATTAAAACCATTTACTGAAATATAAAGTAAATTATATTTAACAAAGATGTCAAAATATGATAATAATAACACTTTGTTCCATTTTAACATAGTAAATGCACACGTGAATGCTATTAGCAGAGGCGTCAGCAAAAAAACATTCCAAGAGGGGCAACATTAACATCAATTATCTTAGTTTTGCCCGGTATTATAAAGAATAGGCTTGAGTGTAAATTCAAATTAGCTCCCAGCTAACGCTATCTGCTAGGTATTAAATATAAATGACAACCACTCACAGATGTAGCGAATGAAATTGTAGATAAAATGACTTTGACGCATGCGTATTAAGTAGAAATCAGCGACTTAAATTAAGTACTGCCAAGTGTACCTCATAAAATGATAGCATTTACATTAATATACATTTATTACCTCTGCTTTAAAATATCGAACAATTTCACAACAATTTGACTCCCAGTAGATAGCGTTCGCTGAAAACAAATTTGCGTGCAAATTCTTTATAATACCGGGCATTATGAAAGTATTTTTACACAAGTAAATGATAGAATAAAGTATTGTATCAATTTATTTGTTGGTTATCGAGTTATAAGCGCACAGACAGAAAGACAATGAAACGTAGCGTTTTATAAATGCAGAAATACTTACATTCATCTTTATTACGATGTGCAGCACTAATTGGTGTAAGATATGAACTGTCAGAATCTCTGGAATAAAATCAAACATAATTATATTTTTTTAAACTACGAAAATTGGAAACTAAAAAATAAAAATAAACGCAAGCAATTATAATATAGGACTTATAAAATAAACATCCTTCTATATCCAATCTTACGCTTTACTGCTAGTAAATTTTATAATTTTAGCGCAAACAAGGGAATAAAAACAAAAATAAACCAATTAAAAAAGGAATAACGTATAAAATATAAAAACTTAATGATATAAAAATAAACAGAATTATGTATTAACTTTATAAAAAACTTCACATAATAAAAATACGAATGATTAACGAATAAAAATAAGCATAAGGCTTAACTTAGACGAGCCATTTTTAACAGTGAGTGCTACACAGTTCCTTATCTTTATTTGAGCTAGGCATTTTGTTATTTAACCGAAATATATACTATATTTTATCTTTATATATAAAAATGAATGTTCGTTTGTATGTGACTTATAGATTAACCCGGGTAACACCGGGTCCATTGCGCTAGTGTGAAATAAATTATTTATAAAAAAAAAAATTATTAAAACACATTGTTTTCAGAAAAATGGTGAAGTTAAATTTTTATACAATATAATTATTAATTATTAAATTTGCCTTATTTAACTCACCGCGATATTTATTTATTTATTTATGTTTGTAACAACGAATCGACTATATATACCAATACAATTTGAAAACACAGTGTCAGTGAGAGTTAAGTTACAACCGAAACATTACGTTTCCATAGCTACATTTTTAAAATAAATACCTTACTTCTCATTAGTTTCAATTGAGATTTTTTTAAATTCTTATACTTTAGACAACGAAAGAAATGTTAATAAATATATTAATTATATATACGTGATGTATTTTAGTGATAAATTACAATAAAAAATGTATTTGTAATGATCATTAAAAACTTGACATAAAAACGGTATTAAAAATGGTTATTTAACGCAAACAAGGGAATAAAAACAAAAATAAACCAATTAAAAAAGGAATAACGTATAAAATATAAAAACTTAATGATATAAAAATAAACATAATTATATATTAACTTTATAAAAAACTTAACATAATAAAAATACGAATGATTAACGAATAAAAATAAGCATAAGGCTTAACTTAGACGAGCCATTTTTAACGGTAAGTGCTACACAGTTCTTTATCTTTATCTGAGTTAGGCATTTTGTTATTTAATCGACTTTTAAAAAGCAGTGCCGGATTAACCACGTAGCAGGAGTAGCAAATGCTACGGGCCCCGCGTCTCTGAGGGCCCCGAGGCTTTACGAAAAATATATCTTATTGGATTTACCACTTACCGTCCAATGATTAATACGGAGTGTCCAAATCTACAGTAATTAATAATTTAATTTTAGGGTTTCCAATCTCGATTTGATTTAATCGAAAAATCAATTTGTAAAGTTCTGATATTTGATTTTTTGTAATCGATTTTTCTAAATTTGCTTACGAGTTACACCCGTCTCATTTGTTAATAAAATAAAGCCTTTTTTCTCCTTTTTTTGGTTATTTAAAACTTCCAAGGGGTAAATATCTAATGAATTGAATCAATTGACTTTTTTGTCATTGTCAAGTCTATAAGGGGTAATAACCGTTCAATTTACTGAAAAAATAGAGCCCACTAATATTTTTTTTGTCGTAAAAAATTCACAGGGGGTGACACTTGCCTAATGTATAAAAAATAATCCTATTGATTTTAATTCGGGGGGGGGGGGGACTATCGATTTCCGCCCTGGGAGTCACCCTAGCGACGCCACTATCAATGGCCTTTTTACTTCCATGTTCCGAAGGAAATGGAAGTATTGTAATACCATCGAAAAAACGTGTCCGAGAAAATGACAAATTCTGATTATACTAACTTCAAAACGTAAAGAAAAGTTAATTTCCGCATGGCGGCTGTGCGTGTGTCTGTGTGTCTGTCTGTCAGGATGTAGATTTTTTTTTCGTTCACGATAACTACTGTAAAAATGCACCGATCTGAATTATTTTTGGGGAAAATATTTGTCTCAGTGAGTACTCCAGACCTATTGATTTTGGTGCTAATCGGATAAGGGGTTTTGGAAATATTCGAAATTTTGTAACTTTTTTCGTCAAAAAAATTAATATTGCGAGTATTATCTCACTAATTTTGATAAGATTTGGTACATTTGCAGTTCAATTGAATCTAAGGGACATTTATTATTTGTACGTGCCTAAACAGCCATTAAAGGGATGAAAAACACACTTAAAATTTGAATTTTAAATACTAATATGTCATTAATTCATGTTGCCTTGGAAACAAATGCAACTAAATTCAAATTGTCAAATTAGTTTTTCTACGAATGTGAATTATGTTTTGGACATTAGAAAACTAATATTTATATACAAATGGCAAATAGAGCTGTAACCGTTGTAAGTATATATGTTTTTTTAATGTATTACGATATGTATATTCATAGTAGTAGGTTATATAAATAAAATATTTAAAATTAAAAAATGTATATTTAAAAATTATTTAAAAAGATAGATAGAACATGGAAGTCATGTATGGTTCTCCATACCGATATTTATAACATTTGCTACAGGCCCCGCACTGACTTAATCCGGCACTGCAAAAAAGGAAGAGGTTCTTAATTCGACTGTAAATGCAATATGCACCGATTTGGGCGAGTATACTCGTGGTCCTAAATCAATTTCATCAGAATCTGATCATAAACGTCGAGATACTACACTCAAAAAGGAAAAATAAAGAACTTAAAAAATACACACACTGAAAAATATATAAAAATTAAAAACAGTTTTTTACGTCGCTGCCAAGCCAATAAAAAACTTTTAAACAAATAAAAAATGGGTGTGACTGTGTCGAGATGCACAGTCGAGAGATTGACATGAATACGTCCTAAATCTAAGGTTGCGTCGATTGTGGCATTGGTATTAAATAAAACTCAGACTCATGATGTGTTTGTCTTCCCTTTTCCGTTCTGACCCCTTCAATTACTAGTAGGGGAAAAGAAGGCAAAACGGCTCACTTAATAAAAAACTAGTTTTTCAATGAAAATATATGCTTTGTTATTGATGTTTTATAACATTATAAATCAGTCGTTATATTTTTATGATATGTATTAATTATTAATTAATTATAAATTACAGAAAAAAAGATATTGGATGATTTCCAATACCTTCCTTTTTGGTCCGTTTTACCATCATAGCGTGGTAAAACGGACCAAATTATCTAAAAAAAATTCTGATCTAATTGTAAAAATTATGTTTTTAATAAAATAAATTATTTAGTGATATCTCTCGCACAACATCGTCATCGATGCCAGCATAC
This sequence comes from Sialis fuliginosa, assembly GCA_961205875.1. Taxonomy (NCBI): domain Eukaryota; kingdom Metazoa; phylum Arthropoda; class Insecta; order Megaloptera; family Sialidae; genus Sialis; species Sialis fuliginosa. The sequence continues at coordinate 30,532,068 of OY540812.1, read as the reverse complement.
TTAGAGTGGGCCCACAAACAACACCCTGCACATTGCGCCAACCCTTCATTTAACTGTGTATACAAATTAGAGCATTAAAGAAACTCGGTGTCATTCTCTTCAAAAGAGCTAGAATCTCTCTTCTTTTTGCTTCTTTTTGTAATTTGTATTTTTATTTGGTGGTCCGTTTTGCTTTTTCGGTTGTTATCAAATCAATCAAAATTTTTGAGGTTATGTCGGCAGTATTGTTTTATTCTCTCTAAATCAAGACTAGAAGAAACTATGGACATTCAATGAATGCAACATTAAAACTCATCGTAGTAAACTATATTAAACTAAAGGCTTATGCAAAAATAGTAAATAGATGGATATAAAAAAATCTCTTACTTTACTAAAACACCGTATCCATGTGTGACAGGTTCAAAACTTCAAACGCACTGACCGAATGTGGGAGAAGAATACACTATCAACTAACACCATTAGTAAACAATTGGTATTCAAAGTTTAAAAGATATTAAGGTGGTTCATTGTACCTGCAGGGACCGTTTTGCCTTTTGTTCCCTTAATGTTATATTTTCTGATAGAATAGAATAGAATATTTATTTATTTATATAAAGCCCCTTTAATGGGGATATAAACAGTCAAAAAGAAACAGATACAATGTGATTATGAATATAGCTGCTGAGACTATCTTTCCAATGCTATGCGTCTTTGATATTTCATGCTGGTTTTTGAGCGTGTTTCAGCCGACATTTTGAGTTTTTGTATTATATAAAATTTGTCATCCACTAAAACTGGTTAAATGTGTTGATTCGTACTTGTACCTCGTAGATCTAATCGAGATCTATAACTTGAGACCAAAAACCAGCGTGATTGCTGCTCTGAGTGTCGAGCTATACTGACTGTAAATTTACGCTAGCGCGCAAAATGTTCGCTGCACGTTTAGCCCTCCTTCACCCATACCGCATTTTCGCAGGATAGCTCAAGGTTTAATGGATAATTAATAATCCCAGTCGGACTTTTAGCTTATGAGTTATGGCGTGAAAAACTAGACGTCATTCATGTCAAAAAAAAACCCAATTTCATTAACTGTTAAATTTAATTTTTATGTAAGTACTTTTTCAATGTTTTTAGTTTTTTTTTAACTTGGTTTTATTTTTATTTTTTGTTTTACTAAAGTCAGTAATTATAAAAAAAATGTTTTTAAAGAATTTACCTTCTTTCAGATAAGTAATATTGGCTGTTGTTACACAATTTAGTGTACATAGGCTGTCGTTTAGAATTTGTAGATGAAGACGATGATGAAGAACAGGATGAACTGTGTATGTCTGATTTTCTCTTCTTTTGCTTTAAACTGTCGTCAGTTGCATCTGCTTTCACACTACAAGAAAAAAACAACTGTACGCAACAATAATCTGTTTTAGCCTCCACAGCCTGGACTATATATAAAAGCTTTTATTACATATTGTAAATTTATGAAAATCCTCGAGGTTGACTTGAAAAGTGATTTTTTATTTATGGAATGGCCCTATATTTTAATTATGGACATATATAACCCTTAACTTGGGTTGCATATAGCAAAATTAATCACAGTTAGTTAATCAGTTGTTTTAAAACTTATATTACATCAATTCTAAAAAACAATCACGGTTATGATATATTTTATAAGGTAAAATATTATCATATTTAGTGAATTTTTCATTGACAAATTGAAAATTAATTCAGAATTAACATTAATCATGATTTGAAAATAACTGATTAACTAATTATCGTTAATTTTGCTTTATGCAACCCGAGGTTAAAGTACGAACAACCAGATATTCTCAAATACAAATCCCCTAACCATAAAAATTGTAAGAGTTTAGACTTACACGTATTTCAATAGCAATGCTATCATCATGGGAGTCCTAAAGACAATAAGTCTAAACTCTTACAATTTTTATGGTTAGGGGATTTGTATTTGATAAATCATAACCATAGTTTTTGTGTGTTGTTTGTTATAACCAGATATTCTCCAATTGTTTTCTTCTTACCTGGCGTACGCAGTTGGAGCCACTGCAGCTGCACTACCGTCAGAGCTGATCGACATCCTGGTCGGCGTGAGTTTCTGAGAGAACCTAGACTGTCTGGTACGCTCGAACACGCAACGTAGTTTCTGTAAGTACTGTTGTAGGTTACCATGTGGGACATACTCGATTACCATCAAATATGGTTTTTCTTTAGTGCACGAACCGATCAAGTTGACGATATGAGGGTGGCGGCCGGCTCTCTTTAACATTTCTATCTCGCCGAGAAATTCATCTACAGCGTCTGAGCAAAAATCTGTAAAAGAAACAGTGCGTATTGCTGAATCAAGAATCACATACAGAGATTATTTACATAAATAAGTTATTTATTTTATTAGACATTTAATTAATATAGCACCGAATAATTTGACAGATGTGATTATTTAATTATAATTAGTTCTTGTGTGTTTGTTTCTGTTTTCAGAACTGTCACCTCATCTGGTATAGTATTTTGTGTAAGTATTTATATTATATATTTTTGTATTTTATGTATTGTTTTGACCATTTGTATCCCATTGTTGGCCGATTCAAAGATAATAAATATTATTATTATAATATTATTATTAGTTAGAGTTAATTAAGTTATAAATAAATATAATTAAATCTAAATCACATTAATATGACGGGTTAAGGGACCGTCAAATATTGTACCTTTAACTAAACAATAAACGAGAATGGCTCCCCTACCTCAGGTAGCAGAGCCCATTATTATTATTGTTATTACTATGCTTCCTCGTAATATCGAAAATACAAGAAGCTTTGCGATCATTTTAAAATGAGACATAAAATTGTTCTCCGATTTCAAAATTTTAAATTGATTTTTCGTCCCGTGTCTGTCTGTCTGTCGAGTGAATCCTTTTCTGATGTAAAACTCATGAACCACTGAACCAATATTAATGAAACTTGGTTGGATTGTTGGGTCTGGCTTGAGGACGATTCCATTTCAAAATATTTCTTTTTTCAAGATATCTCAAGAACTCATTTTTTTTGCTTATAATAGGCACTAACCATTTAATTTCTTGACGGCTACTAACTTCTTTCCACTCGGCCCCAAACCACTAAGTTCAGCTGAGAAAACTAACCCAAAAGTACCGCTTCCAATCTCTTGAATTATTTTCAAATTATTTTTGTCTATTTCATTTCCAAATTTGGAATCTGCTTTTCCATCAAGATATAAATAATCTGAACTATCTACCTTGTCTTCAGTATGCTAAAAAAAATCTACAATAATTATCTATGTTTATAACTTTTTTATTTTATTTTATAAATATCTTACCCCTGTTTTATCAGAATATAGCACATTTCTTGTTAGTTTGCTGTTATATTGTAGACAAACTTGTTCTTCAGCATTTCTAAGAAGTTGATATTAACGTGATTAATAGTTGGTTTCGTGAACAATAGATATCTCATAGTACAGCTCCACAAAAAAGGTATTATACTCTTAACAAGTTATATATTTTGACGCTGAAAATGAATAGGACAAGAAAACTCGCTGCTTTTTTCTATTGTCATAAAATAGAAAATTCGTATCAATTTTGAGAGCATTCACGGGCCGTGTTATATATTTTTGTGAAAAAATCTAATAAAAGACTTTTCTCCTGAATTTGCTTTTTTGTATCTATAGTCTATACCAGGCCTGCAGAACATACGGTCCGCGGGCCGCATGTTGCCCGCCAGCACCCACATTGCGGCCCGCGAAGACTTTGGTGAAAATTCATAATATTATAAATTAAAAATAATATTCCTTAGCTTATTGATTTATAATATTACAAAAGGTATGTATATTATTTACTTTTGGATCAAAAGTTAATTATCCCAAAATTTCTGACATAGATCAAATCTGTGAACGGTGCAAACCGAGTCTTTTTCCCATTTGATTAACATGGGAAAAATTACTTTTTTACTTATGCGAGAATATCTCGTTCAAAAATTTATTTATTTTATTTCTTGCAGCAGCATATTATAGAGAATTAAATTTCTTACAAAAAAGATCCCAAGTGCTCAATTCATAGATCGAGTATTTTTAAAGATATGTTCGTAAACATTATCATAAAAAGTAAAATCCAATTTTTATGATAATTTTTAAACAAATGTATCTTAAAATTTATTGGATTTTTGAATTGAACACTTAATTCTCTACAAAATATTGGTTTGAGAAATTTTCAAAAAAAAAATTATTTCAACGAGATATTCACGCATATATGTAAAAAAGTAATTTTTCCCATGTTAATCAAATGGGAAAAAGACTCGGTTTGCGCCTTTCACAGATTTGATCTACGAGTTTGAAATTTTGGGACAATTAACTTTTGATCCAAAACTAAAACATAGTCCAATGGGACCGAAAAAAATTAAATAAAATAAAAACACCCTAATGTACATATATACATAGGTACAGAAAAATTATGTAAATATTTCATTTTCAAATAATTAAATAATATTATTTTCTTAATAGCTTTCCCCAAGTTTTTCATAAAGCATTACGGACCGCCATCATTTTTAGCCGAGTTATGAAGAAAATACTTTCAGCTTTCCTAATCTGCCCTTGGAATTTTTATTGTAGTAAGCGAGCGGATTACTCCTATTTTGAGTACACTATAAAAACCGATCACCAACATTCTAGTGGCTAAAAATGATTTTATTAAATTCCTTATATTTTGCTGAGAAAAAACATCTATATATATGAATTTTTTTATGCGGTCCTTCAATAAGTATAAACAATTTTTATTAGATTAAAATGAACATTTTTTGTCTTGTAAACTTTTTTTTTAAATCAATAGCTTTTATGACAAAAAATATTTTACCTTTAAAAATAACGAAAAGCTTATGTTTTTATGATTTTTGTTTTTGAAACTAATTGTTCAATCAGATTAATCAGAATAAATTAAAAGCGAAATTAGTCAGCTAACTTTAAACTATAATTTGATTTTATTTTTATTTTGATTATTACTGTTATTATCTAAATGTGAAAACTTTATTCGAGATGAGCTCACTTACAATTAGAGCTGGGCACAGGCCGTTAATTTTTCGGCTCACATCGACGTGAATGTGAGTGATTTTCAAATCTTGAATCGTGAGCGTGTGTGATCGTAGGTCAACATAAAACAACTGTGCATGACCGTACGTGAGTACATTTTTCTCGTGCGTGAGTCCGTGAGTATATTTCGAAGATAATTTTTTTATAAACTTGTTTAATCTTTTTTTTAATATCTGAACTAATAATGCATAGATATAATAATGTTTTAAAGCGAATTTCGACATTAAAAAATACAGTATAAAAAATAAGAAGCACTTTCACATGGTCAGTATTGCCAACTATGTATATCAGAACACCAAAAAAAGATTTTAAAATGCATTGTTGCTTTATTTTCTTATTGCTTTGTTTGCTATTACTTGTACTAGAAATACAGTTTAGAAGAAATAATAATATAAAATATACACATAATATATTGCACGTAAAAAACATTAATTTTCATCATTTGAAAATTTAATTTACAACAATTACGTTAAATCGTGTCACGAGCGTGACCCGCCGTGTGTAATCGGGCGTGAGTAAAAATTAGAATTCGTGAGCATGCGTGATCGTGAATACTTTTTTTTGTAACCGTGAGTGAGCGGGCGTGATCGTGAGCAATAATTACTCACGCGCCCATGACACCAGTTTACAACGCAATGAACGAACTCGACTCTAATATTGATATAATAATAATTTTTACAATTTTAACCTTTTTTACAAATTTTTGACGATAGTAAAAAATTTCTTATTGTCAAATTCGTAGTCCAGTTAAGAGTACAATAGCTTTTTTTTCGTGGGCTTGTAAAGTTATCAGAATGTTACAAGACACTTTTTAGTCATATGACATTTTTATCTATGTAGGTATTTCCAGTTTTGCCGAAAATAAAAAAAATAAAAATTTTATTTTTAACAATGAATTTATACTTTTTGCTAGTGAAATGATCAAAAAATATTTTGATATCTAGGTTTGTATTTAAAATAATGTTTTAATGAAAAGAATTTTAAACATATTTTTAAATTATATTCAAACATTTGTATCAATTCAAATAATAGTTACTAGTAACTAGAGATTAGAAAAATAGTTTTTCAACTCAATTTGAAATCAACTATTTGCAACTATTTTGCCTTTCCAACTATTTTAAAACTATTTGCCTTTTTTATCCAACGTTAAAAATTTTGTATTGATAAAAAGTCATAGAGACAAAGTTTGAAACTATTCTAATTATTAATATTGATTATTTTTTTTAATAAATAAAAAATACTACACATGTTTATAGATAACTAGTTGTGCTCTAAAACTTCCAGAGAATATATAAACCAAATTTCAAGGTTCTGAATTAAGTGGAAATTGTGAAAATCCTGATAGATGAGTGAGTGAGTGAGTGAGGACAGTTCGCTATATACCGGATGCGCCAAAAGTATGGAAACCCCTGAAAATTTCGCAGAATAAGCGGGAAAAAAAATGAAAATACCATATACGACGTATTTTTTGACGGGGAATCAAATGGTGACTTTGAATTTGACCTTGAACACAACCTCTAAGCTACAGAGAACTACAAATCGATTTTTTAAATAGGACCCCCTTTTTTATTGCAGATTCGAAAAGAGCGGAAAATTTTACGTTAGAATATGTATTTTTTTTTCTTGTTTTATTTGAGTCTGTAGTGCCCTTAAAATGACCTTGAAAAAAAAATACATATTCTAACGTAAAATTTTCCGCTCTTTTCGAATCTGCAATAAAAAAAGGGGGTACTATTTAAAAAATCGATTTTTGGTTCGCTGTAGCTTAGAGGTTATGTTCAAGGTCAAATTAAAGGTCACCATTGGATTCCCCGTCAAAAAATACGTCGGATATGGTATTTTCATTTTTTTTTCCCGCTTATTCTGCGAAATTTTCAGGGGTTTCCATACTTTTGGCGCACCCGGTAGTAGATAAACATAATATACATATATTTCTTGTGATTTCCTAATAAGTTTGAGTTTTATTCATACAATTCTTTGTAGTTTTATATATTTTTAGAAATACATTTTGTCTATTATACAGATATTTTTTAATAGATATTTATGTTTTGTTTTTACATATTTATTTGTTTATTTATAATTATTTTTTAGCTTCTAAAATCTATCTAGAATCGACCATAACATGTTTTCCTCGAAAATTTCGAATTTGACACTTTTTACTAATACGATGATGTCACTAATTTATTGATTAAATCGAAAAAAAATGTATTATTGTAAAAAAATTTGTAACTATTTCACAACTATTTTGATTAAAAAAAACTATTTGCCAACTATTTTACAGAAAAAAAATCAACTATATAGTAATTATTTCATTTAAAATAACAACTATTCTTCCAATATCTACTAATAACTCGATTTTTCGTATATTATACATTTAAAATTCAATCCTCATGGAATTTTTTTAATGAAGATTTTAATATTTGATCAAGAGGAATTTATCTTGCATTATTAAATGTTTCCGCTTGTTTTAACAATTTCAAAAGTTTAGTAATTTGTACACTTAATAATAATTTTATTCAGTGAAATATCAAAAAAACGTATTTTCATCAAATTAAATGTTTTGTTCAAAGATGTGGGGTCTGTAAAATATTAATATGGTTAAGATTACGCAATTTTTGAAAAATCGTGAAGGATTCAGCGACTTAAGAGTTTGGAAACCACTACTCTAAAGTATTTTTTTATAATATTTGTAGTTTATAGATTCTAGCAATTATAATTGGGGAGTGGGGTCTGTAAAATATTGATATGGTCAGGGTTCTGCAATTTTTGAAGAAGGGTTCCGTGGCTAATTAAGTTTGGGAACCGCTGCTCTAAAGCAAATTCTTTATAATATTAATTAGTGAACATAAGACTGTATGTTGTAGTTTATAGTTTTTTTGTAAACATTGAACTATTGCAAACTTACTGAATAGCGGTTGATCTATCAGAGCTGTAAGTGACGATTCCATTGGTTGTCGAGTAACAATTCTTGACTTTTGTACATTTGACGTATATCACTATTATAACTATTATAGATACAGTTATTATTCCTAAAAGAACGAGAAACCAGTATGGAAATTCCTGAAATATAAGAATTCATTTACTTACTAAAACAGCACGGTTAATGAGAATTTCAATGAGCTTGTGGTATGTCAAACTAGAGCAAAAATAAAAACACACGTGTCCAACAATTTGATCTCATAGGCCTTAATTACAAAGATAATTAACTTTGAAAATTTGTGTATTCAATATAACCTTGTATTATGTTCGCTCGAAATATAAGTGTGTTGGCCCTACGGTCAACGCGCTAGCGTCTCACCTGGTTTTAAGATTTTGATTTTAATTTTAATTTACAATTATTTTTTATTTTTTTTGTACACATTACCTCTACACTTGCGTAAAAATCGATAAATTAGACATAAATAAAACATATATTATTAATGACAATAGATGTTTGTGGTTTCTTTCAAGTTTGTTTTTTATTAAAACTTTTCAATTTATTAATTAAAAACTAATGAGTTGTGTCAATAATAAATTAAATTTACTTTAAAACAAATTAATAATTATGTACTGGCGTATATATCAATATTTTCATTGTCAATAATAATATATGTTTTATTTATGTCTAATTTATCGATTTTTACGCAAGTGGGAGAGGTAATGTGTACAAAAAAATAAAAAATAATTGTAAATAAAAATTAAAATCAAAATCTTAAAACCAGGCGAGACGCCAGCGCGTTGACCGTAGGGCCAACACACTTATATTTCGAGCGAACATAATACACGGTTATATTGAAGACACAAATTTTCAAAGTTAATTATCTTTGTAATTAAGGCCTATGAGATCAAATTGTTGGACACGTGTCTTTTTATTTTTGCTCTAGTTTGACATACCACAAACTCATTGAAATTCTCATTAACCGTGCTGTTGTTTCCCCTAGTAAGAGGTCGTCCATAAAACATGTAGGGGAATGGTCCCGAATATCGGATAGTTATTGAAATTTGGTTAACGTTATGTTTGATTAACATACTTTAAGACTTTAGAGTGACCTTAGTATCTAATGTATAGAAGATACGAATAATGACTTTAAAAAAAAAATGAAATCCAGGGACTTGAACCTGAACCCGAACCCGAACCGTAAACCCAATGAAACCTGTATTTTTCATTAACCTGAACCCGAACTGAACCGCTATATCTCAAAGTCAACGAACCTGAATCTGAACCCGAACCTTTTCACAAATAACAGGGAACCATATATTTTAAAAGGTTCAATAAATTATTTTTAATATTTTAATATTTTCCTCCAATAATTATTAAAAGAGGTTATAAAATGTACTAATACTGAAAATCTGTTTGAATTTTATGGTATGATGTGACTTATCAAGTCAACTACTGAAATTTACATATTTTTTACTTTCTTTTTTAATTATATAACTGAATTACATTTCAATTTGTATCAATAATAATTTTTTTTCGAACAAAATAATTTTCTTTCTATCTAAAAAAATAATGGTTTTTGAACCCAAATAATTTGCAACATGTTGAACCCAAACCCGAACCGAAATTTATGTTTGAACCCGAACCATAAATAAATTCTGATTCAAGTCCCTGGTGAAATCTGATACTCCATTAAAGAGGGTCTTAATATCGGATGTCCGAAATTTGGCGACAAAGACCTCAATATCGGATATCCGACATTGGGTTCCTTTAAATGAAACACATGGCATTGTCAGCTGAAATTATCTTTAATTGAAGATATACTATACATTGAATATACTTTTATAAGTTTATGAGGGTTATAAATAAATTTTACAACAAATAAAATTAAAAATAAGTGAAAAAAAAATTCTCATCTCATTTTTTAGCTAAATAAACTTTTTTCATTTCTTCTGGACATCATGTCTTTCTTTTCATGCTAGGAGTCATAATTAAACTGAAATTAATAAATAACAACAATATTAGAACAAAGGAATACAAATCTCCTAATATCGAATATCCAATATTAAGCAATGCCATGTGTGCGATATTAGGAATATTTTTTTGACGTAACTGGCTTAATAACGTAGACGATTAACAGTTAACCAAATACAAGCAAAAAAATATTATCAAAATGCACTTGCTTTATCAAAATATTCATTTTTTCACAACTACAATTAGTTTTCGTGACAAAACAAAACCGTTTAATCCTTAGATTAGGAAAGACTATGGATACATAACAACCAATGCTAGTTCGTATATGAAAGTGTTACCAAAATTATACGGCGGCCATCTTTTCTTCATTGTCAAAATCGCAAATATATTTGTAATAATCCCGCTCCCTATTTACAACGGTTTGTAAGATTTTAGTAACCCCCCCCCCCTCCTATTGTTAAAGATTTTTTAGATTTTGATAACTCTCTCTCCCCTCTTACAATAGTTTGTAAGATTTTGGTACCCTCCAATCCCCATATTGTAAAGGTTTGTAAAATTTTGATAACCCTTATATTATATGAATGGGCTATTTTTTTACAGTAAACCATAGATTTGATAAACTAATTTTTGCGAACTAATAGTTACAATTATGCTTTATCGGACATCCTCTTCCTCGATTAATTAGGTCGTTATATGGAAGTTCTACTATATTATCATATTTTTTATAACGGATTATTTTTTACATAAAAAACGTTTAGTTTATTAATACTAAACAAAATAATATTTAGTAAAAATTTACGTACCTGCAATGGAACTGAAATAAAAAAATAAAAATAAATTAATATTTTTCTACTTTATGACGGTTTTTCACAAAAGCAGTTTTATTTATTTTTTTCAAACAGAAACAAATCAGTAGAAAATTTTTAAAACAATTCTAAAGCACCATTTTTACAAGACCAGGAAAACCACAGAACATTAATTTAATTAAGGAGGAAAGCTGCTATGAAGGAAAAAATCGATTTTTTTTGTTACATTTTGTTTTTCATTTTTCTTTTATGTATATACAGTGTGTCTCAGGAAAGATGTAACAAGAGGTGTAATAAACAAAAAAAATTCAGAATGGCATTTGGGGATCGAGTCCTGCTTGATGTAAAACGAAGGTTTGCCAATAATCAGTTCATTCAGTCCTCTATAGTAGTGCTTCTTAAACTTTTGTATGTCGCGGCTCCTCTGCAACTTAACCCAATCGTGCCCAGCGGTGCATAAATGCAACAGAGCGCTTTTGTTAAGATTTTGCGTTGCTGTAAGATTATTTTAATTCGAATGGGTTTGAAATCATACTTATTTTCGAGTATTAGATTGAATACATCAACAATGCAATTACCAACGTTCTGGAGTTTTAGTATACTTAGATAGGTATGAATTTATGACAGAAAAATCAGCAATATCGGTAACAAAAAAAAACCTCGGTCACGATTGGGTTAAATCGATAACCCATGGCCCCCCTATATTTTTTTGGAACCCAGGTTGGTTAAACAAAATTTATTTGTTTCTTGTTCACTCCTGTATAACTATGGTTATATGTTTATCTAGCCGTCCGTAAAGGAAGTATTTAGAATTCGCGTCAACAGTTTAAAATGTTTGATTTAAAAAAATAACGCGTGAAATCAATACGGCTATATAAATAAGCAGTTGTAAAATTACAGTCATTTTAATATTTCAATGTTTTAACAAAGTTTTTGTGGTTTCCTTGTGGGAAGGCCACCACTTTAAGAAGCCCTGCTCTACAGGATGTTTTATAAGCAAATTTGTAAAAATAACCTAGAACAAACTACTTATATTTTTCAAAATATGAAAAAACTTCAGTAAGAAAATTTGTTTAGAATGCTATATTGTAACCCCATCCCGGATTTCAGAACATTAAAATTTTTTTACACTTTCTTGAAATTAGGTAGATATTTTATTGTGAAGTAAAATGTAGGATATGAAAACAATAATAGAGACACATTATTTGTTATTGACTATCTGTCAAACGTGACGTTGTCTCATTTTGTCAATCCCATCACCTTTTGTCGTCAATGTTTAACAAGCTCAAAACCAAAGTATTTAAAAAAATAAGAGAAAATGTTTGTTTTTATTGTATCGTTCAAAAAAATATACAATTTATTTAATTTGTTCCATTTAATTAGTTATTTCTGGAATTGGGTATGAGGTACCAAAATTACATTTTAAGCAACTTTTCTAATTTTTTTTTTCTCATTTTTAAAAATAAAGGTGCCATTTGTGTTTAAAAAAAACACATATTATGTACTTAATAATTAGTGTTATTTTAATAGTATTTGTAAATTTAACTCTCCTAGAAACCTTATGTAATGTGGCACATTGATATCTTACACGTATATTTTTTAATTTATTGAAACGCAAACTCTTAAATATCTCGGTTTAAACATAAATAGATTTAGGCCACTTTCAAAATAAACGGCTCATATACTTAATAAAATATATTTTATCCGATCCTAAAATAATTAGTTATTCCTGTGAAAAAAATTTCCAAACATTGGCTATTTTTTGACCCGTTACAGCGGCTTTCCCCATTAAGCTGTTGAGGAAGCAATACATAACCAAATAAAAATTACTACCAATAAATAATAATAATATTTAATCAAATATCCATTTACCTTCAATGATTTCATTGATTTCACCCTTGTATAAGTGACAGTTATAAGAATCCTTAATATACAAAAAGGCATCATACTTTAACCCCGGTACTATATCATGTATTGTAAAGTTGCCTACTACGGTAGCTTTAGTCACATTTCTCTGCATGACTAACGTAACAATTCCTACCAAATCCTTCTCCGTGCGGTATCTAGTTGAAAAAATTACACAAATTTAATAACTCTTTACCAAAATGGAGTTTCCAATACTTACACCCCTTCAATTATGCAATTTTCTGGCAAGTTAGAGTAAAAATCTGTAATGTTATATTCAAGTATTACTGAATTGTATCCTAAATGTTTCCTATATATTACATGACCCATCTTTCTACGCACATTTCCGATACAACAATCATTATCAACACATCCTGAAAATAAATATTTATTTAATTTTATTTAAATACATACATACCGAAAGTTCGGTTTCGGTTTCGGCCAGTTTTGACGTGAAACTGTTTACACGTTTCGGCGCGCGCTCGACTATACTCGACTCGATTCGTACGTCTGCCATCTGGCTTATGTTTTTATATGCTCAAGTCCATATTATAATATGGACTTGACTTCTACTAATTAGTAGATAAGAAGGAAATTAGCATTTTGAAGTGATGCATTCGGAAAGTTGGATTTTTTTGGATTTTCTCTTCATAAGTTCGAAGATGAGTGAAAATCGAAAAAAATAGGAAAATCGGCCATGTGCGTCCCGAGAAAATTACATAATTGTGCATTTTTGATACATTTCGAGTGTATTGCTACACTGTTTTTGAAATATCTCCGGTTCTATAGCTCGTAGGAAAATAAATATAATAACAAAATACTTGTAAAATAAAAGACTATAGAATTGCAGAGGTAACGTTACTTTCCAAAAGCATCCTAACCTCAAAATTAAAAAAAAAATATCGAAAAACTTTTATTATCACTAATAATGTAATAATTAACATAAAAATGAAGGGATTTTTACGAAAATAAGAGGAAATAATACCACACGTCAAAGCATGCTTTAGGTGTGCTAATATGTATTTTTATGTTATAAATACGTGATGAAATTTTCAAAAACAAAATTTGATTTTTACGCCCACAATCAGCCATTTATGAAAAAAATGGAAATGCTCGCCACATAATGAGAAAACATCGTAGGGGAATTTTTTTTTTAATTGTAGACTTTTTTATGTTCTTGGGAACATTATGTTAAATAAGTTAAAATATATATATTATAATTCAAAACAACTGATATTAATTTTAAAACCAGAATGATACGCTAATGACTCGTGGAGATTGGTAACAACACTAGGTATTGTCTTTAGGACTCCCATGATGATAGCATTGCTATTGAAACACGTGTAAATCTAAACTCTTATAATTTTTTTGGTTAGTGGATTTGTATTTGATATACTAGGTACTGCGTTATTTGTCCTTTATTTTTCTTTGTCTAAGATCGGACTTAAGATTAAAAACAACAGTCACACGATATGGTGGTAACCATAGAAACAACTGAAATATGTTTAGGTTAGAGAATAGTAGGAGCAATGTGGTATACACTGAAATCTATTTCTACCAGTCCACGCTCGCCCAATAGAGTGTAATATTCTATTAAATAAAAACAAAGTTTGCCTAAAACATTTTTTATCGTACATTTTTTCAAAGTTCTGTCTTTTCAATTAAAAACTAAAAAATTAGTACTTACTTGGAATTCTTCCAATAGTTGTTCCTAATATTTCGGAATAATTTGTCACTAACATTATTGTATAGTTATGTAAAATTTTAATATTTGGTATGATAACATTATTTGCATTCTGGAATAAAATTAAAATAAATGTTACTTGATATTATTAATATTAAAAATGGCTGCCACCATTTATTGTAACAAGAAAACATCTACCACAGAAGTTCTTAAATTAAAGTTTTTATATGACCCCCTATTAATAGGAAAAAAAAACAGCAAAATTTCTGTCGATGTAGATTTTCCCTGGAATGGGCAGGCAATTTTATAAAAATAATATATTCCATTTTTTTTAGTTATGCTGCAGACGAACGGACAAAATAACTTCGTTAATATGGGATCCGTTTTCATCGTGTGATTATTGCTAAGTTTGTTATTATTGGAGCTAGAAGATCGATTAAAAAAGGGGAATTATTAGTATTTTAGAGGGGATAAATAATGGCGATGTAAAAAAACACATTACTTTAAGAAAACTATTTTTCTATGTTTTTTATTAATTTATTTCGTGTGATATCTTATTAACTTTCCAATAGGAAGATTGTAATCGATCCCAAAATCTCAATCAAACATTTCAACATATTTTCATGTTTCGAGGAGTTGAATTTCGGAAAATCCTTTATTTTAGATCATATTCACGTCGCTTCGGTTGGCACCTCACCATAACATTTTTTATTTGCGAGGTTTCGTGCAAAATAGTGTAAATATACTATAGTGATCTTGAAACATACAATTATGTTGTAATTTTTTATTTTGATTTTCGGACCGATTACAATAACTTCCAGTTGGGAAGTTAATAAATCCGCCTAATGTTTTGTCATGGACTCCCAGCAATAGGCGAGAACCCCAGTTTAAGAACTCCTGTTCTATAACAAAAATTATACTTACATGATTTATTGGAATATTTTCTAATCTGACACCTTCATCATTGCAGTAACTTAACATTATTTCTATTGGGCAAAATATAAATAAATTAATATTGAAATATTTTTTGTTAAATATTATTTACAATATTTAGAGCGATAAATTAGCAACATATTTGAGATTTCGACCTTAAATTGCAAATTTCATCGTTATTATCTTTACCAAAATTACATTTTCTTAAATATTGCAAATACTGACCCTAAAAATCGTCCGTTTAGGAGTCCGTAAATATTAAATTAATCTACATATGATTTAAATGATGTCTTATGATGAGACATTAATCACATAGGAATAGTTTCAAATATATAAGGATCAAAGTAATTCAAACATGTAGAACATTCAAATGAACAAAATTATCTAAAAAATAAAACAATTATTATAATTATATAACAATATTATCTGATTAGAAGTTCCGCGTAGAAATAAATGCGCACGTAACCCCGTAGAGGGGGGAATTGAACAATTTTGAAAATCAAGTCAATAATAACTGCACGGGAGTTCCTTTTAACCTATCCTTCCAATGATTGAGTTTTAAGTTATCGTAATTCCTAAGTGTTATATTGTAAATTCTTGATTGTGTGTTCTCTCTCTATATTTTTAAACATTTATATATTCATATATTTAATCGGTGTACATCAACATTAAAAATCATTAGTGATACGCTATAAATCGTCTTATTAGTTTTAAAATAGTGTTTTGATATTGGGTCAATCCATATGAACTGGTCCAGCACTGGTTGCTCGATCATTCTAAAAAAAATTGATTTTTTGTGTGTAATTACCCTAATATGCTGGTAGTTCGAAACGACCATTATTTTAATTTTATTGTTTTTTGTATTCGCGTGACGGCCATATTTGTTATACAGGTCGCAGCATTTTTTGTACTTTAAAGGGTTCGCGGAAATTAAAATATCTCAGCTTCTATCAAACCTTTCAACACGGGACTAAAAGAAAATTGTTCAAAATTAAACGGGCTACAAGATTACCTCTAGACATTTTCACCTAAATGTTATTCTAAAGTGTGAAATTTCAGCCTTAATTCTTAGTTCTATTTTTGAAAAAATCCCATTTTCAAGGGGATGTTTTTGCAAGAAGGGGAAAAGTTAACAAGTCAAATTATTTTTTACAAATAGGTGGGTACTAGTTGTATTCACACACCAAAGTTCAACTCTGAGACTTGCCCCCCTTTATTTTAAAAAATTCTCAAAATTTGAAAATTCGAGAAAATGGCACTTTTCAAAGCTAAATAACTCTGGTGGGGGACCAGATAAAAATCTGAAATTTTAGCCCATAATAGTACTATATAATGGTATTATGTACCAAAAATTTTGAGATTGAGATTTGACTACAAGCAGTGGTATTGCAACCACAAAAATGCATGTTTCAATGAGCGTATACATGTTGTGGTTTTGTTTCAATAATAATTAAAAAATGTTATATCTTTGTTATGAGTTACTTTAAGTTATTATATGTGTTATAAATTTTTAAAGCTGACCTAATTTTCTATCTAAAAATAAAATATATATAGGGTGTCACCTTTGAAAAACAAAAGTTGACATCATTTCCGGTTCAACCGGAAGTGGCGGAAAATAAAAAATGAGATTTTAAAAACATTCAGAAAAAATACAATTTTTTTCTTCATTCAAGCATTCTTCTATTTCCAAGAAGACAAAGATAGTAATAGATATTATATTAATATTGACACTCTGTATTAACATATGAACTCCTATTGAATATTGTGGTTGCAATACCACTGCTTGTAGTCAAATCTCAATCTCAAAATTTTTGGTACATAATACCATTATATAGTACTATTATGGGCTAAAATTTCAGATTTTTATCTGGTCCCCCACCAGAGTTATTTAGCTTTGAAAAGTGCCATTTTCTCGAATTTTCAAATTTTGAGAATTTTTTAAAATAAAGGGGGGCAAGTCTCAGAGTTGAACTTTGGTGTGTGAATACAACTAGTACCCACCTATTTGTAAAAAATAATTTGACTTGTTAACTTTTCCCCTTCTTGCAAAAACATCCCCTTGAAAATGGGATTTTTTCAAAAATAGAACTAAGAATTAAGGCTGAAATTTCACACTTTAGAATAACATTTAGGTGAAAATGTCTAGAGGTAATCTTGTAGCCCGTTTAATTTTGAACAATTTTCTTTTAGTCCCGTGTTGAAAGGTTTGATAGAAGCTGAGATATTTTAATTTCCGCGAACCCTTTAAAGTACAAAAAATGCTGCGACCTGTATAACAAATATGGCCGTCACGCGAATACAAAAAACAATAAAATTAAAATAATGGTCGTTTCGAACTACCAGCATATTAGGGTAATTACACACAAAAAATCAATTTTTTTTAGAATGATCGAGCAACCATTTAATTTAATTTTGGACCATTTCATATGGATTGACCCTATTACATTAATTATATCATTTTTTATTTTTGTTTTTACATTTGTTACGATTGTGCACGGTTCGTGATTGAATAATACTTCTATGTAATTAAGGTATTTTTGTATTTAAATACGCCTACTTATAATAAATTATTTATTGTTAAATCTTACACTGGTTTATTGTTCTAATTTATTACGTTATAATTAAATGATAATACACTGTAGGAATTAATAATTACCAATAACATCGACGATTCAAACATAAAACTACGCCCGAAACTACCCTTTATTAACAATATATTATATCTAAAAAATGCCGGGCTTAAGACCAGTCTGAATATTTATGAATATCGTTAGATCAAACCCGAAAGGTTATAGAACAAATTCAACCCTTTATCCAATGAGCTTCACAAAAATTCAGGCTAGTCTTAAACCCGGAACATATACATATATGAAATATACATATAGTATAAGTAAGTATAGTGAAGCCGATTTTTTTCGAAATCCGAATTTTGATGGAATTATTCATTTTGACTTTCCCTAAATCCATTCTCACTATTTTCGCCATGATGTCTGTGTAATTCAAATACGACAAATCGTAGAAAGGTGAAATTTTATATTTAAGATTAATTTTTGTCTGAGAAGAAAACGTACTATTTTTGAAAACGATCTTTCAAACGGATACGGATGTTTACCAACGTCGATTTTTGAATTTTTCTAATTACTCTGAAACAATGAGAAAAATGGTCAAGTTAAAAATTGTAGGTAATATCTATATCTAAAATTTGTGTTCTATTCATTTTTTCGTAAAAACGAATTTTTGAAGAAAAAAATTATTATAATTCAAATGGTTCATAACAGAGGAGAAATATCTGCCATGAGTGTCATGGGACTTTCTTATACGTATTACAGAGATTGAACAGTGTGTGTGTTTGCCATAGGTACCATGGGACTTTCTTATACGTAATACTGAGAGTGATCAGTGTAGGTGAATCTAAATAATTACATAAAAAAATTCTTTCTGGCTAAATCATAAATGTTGGAAAAAATGCATGGGGAATAAATTATAGATAATAACATACTCGACATTTTTTATCTAAAACATTTTTTGCTTATTTGAAAAATAATTCGAAAATCCAAAAATTTACAAGAGTAAACATCCGTTTTCAGATATTACGTTAAAAAAATCACTTGTTATGTAATGGAGAGAATAATATTACCTTTATTATTCATTTTATTCTATCTTGTTAGTTTGTCAGAAATGTTTTAATAAAATAAGAATCACGTATACTATTCACTGTTAGAATTACGTATAAGTCCCGTGGTTCCCAAGGCAGATATTTTAAAAATATATTGTGTATAGAGAGTAGTTGAAGGAAGGGGTAATAGTAGTTCTTTCGGGAGTAGATTTATGTTTGAATCATCAATGTTATTGATAAATTAATAAATTCCTACTATTTAATATATATTTTACATCCTTTTATAATTTTAGATAATTTCGTTCATTTGAACGTTCTACATATTTTTCAATTACTTTAACTCCTTATATTACCTATAAATGTTTTGTATTTAATGTTTCATCATAAGACATCATTAAACCACAAATTAATTAAATATTTGCGGACCCCCTAACAGGCGAAAAAACATCTATTTATGAATAAAAAAGTCGGCACCTTTATGGTAAAAGAGCCTTTATGTATATAAGCAATTTAAATCATACAGATGCCAATATTGTAATAAATTTTTCCAAAATTATTTTATAACAAAATTATAAAAATCTTTACCTGACGTAATGTTCTTCATTTGTTCCTTTTCCCAACTTACATTCAAATTAACTTTTTTTGTACTTCCATCTAATTTAACCGTAAATGGCTTCGAAGAGAGATTAACAACAATTTCATTTGTCGAATTAACAAACGTGCAGCCATCTGTTATCAATAAATAAAATATGTACATATATTAATTTGATTTTATTTTAACTAAAGGTGTAGGCCTACATTTTAATAACTAAGGTGTGTTCAAGCATAACCACCAAAACTATAATTAATACGTGCCAAAAGCTCAAAAAAGTAATGTATCTCGAGATGCGGTAATTAAAATGCGGTATTAAGGGTCTGAACTTGTTAACAATAAAATACAAAAACTGTTTTGTTCTTACATATTTTTTGATAAAGTTGATAGTACTCGTAACTAAAATATATGCGATCTTATCGAATTAACGCTTTTATAATACTCAAAATTTAAAACAAATATCTAGTGTTTTAGTTGTAGTAATCATCTTTCAAATGCATTATATCCCAAAAGCAATTTTTTGGCACCTCGAGCCTCAAAATGACAAATTACGGCTCTGCTAGAAAGTGGGGGGATCACAAATTAGTTTATGTTAAGAGACGGTAATGATATATCATACCTATCTTCGAAATTAGAACAAAAATAATCATGAAAAATTATCTTTAATTGAGAATTATAAAATGATCTTTTTTTTTTAAATGCCTCATCTACGAATAAGATATGACAGCC
This sequence comes from Sialis fuliginosa, assembly GCA_961205875.1. NCBI lineage: Eukaryota > Metazoa > Arthropoda > Insecta > Megaloptera > Sialidae > Sialis > Sialis fuliginosa. Next base: position 30,511,833 of record OY540812.1, on the reverse strand, counting down.
TGTATAAATACTTTAAAAATATATTTTTTGAATTATTATTCTACAAAGTACCCAAGTACTTACGTGCATAAGATGCTGAATACGTTGAATTCTGTAAAAGTTGAAAAAAAATCATATTAGTGTTATATAATTAAATTATAAATAACTAGCGCATTGGACCTTATAGTAAACATATTAAACATTGTTTTCACTTATCACTAACAATTTACGCAGCGCACGCGAAGATACGACGGTTGTTTTGTTTCCGACTTGATAAAATTTACACAAAATATCCACAAATTATACATTCAAACCTTCCTTATTGTTAGTGAAAACTGAAATCCATTGAATAGTTAAGCGTCGATTACATTAAGCGAGTTTACAAGCTACAAACCGGTGAGTTTACTAGCTACTTGTACACTCGCTCTGTGTAATCATGTTTACAAGCTAACAAGCTGCGGGCGAGTTTACAAGCAGCTAGTATACTCGCCGGCTTGTTAGCTTGTAAACTTGCTCAATGTAATCGACGCTTTACTGAGAAAACCGTGCACAAATAGACAGACGCGGCAAGGGACTTTGTTTTATACTATGTAGGTATATTATGTGTTACGGGTAAAGCCCGCTGAGTGTGCAGAGTCGACACTGCTCGGGCAATGTCAGCATTGCACATCGCTGCTGGGCAAATTTACAGAAATGGTTAATTAACGGACTTGACCCGGCTTTAAGCGAGCATTGTCGAAAATGCTAAATCGCCGTGGGCAGTACTGTATTATGATTAAATTAATATTAATTACACAGCTACACAAAAAAAGTGTGGAACCAAAAAGCGACCTAGGTGTATTTTAGATTTTGACTATGCTCGACCAATACTACAATATATGTATGTCGTTTTTTTGGTATCGCATACTATTTGTGGAAAAATTTAATCTAAACCCAAAATTCAAGCTCAAATAAAAAAAAAACTGGGAAGCAGAAAATTCTAAAAATTTCGTATTTTATTATTATTAATATTAGTTAATATCAGTTTAAACAACCATTAAGACTTGTCGACATTACCCGCTTCAAACCGGGTCAAGGTCCGGGAGGAGAACGAAAAGTCCCACATAAATATTATCAATCTGATTATATGTGGGAATGAAGCCACCCCCCCCCCCCCCCCCCCCGTAGAATGAGCTCCTATTGTGTAACTAAATTACTATGTCATCCACGTCGAGAGAAGGTTGTGTTCGTCCGGTTATAACTAGCTGCATCTTGTCATAGTAAAGCCAAAAAAGGAAAAAAAATGGGGCAAGTCCGTTAAGTAACTATTTCTGTGAACTTTGCCCGAACATTTGAATTTGAAATTTTAACGAAATTATAGGTTTTGAAGGTCCCTGTCTATGATCGCTCTATAGCCAAAACGGCAAGACTTACAAACATGAAATAAAAAACTTTATTTAGTATTTGTAGGTGACATTATGACACACCAAAATAATGATTAAAAATACCACATATTGTAGATATTTTTGGAGAAAAATGTCATTTTCATAAAAATTTTCAAAAAAATAAATATATATTTCTCGACTTTGATGAGCAATAACTCTGAACTGGAAACACGGCTAGCAATAACGCTAATACTGAAAAATACGTTAACTAATTACCTATGAAACTGACTCACTGTGGTTGCTTTAGTTACGTTACTTTGGAGGTTCTGAGATAATCTTTGTTTGTAAATACTACTCTGAAGGAAGTTTTTAAACAGCCTGTAGCTCAGAGGGTGTTGAAGATAGACCTCTCCTTTCCGTATAATATTTTACTCACAATGAGCTAAGGAATCAGTTCCGAAAATATCTACAATATCCCAAACCGGACCACCTGTATATTATATGACACGGACGAAATCGTGGATAACAGCTAGTTGAAAATATATTTTTTGAATGATAGTATCATTAACTATAAACTTGTTGTAAACTATGTATTGACGTTTATTTACATTTATCGACATTCAAGAGAGTGGGTGTCTGTGTAAAGGAGAAAGTTCAGGACGACCACAAGTTTCGGAGGAATTCTCTTATCGGCTGACTGGATGTTACCCGTATTGCAAGTTAGGGCATACAAAAACCCGATAAAATTTCAAAACCGGTTTTCAGTTTTTCATAAAGTGAAAAACCAGTTAACCGATTTTTAGTCGGTTTTTTAAATTAAGTTTAAAAATGTTTTAAACTATTTAAATAAAATAATAAATTAATATTAAAAAATAAAATTTATTTAACTATACCTTTTCAAGTTCAAATTAAGACTATTCAATTTCAAACTGTAATAATGAATTTCAAATTGAGAACTATCAATTGAAAATTGGGAACTATTAATTTTAAATGTGTAAAGTTAGTTTAAAAGCTAGTATTAAAAGTGATCTAGGTGAAAACAGTAAATATGACTCAAACTGAGTTTCGTTTACAGTAGCTAAAAAATATTGTACGAGAAAATATCACGAAAATTATTGTTAATTATATGCGATATTTCACTCATGATATATAATATATATGATGCATAAATTATGATTTGTTAATTTGGACAATAGTAAATAATTGAGGGCCTGATTTTAAATAAAATTAAGAAATTAAAAATCTTTAATACAGGGTTACTGGTAATTCGATACATTTCTTTTAAGGGGTAATAGTAGAGATAACAAGTAACAATTTGAACCCAATATTGCCTTATACAAATGTTAACCGTTACTGAGATATTTAAAATTTTAGAATTTTTCAAAAATATCCCAAATTTCAACTTTAAACTCATTTAATTTTTTTTTAATACATAGTTTTTTTTTTATTTTGCTTCTGATACTCAGACAATATGCCGGTACTTTGTTAGAAAGAACAAAATTAGTACAATTTACTTAAACTTCGACACAGTGCCACGAAACTCTAACACTTCGATATTTTTTATAAGTTTTTTTTTGTTTAAAATGCAAATTCTCCAAAAAAATCACTAACTAATTTAATGTACAAAGTCTTTTAAAAACTGCCTTATCTTTCTAGCTATCCAATGAGATACAAATGTTATTAAAAAAACTCTCTACTTAGGAGGAATGAGTCTCAGAAACGAAACAGATCGCAAATTGTTAAAATAGCACGCGGGGGTTATTTACACAAACGTGTTGATTTTAACAAAATAAAACAAACATCTGGTTTGAAAAAAATAACTTTTATTATTTTTACAAATCCTGCTCAATTTGAGAACCTCTATTTTTAATGCAGGCTCTACATCTACGCCGTACTTCAGTCCCGGTGACTCATGATATCAGATTATTTCTAGCTATCCAACGAAATAAAAATGTTTTAAATTTTTATGCATACAATAATAAAAACTACTATGACAAAACTGATACTATCATAGATAAGTAAACAAACAAACGAAAACACATTTTAATTGTTGCACAAAATCACAACAATTAAAAATTTCACATGCATACAGACAGCGGTAAATTCAAAATACAGCTACATCAGCGCTATGGTGAGCGTAGTGAAATTTTTCATCCTTTTCATATAAAGTTATCATATCCTTATATGCTCTAACTGTGATAGTAGTTTGTATTATTGTATGCATAAAAATTTAAAACATTTTTATATCGTTGGATAGCTAGAAATAATCTGATATCAAGAGTCACCAGGACTGAAGTACGGCGTAGATGTAGAGCCTGCATTAAAAATAGAGGTTCTCAAATTTGAGCAGGATTTGTAAAAATAATAAAAGTTATTTTTTTCAAACCAGATGTTTTATTTTGGTAAAGTCAACACGTTTGTGTAAATAACCCCCGCGTGCTATTTTAACAATTTGCGATCTGTTTCGTTTCTGAGACTCATTTCTCCTAAGTAGAGAGTTTTTTTTAATAACATTTGTATCTCATTGGATAGCTAGAAAGATAAGGCAGTTTTTAAAAGACTTTGTACATTAAATTAGTTAGTGATTTTTTTGGAGAATTTGCATTTTAAACAAAAAAAAACTTATAAAAAATATCGAACTGTTAGAGTTTCGAGGCACTGCACTATGGGCCAGGAGACCCTGTTCTGTGGCCAAAAGTCTACTTTCGAATTTGAGAAAACGAATTAGACCACTGAATTCAGCATTAATTGAAGTAGTTATGATGACAATTACATGTTGATTAATCAATTCCTGTTCAAATGACAGGGGTGCAAAGTTGAAAAATGTATAAAAAAAATTTATGTTACTGTCGTTTGTAAAATGTAATATTTATTGTAAAGTTATAAATTCCAAGCCATATATTTGGATTATTTTATTCGTGGAAGTTCAAAAATAATTTTAAATGTCACATGAATGCGTTATTTTCAGTTTTACTGAAGTAAAACCACATTTTTAGTATAAAAATACAAGATTTTTCAGCAAAGCACCTGCTGCCGATTGCGAATACCGAAAGATACCGCCTTGTATTAAGTAATGAGATTCACAAATGTCTTCTCTAGGATGTGCACTTCAGCCTAGATCTGCCCCTTTTTGCCCGTTTTCATTTGCTTGACTGTGAAACTCTTCTAAACGTACAAGAATGATATGTACATATTTATTTCACATTGTATAAACGAATATAGTACTACGAGTGTATAAACTTTCTCTGGACCGTGAAATTTGAGGGGTGTCTTCCTTTTATGATCTAAGCACCCATTAAGAAAATATTTTTCTAAATTCAACCCCTACGGGGGTAAAAAGGGGTGTAAAATTTTGTATGGGAAAATATTTTTTGGTTGGATTTATTTGAAAATTAAAATGCATACTCTATAATACAAATAATGAAACTAGTATTTAAGTATTTCCCAAAATTAAATTCCTAAGGGGTGCAAGGGAGTGGAAAAGTTTATATAACGAAAAAAATTTGTTTGTATTCACTCGAATGAAACATTGCACACATATTGTACAAGAGAAATAGCATTTTCGAAAATTCAACCCCTAATAGATGGGAGGAGGGGGGGGGGGTATTGGTATTTAATTTTTAAAATTTCGATATATTTATCTACATACTTTTTTGCGATATTAAGGTAAATTCGGTGAAAATATAATAATATTCAATTAAAATAAAAATTTCAACATTCAACCCCTAATAGCGTAAGAGGTGGTCGAGGGTGGGTTTTTGATATGTTTATCTGCATAGTTGCTTTAGTTATACAGGTGAATTTGTACATAAGTCTTCAATAAAAATAAACAATCGACACTCAACCCATAATGGGGGTGAGTTTATGCAATTTTTAGTTTCATTCATAGTGTTAGAGCGAAACTTTGTTGTGGATTGTTGTAAGGAGATTACTTGTATTTAGATTGTTATTTGTTTACACCGCGTGCTTATAAAATTAGTTTTATTTAAATTGGATAACTTTTGAAATATATTGTATCCGCCATTTTGAATTTTTATAATGAAATTGAAATCAGCGTCCCAATAAAACCTTATAAAATGAATTTTATTAAAATCGGATAACTTTTGAAATATATTGGTCGCCATATTGGATCCGCCATTTTGAATTTTTAAATTTTTATAAAAAATTTGAAATCAGTGTCCCAATAGAACCTTATAAAATGAATTTTATTTAAATCGGATAACTTTTGAAATATATTGGTCGCCATATTGGATCCGCCATTTTGAATTTTTGAATTTTTATTAAAAATTTGAAATCAGCGTCCCAAAAAACACTTATAAAATGAATTTTAATTAAATCGGATAACTTCTGGACTTTTGGCCATAGAACAGGGTCTCCTGGCCCATAGTGCACTGTGTCGAAGTTTAAGTAAATTGTACTAATTTTGTTCTTTCTAACAAAGTACCGGCATATTGTCTGAGTATCAGAAGCAAAATAAAAAAAAAACTATGTATTAAAAAAAAATTAAATGAGTTTAAAGTTGAAATTTGGGATATTTTTGAAAAATTCTAAAATTTTAAATATCTCAGTAACGGTTAACATTTGTATAAGGCAATATTGGGTTCAAATTGTTACTTGTTATCTCTACTATTACCCCTTAAAAGAAATGTATCGAATTACCAGTAACCCTGTATATGTTAACTTAATTAATTAATATTCATAACAATAATAAGTTAAATAATAATTGCAACAGTTGTTTTTCAATGTTTTCAGTTATTAAAAAATTCGTTCAAGATTTATTTTTATTTTTTACAGCCTTTCTATCACTATTTTTATGTCCAGCAGTAGTAGAACATGAAATATTTAAAAATGAAAATGTCAAAGAAAATATTATAGAGTAACAAATAAAAAATGGTCAGGATTATTTACGAAATCACTGCCTGGGGTGGTACTTACGGATCTATTTTGGATCCACTCTGTCGTGTACAAAAACTACTTATTCGTATAATCTTTAAAAAAAACTAGATACTTCCCATCCGCAGAACTGTTTACTGAATTCAAAGTATTGGACGCAAGACAAATATACATGAAAACAATTCTGAATATAATCCTCAAATGTCCCGAATATCAAACTCTTGTCCAATATTCCTACTACACCAGACTATTACTACCTACCCATCGAAATAAGAAACATACAAAGCAACAGCTTATTCAATAAAAAATTCAACAATACAAATATTATTAATTGTTAATTATTATATTTTTGTACTATTTTGTATTATTATAAAGTTATAAATAAAAATAAATTATTTGTATTGTTTACTACTAACTTTTAGATGATATTTTCTGACATAATTTTAACATATGTATACGTGAACATATAAACATATATTAGTTGATTAATATATGATATAAACAACATAATTTCACCGTAGCACTGGTTATGCCAAGTTGGGTGAGAAAAAGTCCATACGTAGTATGTTATATTATGTAAATAATAGTACATATCTAATTTATTACACTAAATTTAAGAATTTGTCTATACAAATAATATCATGTAAATGATTGATATTTATGTAGTACAAAAATGCCAAAATAAACTTATTGTTAGTAGTCAGATCAATTCATGGTTTTACATTTTTATAAAAATGTTATAATATATAGCTTTCCAACAGTTTATTTACTTTTTTTAAATATTTTATGTAATAATTTGTGCTTCTGTGATTATATATATATTGTTAAAATGGTTTAAAATATCCAAAAATTCGAAGTAATACGAAAACAACATTAATTTTTTTGTATTTACATGCTAATAATTTGAAATGATCGTCGTGGTGACGTCATTCTCACACGGACGCTGATTGGTCAAAACTAAGTAGAGTAACCTATACGTATACTAACCTTGCATTATACCTTCGTCATTATACCCTCTGGGATTAATATATAGCATTATATAGTAAAAATTACGTATGTAATACATGTATTATATTATATAAGTCGTGGATAAAATTATTAATTGAATGGCCGAAAAAAAGCCTGGCAAGAAAAAATTTCTTATGGGGTCCGCCAACAATTCCAATCTGGGGGCTCGTGATAGTATGTGGAGGCCATAATTGCAGCTATAGCAAATATATTTTGTATTATAATACATTATATTATATTGAAATAAATTATATATTTATTTTCATCTCAAATGTAGAATTTACAATTCCCAATTTGAAATTGATTAGTCTTGATCTTGAAATGGTATAATCTCCTTTATTAACATATTATTATACACTTCACGAATGACACTTAAATTCCATTTACTACGCTATATATTTTTATTTACACATTGCACGTTCGTTTATAGATGTATCCCTTTTTTTAATTTAAATAAATTCACAACATAAATACTTTATGAATAACAGTAAAAAAATAAAATTATTAGTCACTTAAAGAAACAAAAATATATATATACATATAATTGAATTTCGGTTTTTTGGGAAAACCCCGGTTTTACAGTTTTGGTAAATTTTAACAAAAAACCGGTTAACCGGTTTATATGCTCTACTGCAGGTGGTGGCCACATTAAACACTTATAAGACAGAAAATAAAAAAGTTAATTAAAAATTGTGTAATGAAATCGGTTAATTATTTTTAAAACATCCTGTATAATCATAATTAATCAATATATTACACTAATAATTAGTTTAAATTAAAATATATATTTATAAATATATTTTGACTCTTATTGGCCGATTGTCACCAAATTAAGCTATTTTACAGTTAAGTGTCTATAGATTATAATTCAATAATGGCAGTAATCAAATATCAACAAATATTTCAAATTAATTAAACAAAAGTCCAACACTGAGGTATGATCCACGAATTTATGTATTTAGATATACATATGTTGCCGGCAATGCATGTAATTCAGGCATTCTATATAATTCCAAGGAATTCTATACAATGCCTGAATTACATACATTGCCGGTAACACATACACAATATACATTACGATTACATGATATAGGTACCAATCTACTCTTGAATACAGTGGCGTATTTACCATGGGGCCATGGGGGCTATGGCCTAGGGCGGCTCACGCCGCCCCTCGCGCACGTATATAAAGTTAGCGGGGACCTTATAGCGGTTCCAAAAAAAAATATGTGGAGATTTTGTAGCTAATTTGTTGCTAATTTGTGCCGCCAATCATAATTTTGTTGCTCTATTCGTTTTCGAGAAAATCCGGATTAGCTAACTTAATAGCTTCAAACAGCTGTTCCGCGATATTTCAGTGAAAAATAAAGCTATCGAATTCAAACTGGTGTCATAATTTGTTGCTAATTTGTTGCTAATTTGTGCCGCCAATTATAATTTTTTTGCTCCATTCGTTTTCGAAAAAAATCGGATTAGCTAACTTTATAGCTTCAAAACAGCTGTTCCGCGATATTTCAGTGAAAAATAAAGCTATCGAATTCAAACTGGTGTCATAATTTGTTGCTAATTTGTTGCTAATTTGTACCGCCAATCATAATTTTTTTGCTCCATTCGTTTTCGAAAAAAATCGGATTAGCTAACTTAATAGCTTCAAAACAGCTGTTCCGCGATATTTCAGTGAAAAATAAAGTTATCGAATTCAAACTGGTGTCATAATTTGTTGCTAATTTGTTGCTAATTTGTGCCGCCAATTATAATTTTTTTGCTCCATTCGTTTTTGAAAAAAATCGGATTAGCTAACTTAATAGCTTCAAAACTTCTGTTCCGCGATATTTCAGTGAAAAATGAAGCTATCGAATTCAAACTGGTGTCATAATTTGTTGCTAATTTGTGCCGCCAATCATAATTTTTTTGCTCCATTCGTTTCCGAGAAAATCCGGATTAGCTAACTTAATAGCTTTAAAACTGCTGTTCCGCGATATTTCAGGGAAAAATGAAGCTATCGAATTCAAACAAGTAACATAATTTGTTGCTAATTTGTTGCTTATTTGTGCCGTCAATCATAATATTAATTTTCCTCCATTCGTTTCCGAAAAAATCCTGATTAATCCAAATATCGAAATTAAAATTGAATTTAAAATAAAACAATCAAATAATTTTTATTTATGTTTAATAATTTTTTTTAAATATTCCCTATTATGTAATGGGTTATTTATAGTTTTAGCGTCCCAAACTATTTGTCGATGAATCTATATTTCTTTACGTCTCATTGTTGCAATATATTTTCCAGAATAATCCAGATATCGAAATTAAAATTGAATTTAAAATAGAACAATCAAATTATTTTTATTTATTTTTAATATTTTTTTTTTATATAAAACTATTTATCTTTATTATATAAAGAGTTTTATAGTTTTAGCGTTCCAAACTCTCTTTTCGTTTCATTGTTGCATTGTTGCTAATTAAAAATAATTTATATTTATTTTTAATATTTTTTAAAAAATATCTTGAATAAAGGGTTATTTATAGTTTAAGCGTCCAAAACTCCAAAACTATTTTATAATGAATATATATTTATTCACGCGTCATTGTTACAATCTATGTTTCCGGATATTCCATGTCGTAATATATAATAATACTATCTATTAATACGCATTGTTGAAATGTTATTTAAAATAAAACTATTTATTTAATTTATTTCTTAGATTTTTTCAATATCTGCTGTTAAACGATATTTAATTTGACTTGTCTAATATTTTAATTAAAGACAACACTACGGCGAAATATTAAAAAATAGAATAATTTGATTTTTCCTTATATACTATTTTAGTTATTAAATTTACCTAATCCGGATTTTTTCAGAAACGAATGGAGAAAAAAAATTATGATTGGCGGCACAAATTAGCAACAAATTATGTTACTTGTTAGAATTCGATAGCTTCATTTTTCCAAGAAATATCGCGGAACAGAAGTTTTGAAGCTATTAAGTTAGCTTATCCGATTTTTTTCGAAAACGAATGGAGCAAAAAAATTATTAATGGCGGCACAAATTAGCAACAAATTATGACACCAGTTTGAATTCGATAGCTTTATTTTTCCCTGAAATATCGCGAAACAGCAGTTTTGAAGCTATTAAGTTAGCTAATCCGATTTTTTTCGAAAACGAATGGAGCAAAAAAATTATGATTGGCGGCACAAATTAGCAACAAATTATGACACCAGTTTGAATTCGATAGCTTTATTTTTCCCTGAAATATCGCGGAACAGCAGTTTTGAAGCTATTAAGTTAGCTAATCCGATTTTTTTCGAAAACGAATGGAGCAAAAAAATTATGATTGGCGGCACAAATTATGACACCAGTTTAAATTCGATAACTTTATTTTTCACTGAAATATCGCGGAACAGCTGTTTTGAAGCTATTAAGTTAGCTAATCCGATTTTTTTCGAAAACGAATGGAGCAAAAAAATTATGATTGGCGGCACAAATTAGCAACAAATTAGCAACAAATTATGACACCAGTTTGAATTCGATAACTTTATTTTTCACCTAAATATCGCGGAACAGCTGTTTTGAAGGTATTAAGTTAGCTAATCCGGATTTTCTCGAAAACGAATAGAGCAACAAAATTAGGATTGGCGGCACAAATTAGCAACAAATTAGCTACAAAATCTCCACGTATTTTTTTTTGGAACCGCTATTAGGTCCCCGCTAACTTTATATACGTCCCTCGCGCTCAGCTTTAGGCGCCTTTGACAGTGACGGATTTAGGCATGGGCAACATGGGCTATTGCCCGGGGCGGCACAATTTTGGGGGGGCGGCAGATTCTTTAGTTTCTTTTAGTTTAATACAGAATATTAAAAAAAAAATAGGAAGACAAAAAATTAGTAGTGCGACTAAAAAAGAAAAAAAAGGTCTTCAAGTTTTTATTTACCTAATTTTTAAAAATATAATTAATCTAGTTACTTTATATTTGAGTAAACAACAATTTTGTTAACAAAAAAATTATTATACCGATTTATAAAAAAAAAGTTTGAAAAAAATCACAGAATAGAATTAAAATATAATACGTATATCTCAAACATTAACAAAAACAACAATTAATGTAATGTAGTTTATGTATATATCAATTTATTTATATTCATTTGTATCATGATGTTTTTTTTAATCATAGATTTTCGTTTTCAATCATACGAAATGCGTGAATTTTGCGTGACGTATTTTATGGATGACCCCTAATTGAATAATAAAACTTTATTTTTATTTTAATAAGCAATCAGTTTTGTATAGACATAGTATGTAATATAATAATAAACGTTTTAAAAATAGATAAGTTCTGATCATTTGTATATATGTATAATGTATATACTTTAGCAGTAAACATTTATGTATGTATATATGTAAATATTTAAAGATTCGGATATATTGGCAGTATACATATACATACAACTGTTTCATGTTTGCGAAAAAATTGACATGTTCGACTCACATCAGTTTGAAAAATTTAAATTACTCTACAAACTTTTAACATACATTTACGAAAATTCCTGGTATAATCGGAAAATTTTATAAAATTTGTTGGCTTACAAGCACAGGTAATTCTGTGGAATTTGTTTTGGTATTTAGAACAATAGTACCTACTTCAATTTACTAAAATAAAAAAACGTTTTAAAAAATACTGAAAAATATATAATAATTAAATTTAACAATTTTTGAAGTCAGTTTTCTCTTTCTTAAAAAATTTCCTATAGGCTTGACACATGTGTGATTGGTGCATTTTGAAATGCCACCTCGAAACTAACTGATAAATTTTAAATTAATCAACAGTATTTTGTTTTCAACTTTAATGAAATTAAAATAAACATCCACCAATCACACATCGTTAAATTTGACCAAAGGTTACTACAACACTTCTAATTGATCTTGATATGGATTTTGGCATTTGATGTAAGCTACGTCGATTTGGTCTTGTTATTGGCCAACGTTTTGTCAAACATTGCAGCGGACATCTTCAAGGCTCTTCCAAAAGTGCACACTCAGAACCAATATCCAGAACAGAAATACGTTTTTACACTATTCTAAATAGCGTATTTGTGTTTGCTTTAAAATCGTATATTTACTTTAAAAATATTGATTTTACAAAACACAATTTACTTATCTTATCAAAAAATCCTAGATTAGTTGCAAAATATTAATAATTCTCATATTCATTTATTTAGATTTTATATCAATATTGAACATATTATTGATATAAAAGTTTACATAACTTCGCTTATATTATGTATAAAAGATAAAATATAAGGCGTGTATCGTGTATTTTTAAAACGGGGGAAGTGACGAAAATTTGTACTTTAATTTCCGAAATGTCTTTCAAATGCCAAAAAAATTCAAAATGCTCCTCCCTCTTATGCAAATGCGCCTAAATATAACTATCGAAATATGGTAATAATAATATATATGCATAAACGATACATTTCTGAACACATAAATTAAAATTATGTACATATATTAAACTAGTATTTGCCCGCGAGGACAACCCAACCATTTTACTTTTTTTAATTTTTTATATGTCGAAAAAATCTGGATTTCCTATTTTTCATCAGCAAAAATTGAACTAATGAACCGATTTCAAAAAGTTTTCAGATCCAATTAGCATTTAAATTATAAATCACAATTTACTGACAAAACATACGTTTCCGCTGAAATTTAAAAAATAAATAGATACATAAAATATGTTGAAAATTCTGATTTTCGTATTACCCCGCAGACAAATATTGTTATAACTTGGGAACTACGGAACCAATTTTAATCAAAAAGTACCTACATATAAAAGAAAACCTTATAAAAATCAAATCACTAGTTACTGTGTTATAAACGGCCGAAACGACAGACAGAGATACGTTGCGTTTTTTTAAATATTATTATAGAGATTTTCCAGTATTCTATAGATAGATAATAATAATAGAAGGTAATAATTATTATTATTACCTAAAAAAAAAAAAGTACAGGCAAATTAGACAAAAAATCGACCTGAAAAGAACATAATTCTTAGATCTATTTTTTTTGTTTTAAATCACTTTGTTATATATATACTTTAAGAATCCAATGAGTCCCGAGTTTTAAGGCTGTTGTGTATGTGCATATTGGAGGGGGAAAGGTTGCGCGCGGATAGCTTTTATATTGTTGATGATTTTCTTTAATAACACATTAAAGACTGTCTTAATTTTAAATATTATACAGCTATTTATGGTTCCGTAGGAAACTAGGAACCCTTCTAGTTTCGCTCTATCCGCCCGTCCGTCCGTCCGTCCGTACGTTATTTAAATTTTATACCGATTTAGATAAAATTTGGTATACGAACGTAGATTGATAACTCAAAAACAAAAATGATGAAATTTTGAAAAAAAAATTATTGAACCCTCTTTTAATAGACTGAAAAATAAATTCAATTTTTTTTTCACTTACCCCATCAAGTGGGGTGTCCTTAGATAGGTCTTCTAAAATGCAACAAAAAATGTCAAATGACTTTTGATATTAACCCTTCAGTCACGATATATTTGCTTTTCATTGTTATTGTTAGAGCGTCTCCACCCATCTAATTTCTAAACTCTTAATTCGAATAATCTGAAAAAAATTTAGAATGTAGCTTTTAATTAGTACTTTCACTGAAAATTATAACGAACACTGTCAAACAATTCTTTGGACCCCCCTCCCATAGACTGAAAAGCGTACTTACATTATTTTCGAACATTTGATCGAACATGTCCATTTTACCCCTCTTTTCCCTCCATAATTCTAATAATTTTACATAATGACAACATTATTTTATAAAATATACTCACTTACATAAAGGCAAATTATAAAATAATCCATTAAATCTTGATTTATAAAAACTTAAATATTCACGATTTTTTGTCATGGAGTTAGTAGTTTTGTCTTTTGAGTTATTTCATTTTGTATATAAAAAACTATTTAAAGATACCATCTGCTACAATTTTCATAGAAAATTTTTTGTTTGAAAACCCTTAGTTTTTGAATAATATTAACAAATATACTGAGATACACAATTTATAAAGCTCAAAAACTCTCTTTAGTAATGAATAATTCAGATAACCTCTGATTGTTGTAACCAAAATAATTTTTTATGGATGCAACAGTATCACCTAAACATGTCTCCATATGAACAAAAATAAATATAACCCACTAGAAAGAGCTAACAATTTTTTAAAGCATTGGCAATACGCGGCCGTTCAAAGCTGTTTATGGAGGGGTTCTCCTCCTTCATAATTAAAAAAAATAGAATGGTTACATTCTATGAGACATATATTTTCCGATTTTCATAAAATTTATTTGTAGAACACGATAAGCCGGTAAGTTATCAAAGTCAAGACTAGCTTCATCGCTTATTTGACGCGCCCTACTTTAAATCAAAATACCGGCTAAAGTTCCCCAGTCCCGACTAGGGACTCTTCGGTTTCTTAAAGATAAAGTATTTCTGAAGCCATTTCAGGAGGTATTTCTAATCTTTCCATTTTTTCCTTAATAAAACCTAATTTTAATGCACACGTGTCAATTTTATGTAAATAAATATTTACCGTTACAAAATAATTAATTTTACCTTACTATTTATTTTTTTGACATTTTATAACCCCCAGTCCTCTTCCCAACATTAATTTTGACCTCGTTAATTACTTAATGTTCGTTATAAACTATTTAGTACAGGGACATTAATTATTTTCATACATTTGATCTAACATATCCTTTTTACCCCACTTTCCCCTAAACGCAACAACTTCTGACCTCGGGACTCATTGAATTCTTTAATGAGAAATACTATTGGATACATTTCCGAAATAAAATTTAATCTAATAATTAATGTAAATTTGCCTGTACTATAACATATAATATAGAAAAAACGAAAGAAAAAAATTAAAAAAACATCTGCCAAATAAATGCACAGTGCTTACTCGTGCCAATTTCACCAAAGGTAGTTAATTAGTGAACAATTTAAATAAAAACTGATAAAGTGCTCAGAAAAATTGCCTAGCATTGATTAACCATTTAATTTTTATACATCTGATTATTTTTTCGTATATTTTTAATTTTTTGACAATTTCAATCTAAATCTAAAATGCAAACGTCAAAATGATATTTAAAACATCAAAATGATAATTAAATCGCCAAAATGACATTTAAAACGTCAAAATGACATTTAATATGTCCAAGCAAATATCAATTTAGAAAAACAAAACACGAATTTTTAAAATAAATTGAGATAAATCTTTGTAAGGTAATATTTTACAACAAACGTTGTAGACCCATATTATAAGAAATTTAATGCTCTACAAAAAATATTCTTTAAAATTTTCACGTAAAAAATAAATACTTTGGGATGTCACCCCCTTATACACGATTTTGATGATTTTGAAATGGGACCGTTCTCAAACCAGACCCAACCATCCGACCAAGTTTCAACAATATCGGTTCAGTGGTTCATGAGTTATGTGTGTGACAAGGATTCAGGGGACAGACGGACAGACAGACAGACAGATACGGAACAAAAAGTATTTGTCTTGACATGAAACGGAAAGATCAATTTAAAATTTTGAAATCGGAGAACATTTTTTTTGTCTCAATCTGAAACGATCACAATAGTACGTCTGGTTCGTGGCAAATAAAGCCAAAACGCTGCACTTTTTGATTGGGGTATGAAACTTTCTGTGGTCATATATAAGGTCAAAAGAAAGATTTTCAGATACGGAGCCACTTTAAAATCCGTGTAGAACACCATTATATCGGCTATTAAAGATGGTCCCCACCGTTTATATTAAATTGGCTGTATCTCAGCTCCTAGTCATCTGATTTCAATTTTCTTTTGTTTGTTTTAAAGTTCTTATTGAGAAGATTATTTTTTGTCATTATTCATTTTTCTCTAAATCTTAAGGGTTCCCCACAATTTTCGAAAATCTGAAAATTTTACTTTTTTTACGAACTTAATTTTTATATAACTTTTTTATTGTGCCCAATATCATTTTTTTACTTAATATAAAAAAGAAAGACATTTTTTTCTGCGTTCCATTGATAACAAGATAATACTGTTTTAATCAACAACTTCTTTGGAAATAGCGTGTTAAACTAAGAAAAAAGGATTATTTTTGGATCATTACCTGTCAAGTTTACCTGTATTGGTTTCTCGGATTCAAGATTTTGATGGAAATGTCCATTTATACCTTCCCTGAATCAATTCTGACTATTTTTATCATCATGTATGTCTGTCTGTTTGTGTGTGTATCTGTTTGTCTGTAAACGCTGTAACTAAAAAAATACAGTACATAGAGGGGTAAAATTTTATATTTAGGATTAATTTGTTTTAAGAAAGAAAACCTGATGTTTTTAAAACCGGAAACGGATGTTTACTCTTGTAATTTTTATAATTATTCGAATTATTTCTGAAACGGTACATGTTGGAAGAAAATGTTTAAAGAAAAATTTGTTTAGAATATTATTATTTATAATTTATGTTATGTTCAATTTCTCCCAAAAAAAGTTTTTGAGGTTATAATCGTTTTTTTCAATTATATTTGAAATGGCTTAAAGCAGAAATAAATCATTGAAATAAAAGTTGTAGAGTACGTTATTTTCTATAGTTTATGTTCCATTAATTTTTTTGTATCTCTTACCAAATAAAAAAAAATCTTTTTAATTATATTTTTAATTTTTTTCCATTTTATTTGAACAAGTTCATGACAGAATGAAATGTTTATAACAAAAAATATAGAGAACGTTATTATCTATAGTTTATGTCCTATTAATTTTTTTGTATCTCTTACCAATTAAAAAAAAATCTTTTTTATTTAATTTTTTATTTTTTTCCATTTTTTTTTAACAAGTTCATGACAGAATGAAATGTTTATAACAAAAAATGTAGAGAACGTTATTTTCTATAGTTTATGTTCCATTAATTTTTTTGTATCTCTTACCAATTAAAAAAAATCTTTTTTATTTAATTTTTTATTTTTTTACATTTTTTTTTTAACAAGTTCATGACAGAATGAAATGTTTATATCAAAAAATGTAGAGAACGTTATTATCTATAGTTTATGTTCTATTAATTTTTTTATATCTGTCATCAGTAAGCCAAAATTATTTGTTTTATATTAGTAGATACACGTACATTTTTTTATTGTATAAGAAAGTTCAGTGACATCCATGACAGATTTTTCAATTTTTTAGCTATACCATATGAGAAAATTGATCCCAACATAAAATTTCATATGATAAAAGGTAAACTTGACATGGAATGATCCAAAAATAGTCTATTTTTCTTAGTTTAACACACTTTTTCCAAAGAAGTTGTTAATTAAAACAGTATTATCTTGTTATCAATAGAACGCAGAAAAAAATGTCTTTCTTTTTTGTATGATGTAAAAAAATGATATTGGGCACAATAAAAAAGTTATATAAAAATTAAGTTCGTAAAAAAAGTAACATTTTCAGATTTTCGAAAATTGTGGGGAACCCTTTAGATTTAGAGAAAAATAAATAATGACAAAAAATAATCTTCTCAATAAGAACTTTAAAACAAACAAAAGAAAATTGAAATCAGATGACTAGGAGCTGAGATACAGCCAATTTAATAAAAACGGTGGGGGTCATCTTTAATAGCCGATATAATGGTGTTCTACACGGATTTTAAAGTGGCTCCCTATCTGAAAATTATTCTTTTGACCTTATCTATGAGCACAGAAAGTGTCATACCCCAATCAAAAAGTGCAGGGTTGTTTTACGTACCAGACGTACTACAAAGCTTCTCGTATCTTCAAAATTGCGAGGAAACAAAATGAATTAAAACAAGATAAAATAAACATAGAAGAATAAAAGGAAATAATAAAAAACAAAGCAAGCTACACTCACATTATTAACTACTTGAATAAATGTAATCTAAAATTTAAAAAAGTCATTATACTATCAGATAAATGACAACCCTTCCCAAGTAGCTCCCAACCTTACACATCTCATGTACCCGGCCACCCTATACGTGTCAATCTGCGATAATCGGCCCATCAGCACATTTCTCTTCTATCTTGTATCCCTTGTAATGAATACCACCCAGTATCTATGAATACTTCTTTTTCTTTTATATATATTTTATATATTTTTATAATATATTTAACCTAACCTAACCTAACCACCCTGTCCAAGTATCTATGAATACTTCATTTCTTTTATATATGTATATTTTACATATTTTTATAATATATTTATTCATTTAAATAGATATTTCACTGTTTCCAAATTTTGCAACATTTTATTAATATTGCTTCCTTAACTAATAAAATTAAATAGTTATTACATTTTTATACAAAGTATCAAAATTTAAAGAAATCCTTTCAATAAGGAATTTTATTTATTAACCCACTGTTTTCAACAACGCAATAGAAAACAAGATAATTATTGTTTAATTCTTTATATAAGGTCCTGCCCTCTCCCAAATCGTGAGTCGATATCTGTTTTTTGTCCAGTTAAGTCAAATGTTAGTTAAGTAACTTATTATTTTTTATATATTTATATTTTATCCTCTATACAAAAGTGTATTATTAAATCTTAAATAAATATTATTTTTACTAAAAACTTCTGATTACTACAAATCCTGCATTTTCAACGTGTCCGTAATCCTCCGGGTTTTCGACACCCTGTTAATTCCCAAAACACGAAATCAATATAATAAAACAACTTGGAAAAGGAACTATCCAGCCGACAACAACCAGCAGTCATCATCATCATAATGATATAGTCAGTTAGATTCATTATAATGAATAGGAAAAAAACACTAATTTATGAATGGACTTCAAAATAGAAAAAGGTTCTCAATTCGACAATATAAGTATATTTTTTATGTAAATATGTATGTTCGAGCATAACTTCGACAAATATGCATCGATTTGGACGATTTTTGTTTTGTTTACGCCACTCAAAAGGGAAAAATAAAAACTTCAAAAAAAATTTTAAACACTGAAATGTGTATAATAATTAAATTTAACAGTTTTTAAAGTTGATGCTAAGCCAATAAAAAACTTTTTAAGAAAAGCGACTTCAGAAAGTTAATAATTATATATTTTTCAGTATTTTAAGTTTTTTTTTAAATAATACTTATAGTTAAATACTTACCAAAATAAGGTTCACAAAAATCACTTCAATAACAATGTATACAGTATATAGAAATTTCATTTTTATTAATTAGATTATATGAAAAATAATATTATCTATTTCACTTCGTATTAAATTCGTCACAAACACTAACTTCGTATTAACTAGAAGAAAATTAAATCATTTATTTTTCACAGCTATTTTAAAAAGGCTTGTATTTAAATGCACTTTTTCAAATCATTTCACAAAAAATTTGTTAGTATGCACTTTGTACACTCGAACATAAATTTTAATACTTTACACTGATGTTTTAATATTTAGAGGTTGGTTAGTTTTGGTTAGGTTAAAATATAGAAAATCACAATAAATATATCAAAACTAACCAACCAACCTCCCTTCGCCTCAACCAAAGACAGTTAACGTGTATATGAATAGAGCATCAACATTATTCTGAATAACTATACATTTATACATACACATATATATGTTTTTTATTCTTGAGATGATGGGATAGGTGGTCAAAAAAAAATTTATATTTTAAGTTTGGTGCATAAAATCAGCGCTATCTATTAGATATTTTTTTTTCGAGTTATACCTCCTTCTTCAGTGCACAACATTGATAGTATAATTAATGATATGACATGTTAATAATATAATAAAATTGTTGGAGATTAAATCTAACTAGATTAAAATGTACATTTTGTCAATTACATGAATGTAAATTTTAATCTAGTTAGATGTAACCTGTAACCTGTATAATTGGGAGAAAATATAATCCTACTGAACAGATTTTATTCCGCTTATCACTATTGGATAAGTTAGGTTTAGGTGTATAATTTGTTGATATATTTATTTTTATAAGGTCGGAAAAAAAACAATTCGCAATGCAAACCGTGTGTTGTGGGCATGTTGAGTGGGTATGCTGGGTGGGCATGTTAGGTGGACAATTTAAAAAAAATACATGGATTTCATTAATCCCAGTCAAATATGAATGTCAAAGATAATACTTTGATTTTATGGATATTAACCCGGTAACACCGGGTCCAATGCGCTAGTACAGTGATTCTTAAACTAGGGTCCACGGACCCCTGGGGGTCCGTGAAATATGTGTGTCATAAATTAAAGTACTTTTACATTTCTATTTATCAATGATTAATTACTATCTAACGGCCTTTATTTTTCTGTCAGGGAAGCAGGGTTTATTTTAGTGTGTAGTTGTTATTTCTGCAGTTGTAAAAGCTAAATTGTAAAAATGTATAATAAATAAAATAATAAAATGTGTGGAAAAAAGGTAATTGTAGTTGTAAAAGCAAAACATGTAAGAAATGTAGAGAAAAAAATAGGTCATTGCAGTTGTAAAAGCAAAAAATGTGAGAAATGTAGAGCAAAAAACAGTTATTGCAGTTGTAAAAACAAAAAATGTTAGAAATGTAATGCAAAAAACAAAGGTCATTGCAGTTGAAAAGCAAAAATTGTAAGTATGGAGTAAAAAAATAAAGTTGTAAAATTTTCTTAAAATAACCCCTGCAGGGAGGGGGTCCCTGTAAAATAATTGTTCAAAAAATGGTCCCTAGACTACATACGTTTAAGAACCGCTACGCTAGTAGGTTAATAAAAATTAACTTAAAATTACGTTCAATCATATATATACAGTAAAACGTAAAAATAATTAATAAGTATACGTTTCTTTAAAAATATCTTTCTCACTGAGAGGCAACGCCCGATTGTCAATAAATTAAATTCAAAACAAAATCTCAACTAAGGTACTGGCACCAGTCATGGATACTTTAAGAGCAAGGTATACTGTTTTTTGGGATTGGTGGGTTTTTTTTGTAATTCTCATGAACTCATGTTACTAATAAAACAATTACCTCTTTATTAAATCAATTTAATTACCAAAGTTCTCAAATAAAGTACAAAATAAAACCAGTAATAGGCACACACAGTGATGGACACTTGGTAATGATTATATAATGATGAAATATTACGACACAAAAGTTATAAAATAAATAATCGTAAAATTTTAATTAATGTAAAGCAGATGCAGTGGATCATATAATAATTAAAATAAATAGATCATACACATAAAATTAATTTAAATGTCCACCATTTTGACACCCAGTAGCCGATTGTCATCAAATTAAGCTGTTTTACAGTAAGTTTCTATTGATTATGATTCAGTAATAGCAGTTATCAATTATATCAACAAATATTTTTAAAGTTTTTACATTTATTTAAACAAGTGTCCAACACCGGAGTATTGGTCAAGACTGGTGCCAGTACCTAATACAAATATAAATATGACGTCACATGTTATCTGACCCCCTCCCTTTCCTACGTTACACATGCGTTATTTTAAAATCAACATCCTAATAATACGTTTTTATTTAAATTTTATTTCAATATAGATATAAAATACCATATAACATCAAAAGAAGTTAAAATAACATTAGATTTCTACACAAAGTTGGGTGAATTTTAATTGTAAATAATGATTTGTAAAATGCGTTTGAAAATATATTTTTCATTGTTCATTATACGGATTCTATTTGTATTGTTTGTAAAATATATTATATATTGTATATATGTATATTTAGTATACATGAATGTAATTATTATTTTAATTCGTTGTTAAATAATTTAATTAATTAAGTTCATCAACAAATATCATGAATATTTACACTAAATAAAATCAAAAACGATAAATTACAAAAGAGTGAAATTTTATAAATAGGAACAATTTTCGTCAGGGAAGAAAATCTCCTATTAATGAAAACGATCACGAATCATGAATAATTGAATCATTTAAAAAAATGTTTCAAATAAAAGTTGTACTATCTATAATTTAGAAAAAAAGTGAAAATCTCATCAAAATCAGTTCAGTAGTTTTCATGTCAAGTCTAAACAAACAAACAGATAGATTAAAATAAATTAGACTGTACAGACAAAGCCTAAAAATTTATATTAAAACAAACATTGCAAAATTCAATGAATACAAATGTTATTGATAACTATAGATTGATTTAAAAATAAAACGGCCAAGTACGTGTTGGCCACGCACATGATAGGTTTCCGTAGTCATTCTCACTACAAGTTAAAAAAAAGAGTTATTTCAAAAATTTTCATAAACTATTTGACTACAGTATTCGTTATAATTTTCATTGAAAGTACTAATTAAAAGCTATTCTGGAATTTTTCCAGATTTTTTGAATTGATAGTTTAAAAATTAGAGGATGTGACGCTTTGATAGCGTCAATTAAGAGCAAATACATATATCATGACTGAAGGGTTAAAATCAAAAAGTTATATAACATTTTTTGTTGCATTTTAAAAAAGCTCTCTAAAAGTACTCCACTCAATAGTGTCAGTGAAAAGTCTATGGGAGGAGGGTTTAAAAATGTTTTGACAGTGTTCGTTATATGAAAGTATATTATTATTATATATATATTTATCGATAGTTTAGAAAATATAGGGGGGGGGACACTGAAGGGTTAAAATCGAAAGGTCCTAAGACAATTTTTGTTGCATTTAGGAGACCTATCTAAATGGATTAAGTAAAAAAAATTTTTGAATATACTATGGGAAGGGAATCCAAATTTGTTTTCCAAAAATCTCATAATTTCTGTTTTTGTGTTGTCAATCTACGTCTTTACACCAAATTTCATCTTAATCGGTATGAAAATTATATAGACAGACAGACAGACGGACAGAGCGAAACTATAAGAGTTCCTAGTTTTCTATGGAACCCTAAAAAAATGTTATTCATTGTTACAACTCCGACTTAAAAGTAAATACAAACTTTGGACAAATATTTGTTTCAACGAAACCCCTATTTTATATTTATAAAGGTGTATCAATACTGTTTGAATCGATTTTTCCCTTAGACAAAGAAAGAGATAGTAAGACTCATATCACATTACTTAAAACTTTTAGGCCTGTTTCACACATACGCGGTTCCATTCGGTTCGGTTCGTTTTCGGTTGCAACCGAAAACGAGCCAAACCCCTTCACAGATACACGGTTCTCATACGGATCATATTAGGTTTTATTTTTTTCCGTACACTCAGTAGTGATCATGGAGAGAAAGCAAGTTGTTTCTCTATAAAAAAATTAAAAAAACGAAGGAGGATACTAGAATTCATTGGGAGCACCCTCTCATCACTTTACGGCAGGAATTTGGAGCATTCTACACTATTTTCCCGAAGCTAAGAGAGCATGAAGACAAATTTTTATTTTTATTTTTCACAGGTTTTGTCCCACAGCACTGGTTTAGATTGCACTGCAGAAATCAGCCAATCCACATCAACATCTGGTAAACCACTTATTTTATTAGAAAAACCGCGACAAAACTTTCAAAAAAATAACACTCGCTATCAGGTTAAAACCGAAACTGAACCGAGTGTGTATGAACGCGTTGATTGCTTTCTGTTCCCTGGACACGTGTTTGTACCTAATAGAAACCTGTTCGTATCGAGGGAGTATTCGGTGCTCTACGGTTTCTATTAGATACCGAATACAAACTGAAGCACCGTTTCACACTTGTCGAAACAACCGAAAAAGAACCGAAAACGAACCGAACCGAATGGAACCGCATATGTGTGAAACAGGCCTTACCGTTTGGTTCCGAAATAATTCGATCCAAACGGCAGCAATGCATCGAGAAAAAAAAATGTCAAATGCAAGTCGAGCCTCGTGTATTAGTGTTCCGTACCGTGTAGTTTTTAAATTTATTCAATTATGTTAATTTGAATTGCATTTTTTGAATCTCAATAGAAATGTTCAAATGATCATAACTCTTCGAAAAAAATCGTAGAGACCTTGGTAACCCCTTTCCCAAATACCATTTAAGATTTGTTGGCTCCCCCCTCCCCCCATCCATTGGAGGTGTAAAGGTGGGTGTCTTTTTAAGTTAAATAATAAAATTTGTGATCCCATTTTATCACTATAAATTTCAATCCCATATTTCAAACCATTCAAAAGCTATTTAGGTGACCCGGAACTTTTTGAAGGCACTGTATATTATACATAAGGTGACCAGGTTTCAGGTTTTGACCCGGAGTCTCATGGTTTGCATGTTGATTCTCCGGGCTCGGGGTTTCAGACCAATTTCTTCCGGTTTTGCAAAAAATGATGATGACTAAAAAAAAAGGTCGTAAAAATAGCAAAAGTACAGATTAGGGTAGTAAATTTTTAATAAAGGCTGTAGCCGGGTAAGCATGCAAAACATGCCTTTACATGGATTTGGCTGATTATTTTTTTGGAAGTCACATTCTATTAAACATTCAACCTGACCAAATATTAGCTTCCAAAAATTTATAGTTTTCGAAAAAAAAATTTTTTTTTGATTTTCAAAAAAAATTTTTTTTTTGATAATCTGTCAGTCGAATTTGATGGTGCTTGAAATATATTATAGAGGTACTTATGACTCATCAGAGGTAATTTTATTATGATCCTCTGTACATAATAAACCAGAAAAAAAAATTAATAAAATTTAAAAAATCAAAAAAGACCATGTTTTCTTCGGAGGGCAATCACAATTTTTTTATATATTATACCTTGTATGTACCCAAACAACATATCAAAATCCCAAATTGATACAAAGGGTATAACATACTCGTATAAATTCGCATGCGGTCGTATCGGAGTGGCGCGAGCGTGGCGCGGGCGAGTTCAAGTGTGTTAATACTTTTAAAATATCTCTAATTTGTTGCTAAACAGGACTGGGCTAACCCAGAAGCATATCGAAAATTTGACGGGGCCCATAGTCTGACAAAAACAAAATATAGAGGCCGTAGCCGGGAATATATGGGAACTGCTCCATTGAATTAATTTTACAATTTTTTTTCTCATAGGTTGCTTTTTAAGTAAAATTAAATTGCCCTAAATGTCTGTGCTTCAATATATTCATTTTTGCTTTTATGAAAATAAAGGATAAAATGAATAAAAAAAGGTACACCTTAACCACAATAAAACAATGTCACTCGACACGTGTTTCGACTTCACAAGAAGTCCTCATCAGGAGCCTAACAGTTCCAGACTGTTAGACTCCTGATGACAGTCTGGAACTGTTAGGCTCCTGATGAGGACTTCTTGCGAAGTCGAAACACGTGTCGAGTGACATTGTTTTATTGTGGTTAAGGTGTATATTTTAGTTTAAGTGACTAGAAACCACAGTTTCTCCGTTTTTCCAGTAATAAAAAAAGGGTCTTCATTTACATGTCAGGGTTTACAAAAACTAAAAACTAGTCACCCTAACCATACATAGTACGTAGTTTTACTTGCAGGTACTCTCGAGGCACAAAAAACCCTTATGCCCGTTTGCACCGTACTAGTTAAGTCTGGCTTAAACTTAAGTCAATCTTAAGACAACGATTTTTGTTGCACCGTTCTCCACAATTTCTTAAGTCTATCTTAAATCTAAGTCCTTGCTAGCGAGGTCTAAAGTCAAACTTAAAGTAAGGAACCAATAGAAATCGAGTGTTCGCGCATGGTCATTACATCGACAAACGACATACTACTTTGTACATAACCTGGACATTACTGCATAACCTATAAACGTCTGTCACATAGTTCTGTTTCTTTGTGTTAAGTATTATTTGTTTTGTGTTGAATTCAATCATGGATATTTAAATGCACGATATTTTTGAGGACGATTTAGATATTATAGACATTATTGAGTTTGGCTTTCCAAGACTGAATTATACCCGTTCAAATTATTTTAATGATATGGATGAATATAATTTTTATTTATGGTTTCGTTTGATGACTATTATATGTATAAATAAATAAAAATACTTTAAATTATTATTTCATTTTTTTAATGTTTCTTTTTTTATATCTTATGTCTAGTAAATACATTTCTCTTTTGAAATTATGTTCCTCTGTTTTGAATTTCGACTAAAATTGTTCTGTGACTAAAATATGTGTTTGACAGATGCGTTTTTGAAAAATCAGCCTCTTGATGTAAGTACACAAACGTAAGATATAAAAAGTTACTAGATTTTTACAGTGTTGTCATGTTTAACGGTTTTATAGCTAAGCATGATGGCTTGGGAGACGGTGTAAACGAAACAAAACTTAAGCTTTGCTCAGATTTAATCCAGACTTAGCTAAGCCTGACTTAAGATTAATACGGTGCAAACGGGCTTTAATTCACTTACCGGCTTTTTTTACTTAATGGCGAGGGTCCGGTCCCGAGTACGCCGTTATTGTTTATAACTAAAAACAATTAAATATATTTTTTTTGCTGTACAAATATCATTTAATCGCTAAAAATTCCATAAAATACAAAAAATTTTAATGTGAATGTAGATTGATAACGAATTTCGCTCTAAAAAAACATAACTTTTTTTTAATAAAGTTTTTAAGTTTAAAAAAATAAACTTAATGAAATTTTTGCATCTTTTAACAACCCCCTTGCTTCACACTAACGTAGCTACTGACTTAATTAATACACATGTATCTACTTCAAATTATCTTAAATGAACTGTGTAGATATAGGTAGTATAGATCAAACTAATTTTGTGAAACGTAGTTAATATAAAATTAATTAAATGATGATTAATTATACGTCGATATATTACTAACACATGACAAATTTAAACCATTACTCGAGCTAAGAGTTATCTAAGTCTAGTCTCGTGAAAATTGAACTCGTCTCGTCGCGTACACGTGACCGAGATTGAGTTAATTTTTTTTTTTAAATAGTTTTTCCATTTATACTTATGTAATAAACAAAGAAATTTTAAAATATAACGAAATATATTTTTTTTACTGTTATTATTGATAGGATTAATAACAGACATTAAATATTTAATAATTTTTGAAACTCCGAGACTCTCGACTAGACGTGGATAAAGCTGATATCAAATCGGTCTTGTCTTGTCCGAATTTAAACCAATCTTATCTCGGTCTCGATATCGAGATATACAGTGTATTCCAAGATGATTAAGCCATAGGAAATTTAACATGGGAGCAATTAGAAATGTTGTAGTAACCTTTGGTCAAATTTAACGATGATGATTGGTGCATTTTGATATGTCGCCACAAAATTTAATAAAATAGTAATCAGTATTTTGTTTTCAAATTTATATCTGTCAAAAAATATTATTATAATTTTAACTAGGATGCTTAAATTAATGAAATTAAAGTTGAGAACAAAATACTGTTGATTAATTTAAAATTTATCAGTTAGTTTCGAGGCGGCATTTCAAAATGCACCAATCACATATCGTTTTTGATCAAAGGTTACTACAACACTTCTAATTGTCCCTATGTTAAATTTCCTATGGCTTAACCATCTTGGAATACACTGTATGTATATCTATTTTAAAATTAATTAAAACTTTTAATATACAAAAATACAAATATTATGGCAGACTTTTCCAACAATATTTTATATAAATACTAAACAAACAAAATATCACAAAAAATAACCATAAAACTAAACAACTACTGAGAAGAACACGAATCTAGCACCCTCCACCACTAAATTATTTAAAAAATAAAAGAAATGACTATGTCACACTTAACGTCACAACCGCAGAGTTAAGAATAATTTCATTCACGGGGTGTTTACAGTCCTTTAAATTTGAAAAGTGATCGAAAAACCCCATAATACCTCAAACATCCATAACTTTTAAAAAGTTATTTTATTTTAAAAACAACACAAATCTTACTTTGGATATATTAATTAAAAAAATATATTATATTAAAAAAGTTTCTATAGGTACTAAAATAAAACAAACAAACATTTTAATTCACAACACTATAATTTAAAACCACAAACAATTATTGAAAAGTTCACTTATTTTATTTATAAACATGAATTTAGGTACCATATTTTATAATAATTTAATAATATTTAATAGCATAGCTATCATACTTTTGCAAAAATATATATATATATAACGTTGGTTATCTCGATTATGTACTCGAGATAAATATGATACTGTAATGTTTGACGTGTCGAAGTAGACTGAAGCTCCAATGAAAATGTATAGGAAATATAAAGGAACTAAAACGGCGGGCGATGCGCAGTCGGGATAAATATAGGATAATATTAATGTTTTACAAGTACTATTAACTTTTAATACCATTCACGTGACAGAACTTCGGCAAAAGAAAACTACCTTCATAAAATATGTACCTACTCGATTTCACGAAAATGGAGTCAGTTTAAAACTTATTTATTTATTACTGTCTTTTACCTGCGACTTCATCCGCGTCGAATTTTTATTTTTGAAGTTATACTTATAGTAGAGGGAATAGAGACATAAAAAGTGATTAATAATGTGAACAAAATAGCATTTTGAAATGATGTATTCGGGAAGTTGGATATTTTTGAATTTTCTCTTTATATGTTCCACACTGAAAAAAATAATTCATAGTATCAATGTAAACGAAGTTGACTCAATCCCGCCGCGAGTTTAAATGCGGCGAAGCTCGCTACAAGAATGAGTCAACTACTGGGCGAGTTTAGAGAAATATGTTCGGTCAATCCCGCCGTGAAGTTGAGTTGACAATATGTATTTTGTAGCAAATTTTTACGATATCCATACAAAAAATTTGTAGTCTATTAAGAGAAATATATACTTAAATTAATATATTAAAGTTTTAGTTTTATTACAAACACATGTGATTATATGACTAGAGTCATAAGGTACTCGTTTGTGTCCAAATAATATACATTCATAGGAACACCGTCCATGGGATTGGCACAATAACATGACTCGACTAACACAACTTACAGAGAAATTACGGCAGCCGCACAGATAACTTAGAGGAAGACGATGAAGAATTTGACATTTTATTTTTTATTTGACTTAACCATAAAGACGAACTTATCTGAATTTTACCTTCAGTTCTTTTAAAATTTTTTTGGATGTTGACTCGAATTAATATATTTTTATAGTAATTTCTCACATAATTCGCTCAGTTATACTGATTTTATTTTAAATCCATATTTTTTTATAATAATACCGCTCTATCTTTGGCTGAAAAAAACATAAAACCTTGTTTCAACCATCGTATTGTTGAAACAACTGAAATTCAGTTGAAGCAGTTACAAAACGGCCAATCTCGCGGCGAAGTTGGTACCATATTTTTTTTTCTTTCAGTGCAAGATTAGTTGAAAATCAAAAATTTTTGATACATTTCAAGTGTATCGCCACACTGTTTTTGAAATATTTCCGGTTCTATAGGTCGTAGGAAAATAAAAAAAATTATTAAAATACTTATATGTTAAAAGACTATAGACCTGCATAGGTAACGTTACTTTTGAAATGCATCATAACCTCAAAAATAAATAAAAATGTCGAAAAACTGAATTTAAATATGCAAATGTTTATTTGATATTTTTTACTATATATGGGGCGCCCCATACACCTACAATATAATTGTACAATATTATTATTGAACAATTTTTTTTGAAACATACCTTGCACCTACACGTTATATTGAATCTCGAACTATTTACGTCAATATTTTCGTGGGAGTAACATGTATGATGATCAAAATTTGGCTGCAGCTGTGCTGTTGATTTTACTGTCAAAATGAAAAAAAAAACTGAAATTGGTTAAAGAATGATTGAAAAAGGCCTGTGTACCCTCACGAACATCTTTTAAAGGACCTAACTACGTTAGTTTGCGTGTGTACGAGACCGCTCCGAACACTAGACTAAAAAATATTGCGCAATAAGACCTACAGACGACGCAATAAAAAAAAAGCAATAAAATTTAAGCTTGCTTTTACTTTACTAAAATCATTGTGCAATCTTCAATACGATCCCTAAACGGTCAATAATATTGGTCAATCCGTAATATTGAACAATATTATTGATCGTGTATGGGGGACCTAATACAGAATAAAAAAAAACATAGGTACATAAAAAAATATTTTTTACATATTTAATATTTTTCTCTTATAAGTGAAAAATATTAAATATGTTAAAATTTTCTTTTTGTATATTATACAAAAGAAATATTGCTAACGCAGAAAGGTTTTTATTCTTTTCAGTTAATACTGATTTCCTGAAGAAATCCATTCAAAATAAAAATTTTAGGACTTTTAACGGAATCTGATTAATTTTTGTTTGTGGAAAGGGGGTCCAAAAAAATTGTTTTCAAAAATCTTATCATTTCTGTTTTTGTGTTATCAGTCTTCGTCCGTATACCAAATTTCATCTTAATCGGCTTAAATTTTTTGAGGACGGACATGGCGAAACTATAAAGTTTCCTAGTTTTCTACGGAAACCTATAAACCAATATCTCTGCTTAATGAACAGTAATTACTAAACGATTAATTAAAATGATTTCAAAATTTAATACATACATAAAACTATACTATAAAACAAAAATTTTAAAACCAAACTGAAGTTGGGAGATTTTCTTAACTAGCCAAAGTATACTAAAATTTAAAAAATCATTTTAGATCCTACGGCATTGAAATTTTTCTGACAATTATAATTGAAATATTTAAATACTGGGATGAAAGCTTCAATAAAAACACTTTAGAATATTTTTATTGCACATTTATTTGTTACAATTATTTTCTTTATTATTACACTCATCTACAAAAAATATTTTTGTTCTTGTTGCGGAAAATTTCCTTGTACAGCTAAAACATGCTCTTGTTTGGATTTAGATTTAAAATGTTGTTCAGTTTGTAGATGTTCTGATAAGTGTAATAATAAAGAAAATAATTGTGACAAATAAATGTGCAATAAAAATATTCTAAAGTGTTTTTATTGAAGCTTTCATCCCAGTATTTAAATATTTCAATTATTAAATGAATGTTGTAGCCAGCCATGATATCAATTTAAGGTGAAAGAGTGAGTTCGGCTCTAATGAAGTTTTTACATTTAATTACAGTAATAATCAAAATGAAAAAAAATCTAGTTATAGTTTAAAGTTGGCTGACTCTTTATGTTTTTGATTTATTCTGATTGAACAATTAGTTTCCGAGAAAAAAAATCACAAATATACGAATTTTTCGCTATTTTAAAGTTAAAATATTTTTTATCTTCAAAACTATTGATTTAAAAAAAAGTTTATGAGACAAAAAATGTTCATTTTAATCCAATGAAGCTTACATAATTTTTTCAGATTTTTTAATGCAGATTTAGATTTATTAAACAAAAAATGTGTGTACCTATTGAAGGACCGCATAAAAAAATATTATGTATATAGAGGTTTTTTCTCAGAAAAATATAAATAATTTAATAAAATCATTTTTAGCCACTCGAACGTCGATTGATCGGTTACTGTCATTTCTAAGCGAGCTAGACTGGATAATCCGCTCGCCTAGTAGCGCTAGTTCCAGGCACGTAGCCAGAATTTTGTTCGAGGAGGCTTATTTATAAAAATTTTCATGTAAATAACAGGTTATGTGTCTTACCTATATGTTTGATTGTTTGTTTGTTTTGTTTGTTAACTTATATATTATATACAGGATGTCCAAGATAAGCGTGAAATTCATAGGGATTTCCTAAACGATAAGAGATACAGATTCGGTTAAATGGGATGAATTATTATTTGTAAGGAAAGGTTGAATATTACTACATCAAAAAATATTAATAATTGTATGTGGTTTAGGCGGTATACCTAAAAATCTGAAAATTCGGAAAATCTTTAAATGGCTGTAACTATTTTGTCAAATAATAATAATAATAATGTACATTCTGGAATTTTTTCAGATTTTTCGAATCGATCGTTTAGAATATAAAGGAAGGAGGGGACGTTCTGATAACGACTTTTAACGTAAATATATGGGATAAGTGAAAAAAAAAATTGAATATATTTTTCAGTCTATCAAATGGGAGTCCAAAAACCTTATTTTTTTAAATCACATCATTTCTGTTTTTAGGTCATCAATCTACGTCCATATACCAAATTTCATCTTCTAAAAAAAAGTTGTATTCCGAACGCGCGAAGCGAATGAATATAATATATAATTTCGGATGTCACCTTCCTCTTCTATTAAAAAAACAGAGATATTTCTAATTTAAACTTTTTTGATATTATCAATAGTTTCAGAAATGTCTGGTCCTGTATCTATAGGTATTTTATTATTTATTTTATCTAATACTTCAAAGTAAATAACAATATTTGAATAAATAAAACCAGCAGCACTTACCGAAAAAGTTATTTTATATAAATAATGTAATTTTCATTCAATCCGCTATAATTTTCACTTTCATCTTCGTCAATAACGGTAATCGAATATAACGAATGCTAGATTGTAATCAACAGACTTCAGTGTGTTATTTGTCGAATACACACCGCACAAAATTAAACATACAGATTGCTTTAAGCATTTACTAGCGGAATAAAATTAATTTAATTTTATAGTAATACATTTTATTTAAAATGATTAAAGGATTAAAATAAATGGAAAATTTTCAAAGGTCTGTAATTTTGGTAAGGTAGAGTGGAGTAATCATGAACGCGGAGTAATCGCGAATTTAGTGGTTTCAGTGTGTTAGAAGATGGAAACTGTTATTTCTGCACTTACCGACAGTTAAGCTAATTGTAAGTCTAGTATCAGACCATTAGCGGTCTGTCTATAATATCACGCTCACATTACAAAGTAAGCTTAGTTCCATTTTACTTCCTCGCAATATCGAAGATACGAGAAGCTATGTGATCGTTTCAGATTGAGACAAAAAAAATGTTCTTCGATTTCAAAATTTTAAATTGATTTAACCGTTCCACGTCAAGGCAAACACTTTTCGTTCCGTGTCTGTCTGTCTGTCCGTCCGTCTGTCCCTTGAATCCTTGTCACACGCATAACTCATGAACCACTGAACCGATATTATTGAAACTTGGTCGGATGGTTGGGTCTGGCTTGAGGACGGTCCCATTTCAAAATCATCAAAATCGTGTGTAAGGGGGATGGGTGACACCCCAAAATATTTATTTTTTCTAGATATCTCAAGAACGACAAATGTTACGTGAAAATTTTATAGAATATTTTTTGTAGAGCATTAAATTTCCTATAGTATGGGTCTACAACGTTTGTTGTAAAATATTCTCTTACAAAGATTTATCTCAATTTATTTTAAAAATTCGTGTTTTATTTTTCTAAATTGATATTTGCTTGGATATATAAAATGTCATTTTGACGTTTTAAATGTCATTTTGACGTTTTATATGTCATTTTGACATTGGTCAAAAAATTAAAAATATACGAAAAAATAATCAGATGTGTCTTGAGAAAAATTTCGAACTAATATTTTTTAGTAAAACTGTATAAAAATTAAATGGTTAACCAATTCCAGGCAATTTATCTCAACATTATCGGTTTTTATTTAAATTGTTGAATAATTAACTACCTTTGGTGAATTTAGCACGAGGAAGCACTGTGCATTTACTTGGCAGATGTTTTTTTTAGTAAAATTGTATAAAAATTAAATGGTTAACCAATTCCAGGCAATTTATCTCAACATTATTGGTTTTTATTTAAATTGTTCAATAATTAACTACCTTTAGTGAATTTAGCACGAGGAAGCACTGTGCATTTACTTCGCAGATGTTTTTATATCATACTAGCAAACCCGGGTTCGCACAGAAGTTAATATTTTACCTCCTGTCACGTATGAAGGGTTGTAATTGTTGTTTTAGCTGACTCGGCAAACGTAGTTCTACCGAAAAAATAATTTGTTTAGAAACCAGACCATAAATACACATTTTCATAATTATTTCGACTCCAGTGCCACCTACCGGGTGCAAAAAAACTGAAGCTAACGGAGCACCAAACGAACATATAGTGTGAATATAGCTTCGATACGTCCAGAGACATAGGCCTGATGAGATCACATACTTACGCACCAACGTTTTAATATACAGTGTGACCTTAATATAAGGAGCCTCAATATAACGATTTCCTCGATTTAATAAATTTTTCGAAATCCCCTCGAACTAATGTAAAATATACCTTTATATTACGAATACACTTGTCAACAACCTCTTTATAACGAATTTTTCGACAGGTTCATACTAGGGTGACCAGATTTCAAATGATGGAAACCATGTGAAGGGAAAAAAAGTGCTCGCCTTTTTTTTTTTAGTAGGTATATTCATTTACAAAAAAAATTAAGAATTGAATTTCAATTTGATGACTAAAAAATCAGGTTTTTAGATTTTATTTTTACTAGTAGGCTGTCCAACACTACTTATGTATTTATATGATTATATTAATTTAGTTGTATTATTACAAAACCCGGAGATTTTATAACAAAACCCGGAACCCGGATTGTTCAAACTCGGAGACCTGGTCACCCTAGTTCAGACACGTTAAATACCATAACCACATTGTTGATTTTTCATGTTTATGCAAATGTTATCAATTGATTGTGATTTCTTTTGTTTATGCGAATATTGCCCATTGAAATTAAACTGCCTACCTACTTATTTTTTTACGGATTTCATTGCATTTCATTTTGATTATTTTGTGACAGAAAACTGTAAACTGTTTTTAAATAAAAAATAAAGTTTTTTCTTTAAAATGTGTTTTTTTTTATTAGTGGAAATCGTTCGCTATAACAGGGTAAGCAGATGAGTACCTACGTAATGTTGAGGTTAATAAACAAGTTTTCTTACCTTGTTATAACGAATTGTAGACCAACCTAACTAACTTTATTATTACTTGGTATAACGAATATTTTCTACTTCCCTTCAGTTTTGTTATATCGAGGTTGCACTGTATTACGATATCATCTGAATTTTTATTAAACTAAAAAAAGCCATGTAATTACTGTTATATAATTAATAAACGTGTGATTAATTAATGCTCAAGTAAGTCTCGATCAAACAGTATTTAATGTCACCCGTATTGTTTATTATTTATTTATAATATTTATTTATTATTATTAAATCCTAACTTAAAAAAAAAAAATTTTTTTAAAGCTCGCGAAGTAGTGAGTCCACGGTATTTAGATTAAAATTCGCTAAATAGAAGAAAAAAATTATAAAGTTTTGAAACTTTGTCCACGAACTCTCAGTAAGGTTGGGAATAAGAGCCCGAAAAGTTCCCACCTAAATCGTGGATGGAACATCCCCTTTCACGTAAAAAACTACCCCCGGAATGAAAATTATTCCAGTTTTTCCCATTTTTCATCCGAACCGCCGTTCGGAGAAAAAAATATTACAGGAATTAAAGATTCTACATAAAATTCTACGTAAAAAATGTCATGTGCACTATTCGGTTAATTCCCAGCCTACTCTCGCAATCGTTGCTCAAAATGAAGGGTAGTTTGGGAACGCAGCGAAAAATTGGTATAACATGAGTTTTCAACATCCGTATTTCCAAAACGGCTGATTTTACGTAAAAAATGATTATGATAAAAATTATAGAACTTAATCTTCTCAATGAGATCCATGTACCACGAATTTTTTTAAAACGTTTTTCATTGATTTTTTTGCCCATTTTTCACAAACGTGCATTCTATTATTTTACATGGAGAAGATTTTTTAGTAAAAATTATCATCAAAATATAGTAAAATATGTTGTCTATGTGTGTGCGTATGTGTATGTGTGCCTGACCCCTGAATTTTTATCGCACGCTTAACTCATGAATCACTGGACCGATTTTAATGAAACTTTCTTTGTTGGTTCTGACTAGTAGATGATCCCATTTAAAAATCATCAAAATCGTGTGAAAGGTAAGGAGGTAGTACCTCAAAATCGGTATTTTTTCAAAATATCTCAAAAGGACGCATCGTTTGTTTAAATTGTAGTATATTTTGTAAAAAAAATGGAGTGTACAATGTACATTTGTGAAAAAAGGCCAAAAAATCAATGAAAAACGTTTGAAATAAAAATCGTAGCACATGAATCTCATAGAAGAGATTCAGTTCTATAATTTTCATAATAATAATTTTTTACGTTAAGTTCACCGTTACGAAAATATTTACGGTGAAAAATGATGTTATGCAGATTTTTTGCTTCGTTCTCAAAACTACCCTTCACTTTGAGCTTCAATTGCGAGAGTAGGCTGGGGATTAACCAAATAGAACATAAACTTTTTTTACGTAGAATTTTATATAGAATCTTTAATTCTTACTGTATTTTTTTCTTCGAATGACGGTTCGGAAGAAAAATATTGCGAAAGGTTCACGAAAGGAAATATATTTAAATCCGCAAAAAATTAGTTCGTTTCATAAGTTGGTTGTCCAATAGAAATATGCCATAATTTTATCTCATCGATATATGGAGTTTATCAACAACATTTCTATTGGGTATTTTACCAAACTAAATCTTGACAAACAGTTATCATAGGCGCTACAAAATGGGGTTAAAATGAAAACGAACAACATTTTATCATTTATTTTCACTACAGAGGCACAATGTCTACCTTACATCTTCAAAACTTTAAATCAGAACTGTCAAGTGGGTTGCTGGAAAAGATCCGGCTGTATTAAAATTGGTTTGCGCTGCTTAACCATGTACATATTTCAACTACCATAGAGAAGGTTGTCTAAATTCGTCAACCGAAGAGGAATTAATCCAAGAAGCCAACATATAATCAATAAAAATATAAAAAACTTAGTGGAATAGACTTACGAGGGTAAACCACTAAATTAAAGTTTGTTAAAAGCTGTACTCAATGGATTGTATGGAAAAGAGCTCAAAATATGGAATGTACGTTTGTGAAAAAGAGCAAAAAAATCAATGAAAAACGTTTTAAAAAAATTCGTGGTGCATGGATCTCATAGAGAAGATTAAGTTATATAATTTTTATCATAATCATTTTTTACGTAAAATCAGCCGTTTTGGAAATATGTATGTTGAAAACTATTGTTACGCCGATTTTTTGCTGCGTTCCCAAAACTACCCTTCACTTTGAGAAACGATTGCGAGAGTAGGCTGGGAATTAACCGAATAATGCACATGACATTTTTTACGTAGAATTTGATGTAGAATCTTTAATTCCTGTAATATTTTTTTCTCCGAACGGCGGTTCGGATGAAAAATGGGAAAAACTGGAATAATTTTCATTCCGGGGGTAGTTTTTTACGTGAAAGGGGATGTTCCATCCACAATTTAGGTGGGAACTTTTCGGGCTCTTATTTCAAACCCTATTAAGAGTTCGTGGACAAAGTATCAAAACTTTATGAATTTGTTCTTCTAAAATATCTAATTTACTTGGACTAAAAGGTAGTTAATTATTCAACAATTTAAATAAAAACCGATAGTGTTGAGAGAAATTGCCTGGAATTGGTTAACCATTTAATTTTTATACAATTTTACTAAAAAATATTCCTTCGAAATTTTTCTCAAGATACATCTGATTATTTTTTCGTATATTTTTAATTTTTTGACAATTGTCAAAATGACATTTAATATACGCTAGGAAACCATCTGTCAAAAACGACACGTCGCCACCTAGTGAGCGACGCTAGCAAAACTGGGTTTGTACTTTCAAAAATACTATAATCGGGATAGCCGAGTGTGTCATTAGCAGTGTGCCTATGTTTCGATTTCGCTAATTTTTTTTTTATTTATGCACCTCTATCTGAAGAAGTATTTCACTAAGTTTTAATTAATTTTGAAAATTATTTTAGCTGTAATTAATTAAAATTTGAAAATCGAAAATATATTTTTTTTTACTTAATGGCTACATATAATTGGATGAAAATTTCAGGAAAACTTAAGGTTGATATATGGTCTTAAAAACCATTTTTTTAAATTTTTTATTAACTTTTTTTATGGCATTTTTATTTTTTTTTATTTTCAAATTTCTTATTTTATCCAATACGAAAATTACGGAGGTCGAACATAAAGTTATGTATGTTATATTAAAGCGAAATATTCCTATTATGATTCATGGATATGCGTATCTAATGTAAATGTATATGGTGGATTACAAAAGTGCGAATATCTCCGAATAGTCCAACCAATGAAACAGAGAAAATGATCAAAATGGGAAATTTTCCGGAACAACGATGTTTAAGTTAATTCTTATAGATTTTGAGCCGCTGAACACGAAAAAAATAACTTCACCTCTAAAAATTGGATAAAAGGGTGAACATCAAGTTCCCCTCCCCCCGTTTTTTCGATTTATTTCACAATCTAAATCGACGATAGGGTTATATTATGATTGATATTTGTAACTGATACTTAAACGAATCAATTGAGATCAGTTAGATAAAATACAATCAAAAAACACCACTTTCACAGGGTGAAAAAGCCATAACATTGCTAATTTTCGGTTCTAAGCAGTAAAAATTGAATAAATCGGGGGGACATCATCGCGCAAACTCGTAATTTAGCTTAAATTCTTCCTAAAGCTCCAAAAAATTGAGATCAACCATAATATAACCAAATATGAATAGCGTTACCAATGATATTAGCCAATATAATGGTGAAGAAATACATATTTAAAAAAAATATGTTGCACTAAAAACTAAGTAAAAAAATCAGGAAACAATATTTTTTTTACCAAATTACACTTCTAGCTTCAATTTATACAGCGTTGATCGTAGGCTGTACAAGAAACAAAGTTTTTAAAATGCATATTAAAATGTAAGAAAATGTAATTCTGGTATATAACAAAGCGATGCACTTTTTGATTGGGTACACAACAAATGGGGCTACTTGTATTTTTAGCCATTACTCGAGGGAATACAAATTCGTGTGAGTTACAAAAATATTCGTTATATTGATTAGTCACAGTAAATTATATAGATTTTTTAATAATAATTTTATGACAGTTTGAATTTATACGTTTGACATAAACCCAAAAATGTTAATTTTCGCCACTGGGCGGCGCTAGTCGCGATGGTTTCCTAGCGTATATCCAAGCAAATATCAATTTAGAAAAACAAAACACGAATTTTTAAAATAAATTGAGATAAATCTTTGTAAGGGAAAATTTTACAACAAACGTTGTATACCCATATTATAAAAAATTTAATACTCTACAAAAAATATTCTATAAAATTTTTACGTAACATGTGTCGTTCTTGAGATATCTTGGAAAAATAAATCTTTTGGGGTGTCACTCCTCCCCCTTACATACGAGTTTGATGATTTTGAAATGGGACCGTCCTCAAACCAGATCCAACCATCCTACCAAATTTCAATAATATTGGTTCAGTGGTTCATGAGTTATGCGTGTGACAAGGATTCAAGGGACAGACGGACGCACGAACACACAGACGGATAGACAGACAGACACGGAACGAAAAGTGTATGTCTTGACGTGAAACGGATAAATCAATTGAAATTTTGAAATCGGAGAACATTTTTTTTGTCTCAATCTGAAAGATCACATAGCTTCTCGTATCTTCGATATTGCGAGGAAGCAAAATACTGATAAAAACATCTGCCAAGTAAATGCACAGTGCTTCCTCGTGCTAAATTCACTAAAACCGATAGTGTTCAGATAAATTGCCTGGCATTGGTTAACCATTTAATTTTTATACAAATTTTACTAAAAAATCTTAGTTCGAATTTTTTCTTAAAACGCACCTGAATATTTTTTCATATATTTTTAATTTTTTGACAATTTCAATCTAAATCTAAATTTATGCAAATGTCAAAATGACATTTAAAACGTCAAAGTGACATTTAAAACGCCAAAGTGACATTTAAAACGTCAAAATGACACTTAATATATCCAATCAAATATCAATTAAGAAAAACAAAACACGAATTTTTAAAATTAATTTAGATAAATCTTTGTAAGGGAATATTTTACAACAAACGTAGTAGACCCATATTATAGGAAATTTAATTCTCTACAAAAAATATTCTATAAAATTTTCTCGTAACATGTATCGTTCTTGAGATATCTTGAAAAACTAAATATTTTGGGGTGACACCCCTCCCCCTTACACACGATTTTGATGATGTTGAAATGGGACCGTCCTCAAACCAAACCCAACCATCCGACCAAGTTTCAATAATATCGGTTCAGTGGTTCATGAGTTATGCGTGTGACAAGGATTCAGGGGAGAGACGGACGGACGGACGGACAAACGGACACACGGACACACGGACAGACAGACAGACACGGAACGAAAAGTGTTTGTCTTGACGTGAAACGGATAAATAAATTTAAAATTTTGAAATTGGAGAACTTTTTTTTTGTCTCAATCTGAAACGATCACATAGCTTTTCGTATCTTCGATATTGCGAGGAAGCAAACCTAAAACTGGAAAAAGTGTGAGGAATCGCAATAATTTAAAAAAAAACCAAAAGAAGAACAAAATATCCGTATGGAAAACCATTTTTTTTTAGATTATTTGAGTCAGTAGTTGCCTAGTTAGAAAGGGGGGGAGTAAAATTAATTACTGCTTATAACCCCCTGCCAGCGCCATTTTTGAGTTGGACTCTTCGGTTTCTTAAAGATAAAGTATTTCTGAAGCCATTTCAGGAGGTATTTCTAATCTTTCCATATTTTCCTTAATAAAACCTAATATTACTGCACACGTGTCAATTTTATGTAAATAAATATTTACCGTTACAAAATAATTAATTTTGCCTTATTATTTTTTTGTCATTCTATAACCCTCTGTACTCTTCCCAACATTAATTTTGACCTCATTAATTACTTAATATACGTTATAAACTATTTAGTACAGGGACATTCATTATTTTCATGCATTTGATCTAACATATCCTTTTTACCCCACTTTCCCCTAAACGCAACAACTTCTGACTCATTGAATTATTTAATGAGAAATACTATTGGATACATTTCCGAAATAAAATTTAATCGAAGGATTATGTTTTAATTAAAATCTAATTTCCCTGTACTATGACGCAATTCAAAAGTAAATATTTTTTACTTTTCGATTTAAACATAAGTTTTTTTCACAGAGTTATTTGAAATCTACGCATAAAACTTATGTATTAAATGTAAGTACCTACACTTATAATATAAGAGGATCAAAACTACAAGGACAAATTTCAAAGCTATGTAATTAAAATTAAAATAAATCTGCCAAGTAAATGCACAACTTCCTCGTACTAGCAAAATAAATTTTGATGCTGTATTCTGTATTCCTCTTCACATTAAAAAACCAGAGATATTTCTTATTTGAACTGTTTTGATATTATCAATAGTTACAGAAATTAATGCCTGGTCCTATAATAATTATACATCCTGTATACAAGGCGTTTCATAATTGAATTTAAAAAAAAAGTAAGGGTAGGTCGCAAAATAGTCACTTTGGGGATTAATTTAGATAAATGGAAAACTGTAAGACCCAGGTCCAAGCTTTGTATGGTGAATTTGTAACATAGGTGACATTATGACACACCAAAATAATGATTAAAAATACCACATATTGTAGATACTTTTGGAGAAAAATGTCATTTTCATAAAAATTTTCAAAAAAATAAATATATATTTCTCGACTTTGATAAGCAATAAC
Organism: Sialis fuliginosa; assembly: GCA_961205875.1. Lineage (NCBI taxonomy): Eukaryota > Metazoa > Arthropoda > Insecta > Megaloptera > Sialidae > Sialis > Sialis fuliginosa. The sequence goes on along the minus strand of OY540812.1, from coordinate 30,470,061 downwards.
TCTGAACTGGAAACACGGCTAGCAATAACGCTAATACTGAAAAATACGTTAACTAATTACCTATGAAACTGACTCATTGTGGTTGCTTTAACTATGTTACTTTGGAAGTTATGAGATAATCTTTGTTTGTAAGTACTACTCTGAAGGATGTTTTTAAACAACCTGTAGCTCAGAGGGTATTGAAGATAGAGCCCCCCGTACAATATTTTACTTACAATGAGACAAGGAATCAGCTCCTAAAATATCTGTATCCCAAACCGGACCACCTGTATTTTATATGACACGGACGAAATCGTGGATAATAGCTAGTTGAAAATATATTTTTTGAATGATAGTATCATTAACTATTAACTTGTTGTAAACTATGTATTGACGTTTATTTACATTTATCGACGCCCAAGTTATGTAAATATTACATATGTGCCTATACACACATTTCTGCAAACACAGTTGATAAGAAAATATATTTATTTACATTTACTGAATTTCGTGATTAATGTATGCATAAATATTTTTTTTATTAATCTGCATTTTGACATAAGGTACTGGCACCAGTATTGGATGCTTTAAGAGCAAAGTATACTGTATTTGGGGATTTATTTTATTATTTTTTTTATAATTCTCATGAAATCATGTTACTAATAAAACAAGTAGGTATACATCTTTATCAAATCTATTTACATAATTACCAAAGTTCGCAAATATAGTTTGGTTTTTAAATTATATCCTGTTATTATTTATTATTATTATTATTTTGTTCATGTTTTTTTCTCCAGTAATGGTCACAGTAAAACCAGTAATGGACATCCAGTGATGACCACTTGCTAATGATTACAAAATCATGAAGTACAACGACACAAAAGTTATAAAACAAAGAATCGTAAAATTGTAAACAATGTCGAGAAAATGCTATGATAATATAATAATTAATAAATAAATTAAAGTAATAATAATTAGTTTAAAAATCAACCATTTTGACACCCATTAGCCCATTTTCATCAAATTAAGATATTTTATAGTTAAGTGTCTATAGATTATGATGCAATAATGGCAGTAATCAAATATCAACAAATATTTATAATTTAGTACATTTGATTAACCCTTTCGTGGGCATTGGCAAAATAGTTGCCACAGCACTTTTTTGGCGGTATTGGGGAAACCAAAGGGAGCCCTGCTGGCTCTGGGTGAACTTGGGGAGCCCCGAAAGGGCAAAGAGGGACTTTTTTAATATTATAAAATGTTGTAAAATGCTTTATTACACAATGTACGTTTTTAATTTGTTTCACACATGATTTTTTTTATGCACAGTATCTAATCTAACCTAACCTAACCTATAATTAAAAATGAATAAATTAAAAATTGGAAACTTACTTCATTTTCTATTATCAAGCGTAAAAGCTTTTACGACAAAAATTTCCAAATAAAAACACTGCAATTGAACGCGAATTGAAATCTCTATACGCATTTTCTACGTTTGATAGAAACCCAAAACTATTTATTTTTGCCGCTTGGTGAATATTTTTATGCTGTTGAACGATGCGAGGAGAAATAAACAAACAGCGAGAGGGAAAATCATGTGTGCGTGGCAACTTTATTTTACCTTCCTTAACGGCAACATACAAACATGATTTGTTGTGTACATCTATGGCACAGTACCTTTTGAATGACATAAGTTTCATTATTTTATTCGATTATTTGAAGTATGGTGTTATTCCATTAAAGGCAAAACACCAAATTCATCCTTCACATTGAAAAACTTTTTTCTCTTTTATTAATAACTAGCGCATTGGCCCGGTGTTACCCGGGGAAATTAATTTAATTAAACATAAAGTAATTATGCCCACCCGACATGATAACATGCTTTTTCTTTTATATATATTTTATATATTTTTATAATATACTAGCTGCTACCCGCGACTTCGCTCGCGTGGATTTCGAAACCCTTCATATGTGACAGGGGGTAAAATATTAAATTTATCTTATTTTTAGTTTTCTTTAATTATACAAAATCGTAAATGTGTCGGCTCCTATGCGAGATAGAGGGGTTTTTCCGCCCTAAAACCCCCACCCCCGTGGTATTTTTCCCGCTGGATCGAATAAAACCACTTACAACCCTCATATGTAACGGGTAAAATATTAATTACTAAAAAAAATTAAAAATTTTCCTCTCCCTTGCAATTCCTTAGGAGTTGAATTTTCGAGATACGAAATAGCCTTAATCCGTCCTCGGGATGTAAGCTATCTCACTGCCAAATTTCATCAAAATCGGTAAAGCAGTTTAGTCATGAACAGGTAACAAATAGACAGACTGAGAGATACACTTTCGCATTTATAATATAAGTCGCGACTCCTATGTAAGATAAGGGGTTGTTTTGTCCCCCTAATAATCCCTCTTCCGTAGTATTTTTGCCCGCCAGATCGAATGTAATCAATTACAACTCTTCATATGTGACAGGGGGTAAAATATAAAAATTTTCTTATTTTTAGTTTTCTTTCATTATACAAAATCGTAAATATCTCGGCTCCTATGCGAGATAGAGGGTTGTTTTGCCCCCTAAAACCTACGCCCCCGTGGTATTTTTCCCGCCGGATCGAATAAAACCACTTACAACCCTTCATGTGTATCGGGGGGTAAAATAATAATTACTAAAAAAAAATAAAAAATTTCCACCCCCTTGCAATTTCTTAGGGGTTGAATTTTTAAGATACGAAATAGCCTATGTCCGTCCTCGGGATGCAAGCTATCTCACTGCCAAATTTCATCAAAATCGGTAAAGCGGTTTAGCCGTGAAAAGGTAACAAACAGAAAACAGACAGACAAACACACTTTCGCATTTATAATATTAGTATGGATATCGTAAAATGTCCAAATATTACTTTACTTAATATTTTATTAACTAATTAAAATTTGAACAATAAAACTTAAATTTTTCGAAAAATTGTTCATTCGAAGAATTTTGATTCAAAAAATTGTGATTCGAAAAATTGTGTTTCGAAAAATTTACACCAAACCTAATAATTAATTTCGATATTTTACCTTTCATAGAAGTGAAATGTTTCTTCATATTTAAATTTTCAATCAATATAGGCATTTCAAAATATTTAATTGTTAATATGTGTCAAAAATCATTTAATTGTTCGACAAAATATTTTAAAGAGACATAATCATAGTAACCTAAATTAATAAAATAAAATATTGAAACCGTAAATTATAAAATTCCGTATTCCATGGCTAGGTACTATGTTTTTATATACCTAAATTATAACATACCTGGTTAAATTATTTCTATATCGTCCCCTCCAAAGCAAAGTATCGTAAGATACACTTTTTGCGAAATTGAGTTATCGATTCTAAAAATCTCATATATAAGCGACAAAATTCTCTTTTCCGCTAAAAAATCTGTTAAAACTTTTATCGTATTCCTCCAGACAATGTATTCTAAGCACCGATATCTGTTTTATGAAATATCGTAACCAACAATAATATAGTATCGTAACCAGTGACGTAGCTAGCCCTGAGTGGATCCTGACTGGCCTATATGGTAGGTACTTTCCCGCGACGGAATAATATAGTGCTGTGACGAAGTGCTTTCTTATTTATTCATTAGAGCTGGGCTTTTATCAATTTTAATTTTATTAATTTTAAGATATTTTAGAAAAATCGTACCTGTTAAAACTTTATTGCACAAACTAAATATGGTTTCTCTATGAGGTTTTTTCAATATATTTTTTACCCTCAATAACTCAATTTGGTTGATATTGAAGTATGATGTAGAACAGTGCTTCCTAAACTTTTCCTACGACAGAACACTTCACAAATCCTGAAATTTTAATGGAACGTCTTGGTTATTTTGTAAGTAATATATAAAATAAGGAAAAAAGTAAATTTAAATCAGTCAAGCATGTTTGAACTTCTCGCAGCATTTAAAAACATTGAATATTAACTTTGATATTTTTTACGCTTAAACTGATAAGACATACGTTATATATCGTAGTACAGGTATTCCTCGACTTACAACCGAGATAGGTTTCTAAACATCGATCGTAAATAGAATAAGTTGTAAGTTAACACGTACAATATGTACATATTTTTGCTTTGGACGTTTTCCTTGATGTGAAGCGAATCGCATTTTCTATACATAACAAACAGTTGCGGGTTCCCAAAAATATCTACATAAATAATAATAAATTACATTTTTGGGAAATTCCCGGAACTGTTTGTTTCATTTATGTAATATGTGCATGTAAGAAAGAGACAAAGACAATTATAAGTCGAGGATTACCTGTATATTTGTTTACGATGCGTTTTCAACTCTTGTCGTATGAAAATATATTGCATACTAAATACATATTATGACATTTGTTTCTGATATGACAACGACAAAAAATTATTTTATGACTTCTGGTACATGTATTGTATTACATCATGTACTTACATGATTTGAACATTTTATGAATATTAAAAATAATTTCATTTTTGGTTTTTCTGCTCGTGTCTTTCAAAAATTCATCAATGTGTCTATATAAATACATTATTAGCTCTTGTAGATACTCGTACACCCTTTGTACAATTAATTAATTACAATCAAATATAGGTCTTGTCAATTGAATGAAGCTTTCGTAACAATTTGCAATAAATCAACATCTTGTTTTAATTTTGTAAATGTACATTTTAGGTTAGTATGAATACATTGGGTAAAGATGACAGATATACAGTTTCAAACAACAATTAAAATAATATCATTTAAAATTACAATGTTAATTTGAAATTATATAAATTCTTCTGATATTTATGATTACAAATAAATATAATAAAATACCTATACCTATGAAAGTAAAAATATTGATAATTCAATGACTTAAGATTTAAAAAATGTCATTATATACCTACTTAATTTTTATTTGTACCGGGAACACATATCTATCGCCGAATGTTGGTCGAATTGTGTCCGAATGCTGTAATTATTTGTCTTCAATTTTTTTGTCAAATTTATTTATGAAAATTAAATTATTTATTACATTAGAGTTGTGCATATTTTTTCGTTCGTTATGCTCTTTATATTTCTTTTTTGTTATATTTTATTGTTCACTTCAAAATTTTAAATGGCCACTGACATTTAAAATTTTTAAAAATAATCAATAAAATATAATGTATCCATAGTTACGACATTTGCAATTAATTTAGTAAATGCTTAAAGCGCATTATATGTAAACGTATTTTGTTTATTTTCTCCTCTTTAACATATCTTTTTCAAAAATCAGACACGGGTTCATGGTTGCCAATTAACCAAAGTATTTGAAAAAAATTAAAAAAATCTAATATCGGTTTTCGTTTTGATACTTTTTTACATCAAAACTTTTTTTTTCATTTTTTTTAAATCTGAAATTTGAACCTTACATTATATCACCCAAGGAATATAAAAAAAATAATAAAAAAATTCTAACTTTTTTTTTGAAAAATTGGGGGCCCCTTGTCACCCCATTTATGAACTTTTTCAAAAAAGGCCCACTAGTTGTTATTTTTTACCCCCAAGGAAAATATATATACCAAATTTCAAGGTTCTCCGATGAGTGGAAATGGTCAAAAAAATGATTATCAGTGAGTCAGGGCACTTCATTATATATAGTAGATTAATAATTAAGTAACATATTGTGTAATTTACATGTCTTAATTTTATTTTTTTAAATACCTTTGTAATTTTTTTCCGAATAGAAAATTATATTATTATTATATGTATAACACTAGATAGGTATGTACATTAATGTACCTACTATTGTACATATCTAAAAAAATGTTCAATACTAAAAATGTAAATTATCAGAGGAGCCTTGTGATTTTTTATAGCTGAAAAGGGAGTAGTGAGCCAAATAAGTTTGGGAACCTATGGTCTAAAGCATAGGTCCCCAATGTTATAACTCACACGTTAAAACTTTGTATACAAACAACATTAACAACTGGACAGAATATGAATTGTGACGTCACAAACGCTTCAAACTATCAAGTCGCGTTTTAAATGCGAGTTGATTTTTTAATATTGAATAATTAAAAATTGCTACTGGAAAAACGGAAAAACTGTGGTTTCTAGTCACTTAAACTAAAAATATACACCTTAACCACAATAAAACAATGTCATTCGACACGTGTTTCGACTTCACAAGAAGTCCTCATCAGGAGCCTAACAGGTCTGAAACACGTGTCGAGTGACATTGTTTTATTGTGGTTAAGGTGTATATTTTTAGTTTAAGGAATTAAAAATTGAGCAATAAAAAACAATTTGTTCAATGCTATTATTATTTTTTTAGCCTAATCTTTGCAATTAAGTAATAAAAAAAGGTATGTAAAATTTTTCCGGATTAGTAGGTACTCTATTGTAGTAATATATTTCTAACAACGGTATTGACCCAAAGATAAATGTTTATGGTAAAATGACGGCGTCGATCAATTTGATCAATTTGCATCTCAAATAATTTCACAAAGAACTAAACAAGCATAAACTTTCGTACAGGTAAAACAATAGGGCATTGGCAACATAAAGTTGAAAATTTTGTTACAGGCATTGACAACAGTTTTGACCAAAAAAAATCACAACTGGGCATTGGCAATTATATTGCCACATAACATTTCACAAACGGGCATTGGCAACTATATTGCCACCCCCACCACTCCAATAATTGGGGATATTTGGAGGGGTCAAATTGGTGTTAATGTTTTAAGAATAACCTTTAGCCACGCTTCCAATCTTCAAAACCGAAATAAGCCACGTAGTTAGTACTGCCCGCGAAAGGGTTAAACAAGTGTCCAACACTAGGGTATTGTCCGGGACTGATGCAAGTACATTAAATGTTTGTCAATTTAATGTTGTTAAATGTAATCTACATGACTATTACCACGTGATTGATCCTATTGAAATTGGTGTACCACAAGGCAGTGTATTGGGTCCCTTACTATTTTTGATTTACATTAATGACCTACCTGATTTCATTAATACTTCAAGTATTGTAATTTACGCAGATGACATTACTGTTTTAATAAAAGATAATGACATTAATAATATTAATCACAAAGGAAATCAACTGTAAATAACTTGGTTAAATAAACTTATATTAAATACTCAAAAAACGCAACTAATTAATTTCAATCTTAAAAATGGTACTAGAAACCTTACAGCGAGTCACAGAGATAAAATTTCTCGGTGTTGTAATAACTGAAAACTTATGCTGGAATAAACATGTTATAGATATGTTATAACTAAATCCTTAAATAGAATAATATACTTGTTCAGAAATCTGAGAGACTACATAAACATAGACACACTAAAAGTAATATATTATGCCTATGTGCACAGTAAAATGAAATATGGTTTAATGCTGTGGGGCTCATCACAAACAGCCAACCAAGCAGTGGTGTATTTACCATGGGGCCATGGGGGCCATGGCCTAGGGCGGAAGGCTGAGAGGGGCGGCAGATTCTTTAGTTTCTTTTAGTTTAATACAGAATATAATAAATAGGAAGACAAAAAATTAGTAGTGCGACTTTTGTTTAATAAATAGGAATTTCAATTGATGTGGCCAAAAAAAAAGGACCCTAGTTTTTAATTTATATTATATTTTGTTCTACATCACTTATAAAAACCGGTCTCACTTTTCAGTTCATATAGTAATTCTGACTTCTATCAAAAATAAATTGTATTTTCCCTTGGTAAAGGGGCGGCAATTTGTTTTTTGCCCAGGGCGGCACTTAACGTAAATACGCCACTGCAACCAAGTGTTTATATTACAGAAAAAAGTAATACTGGTAATTGCAGGTATAAGTCAAATGACATCTTGCATTATTTCAAACATTATAAAATATTAACTCTTCATGCAATGTACATTTTAGACTGTATAATCAATATAAAAACAAATATAAACAATACTTATTGAATTTAACAATTACAATCACATATATAATACTAGAAGTGCATTACAACTACGAACACCTAAACACAGACTGGCTGCATATGAGCATAGCATTCACCTTTATATAACGGTAGATATTATTTTTTATAATAAGCTACCACAACAAATCAGGAGTATTGAAAACATAAAAGTATTCAAAAACGCCTGCAAGAACATTTTAATAGATAAATGTATTTATGATCTGAATGAGTTTTAAATTGTCTGTTTTTCTGTAACTTGAATAGTTTTATTATGATAATTAAAATGTATCTTTGTGTGACTATTTCTCTATAATATACTATGTATATCAATGTGAAAAATATACATATATTATTATTATTATTATTTTTATAGTTCAAAATATTCCCATTTCTGAGAATCTATTTATATAATTATAATCCAATAATTACCTGTTAATAATATAATGTAATCCACTGTAGCAAGCGGGTCTACGACAAAAGGCCGAATCCTGAAAAGCCGGCAAGGACAAAAAGCCGACAAAGACAAAAGGCCAATACAATAAAAAGCGATTTCATTTTAACAAAGATATTGATTTATTTAAATAATAATTCGAAAACAGAGCCGCGTCAAAAGAAAGAGATAGAAAATGGTTTGTGTTTATTAAAACAGAAGTAATATTTCTTTCTTATTAGAAAAAGAGATAGATATATCCCAAACTCTCTCACTGTTTTGAAGAAATGTTACACCATTTTTTCGGGATACATCTATCTCTTTTTCTAATAAGAATGAAATAGATGAATGAATTAAATAAGGACAAGTATATCCCAAATCATTTTCCATCTCTTTCTTTTGACACGGCTCTGTTTGTCTATGGCTCTATGTCTATGGGTAAATAGGTTTTATTTTTTAACAAATAAGGTAGATGTCACCCCTTCAGGGTATCACTCGGGTCGAACCGCCCCGCCCCCTTACACATCTCCTAACTGTGCCGCTGACTGACTTGATTTAGAATATACAATCCACAACAAAATTGATCCGTTAATAAAAAATTAAGGGATATTTTTTTTAACTCTTCGCTAAGAACGGAAAGGGATGATAAAATTTGTTGAAATTTTTATTCATATGTATATAATTAATTATATAAGTGCAAGCTTTTGAATGAGCTTTGGAACACGAGAATCTAATTAATTTTCACGGAAATATAACTGTTTGAAAACATGAATATTTTGTTTTGCTTTTTTTTAAATTAATTATCCCTTATTTTTTTGAGGAATGTATAATAAAACACCACTTTTAAAAACAAAATTTTCTTGATTTGATTTGAGTAAATTTAGAAAAATCGATTAAAAAAAATCGAAGATCGGAGATTCAAAAATCGATTTTTCGATTAAATCGAATCGAGAACGGAAACCGTAAATTTTAATTATTAATTACTGTAGATTTGGACACCCCGTATCAATCATTGGACGGAAAGTAATAAGTCCAATAAGAGATATTGAACCGCAAAATCGCGGGGCCCCCAGAGACGCGAGGCCCGTAGCATTTCCTACTCCTACTACGTTGTTAATCCGGCACTGATGATGGCCATAAGAGCTTATTATCTATATTAGTATATTATATGTGATTTGTGAGTAAAATCTATTGATTATAAAATCTGTCGAGGTCATTCCAATTCACATAAAGAGGTTTCACTTCAAAAACTATTTTAGGCAGAATCTTTGAGAAGCTATAAAAGCTCCCTCATGAATAATCCTGTATAAACATAAATTATATATACATATATACATATGTACAATGCTTTATTTACTCTGTCGAAACTAGCAAACTATGTACATACACATATATTATTTAAAGCCAGCTCTTCACGACACTATAGGTAAATATCAGTATTGTACTAATAAGATAAATATCTGATATGTATAGTGTATATGTATTACATCTACATCTGTACTATTTCGATAAAAATCGCTAAGTATATCAAACTTTCTGAGAAATAATATTTTTGCAAATATCGAGGTGTTAAATATACATTTTTCATTTCTTGCATTATTGAATTATTTATATTAATTATGTATAACTTTTTTTGATTTGTTCAATATATTACTTGTATAATACGTAGTGGCGTGCTGCTATAACGCTTGATTTTGATAGTGATTTGATGATAGTTTTACGCAAAAACTGCTACAGTTATAAAGAAATATGTGGAGGCAATTATTTGTGTAAAATTTCTTGATCTTTAATTTGTCTGCAGAAAATTTTTGAAAACCCGTTTTTGCTCCCCTCTTTTCAGTATTAACATTTTTTGACCTGAATAACGTCTAGTGTTTACGTCAGCCAGATACTGGGTACACAGTAAAAAATATTGTGTATTTGCGTCAAAAACGGTCTGTGTTGAAAAATTGTGTGTTGATTTTTGTGTGTTAATTTGACACTTTTTTTGTGTTACCTGAATTTTAACATGAAAATAGTGTTGTTTTCACGATATTAACACTTTTTGTGTGTTACTAGATAAAATGACACAAAATTAGTGTCAAGCGGGAAATATTAACACTAAGTTTGTGTTGTTGGCGCGTCCTTTCTTCAGTTTACGCGCCAAACGCATTGTTTTACCGGACAGCTACTTAACCACTCGGGCGTATAAATTATAGTGTTCAATTTTATGAAAAAAAGTTTATTTAAATATATTTGATAAAAAAAACCAGATTGTTCTGAATAAAAAAAAGTAAAATTGATATTAATTAAAGTAAGTAAAAGTTTACTGTATTTATAATCATATAAAATGCTCAACTAACCTTACTTTCTTATAAGAAATTTGCTACATAAATTGTTATTTAACGATACAATTTATAATAGTTATTAAAAATTACAGAGTTTGAAAAATTTAAAGAAATGAAATAAACTAATTTTCTTCATAAGCATGAAAAATTTATTTATTCTTAATTAATTCCCTAACCTTTATATTCAAACTCAAATAATAAATGAGTTAACACTTATTTTGTGTAAAATCAACACAATTCTAGTGTTAGATACAGTCGACACAAAATTAATGTTAATTTTGACACAATATTTGTGTTAAAAATTCAACACTATTTTTTGTGTTGAAAATTAACACTAAAATTGTGTCGACGGATTCTAACACTAGGATTGTGTTGATTTTACACAAAATTTTTTACTGTGTAGGGGATATTTCAGAAACTTAATGTAACGTTTTCAGGGTGATCTAAAACCATTGTATAACTCAGAAACTAAAAGTCCAACTGGGATGATTTTGGTATCATTCTAACCGGCGTATTGGTCTGTACTGAATGGGGGCAAAACGTGCAGTAATCGTTTTGAGCGCTAGTGTAAATTTATAATCAGTAGACACTCGGAGTAACTATCACGCTGGTTTTGGTCTCAAGTTATAGATCTCGATTAAATCTACGAGGTACAAAACATTTAAACAGTTTAAGTGAGTGTAAAACTTCATATAATATTAAAAATAAAAATATAAGTATAAAAGACGAACAATATTAGAAAGTGCGTCTCAGAAGCTATCGAAAATATACCATTACCAGTAGGTAACCTACCAGTAGCTAAAAGGGTCAGGAGGTACAAAACATGGTCAACGACGGCACAAGCATATCATAAATCTGAGTTTTATACAACCTCACTGTCGCAAATAACGTGACCTTGAATTGGGAAGTATTTACGTCAATCCCTCGAAAATGCATCCCGACACAGTCACATAATTCCTACGTTTGTTTGCATAGTTTTTAGTGTTCCGTGCCAAACGAAACACATATGGAATCACTGCGGCATTCGTCCGTCCATCTGTCTGTCACAGAAAATTTTTTCTGAAACTATTCGACGTAAAAATTTGAAATTTGGCACGGAAATAGAGTGTGGTGACCAGGGACTTGAACCGGTATTTATTTATGGTTCGGGTTCGGTTCGGGTTTAAACATAAATTTCGGTTTGGGTTCAACATGTTGCAAACTATTTGGGTTCAAAAACCGTTATTTTTTTAGGGTTCAGGTTTCTTAATAAAATTATTTTGTTAAAAAAAAATATATAATTAACAAATATAACATTTTCTGAAGAAGAAAATTGCTAGAAAAAAAGGAAAAAATTACATTTTAAAGATTGACATTTCTATTTTTCAGATTTTTTTTGCAAATTGAAATGTGATTCAGTTCTAGAATTAAAAACGAAAGTAAAAAATATGTAAATTTCAGTAGTTGACTTGATAAGTCACATCATACCATAAAATTCCAGTATAAGTACATTTTATAATCTCTTTGATGAAGTATAAAAAGTTGAATTTTGATTCTGGGGGTTAATATTAAGGGGTAAATTTGGAAATGGAAATGGAAGAGTGTAGGGTGTCAAATGAAGCACAAATTTAACTATATATATGAGCATTTCCAGTAGTTTTTTAAAAAACAGGGCGCACGTATATCACCGATTTTGTTCCCAATTTTAAAAAGTACATATCAACATATCAAAAAAACATGTTTCCCAAAATCTTTTCCCCCCGCCCTCTTTTTTGGCCGAATTACGATTTTTTAAACTTGAAATCGAGCGAAATTAGACTTTTTTCGATAATACCTTATTTTTCAAAATGTCCCTTATTACGCATGTTATAAGGCTCTTTTTCTTCGTTTTTTGTTGATCTTTCATTTGAAATCGGTTTTAAACCCGAATATTCAATTTTGGCCGAATGCGGTACCAAAACATTAAGTTTGATTTTTTGTAAAAATAATCGATTTTGAAATTGCCGCCAAATATTTTGGTTTCAACCAAAATACTTCCGATAAAGGTCATTTTATTCTATTTTTTATGTAGTTTCCAAATATTTATAGATTTTTTAATTTGGTCAAAAACTTTTAAAGTTACACTTGTTTTAAGATGTCTTATTTTCCAAAAAGCGCTAAATTCACACCATTAAAACTTTTTTCTCTATACTTCAAATTGCACCAAATTTTGGCTAAAGTTTCCCTGCTTTATCCTTAAAACAACCCCCAAAAAACATTTTTTCATATTGAGCTCCTAAGTGAGATATAATTTTTATAAAACACCTAATTACTCGTGTATTAAAGTTAAGAATTTACAGGAATTTTCAGTGTTTCTGAAATATCGGGGCTCCTGATATTCGAATAAAAAATATACCACTTAATTCGTTAAGATTCCCTACAAATCTACATAAGTTAAATTTTTTTAGATTAATTAAAAAACCTATAAAAAAATAAAAGCCGAACGAGCGCAAGCGAGCCAGTCTTAGAAATGAGTACAAACCTATTAAACAACGAAGTTATGAGACACTATTAACATACTTTTAAAGTTGTTATTAAATAAATTAGGAATCGATGTACAAAGTTTTTATTTATTTTTATAAATTATTTTAAAATATTTTGTAATTAATCTAAAAAAATTAAACTTATGTAGATTTGTAGGGAATTTCATAATGAATTAAATGGTATATTTTTCATTCGATTATCAGGAGCCCCGATATTTCAGAAACACTGAAAATTCCTGTAAATTCTTAACTTTAATACACGAGTAATTAGGTGTTTTATAAAAATTATATCTCACTTAGGAGCTCAATATGAAAAAATGTTTTTGAGGGTTGTTTAAAGGATAAATAAAGGAAACGTTTGCCAAAATTTGCTGCAATTTGGAGTATAGAGAAAAAAGTTTTAATGGTGTGAATATAGCGTTTTTTGGAAAATAAGACATCTAAAAACAAGTGTAACTTTAAAAGTTTTTGAAACCAAAATATTTGGCGGCAATTTCAAAATCGACTATTTTTACAAAAAATCAAACTTAATTTTTGGTATCGCATTCGGCCAAAATTGAATATTCGGGTCTAAAACCGATTTCAAATGAAAGATCAACAAAAAACGAAGAAAAAGAGCCTTATAACATGCATAATAAGGGACATTTTGAAAAATAAGGTATTATCGAAAAAAGTCTAATTTCGCTCGATTTCAAAAGTTTAAAAAATCGTAATTTGGCCAAAAATGGGGGCGGGGAGAAAAGATTTAGGGAAACGTGATTTTTTTATATGTACTTTGAGAAAAAAAAATGGGAACAAAATCTGTGACATACGTGCGCCCTTTTTTTTAAAAAACTACTGGAAATGCTATATATATGTATGATGTATTTTGTATGCATTTTTTAAACATTTTTCGGGAACGTTCAAAAATTGCTGTCCCATACCCTTATCACCAAAGGATCGCTCAGAAAAGTCTGAAAAAATAATGAACATTGAGCATTCCATGAAGATTGAGCCAAAACTATCAGAATTGAAAAATTCTAGCGCAATTAATTGTTATATAGACACTTAATTGTTTATTTCCTTATACCATAACTGCTGAACCTTTGGTTTTAGAGAAAAAGTTTTTCAACAAAATATATTTGTCACAATGTTTTGTCCTTACACGTTTTTCAAAATTTTCAATAATTTATATGGGGGTCTGATGGCACAGAACACTAATTGTACAACTATAACTTATACTTGCCTTAAAAAAAAATTGTTAGGCTATAATCTATATGTACATTATTGTAGGTACATAGAGATACAACGTAAGCGAATGATATAAACCAGAGTTTATTAACAATCCTGGAAACAGAATAGACAATAGGCGCACAGTGTTGCCACAACATAACAAATATACCCAGACACCAACCATATTACTTGCTTTGCTCCTGTCGTACAGACAGATTACATTACAATGACAATTCGTTTCAAAATAGTCACATTAGTAATGTACTCGTAGATATGTTATTATATTGGGGTGGGGGTACTTTAATCCTCTCTTTTATCTAAACAATCGTATGTAAAACAGTAACGTAAGTAATATAAGTGTATTAGGGGATGGGATATTATATATTCAAGAGTAGATTGGTATCATGTAATGCAGTGTTTCTCAACCTTTTAGTATTTGCGACCCAATTTTCAATCACATATCTCATTCCCCCCCCCCCCCCCCTCCTCATACAATATTTTTTTAAACCTTCTTTCGAAAAACTTTGCTCTGCAAGACAGACCCAAGGGAGTCACTATTAATCTTGTTTTTAATTTAATATTAATAAGTTAATTATTAAATACATTGTGCAGTACCTACTGATACAATCCTATTTATTAGTGTACTATATCAGTGTAAATGTAAATGTGTATTTTATTTTTTCTAAGGTAAGTATGTCAGAATGTATTTTATTGCTTTTCTTTCAGTAAATTAGACATTTTTTTATGTGTTTAATGTGGCCACCACAGTACGGGTAACATCCAGCCAGACGATAAGAGAATTCCTCCGAAACTTGTGGTCGTCCTGAACTTTATCCTTTACACAGACACCCACTCTCTTGAATGTCGATAAATGTAAATAAACGTCAATACATAGTTTACAACAAGTTAATAGTTAATGATACTATCATTCAAAAAATATATTTTCAACTAGCTATTATCCACGATTTCGTCCGTGTCATATAATATATATGTGGTCTGGTTTGGGATACAGATATTTTAGGAGCTGATTCCTTGGCTCATTGTGAGTAAAATATTATACGAAAATATATGTATTTATTTTTTTGAAAATTTTTATGAAAATGACATTTTTCTCCAAAAGTATCTACAATATGTGGTATTCTTTATCATTATTTTGGTATGTCATAATGTCACCTACAAATTCACCATACAAAGCTTGGACCTGGGTCTGACAGTTTTCCAGTTATAAATGTATCTAAATTAATTCCCAAAGTGACTATTTTGCTACATACCCTATTAAATGAAACAGTCATACAATTTTTTTGTTTATAATTACATAATTACGCTTTGAGCACCTATTGTAGTAAATTACCATTAATAAAATAAAATTATGTATTTTTTTAACAAAAAAATTGTATAACGAAATAGGGTATGTAGCAAAATAGCGATTAATTTAGATGCATTGATAACTGGAAAACTGTATGTAAACTGATTGTAGTATATGCTAACGTATTTAACCTCTACTGAGAATGTCCTTATGAATTTATTCAATTATAATATGTCCACATCTTCTGTCAAGACTTGTAGATTATTATATAGAACAAGAAATTACTGCTGGACCGCAGGGTACTCTGTTGTGTTTAATCTTCATTAGATCAAACATAATACAGAGGTTTGCAATTATTTAATATCACGTCTTAAGATCTTTAGTAGTTAAATGTTATGTCTTATTTAATCTTCAAAGTAAAATTTAATATTAAAAAAAATAATTATCGCATCTTTGTACAATTATGTAAGTCGCAGAGTGATTACTCAATAAACGTTTTTGAAGCTTGTAAATGTATTTTTTTAAATTAAATTCAATTGATTTTTCAAAAAGCTATAAATCAATAGGACTGCGCACGAGACGAGAGTCATGTAAGTCTCGTCTCGGTCTTTAATTTTTCAAGTAACAGTCTCGTCTAGATCAATAATTTCAATCAAAATCTAATTTTTTCTGCTATACATACGTCAATAAAATACGGACAAGTGCGAGTAGAAGTCGCGCCCTGAGGGTTCCGTACTGTTATATAAGACTTAATTATTGACAATAGATAGTTACGTAGACAATGGACCCGATTCCCGAAGCGTCTTTACTTAGACTCTAAAACGCTGTATGAAATAAACCGTAAAAATTAAGTTTTAAATTAATAATTACCGGTTTTTTCATTTGTTTGTGCTATAAGACTTTTCTTTGCGCCAAATTTCAAGATTCGAGATCAACGGGAAGTATCCAGAGAACTATTTTTCTATAAAAAATTATCGCTTTTCGTATTTTCGATAATAAGACAACTAATAACAATGATAAAACGCAATTTATTCATTATTACCTTTAATCAAAGAACAGAAATATACATTTATTTTGTTTAATTTTAAGCATCCGTATTAAGTAAAATTCTGCATACTTTCTTTTGCATCGAAATTGCTCGTAAACGGTTTATCCTATGATAAATGAGCAAAGTATATTTTTGTGTATTTTGTCTGATACAGTTTTATTCAAATTTTTAACTCAGAAAAAAATTGAAGAACAAAAAATACTGAATAAAAATCGACGGGCCTCCTGGGCCCATACAACCCTGGTCAAAATTACTATTGGTTGTTACTGGATATAGATAATACTTATTAATACTAAACCCTGTATCAAATTTCATAACTATGGCACAATAGGTTCTCAAGATATTAAATAAAAACTAATTTTGAGTAAAATCTTTGGAGGGCTGTAGCTAGGGTTTGCAATCCCGCAGACTTTTTTTTCCCGCGGGAATTTTGCGGGAAATTTTGCGGGATCCCGCAGTTTTTCCAAAATTTTTATTATTCATGCTTAAAATTACTATTATTTAGTTAACATGACAATTAAATAATGAAAAATAGTTTCATAGCGGTAACATATGATACATAAACGTAACATGTACCGTATAGACCGACGTAAAATCCATAAAATACACCTGTGAATAGGAGATTGTCTAATATGTTAGGTACAAGTACAAGATGCTTCTAACTACTTTTGTCTTTTTGTTCGATTATCCATTTCAATTTTTTAAGTCCTTCGTTGCGTATAAATTAGCCCTTGTTTTATACGTAGGTCGCCTTTTACGCCGCGCTGGTATATATACGGTATGTCACGTAAAACTAAACCACTAAATATCATTATTTACGGTTGCATTTTAGGGACAATCTGTTAAAAAAATATCGTGTAGATCGTATAGAAAAAGATAGTTTTGAGAAAACACGAATTTTGTGTATTAAATTTTTGTGGTAAACATTCATTTAATCTGCCATTCTTCTTCTAAATTTTTGTATTTCGTATTTTTTATGTTTTTTTTTGTAATCTGCGGGCTGTTCGAGCTTCTTTCGTAGCCTGAGTCGCGCGAATCCTAGCGTGTTTTAATCGGTTGTGCGATCACATTTTTCGAACGTTTTTTTTTTTAATTCTGGAGGTATGTAACCACTTAACTAATCGTGAACAAGATATAATTTATTTCACTAGTTTCATATTCAGTCATCTCAACCTTAATTTTTTTTTTCAAAATTGTTACCTACCTTTTTTATCCATATTTACGCTTTATAAGTATTCAAAACGCACGCGATCTACAAATTTAATGTTCAAAAAATTCCGCGCGAATCCCGCATTTTCAGTGCGGGATCCGCAGATCTCCAAAACGTGCGGGATCCCGCGGGAATGCGGGATCCCGCATTGCGGGATTGCAAACCCTAGCTGTAGCCTCCTCATGACAAATTTCCGGACACATGTTTATATAATGTTTTTTTGCTTAAAATATTTTTCTCAATGTATTGTTCAAGTTTGGCACGACAGCGTTTAATCACCCTGTATATAGTCCAGGCTGGCTAGGCTAAAAAGTACCTAAAATAGGAATTTTTGCGTACAGTTTTAATACTTACAGGATATGTAACAAAAATGGTGTAGAATAATACCCTAAGTTTGCTCTGATTATGGTTAACCCCTGTCGCGGACAACCATAATCAGAGCAAACTTAGGGTATTATTCTATACCACTTTTGTAACATACCCTGTAAGTTTTAAAACTGTACGCAAAAATAATCTGTTTTAGCCTCTACAGCCTGGACTAATATTGTTTTAATTATTATTATTAATTAAAATTTTTTTTTTTATTCCGTCGATTCCGGTTCCGACCGGAATTGAAAATTCCAGTTCCTGTACACCCCTACAAAAAATTTATACGCGATACAGAGCACCTCATAATTCAATGTCCATTATATGACAAGGTAAGAGAAAAACTAAAGCAAAACCTACAGGAAAATAACATCACCTGGCAGAGTACCGCAAACTAATAAGAAATAAAAACAAACTCACACATTATAGAATATACAAAAAAATACAATATAAAACTTTAAATGTAATAAAATAAAAATAAAAAGTTTTTCATCCTGAACCTAACCTTTAAATCGCATGTACCAGGCCACCCAATACCTACTAACCTGCGATGATTGGCCCATCAGCTAACTGCCATTCCATCATACATCCCTTGTGAAACAACCCTTCAGAAATTAAATTAACTGCACAAAAATGACAAAATACACCACTGAAAAAACAGGCCTTATCTACCCACCTCCTTTCCACTGTATTTCGGGCACCCTAAATATCTAGAACCGGCTCTGTTTTTCTACTACGTGCTTCATCGCGTTCTTTAATTTTGTTAATTCTTGAACTTCGTACTTAATCACGATTTCCCTCTGTGATGCTCCCGCATTTAAATTCAGTTCAAATATCAGAAAACGCACCACCGAGTACGTTTTTTTTATAATACAAAAGAATTAATCGTTTATCGAAAAGTGTGTTGTTTCTTTTCAATTGTTTTTGTCGATTAAACTTTTGCTCGGTTTCATAAGCAAAATATATTTACAATTTAATCTGTATATTGGACCAATCAAAGCCCTTAACCCACAATTCATGTTATATCTTTGTAAAGATAATTTGTACCGTAAACCGGAGTTACTTTGTTTCATGGGGTGACATTGATCAGGGATGTAACGGATATCCGCATACGCATACGCAACTGCGGATTATCCGCATTAATTTACATATCCTCATCCGCATCCTTATCCGCAACTTTATATTTTTAAAACTCCGCTTCCTCATTTTTCTATGTGGATATTATAACGGATATTTTCTATAAAACTATAAAGACTATAAACTAACTAGCTGTTACTCGTAACTTAGTTCGTGTCATTGACTAAGGTGGTACTTTAGTCAAATTATCAACTGTACATTTTTTGTATTATTTAAAAAAATAATATTTGATTATTAATTAAATAATAGTCCGTAAATTGTATTATTTTATTATGTAACCAACTTAAAAATAACCCAATTATTTTTTTTATTTAACTTATTAAAAAAAATGTTGAATAGATGCTTCAACTACTAGCATGTATCACATGGACTACCTTAATAAACGGTTTTCATAAAAATACAATAAATATTATTTATCAAATAAATTATTCATTCATAATTCATATCCGTATCTGCATCCGCATCCTCCAAAATATCATCACAATCATCCGTATCCTTATCCGCATCCCCAAACCTTACCTTCCCAATATCCGCATCCTCATCCGCTAAAACGAGTAAAACGACATCCGTTACATCCCTGACATTAATCACAACTTCCACTCGTCGTGCATCTTTGGCAATGTTTTTACGGTTGACAGCACATACATATATGTATATGTATATACGTCAATATCGACCTGTTGATCCATGTTAATGTACCGATACTTTTTTAAGAAAAAAATAAAAAATTAGTAAACGATATTTTACTGAATTTTTTAAGGTTGCAAAACTTTATCAATAAGTTGTTTATTTATAATAATTATAAAGATATTAGCTCAGCATGCCAGAGATTTATATCGAACATTGCTATAAAAAATTTAAAAAAATCGTACCTCAAAAATACTTGGCATTACTTGCTTTTAAATATCGCTTCTGGATCTAGTCTCTGTTTCACAGCGGGCCGCAGCGGTTACCAGAGATGTCGATCGCAGATTGGTTCGTTCTGAGCGGGTCAGAACTAAATATCGCTTCTGGATCTAGTCTCTGTTTCACAGCGGGCCGCAGCGGTTACCAGAGATGTCGATCGCAGATTGGTTCTTTCTGTATCTAATCTCTGTTTCACAGCGGGCCGCAGCGGTTACCAGAGATGTCGATACAGATTTATCTGCGTACAGATATATATCAAAAGTTGAGTATTCCCGAAGGAGACTCCTAGATCGTCAGTTGAGACCTCCCGAAGGAGTTCTGATTTGTTTTCAAAATACGTCCAGTTTTATGCTAATCTCGCTGGGTAACTCAGGGGCGCGCGGGGTGCGGGCGGTCGTAAGCAAGCCACTGTCCAGCACAGGGAATGACGTCAGAGCGCCATGTGTTAACTCGGTACCTGCCGAAGGGTCGTGTTTGTACACAAAATGCATTTAAAGATACTTTTACGACTGTGTATTATGTGGTTTCTTTGTGTACAAAAATGCATTCTTTACAAAATAATATTTTTTTTGTTCAGAGGCGTATCAATTCCCCCTGTTGTTTTTTCATTTTTGTACGGTGTTGTAGAAAAATTTGCGATTGGTAACTGGACGTATGTTGATGTTCTAGATGTCGTCGGGGGTGTGTCTTGTTGTCCACGGTGGGTGGGACCGATGCACCATTGAAGTGTTTTCGGTCATCCTTGGGTCTTGCGGACTTGAAACTTCGAGTGGTTTGCACTTGTCACAGGCACCAGTGGTCGTCAAAATGTTTTGCGTATTTTTATTATCACTGTAATTATTTCTAGTTGCTTCTGTAGCTGCCGAAGTCGACACGGTTCCTGGTTCATACCTAGCTTAGCATGATGATGACGGCACGTCTGGCTTCATCGTGACGCAGGGCGCGTGTTCGATCTTCGTCGTGTTTGTGTTTTGGCAGAAGTTATTTTGGTTCTTAAGTGCCTTGGGAGATGCAGAAGTCGACAGGGTCCCTAGTTCGTACCACTCTTGGCACGATGATGACGGCGCAGCTGGCTTCATCGTGACGCAGGGCGCGTACTCGATCTTCTGCATTTGACATAGGAACGGTGTTGAATTTTTACTTATCTCGTGACTGGTACTTGGGGTGTTATCGTCTCGTGGTTTCTCGATTTTCGCAGTGTCTTGTTTCATGCGAAATGGCGTATAAGTCTGTGTGAGCCGTGATGTGTTAGCTGGACAGTCTCGGTGAAGGTGTCGCTCTACGCAGTAGCGACATTGTGGTAGCGACGTGGACGTCTTCTTCGGAGGTATTGTTGACAGATTTTTTTGTTTCATCTCCTTGAAATCACGCTCGATGTTTACAGCGAGTTTTGCGATTTCCTTAAATGCTTGTGGTTGAGGATATCGCATGTAAGGTCGGATGGCCGGATTGATAAGCTCAATTATCAATGGAATTATTTCGTCTGATGATTTTTCAGGTTGTAGGCGTCGAAATAATTTTATTTTCTCCAGAATGAAGACGTCGACGGGCTCTCCTGGTTTTTGTTTGCAGCCGTAAAGCTGCGCGAGTAATTGCGTGATTACTGCTTGGCTGGCGAATCTCCTGGTGAAATGTTTGCGAAAATCGGACCAGGAAATATTTAGCGTCTGGTACGGTTTCCACCAGGTGGCTGCGTCGGATTGAAATTGCGTAGTGGTTTGCTGCACCCATCGTGGTTCTGGTATCCCCAGGTCTTGGAAATGCTGTTCGCATAGGCGAAGGTGTTCCTCGGGATCTTCGGAGGCGTGTCCATAGAACTCGGGCGGGGCCAAATTTGATTGGGCGAGCAGTTTTGTAAGTAACAATTGAATTTGTTGTGATTCAATCGAAACGTTTGTGTTGGATGTTGGGCGCCACTGGGTATTGATTTCCACCCCCAGAAGTGGTGTATGATTGCTGTCTCTCTCTTTTCTTCTCGGCATCTTCGGGTTGTGAGTCGAATTCTCCCTTGAATTCTGCGGGCCCCACGTTCGGGCGACACTTGATACGAATGGCGAGGGTGTGTGTGTGAGTGAGAGAGATACAGATGATGGGTTTTATTGTTTATTATTTTTAAAAACAATAATAGTAGTGTATAATACAATTTGTACAACTAGATATCGTGTATTAATATCTCGTCGTTAAGGGGTTGTCTGCTTCTTGAGTTTGGAGGGCTGTAGACTGGACGTCGGCGTCCAAGATGCAGTTGAGATGGCGACGGCTGGGCGTCGTGTAGAGGGGTCACGCGGGAGGTGACCACGAAAGCCTGGGCGTCGTGAGCGACGGTGGGGGCGTCGACGTGTTGAGCGTCCGTGAGCGCGCCTGGAGGCGAGGTCCGAGGGCGGACCTGGAGATAGCGTCCGAGGGCGGCGGTGAGGGCGTCGACGTCGTGGAAGACGGTAAGAGCTGACCTGGTGGTGACTTCCGTCGGCGACGTAGCCTAGTGTCGGAAACCCACTAGGGAAGTTTTATGAATATCACAGTCTGTATCTAGTCTCTGTTTCACAGCGGGCCGCAGCGGTTACCAGAGACGTCGATAGCAGATTTGTTCGTTCTGAGCGGGTCAGAACTAAAGATCGATTCTGGATCTAGTCTCTGTTTCACAGCGGGCCGCAGCGGTTACCAGAGATGTCGATCGCAGATTGGTTCGTTCTGAGCGGGTCAGAACTAAATATCGCTTCTGGATCTAGTCTCTGTTTCACAGCGGGCCGCAGCGGTTACCAGAGATGTCGATCGCAGATTGGTTCGTTCTGAGCGGGTCAGAACTAAATATCGCTTCTGGATCTAGTCTCTGTTTCACAGCGGGTCGCAGCGGTTACCAGAGATGTCGATCGCAGATTGGTTCATTCTGAGCGGGTCAGAACTAAATATCGCTTCTGGATCTAGTCTCTGTTTCACAGCGGGCCGCAGCGGTTACCAGAGATGTCGATCGCAGATTGGTTCTTTCTGTATCTAATCTCTGTTTCACAGCGGGCCGCAGCGGTTACCAGAGATGTCGATACAGATTTATCTGCGTACAGATATATATCAAAAGTTGAGTATTCCCGAAGGAGACTCCTAGATCGTCAGTTGAGACCTCCCGAAGGAGTTCTGATTTGTTTTCAAAATACGTCCAGTTTTATGCTAATCTCGCTGGGTAACTCAGGGGCGCGCGGGGTGCGGGCGGTCGTAAGCAAGCCACTGTCCAGCACAGGGAATGACGTCAGAGCGCCATGTGTTAACTCGGTACCTGCCGAAGGGTCGTGTTTGTACACAAAATGCATTTAAAGATACTTTTACGACTGTGTATTATGTGGTTTCTTTGTGTACAAAAATGCATTCTTTTCAAAATAATATTTATTTTGTTCAGAGGCGTATCAACTTGCTTTGATCAACCATATGGGGTTAGATTGATCATGTGGTCACAGTTACCCAGAGGTCGCTCCGCACCCCTTGGTGTAATTAAAAAAAAAAATTCATTTCCATCATGATTTTTCCACCCTTAAAACTTACTTTTGCGTCCTCTTTCAGTTTCTAATGATCCTTTTTAGGGTTCCAAAGAAATCCTATTAATCTCACTTTGTCGTCCGTCCGTCCGTCCTTTTCACTCAAAGCTAAATAGCTCGTAAACTATGTAAGCTATGAAATTTTTACTGAACATGTAAAAAGATGCCATCTAGTAAAATATGTTCAAATTTATCGAATAAACAATTTTTCAGGGGGGGGGGCAATAAGGAGCTAAAGCTAGATAAAAAATATGTTTTTTTATACCAAGACCTGTGGCACGTTACAATGCATAACCAAACAAGCGGAATTTGACTCTTTTTCTAATTTTTCTAAATCAAAAATGGTGCTTGCAGGGGGCTTTAAAGCAAATTAATAAAAATAAAAAAAATATTGTATACCAAGACGTGTGGGGTATCAAAATGTAGATTTCAATCAGTAGAATTTGACCCAATTTTTTTTTTCTAACTAAAAAATGGCGCCTGTAGGGAGCTAAATGTAGTATTTTATTTTGTCTCCACCCCTCTAACTCTGTAACTACTGGCTCATAAAATCTGAAAAAAATTTGGTAATGAGGCTTTGGTGGGACTATCAACGAAAAATACTAAAGTTAACAATATAATTTTAAATTTTGGAATTATAGGGAGGGGCGTCATAAAATTTTGAAATTGGCGATCAATTTTTCATTAAAAAATGATCGCAAAGTTTTTCGTATTTTCTATAATAAAACAACTCATAACAAAGATAGAACGTATTTTATTCATTATTGAATAAAAATCACAATTGCCATGGAAAACTAAAATATTTTTGTTAGTCGAGGCGTATTCAGCCAAAACTATAACAATTACTTACTTATCGAAATAAATGATTTCATCGTCATAAGTACTAAATGTAGATATAATTTGCCCTTTACAGCACCCAATTTGGTCGTATAGTTTAGAAAATATCGAAATATACATACGGGAACATATTATTCGCGCGATGGCGACCCGTGTCGCGGCGTGCGGCAAGAAGAGAGCGTGCTGAGTAGCCGCGGGGCAGAGGGAATGATCACAGACCAGTATTCTTTTGATTGTCAATTATTGTTTATTTTGTTTTCAATAATTAACTTTTAAATTTAAATAGAACAAAAATTATTTTTACTTTTTGTTCTGATTCGTTTTTGTTAGGTAGGCAATTTACGTGTTGTTTGGTTTTTATTACAATAATTAATAATCGTGTTTGTACTTAATTCAACTTTATTTTTTTTAAATCCTAAACAATAATTCCGGAGTCACGCGAGCGAAGCCGCGCGGGCCCAGCTAGTTTTTTATAAAAATAAAAATGAAATTTTTTATGTATTATGAATTAATCAATTCGAGGGTTAGACGACGGAACAGACAACCCTCCTCAATCATAGGCGTCTTCTACTGTGTGTAATAGGAATAATTCAGTAGCGTACCGAGGGGTGGGTAGGGGGCAAAGAGGGTATTTGATCTGGGCGGCAAATTTGAGGTGGCATCCAAAAAAAAAAGCTCATCAAAATTATTAGAAAGCGCAAAATTGTGGATTTCCAGCGGCAAATTCAAAAAAAAAGTTTTCAATTTTTTCATATTTAGCATATAATGCAAGGACGGCGCGGGCGGCGCAGCATATTTGCCATCTGCCCCGGGTAGCAGAAACCTACAGTACAACACTGGAATAATTGTCCCCAAGTTAGAAATCAGATATATGAGTATAGTTTTTTAGGATTCCGTACCTTAAACGACTAGAGGTATCAAATTAATATTAATATTAATATTTTTTACAGCCTCACAGTTCTGTAAAAAATTCAAGTTTCTAACTCAAGACAATAAAAAGTTACGTCCTTTCATAATATATTTTGATACTGACAGCATAAGATACTTCCCATTTACTTAGAATCTTGAAATTTAGCACGAAGGAAGGTGTTATAACACAAGTAGACTCCTATATGATTAATAGATCTCAACTTGTTAGGTTAAACTTCCACATTAATAATATAATGAATGTTTAGCAATAAATTCTAATTATCAAATTATAAATACCGGTGCTCCTCAAGATTCAATCTTGGGTCCAATTATATACTTACTTTACATTAACGACCTACCAAAAGTCATAAAGAACAACGAACAAATTATACTTTTTGCAGATGACACAACAATCATATATAATCACGAAAATCCTACAGTACTGCTCAAAAACATAGAATATTCTTTAGCTATTATTACAGAATGGTTTTGCAACAATAGGCTTAAATTAAATATCTCTAAAACCCAGATAATGAGATTTGGTAAATTTGCTAACTTCCCGGGCGTTGTTTCTAATATTACAACACAAAATTGTGTCAAATTTCTTGGAATCAACATAGACTACACCCTAAATTGGACCAATAATGTGGAAAAATTCGTTAAAAAAATTGATAAATATTGCTATATGATTAAGGCCTTGCAAAAAACAGTTCCTCCAAATGTTCTGTTAAACATTTATTGTGCATACATTCAAGCCAATTTAATATATGGTATTATATTTTGGGGCAACGCGTCTAATAACACTGAACTTTTTATGATTCAAAAACGTTGTGTTAGATTGATGTGCGGTGCCAGTTCAAGAGACCCATGTAGACCCCTTTTCAATAAGTTAAAGGTTCTTACTTTAGCAGACTTATATATTTTCGAATGTGCAATGTTTATGAAAAAGTACAGTGAGCTGTTTAGTGGTAATTTACCAGGGCACAGTCATTTTACCCAACACAAAAATGAATTTACATTAATGCAATCAAAACTAACAGTAATAAACCAAAGGGATATTCAATACCATAATACGTGTTTTCAACAAAATATCCAATGACTTAAAATCTCTTCCCATAAAAAGTTTTAAAAAAAAGTTTAAGGTAGTACTACCGGTTTTAGAATTGACGTTCAGAATTTAATGAAATTTGGCATATTGGTACTTTATAATATCATAATTAAGCAGT
This sequence comes from Sialis fuliginosa, assembly GCA_961205875.1. NCBI lineage: Eukaryota > Metazoa > Arthropoda > Insecta > Megaloptera > Sialidae > Sialis > Sialis fuliginosa. The sequence goes on along the minus strand of OY540812.1, from coordinate 30,443,203 downwards.
AAAATTTTTGGAACCTGAGCAAGTCCTGAAAAAAAGATATTAACATTTATAAATTTTTGCCTTTACCATTGATCCTTATGAGAAATCACAGACTTTATAAAATCAGTGAATATTTTTAATTCATATATGTACATATATTTGTTTATTTTAATTGATTGTACTTTTAAATATGTATTTTGACTTATTCTATGTATACTTTTTTTATACCCACAGAATAAATTATTATTATTATTAAAGGAAAAAAACGAAAATCATTAATTTCGCGATTTTTTCATACAGGACTACGTAAATACACCATAAAAATAGGATCCATTAACTACGAATCTACGTAACTAACTATTGTTTTCTTTTTTCTTATTTCTTTTTGCCTTTCAAACAATTTTGATAAAAACCTATCTATTGCTCTTGCATTGTGATGACAAAAATTTTGTTATAAATATTTGAATTATTCTTATTTAACAGATTTTTTTTTTATAATGGGGGTCCCGAATATTTGTTCTGCCTAAAGTCCTGATTTTCATTACGTGCCACTGGTACGGAATAATTAAAAATCAATACACATTTTTGATGGAAAACCTCTTCTAATACAAAATTCTACTACATAAGTAGTGATGTATTCAATAAATAAATATAAATACATGTTTTTGACCTTTTTCTCCTATCAATTTATTATATTTTATATAAATTATCCTAAAACATATTTATTCTATCGAAAAAACACGAGACTTGTGTCCCTCACGATTTCAAATATACAGAACCAATTTTATTAAATCTGAATGCATGTTCATTCAACTCTGTAATTCTATTTTTAAGTTACATATATAGATATCGATAGCGGAAATTTTAAATTAAATACGTGACATTTTCCCCAATATCGAGTTATAAAAATAACGTACCTGTTTTTTATTTTGTATTTATTAAGAGAAATTTCGAATTATTTTTTTTTAAATAAAATTGTATAAAAATTAAATAGTAAACCAATGGGAGTTCATATGAATACTTTATTGGTGTTTTTAAAATTGCTCAATAATTAACTACCTTGGTGAATTTAGTACGAGGAAGCACTGTGCATTTACTTGGCAGATATTTTGATAATTTGTTCTAAAGTAATTCAAATGTTAACAGAAAATTTTTAAAGTTTAAGTGTAACGGCTTATAATGCATTTCGCTTGAGTTTGATAGCATTTTACACAAACACCGCTATAGGTATGAAGAAATATGTTATGTTGGAATATTTTTTATGTAGAATTCTATGATCTTTAATTTGTCTACAGAAATATTTTACGTAGATATGAATAGATATGAAACTTTCGTAGATATTTGAAAAAAATCAATTTCTTGAAAAATTAGACCCATTTTGGGGAAGAAGCTCCCCTGTTGCCTTTTATCAGGGTAGACATTTTTTTTAAGTACATACATATTATAAACTAGTTATCAAAAATTTGCTAGCACTTTCAAAAGAGGTATCAAAATGTTGGTTTTTACCATTTTTACTCAAGGTTAGTAAATATACATACTTTACATACCTTTGTTTTTACTTACTACATATGAGGCGTTTATTTTGAAAGTAGCCTAAGTCCACTTATGTTTAAACTGAGATATTTAAGGGTTTGCGTTTCAATAAAATTAAAAATATACGTGTAAGATATCAATGTGCCACATTGATAAAGTGTTTCTAAGAGAGTTAAATTTACAATTACTATTAAAATAACCCCAAATATTAAATGAATAATATGTGTTTTTTTATCACAAATGGACTTAGGCCACTTTCAAAATTAACAATTACATTTGTTATAAATTGAAAAGAACTCAAGTCCATTTGTTGTAACATAAAATGCTTCAAATTGAAAAAAAAAACACTCACTTTAATTTATATTATTTCTTTATAACTCTTAAAAAATGTATACAACTCAGGAAATCTAAGTATGTATAAGATTTTTTAATCTTGAGATTATTAATATATGGAAAACTATGAGATTACTTTAAGTGTATAGGAAAAACTATGGATTTTTAGGGAAAATATTTGGTACAAAAGTTTCAGGATTTAGAGGGACAAAATCAATGGAGGTAACAATTTGAGTGGGGGTTTGAAGGTCATTTTGGGGTCAGCAAATTTTTTTCAAACGAAACCTATTTATTTATTTATTTTTAAATTCGTATTTTGCAAAAAAAAGAAACAACTTTTGTCTGAAAAAATTTATAAAAATTTTAATTTTAACATTTTTTTTTTATTTTGTTACATTTTTTTTTGATTTAAAAAATTATGAAATTATAAAAAAATTATTTTTTTAAACTACATTTTTTCTCAAACATCTAAGATAATAATTTCAAAAAAAAAATTTTTGATGTAAAAAAAAAAAAATACGTTCAATTTAAACTTTTTTAAAAAAAAATTCAGACAAAAATTATTTCTGATTTTCTGCAAACTACAAATCTGCAAAAAAATAACTAAGTTTCCATTTAAAAAAAATTGGTTGACCCCAAAATGACCTTAAAACCTCCACTCAAGGTCAAAATTATTACCTTCATTAGGTTTGCCCAGCTAAATCCTAAAACTTTTGTACCCAACATTTTCCGTAAAAAGGTTTAGTTTTCCAGCCATTGTGATAAATTAACAACATTATCAATACTGAAGTGGACTTAGGCCACTTTCAAAATAAAGTTTTTAACTTTAAATTAAGTGTGAAAATTAACGTGTTCAAAAAAAATTTTCCCTTTGAATATATTTAATCAAAAATTGTTTTTTATTATAGATTACTTCTAATTCTACACGTTATTACAGTTAACTAAAAAAAAGTGGAAAATGGACTTAGGCCACTTTCAAAATAAACGCCTCATATGTATACAACTATCTGCCAAAAATTCCAAGAGAACTGTCTTATAAGTTTGATACCCTGTTTGTAAGCTAGCAACACATTGGATTGGTATTACTTCCATGTTCTGAAAGAAATGAAATATTGTAATACCGTCGAAAAATCGTGTCCTGATTGTACTACCTTCAAAATATAAAGAAAAGTTTATTTCCGTATGGCAGCTGCGCGTGTTCGTGTGTGTCTGGATGTAGAATTTTCTTTCATTCACGATAACTACTGTAAAAATGTACCGATTTGAATCATTTTTTGGGAAAAATGTTTGTCTCAGTGAGTACTCCAGACCTCTTGATTTTGGTGCTAATCGGATTAGGGGTTTTGGAAATATTCGAAATTTCGTACTTATTATCGATTCAAAAGTGAACGTTACGAGTATTATCTCACCGATTTTAATAAAACTTGGTACACTTGAAGTTCAGTTGAACCTAAGGAACACTTAATATATGCATATGTTAGTACATATGCAGTTTGAGAGTCTGCATATGTAAATACTAACATATGCATGTATGTACCTAAATAAATTACATGGCTTTTTGTTTATTAAATATATCGTAAAATGTCCAAATATTACTTTACTTAATTTTTATTTACTAAATAAAATTTGAAAAATAAAACTTAAATTTTTCGAAAAATTGTTCATTCGAAAATTGTTCATTCGAAGAATTGTGATTCGAAAAATCGTGTTTCGAAAAATTGAGTTTCGAAAAATTGTTTCGAAAAATTTACACCAAACCGAATAATAGTGGTACACTGTCAAAAACGCGAACATTTGTGCATATGTAATACTACAACTAAGAATCCTACTTATTGCAGTGGACAAGTGACTGTAGGTCATATCTGTAGACCCAGAAAGAGTGGGACCTATACTGTAGTATAACAGTAGTCCCCACGCTAGCGCGGAACCAGTTAACACTGTGTGACGTGAGGAAGGTTCGCCAGTACTCGCTTCACAGGTGCTCGCGACAACTCTGTGTCTGTGCGTCTGTCTGTCTGTCTGTGCCTTTCTCTCTCTCGCATTGCGTAAACTGTTATAGTGGTTTCCGCTCGTGTGACTAGTTATGAGTTTTGTGTGTACAATTGTTCTATTATAGTCTATGGTAATTCTGGATTTACATTTTGTTTTCATCAGAAAGGATTTATATACATATTCATAGGAACTGAATGAAGATATTCGTGTAATAAGGGTAATACCTTTATCTACTATAATTGACAGAAATAGATTATTAGTGAGATGTAAGTGATAGATTACCTATCTCTATTATAAACAAATGCCTTTCTTCTGATTGTGAGCACATTTTGCATAAAAAAACCAATAAAGAACATTTTAATAAAAAAATAAAAATACTGTAAAATATACTGTAGTTAAATTTAATAGTTTTTGATGTCGGTTTTATTTTTGACTAGCGCATTGGACCCGGTGTTACCCAGGGATATTAATTTAATTAAACATAAAGTAGTCATGCCCACCCAACATGCTCATAACACACGGTTCACCGCGAATTGTTTTTTCCGGCTTCATGAAATTTACACATCCATTCAGTAGTTATTGAAAAAATCGCGTAAAATTATATTTTCAAACTCACAGGAAACACCAGTTCTTGTCTTAGAATTTATATAAAAATAAAAAATAAATAAATAAATAGGTTAACAATAATCATAATAATTAATTTCGATAATTTGAAAGAGACGTAACCATAGTGACCCAAATTAATAAAATACTGAAACCGTAAATTATAGAATTCATTATTCCATGGCTACTGTGTTTTTATATAAATAACAGTTGTATACTTTGATATCATAGAAACAAAAGACGACTTGAAGAAGATTCTTTTTAGTCTTTTGATGTTAAATCTGCTCAAAAAAATTATCTAACTATTGGTGAAAACCGCATTGAAATCGGTTCAGTAATTCCCGAGTCTATAAGTCACATACAAACGAACATTCATTTATATACAGAATGGTCCTGTTTGGGATACATATATTTTAGGAGCTGATTCCTTGGCTCATTGTGAGTAAAAAAATTGTATTTCAACAACCTCTGAGCTACAGGCTGTTGAAAAACTTCCTTCAGAGTAGTTCTTACAAACAATGATTATCTCATTACTTCCAAAGTAACGTAACTAAAGCAACCACAATGAGTCAGTTTCATAGATAATTAACTAACGTATTTTTCAGTATTAGCGTTATTACTGGCCGTGTTTCCAGTTCAGAGTTATTGCTTTTCAAAGTCAATTTTTTATGAAAATGACATTTTTCTCCAAAAATATCTACAATATGTGGTATCTTTTATCATTATTTTGGTGTGTCATAATGTAACCTACAAATTCACTATATCAAGTTTTGACCTGGGTCTTACAGTTTTCCAGTTATCAATTTATCTAAATAATCCCCATAGTGACTATTTTGCTACCTACCCTATTAAATGAAACAGTCATTTGTAGCTCAGAGGGTATTGAAGATAGACCCATCTTTTCATTACAATTTTTTACTTACAATGACCCAGAGAATCAGCTCCTAAAATATCTGTATCCCAAACCGGACCAACCTGTATATTGTCGTTTTTTTAAGTCGGTTTAAGTTATTCAAATGAATTGCAACAAAATTAATTTTTTTAATACTTTTTGTAAATTATTTTTCTTTTTTTTATACGATTTATAATAGTTTTATATAAACCTCGTCTCGAATTTATAAGAATTTATAATTGACTCTCTCGTCTTCTGAAAATGTATATCAGTGTTGTTTCGTACACGTGACCGAGATAAAAAAATAGTTTCCATTTTTTATATCTATACATTCAGTCATTCTTTTAATTTTATTTTATATAATTGTTTATTCAAGCTAAAATATTAATTATTGACAATCTCTTATCTAATCTAAAAGTTTCAAAAATAAAAATACTGGGACTAATTTTTTAATACATAGTTATTATTATTTTAATAATTTATTTACACTTCGGCCTATTATGGTATACAAAACGTCACATACATCAAAAATTAATCAAATAAATATAGTTCAGTTCATTTATAAGTGAATTATAATCAAGAGAATTAGAGTTAATGGTAATTAAATTCACAATATTTAATCAACTTTGATTTTTATTTTATTGAAATCAGATAGAAATATTGTGAGATATGAACTGATTAGTACGTAGTAAATAAAATATTTAAAGCTTCAAGAGACTGTTATTACTTTTACTCCACTTCACCCTAATTAAAAATCATACTCCCTCAATCTTATTGCCTCATAATTCAAGCATTCTCGTCTGAAGGTTTCTAATAAAAAACACTTTTACTAAAATAATATAAAAACATAAGTTAGTGTTTATTTGATAAAATACATATTTTATGCAAAATTATACATTTTTTTTATTTATATAAATTTGCAAATACTTTCAAATGGGGTACCAAACTTACATGACAGTTCTCTTGGAGTCCCATGTGACAAATTTCGCGTATGCGTGGTAAGTAAACACCAACGGTATTAAAACAGTGGTGATGGTAAGAAAATTATCTTGTACGGTCAAAGTCGCCAACTGTATTATTATAAATTGAAGTACCACTGCTCTAAATTCCAAAACAAATCCTTAGATAATATCACAAAATTAATACCTTATTTGAAAGTGCTTTTACAAGCTAGTAAATTTTGTCTGTAATACTGGACATTACAATAATAATATGAATATAACATTTTACAAAGTAAATATTATAACCTTAACTCACAATGTTTATACTTTTTGATTAACTACATTTCCAAATATATATTTTGCTTATCTGTAGATCAGCGGTACTTAAATAAATATTGTCATTAATTTTAAATTGATATTGTAATTATTTTGTATCGATGAGGGTCTACTGCCGTTTTAGAACCGCTGGTATAGACGTATTATCAGATGATGTATTTTTGTCTTGTAGAAAGTTTAAAACAAATATTAACTTTTTAAAAGTTTTTTTTCCTGTTCAAAATGAGGATAAAAATAATAACTTTCCCTAATATTACAGAACATTTCGATATAAATATAAAAATATAACAAATAAAGTAATTATCTAATTGGTTTTTCAATATAATATAATCAACGAAATTACACATTAAAATTAATTAAATAAAAAACACAAATTCATGTAACGATATTAAAAATATTCAATTATGATTAACAAAGAAAAAGAGAATTTACTTAAAAATATAGGTATATTATATTATTTGAAAACTGATAAGTTTTAATTAAAAATTTCTTAATCATTAAAGAGGACATTATTAAAACGAAAGTTGAATACAAAGAGATGGAAAAAAATTGTGAAAAGTAATTAGTAGAATAATTTCTTTTATAGAATTTCAAGAAAAAAATAATAAAACTATACATGACTTCCATGTTCTTTAATATCTTTTTAAATAATTTTTAATATATGAAAAATTTTAATGGGATTTGTCAAAAATATATAATACAAAGTCACCTTTGTATTATAAATATTAGTTTGCTAATGTCCTAAAGTCACCTTAGATTCAATTGAACTACAAATGTACCAAGTCTTATCAAAATTAGTGAGATACATAATACTCGCAACGTTCACTTATTAGTTATTACGTTCCCCAAAAATAATTCACATTGGTGCATTTTTACAGTAGTTATTGTGAACGAACAAAATTTTACATCCAGACACACGCACAGCCGCCATGCGGAAATCAACCTTTTTTTCAGAATCTGCTCTTATCTCAGACACGATTTTTCGACGGTATTACAATACTTCCATTTCTTTGAGAACATAGAAGTAAAACGAAAATTAGAGTTTATTAATTTATGGGCATTATTCAAAAGACAATACAGTTTAAATCATTATTAGTTTTATAAACAAACGTATTAGTAGACTAGCCAAATATTTCAGATGGCAAACTAGTTAAAAACCTAATAAATAATATTTAATAAACAGTTAGGAAAATCAATATTTTTATTTTTGTTGAACATTTTCTGTCAATAATTGTCAACAAATAACCACTTTCGCAGGTAAATAATTTTTAAAGGTATAATACGAATACTTTTTTGGAACCAGCTCAATAAGACGCGTATTTTCATACCCCACTTGTATAAATAGAAAATATCGGTATGGAGAACCATACATGACTTCCATGTTCTTTCTATCTTTTTAAATAATTTTTAAATATACTTTTTTTTATATTTTATTTATATAACCTACTACTATGTATATAAAGCAATTATTGCCATTTGTATATAAATATTAGTTTTCTAATGTCCTAATATCAAAAACATAATACACATTCGTAGAACAACTAATTTGACAATTTGAATTTAGTTGCATTTCACTAGGGGTGTACCGGAACTGATATTTTGAGTTCCGGCCGGAACCGGAATTACCGGAATTCAAGAAAAAAATCCGGTCGGAATTCCGGCCGGAACCGGAATTTTTTCAAAAAAATTCTGTATGAAATATTAACAAATAAAGAATATAAATAAAAATGTTTTATACATATATATAGGTTACGTTTTATATCAATACAATTAATTATTATAAATAGTATAGGAATGAGGTAGGTACATTACATTCTACAAAATTGTTGTTTCTAATAAAATGTTTATCATACGTTCTTTTCGATTATAAATTATAAAAAGATAAAATCGAAGGTGGTAAATCAGATATTTAGAAATAATAAAATATATCTAAAATGTTACCCAAAAATGGGGAACAACTATTATTTTTTCCAAAAAAGATCAATAATTAAATATCATTTTTATTACATATCTTGTATTACTAACAATTTATATTATGATGGTTAATTAATGTAATCATTTTAATTAAATATATCTAAAATATAAAGAAAAAAAATGGTTTTTGCGTTATGAAGTTTTTATTTCCATTAAATATAAAATTATAATAATGTTTTTTTTTTACAAAAATACTGTTATTTGAGAATCTCTTATACCCGATCTCACTATTCAAACTTATTTCTGTTCCTTATCTAGGTGTTCCTTAGTCTTAAGTTGAACCTAAATTTTACGTCGATCTCACAGGTCTATCTTATCATCAAGGTAATTAAACCTTGATTTATGTCAATATAATTAATTTTGGATATAAATTGTGCATTTGATCATCCAAAAAATATTCAGTAATACACAGAAGGAGAGAGGAGCAAGTTATACGCAAAAAGAGAAATTATTAATACCCATATTAAATATATGAAATTTCAAAGTATTATAATTTTTGTTCTTTTTTATATTAGTTTAACAAAATACTACTAACATGTCATATAAATATTCGAGTCTATTTTTCAAACGAGTTATAAAAGCATACACTGGAGGCTTTGTTAAACGAAACAGTTTTAAAAAGGTTAATTTTGATTTGAAAATGGTTATATCTATAATAAACTTCACTTCAAATGCAACTATTATACCTATGATATTTGTATCATTGCCATCAATAATTTTATCAAAAATGTTTACAATATTCATTTTTGTGTACAGTTTTCAGGTTAAGTGGAACTAAAGTATCACTTTGATTAGGACTTAAATTTAGGTAATACTTAACGACTTAAGGAACACGATAGTAGAATGTAGAAATAAAATTAAAAATTCCGGCGGGGTCCGGCCGGAATTTTCTAGTTCCGGCCGGAACCGGAACCAGAATAAAATCGTAAATTCCGGCCGGACCGGAATTCCGGTACACCTCTACATTTCACCCCTTCAATGGCGTTTAGGCACGTACAAATAATAAATGTCCCTTAGGTTCAATTGAACTACAAATGTGCCAAGTCTTATCAAAATTAGTGAGATAATACTCGCAATGTTCACTTTTTAGACGAAAAAAGTTACAAAATTTCCAAAACCCCTAATCCGATTAGCACCAAAATCAATAGGTCTGTGTCCAACGCTGGGGTATTGACCAAGACTGATGTCAGTACCTTAATAAGTCAATTTTACGTATTTATTTCAAAATTCAGCTCTATCGGTTCAATATTTCTTCAGTTATGCTCCAGACAAAAGGACAAAACAGCTTATTGTTAGTTAATAGGGTTTTCTTATAAAAACAGTAGATAATTATTCAAAAATTCAAAATAAACATAATAAACATTTTAGAAGAACAAATAAACCATAAACACTGTAAATTACAAAACATAATTCAAATATTACCCCAATTACTTGTTAAATACACATTGACGATGCGATAGTGTAAAACACTTTAAGTGTATTCGATAATGACGTAATTGTTTGTTCGCGAACATGCATGTTTTTTATTTAAACCATAGATATAGAGAATGGACAGTGAATTCTGTATTAACACAATGGTTTAACATCTGTTCAAAATATGAGAGAGAGATGCAATGTAGTTAGGAATATATCTATCTCTTTTTCCAAGAATCTGATTGGTAGCTTACTATATGTAGTACAGGTTAGTATTTCTATCCGATATATTTTTGTATATCTATCTTGTGATTTTTGTGCAATAAGTTTTTTATTAGAAAAGTAAATAATATAAACAATAAACATACTATAATGGTTCATATTTCATCGAGAATATTAAAAAAAAAAAACATCAATTGATCTGATAGAAATTTGCAAAATTATGATCGGATATTCCGGGAAAATAACATTTTTTAACAAAATTTTAAAAATTTCAGATGCGTGGTCCATTCTCTATGTCTATGATTTAAACGTTACAAATTACAATATGCTGAAATGCAGAGCAAAGTTTTTCGAAAGAAAATATAATTAAATTAAATAGAAACTTATATTACAAATAATTACAGCACGATTTTAGTGAAAATTATTGTATGTGGGAGGGGGGGGGGCACGATGAGAATTGTGGTTGAAAATTGGGTCGCAAATACTAAAAGGTTGAGAAATACTGTATTAATGTAATATAATTGAATTCGATTTTATGAATAATAAGCTAATTTGAATTTTATTTTGTATATAACTGCATTAAGTGATAATTTTTATTGTTCCAAAAACCATATTTAAAAAAAACTCTCTAACTCCCCCCTCCTACTTCCCCACTTTTTTAATCGACACTTGAAATTTATCTGTTCTGCCAGCCCTGCCATCTTTATAAGTTTCGTCGAAAATCTTACAATTAGTTTTAAGATATGTAAGGAACAGTCTTGGAACATACCCCAGTGTTAGACTCTTGATTAATTAAATGTACTTAATTAGAAATATTTATTGATATTTGATTACTGCCATTACTTAATCATAATCTATAGACGTTTAAATGTGAAACGGCTTAATTTGATCACATTCGGTCAATGGGTGTCAAAATGGTAGACATTTAAACTAATTATTACTGTAATCTATTTTTTAAGTAGTACTTATCATTTTATAATCATTAGCAAGTGTCATTCACTGGGTGCTCATTTTTGGTTTAACTTTATACATTACATTTCAAAATGCACCAATGATACAACGTTAACTTCGATCAAAGGCTACTACAACACTTCTAATTGTCCCCATGTTAAATTTCCTATGGCTTAATCAACTTGGAATATACTGTATAACCTACTACTATGAATATAAAGCAATTATTACCATTTATATATTTATAAATATTAGTTTTCTAATGTCCTAATGTCAAAAACATAATACACATTCGTAGAACAACTAATTTGACAATTTTGTAGACATTTAAACTAATTATTACTGTAATCTATTTTTTAAGTAGTACTTATCATTTTATAATCATTAGCAAGTGTCATTCACTGGGTGCTCATTTTTGGTTTAACTTTATACATTACTAGAAAAAAAAACATAAACAAAATAACAAACTATATTTGCGGACTTTGGTTACTAAATTGATTTAATACAGTTACCAACTTGTTTTATTAGTACATAAGTTCCTAAGAATAACAAAAAAGAAACCCATCAATCCCAAAAAGTAGTATACCTTGCTTTTAAAACGTCCAAGACTGATACCATAAATGTTCATAAAAGCTAACACAGCACGAATGAAGCCGCGATTAGGTCGTTTGTATGAATATAAAAGAACAACAACATCCATAATATATTATTGTTTAAATATCATTGACATTACTTACAATCAAAATAAATATCATTTTTCATATTTGACATATGCGACCTTGATAGCCATTTTTAATGTAGGTACCTACAAAATGCTGTCGATACCAAAATACCTATCTCATTATTGATTTAACAAATTTAATTATACATAACAACAAATATAAATAAAGAAGTGTGAAAAAGGTAATTCAAAAATTATTGTCTGGAAATAATACGAAACAAATATCTCATAAAAAAAAATTCGCCAACTGTACTGTAATATAATTATAGTTGAAATATCACTGATCTTAATTTTTAAAAGAATCCATAGATAACATCAAAATTAATAACTCATTGAAAGTGCTTATTAGCTAACAAATTTTGCTATTTAGATTTTTAGATAATATAAAAAAGTCTTGGTTACATTTTCTATTGAATTTTTATAATACATTTTTTGATATACTCGTTATACATACATATGTATATAAGGGTGTCAAATATGTAAAGGGACCGTCGAATATTTCGAATGGTATATTATTATACAGAATCGAAAAACAAAAAAATACGTGTTTAATATTTTTGAAATAGCTATTCAACTACACCAAACTCGACCCCCCACCACCTTCTACAGGGGGTTGGGAAGGGGGCAACTTTGATATCTTAAATGGAAACTGCCAATTTTTATTGCAGATTTGGATTTTGCGTCAAAAAATACGTAACTTTTGTCCTTGTCACCCGCATAACTCATGAACCACTGAACCGATTTTGTTGAAACTTGGTCGGATGGTTGGATCTATTTATTTTTTCAAGATATCTCAAGAACGACACAATGACATGTTACGTGAAAATTTTATAGAATATTTTTTGTAAAGCATTAAATTTCCTATAATATGGGTCTACAACGATTGTTGTAAAATATTCCCTTACAAAGATTTATTTCAATTTATTTTTAAAAATCGTGTTTTGTTTTTCTAAATTGATATTTACTTGGACATATTAAATGTCATTTTGGCATTTTAAAATCATTTTAACGATGTAAAAAAATAATCAGGTGCGTTTTAAGAAAAATTTTGAACTAATATTTTTTTGTAAAATTGTATAAAAATTAAATGGTTAACCAATTCCAAGCAATTTATTTAAACACTATCGGTTTTTATTTAAATTGTTCAATAATTAACTACCTTTGGTGAATTTAGCACGAGGAAGCACTGTGCATTTACTTGGCAGAAGTTTTCTTATTAGGTTTTTAATCAATTTCATTTTTAGTTCTGAACCAATATTCGTGCGTTAGATAACATACTTATAACTAGCTTACTATTTTATGTCAATTAATAGTTACGCAAATAAATCACCAGGTCCATACTTTTGACTCACCCTGTATGTATATAATTATACATATCTCATATTAATTAAATATACTACAAAGGATATTATTTACAATACTTTTAATTTAAAGATATGAGACTCTTCTTTATATTAAAATTTCGTTTTGTTTGTTTTGAAATATATTATACCTTTATAAAACATTATTAAATTATACCTATATTTATGTAGACATTTTGTTTAATTTATAATTTTATATATTTTATATAAGTAGCAAGAGAATGCTAAATATCATAAAAAAATGTATAATTATTTTCTATTCTATATACAGAATGCAGCAATTAAAATGTTACAGATTATTATCTCAGAACCATCGTATATTTGAAAAAAATGTTTCAACCAAAAAATGTTTGGTTGTTAGGGGGTAATCGAACAGTAATATTTAATTGTTATTTTATTGTGGCTTTCAAGGATATGTGAAGGTCAACATTATTTTTTTTTAATAGGAACCTATAGTTTTTAGTCAGTAATCTTATTCTACGTAAAAAACACAAATCTTTCATTGAAAAATTTTTTTTGAACAACCGAAATTTTACAAGATATCTAACAAAATAATTTCGAACATAATTTTGAACATTCAAGATTTTTTTACTCAGAAATCATCAACTTTAGAGAAAAAGTACAAGAAACAAAAAAAATTTATTTTAATCTAATGAAACTTGGAGAATTATTCTAAAAATTTTTTTAACATTTCGTATTTTTTGTTTGAATAATATGAAAAAGTTTTTTAATTTTGTAAAATAATTATCAAGCTTTATTAGACCAAAATAAAATTATTTTGTATCTTGTACTTTTTTTTCTAAAGTTTATGGTTTCTGAGTAAAAAATTCTTGAAAGTTCAAAATCTCGAATTATTTTGTTAGATAGGTACCTTGGAAAACTTAGGTTTTTAAAAAAAAAATTCAATGAAAGATTCGTGTTTTTTCACGTCGCATATAATTATTAAATAAAGCTATATGTTCTTATTTAAAAAAAAATGATGTTGACCTTCACATATCCTTGAAGGCCACGTTAAAATAACAATTAAATATTATTACTCGATGAACCCCTCACAACCAAACATTTTTTGATTAAAACATTTTTTTCAAATATGCGATGGTTCTGAGATAATAATCTGTAACACTTTAAATGCCCCATCCTGTATAAGTATACAAAAAATTGCAGTCATTCAAGGGACGTACTTTTATGAATGTAAATAGGTTAAATACTTAATATTTTATTGCTGTAGAAAATACGAATATATTTGAAAATTATGATTATAATTATTATGTAGAAATAAATTAATAATAAAAATTATGATTTATGCATTTGTAGTTATAAAATATAGTAGTAGAGGGAATAGAGACAAAAAAAAGTGATGAATAGTGATGCATTCGGGATGTTGGATTTTTTTGGATTTTCTCTTTATATGTTCGAAGATGAGTTGAAAATCAAAAATTTGGGAAATTCGGCCATGTACATCCTGAGAAAATTGCATAATTGTGCATTTTTGATACTTTTCGAGTGTATCGTTACACTGTTTTTGAAATATCTCCGGTTCTATAGGTCGTAGGAAAATTAAAAAAATAATAAAATACTTATAAGTTACTAGACTAGAATCCTAACCTCAAAAATAAAAAAATTGTCGAAAAACTTTTTTATCACTTATAATACAATAATTAACGTAAACATGAAAGGGTTTTTACGAAAAAAAGAGGAAATATGTATTTTTATGTCACAAATACGTGATAAAATTTTCAAAAATAAAATTTGATTTTTACACCTACAATCGGCAATTTTTGGAAACAATGGAAAAGCTCGCCATTTAATGAGAAAACGTCGTAGGGTAAATTTTATTTTTTTTATTTCTAGACTTTTTTATGTACTTCCTTGTGAACATATGCCAATGTATAGATATTTTTAAACAATCATAATATTTTATAATACAGTTTTAAATAAAATAGTGTTATCCATTATGTATCTCCATAATAGCCTATGTTTAAATATCCAACTTTCATGGATTTTGGCTTCTGGGTGTAAGCCGCGTCAGTTTGGTCGTGTTATCGGTCAACGTTTCGTTACACATAACAGTGGACATTTTCAGGGCTCTTCTAAAAGTTTAGTTTAGTAGAGCCCTGAAAATGTCAACTGCAATGTGTGACGAAACGTTGGTCGAGAACACGACCAACCCGACACAATCCAAGATCCATATTAAGATCACCATTGAAGCCTTTAGACTTGTATTCAACTTTCATCTTCAAAAACGACGAGACAGAGGAAAATTTTGATACAAATTCCATGGAATCTCATTAAAATTATGAATAGTCTGTACAAAGAGATTGATTTAAATAAGGGTCGCTATAAGAGCAAGGTTTACTGTTTTTGTGATTGACGGGCTTCTTTTTTGTAATTCTCATGAACTCATGTTACTAATAAAACAAGTAACTCTTTATTTAATCAATTTTTACCAAACTCCATAAATATAGTTTATTTGTTAAATTATAACCTTTTATTTTCTTTATGTTTTTTCCAGTAATAGATAAAATAAAACCAGTAATTAGCACGCAGTGATGGACTGCTAATGATTACAAAATGATAAGTACTACGATACAAAAGATATAAAAGAAAGAATCGTCGAATTTGAAACAATATAAAGCAGTTGCTATGATAATATAATAATTAATAAATAAATTACACTAATAATTAGTTTATATATCCACCATTTTGACACCTATTGGCCGATTATCATCAAATCACGCTGTAAGACATTTAAATGTATATAGATTAATATTCAGAAATGGTAATAATCAAATATCAACAAATATTTCTAATTCAGTACATTTAATTTAAAAATAACCATTACTGGGGTCATACCCAAAACTGGTGCCAGTACCATTTTTTTTAGTTTCAGTAGCCAAATTTATATTCATACTAAAACATTTATGCATATTAAAATAAAATATTTAATATGTTCATCAAGCGAGTAGTTTACCTTCAAAATTATAAATAAGGTATACATTTTTAAGATGATTACTGCCAAATATGAATAAAGGAAGATATTAAAGCATGTATTGCATTACGAGAATATGAAATTGTTTTTGTTATGGTTCGCTAATTCTAATTCACTAGGAAATGCTGTATATTGTAAAGGAAACAGAATACCTTAATTATTTGGTCACAACGCAACGATTATGTGAGGTAAATTCTATTTGTTTGTAGAGGAAGTGCGTTTAATAAAAACACTTTTTCTGTTTTGATTAATTTCTTGTTCACAGTAGAACAAATATAAATTATATACGGGACATCTGATCAGTATCAGTTGTCCCGTTTTTTTAACATTTTACCCCACTTGCACTATCCCGATAAGCTATGTTAGGACGCCTTAAATGTTCCATGTTTTATTAATTTTAATTAAGTAGAATCCCCGCAAAAAAATATATCGACCCAAAAAAGTATTCGTTTTTTTGTATTCAAAATATCTGCAATGGAAACCACGGGACTTTCTTATACGTAAACCTCCTGACAGTGAATAGTGTACGTGATTCTTAATTTATTAAAACACATTTATGACAAACTAATAAAAGATAAAATAAAATTAATGAAACATAAAGTATAAATAATAATATTATTCTCTACATTATCTATCAAATGAATTTTTTGAACGTTTTAACCGAAAACGGATGTCTTGTCAATTTTTGAATTTTCGAATTATTTTTGAAGAAAGAAAAAAATGTTTTAGATAAAAAATTTCGAGTATGTTATTATCTACTATTTATTCCCCATACTTTTTTTCCAACAAATACGATTTAGTCAGAAATAATTTTTTTACATAATTATTTAGAATCACCCAGAGAATATTCCATGGTACCTATGACAAATACACACACTGTTCAATCTCTGTAATAACCATTCGAATTATAATTTAAAAAATTTTATTTTTAAATTATAGATATTAAAATTACCTACAATTTTTAACTTGACCATTTTTCTCTATTTCGCACACTCAAAGTAATTAAAAAAATTCAAAAATCGACGTAGGTAAACATCCGTATATCAGGTTGAAAAATTATTCTTAAATATAAAATTTCACCCTTCTACGATTTGTCGTATTTGATACAGCGCTTACAGACCGACCGACAGACAGACGGACACACAGACATCATGGCGAAAATAGTCAAAATGGATTCAGGGAAGGATTTCGAGAAATAAACATTTTTTGTATCTCATACTTTTTTTCTAAAGTTTATAGTTTCTGAGTAAAAAATTCATGAAATTTTAAATTTTATTTTGTTAGATATCTTGGAAAGCGTAGGTTGTTCAAAAAAAAGTTTTCAATGAATGATTCGTGTTTTTCACGTAGAATAGGATTTCTAAATAAAAACTATAAGTTTCTATTTAAAAAAATGATGTTGACCTTCAAATATCCTTGAAGGCCACGTTAAAATAGCAAATAAATATTATTCAATCACCCCCTCACAATCAAACATTTTTTGGTTTAAACATTTTTTCCAAATATGCCATGGTTCTGAGATAATAATCTGTAACACTTTAAATGTCCCACCCTGTATACATGGTATAAGAAAGTAAAAACATTTGTTATGTTTTTATTAAATAATCAATTATACAATTATGCATTTTGTCGAGTTCTGTACCGCAATCGAAAAAAAGGAACACGCATAGAATAACTGTGTCTGTCTGTCACAACCTTTTTAGATACTACTGAACCGTTTTGACATAGACAGCGGAGATTTGTCATAATTAAAGTAAATGGTGGATCAGTAATAGACCTAAGTTATAAAAATAAAAATTTAAGTTTTCGGCACATTTTGAGTCAGGCAAATGAGTTACCAAAAAATCTTCCTTCAAAAAATTTTCAAAAAATCGTAAATATATCTCCAAAAGTGAGAAAAATCTTTAAAAATGGGAATTTGTATAATGACGCCGAGATCACATGAAAATTATCAAAACCCTTTCCAAAAATAAATATTATTTAAAAATCTTAAATGCATTGTACTGCCACCTTTAAACTACTACTAATTGCCTTTTTTGTATAAAATTGTTCTTAAGTTTTACTAAAAGTTTAAAATCTAATTGTTATGTTTGTGTTTTTAATTAAAAATAAAATAATCTAATAAATTGAAAAACTATAAAGTACGGGACACTAATAGACGAAGCTCAATTCACACGACATTTTTTTTAAATCTGTGAATAATCCACAATTAATGGTGATTTAAAAAAATTCGAAACGTTTTTCTCGTCTGCAAAAATAATTTGGTAAAACAAAAATTTAAAAAAAAATTATTTAATAATATCGTCAATCGTCAGTATTAACAATTATTAATTATTAACGTTTTGTCTGCAAAATGCGTTCAAATCGACAAGAAAGACATTTGGCGCCTTTCCCCTAAATATTTGTAGTGGAAAATAATTCAAGCATGTGCATTATAAAAAATACATTCTTTTTAGTCTTGTGTTCGTACTAGAATGTACCTTTAGTTAGGTAATATTTAATTATCTTACAATGCGCAAAAATCTAATAATGTAAAATGTGAAATTAATAATAATAATTTTAATTTATTGTGACTTATTTATTGTTTAATTAATTATAGTTAACAACAAAAATACGTGTAAATCAAAATTAAAATATTTGTTTAATATAATTTGATTTTTAAAATGCGCAAATATGTAAGTATATGTATATACAGAAAACATAATTTAAATGAAATTAATTTTGAATTTGCAAAAAAAAAATATACAAGAAAATTAAAAAGTGATTTTAAATATTTTTATAATTTTTTCATAAAAATTAAAAAATTATATTACCTATTTAGTTTTATTTCAATTTCAGTGCATTTAAATAAAATATATTGGTATAGATTTGAACTATGGTACATAGGAAATTCAATATTATTTCACATACATGCAAATATTTATCTTGATTCAAAACTATAATTTTAAATTTCGTCCTAGAGTTTGACCATATAAATATTAATAAACGTTATAAAAAATAATTTTAAAAATGCAGAAAATATTATAATTTAGATTGTTTTAACAATTTACTTAAATTAATTTTGACATTTGATATTTCTATCAAAATATTATAAATTAATAAAGGTATTAACAAATTCCCTGTATTATGAACAGCAGAATAAATATTTGTATGTATCTAAAATAAAACTGATTTCCTTATGTACCGTAGTTAATTTATTATAACATTTTTTGTTTTAAATAATTTAAATAACAGTTGAAAGTATTTTTTTATTAAATATCGTGCTTATAATAAATAGTGTTCATAAAATGTGTTAAGTCATATAATATGAAAAGTGCAAGACATTACAGATGTATTCATTCTCATGAATTGTTTTTGTGGCACATTCCAGTTGCTTGGATATAATATTGGAGAATAAAAAAACAGTTACTTAAGGTAAGCTTACTTAAATCACTTTCTACATCATGCTATATGATTTTTCTCTGTTACATCATCACGTTGTAGTGAGAGTTCTATGAAGTAATTAAATAAATTCGTAAGAATTCATTTTAACTCGAGAAATGCAGAAATTTTATTAATTAGTTAAAAATATATTAAATACTTTCTAATATCTCAAGAACGATGCATGTGACATGAATGTTTTATAGAATCTTTTTTGTAGAGCATTAATTTGTCTATAAAAAAGGTAATTATAACTTTTCCAGTAAAATTGAACCTGAAAACCCATTGAGGTGACCTTTTCAAAGTCAACCCATATTGTCAATATTTAGCCCCCTCAAAACCATGAAACTTTTATCTGAAACATTTTTTCTGAAAATTCATTATATTGGAAATAATCCGCTGGAAAGTCTTTAAAAAAACACCCGCTATAACTGATACATCTTGTCAGTGTTGAGCCCCCTCGAAACCATGAAACTTTTGTATGAAACATTTTCTCAGAAAATTCGTTATTTTTGAAACAATCTGCTGGAAAGTCTTAAAAAACATCCGGTATATTATGTATTAATAACAATAATTTATTTTCATAATATATATATATATATATATATATATACAGGGTTACACATTAAGAGTGGATATCGACTTTATTTTGAAAACTATAAGAATTAGAGCAATATGTCAAATTGTAACTACCCTTCAATTTGCATTTGAAAGAATAATAAAATATCATGCAACCCCCACCCATACTCGCATCGCCCACACGCCTCTCAACTTTGAAATTTCAAATGGAACCCCCCATATTTTATTTCAGAATATTAAAGCTACATTTATTCTATTATTTACTTCAACAAAATTTTTCTCTGGTGGACCGTTCAAGAAATATTGGGCAAGTAGTGAATTATTTTAGGGTATAGTATTTTTGCAACATTAAGGAGGATATCGACTTTATTTCGGAAACTATAATAATTAGAGCAATATTTCAAATTGTAACTACCCTTCAATTTGCATTTGTAAAAATAATAAAACATCATGCAATCCCCACCCATACTCGCATCGCCCACACGCCTCTCAACTTTTAAATTTCAAATAGAACTCCCCATATTTTATTTCGTAATTTGAAAGCTAGATTTATTTAATGAATTTTTTACTTCAACAAAATTTTTCTATGGTGGACCGTTCAAGAAATATTGGGTAAAAATATATTTTTTAGGGTATAGTATTTTTGTCACATTAAGAGTGGATATCGACTTTATTTTCGAAACTATAAGAATTAGAGCAATATTTCAAATTGTAACTACCCTTTAATTTGCATTTGGAAGAATAATAAAACATCATTTAACCCCCACCCATACTCGCATCGCCCACACGCCTCTCAACTTTGAAATTTCAAATGGAACCCCCCATATTTTATTTCGCAATTTGAAAGCTAAATTTATTTAATGAACTTTTTACTTCAACAAAATTTTACTATGATGGACCGTTTGAGAAATATTGGGCAAGGTGTGTATTTTTTAGGGTATAGTATTTTTGTCACATTTAGGGTGGATATCGACTAATTTTGGAATCTATGAGTTATAGCAACATTTTAAATTTTAACTGCCTTAGAATTTTTACATACGCTTATGCCCGTATTACTATGATATGGGTTCGTTTTGGAATTTAGAGCAGTGATTTTTCAAATTTTCTAACATAAGCGGCTCTGACCGTACAAGATAATTTTCATAACATCATTACTATTTTAATACCGTTAAATTTTACTGACCGCGGGTGCGCGATACTTATCAATCACTTCATGAAACTTCAAAAGAACTGTCATATAAATTGTATACCCCATTTTTAAGTGCTTGTAAACTAGTAAAACTTGCTGGACTGTAATACCAGACATTACATAATTAAAATAACAATACAAAATGATTTTTTTTGTATTTAAATATTGATTTGATAATAGTTTTGTTGAAGTAAAAAGTTTATTAAATAAATGTAGCTTTAATATTCTGAAATAAAAAATGGAGGGTTATATTTGAATTTTCAAAGTTGAGAGGCGTATGGGCGATGCGAATATGGGTGGGGGTTACATGATATTTTATTATTCTTCCAAATTAAAATTGAAGGGTAGTTACAATTTGAAATATTGTTCTATTTCTTATGGTTTCGAAAATAAAGTCGATATCCACTCTTAATGTGACAAAAATACTACACCCTAAAAAATACACACCTTGCCCAATATTTCTTGAACGGTGCACCATAGAAAAATTTTGTTGAAAGTTCATTAAATAAATTTAGCTTTCAAATTGCGAAATAAAATATGGGGGATTCTATTTGAAATTTTAAAGTTGAGAGGCGTGTGGGCGACGCGAGTATGGGTGGGGATTACATGATGTTTTATTGTTCTTCCAAATGCAAATTGAAGGGTAGTTACAATTTGAAATATTGCTCTAATTCTTATAGTTTCCGAAATAAAGTCGATATCCTCCTTAATGTGGCAAAAATACTATACCCTAAAATAATTCACTACTTGCCCAATATTTCTTGAACGGTCCACTATAGAAAAATTTTGTTGAAGTAAAGAGTTTATTAAATAAATCTAGCTTTCAAATTACGAAATAAAATATGGGGGGTTCCATTTGAAATTTCAAAGTTGAGAGGCGTGTGGGCGATGCGAGTATGGGTGGGGATTGCATGATATTTTATTATTCTTCCAAATGCAAATTGAAGGGTAGTTACAATTTGACATATTGCTCTAATTCTTATAGTTTTCAAAATAAAGTCGATATCCACTCTTAATGTGTAACCCTGTATATATATATATATATATATATATATATATATATATATATATATATATATACTGATTGTGAGTGGAGTATTTAAAATGTTACAAATATTTATTTCAAGAACCTGTATTTTTTATTTAGGAATCTTAAAGCCTCTATACACCACCCAATCTGAAGGGGCGATTTGTCGGGTGGTATAGACTATTCGCGGAATAATCGGCTCGATTTGCCTATACACGACCCAATATGTTGTATCCCCACTATACCTCCCGACAAATCAGCCCTGCAGATTGGGTGATGTATAAAGGCCTTTATTTTACATAAAAAAACATGATTGTTTGATTCAAAACTTTTTTTGTACGAACTAAACTTTTCAGTACATTTTAACAAAATAATTAGAGATTTTGAACTTCTATTGGGTTGGCAAGAATGTAAAATCGGTTTCTTTCATGATTTCCAAAGCAATTTTATTAATACAAATAACAAACATTAATCAATTATGTATTGGCCATTTTGTTCGATGACCTTTTACCATCTTTCAGTCAGCTTCATAATTCCGCTTTCGTAGAAAGTTTGGTTTTTAGAGGCAAAAAACTGAATCAATTTTTGATAGCCTCATTTGAATCGAATGTTTTTCCATTCAAATGGTTTTGACGTGAACGGAATAAATGATAATCTGATGATGCAAGGTCAGGACTATTCGGTGGATGAGGCATCACTTCCCAGACTAACACCAATAATTTTTTGCGGATGACCAAAGATGTATGTGGTCTAGCGTTATCTTGATGGAAGATGACTCCATTTCGATTTGTCAGTTCTGGCCGCTTTTTCTTGATTTCTTTGTCCAAATTCATTAGCTGGCAACAATAGACATCCGAATTGATAGTTTGGTATTTTTGGGAGTAGCTCAAAATACAGTACCTTTGAAATCACACCAAACACTCAGCATAACCATCTTTTGACGAATATCAGCTTTTGATGTTGATTGTGCAGACTCATATCGCTTGCTCCACGATCTTTTTCGCACGATGTTATCGTAAACAACCCATTTTTCATCGCCCGTTATGATTCGCTTTAAAAATGGATCAGTTTCGTTCCGTTTCAGCAGATGGAAATTCGTTTGGTGAGATGAATTTCTTTCAATTTGTGAGGAACCCAAATATCGAGCTTATTAACGTAACCAAGTGGTTTTAAATGTCTTTCAACGCATGTATGTGATATGCTAAGCTTCTCTGTGATCTCTCGTGTCGTACTACGTCGGTTATTTTCGATCATTGCTTTTATTTTGTCGTCGTCAATTTCAGTTGGGCGTCCAGAGCGTGGTGCTTCTTTGAGGTCAAAATCTCCGAAACGAAAACGAACAAACCAAATATGTGATGATTCTGATTAGTTAGTAACACTTTAAATCCCCCACCCGGTATAAAGAAAATATCAAATTAATATATGTTTTTTTAATGGATTTTATATTAAAACACTTACACAGAGATAAATTATTTTATAATAAATGGTAAATTGAAGTTATTAAAATATTAAAACCCCTGAAGCAACCAGAACACCTAGTTTTAATGTATGTACCTATATTTATCTGGACTGAAATTAAATAGAATTATGTTAACCACTAAATACTCTTTTTATATCTTGTAAAATTATGCTAATTTTCAAACATAAAATGTTAATTAGAAAAAATAGGACGTAAAATGAGCACTGAAGAAAAGTCTAAAAAAAATTCATTTTTCGTTTTTAATTGATTATACCGAAAAATAAGAGGTAGAAAGGAATAATTGCCTTAAAGGGTTTTTATTGTTTTATATGTTTGTTTGACACCTACAGATGATAAAATCACAAAGTGCTACTAAATTTACCTTTGCGTTTTTGAGGGGGGGGGGGGGGGGGGGGGTAAACTAGTCACTTTTCAATGTTTAAGTATCTCGAAAACTAAGCATAGTTGGGCAACGTGTTTGCTATAGAGACTTTCTTGTACGTTATACTGAGAGTGAACAGTGCGAGTGATTCTAATTAATTAGGTATTTTTAAAAAGTCTTTCTGGCTAAATCATAAAATATGTTTAGTCTTATCAAAATTGATAAGACTAAACATATGTTTCTGGTTTAGTAATTATGTTTAAAAAAATTATTTGTTACATGTTGTAAAGTATATTATAAATTATCGTTTATGTCCCATAAATTTATTCTATCTTTTATTAGTTTGTCAGAAATATTTTTTTAATAAAATTAGAATCACGTGCACTGTTCACTCTCAGAATTACGTGACTCCCATGGCAAATATCTGACAAAATTCAATGCTCTACAAAAAATATTGTGTTAAAAGTTTGCCTAACATGTGTCGTTCTTGAGATACTTAGAAAAAAATAACAATTTTGATGATTTTTATAAGGAACCATCTACTAGCCAGACCCAACCAACAAATAAAGTTTCATTCATTTCGGTTCAGTGGTTCGTAAATTATGCGTGTGACAAGGATATTGGCGAGGAAGCAAAATAATAAAATAAATAGTTATTATTTTATTAGACGTTTAAAGGCTGTCTAAAAGAGACCTCCCTCATGGTTTCAAAAAAGAAAATATTATTTGCAAAAAATTATCATCATTAAAAACAAAAATATTGTTTCGAACTGAAAATTTTATCAATGATTTAAAAAACAACCGTTATCCAGCTTCCGGCACTGCTCCAATACTATATGATGATAAGTAATTATCAAAATTAAAAAAACAAACGAACATAATAATATGCATTCAATTAGTTGCATGACCTTATGCAGTATGCATTTAACATTCAAACAATATAAACAAACTCACTATTTCATTTCTGACCAGTGCTGTAGCCAAAAATAGTTTCCGGGGCGTGAGCAGAAGGTGGGGTTAAATGAGAAAATATCAACAACACCAATATACATCTGACAGCAAGGGCGTTCGAAGAAAATTTTCTGGGAATTTGTTAACCCCCCTAAAAAAATCTAGTTACCATAGAATGTGAGAGCTATTTTTATCATATTTATTTACACATTGTACAATTGCAAGTTTTAAAAAATGTATTCATTTTTAAAAATTTTTTAATAAAATATCTTTCTATTGGGGGCAGGGGGAGGGGGGCTCGGGCTTGTCAAAAATAAAAATAAAAACAATAAATTACTGTTACTTTACCTTACATAACGTTAGGTTAGGTGACATCCTAAGAGGGTACAAGTGTCCCATTTGCCTACTCCTCCCCCTGCTTGTTAGTATTTAGTTTCACTTCTACATAGTTTCTTGAGTCAGCAAAGTTTATATCCTTTACTTCCTGGAAGATTGTTCCCAGTGCCGGATTAACAACGTAGCAGGAGTAGAGTCTCTAGGGGCCTCGCGACTTTGCGGAAAAATATATCTTATTGGACTTACTACTTACCGTCCAATGGTTAATACGGGGTTTCCAAATCTACAGTAATTAATAATTTAAATTTAGGATTTCCGATCTCGATTATCGATTTTTGATCTTTGATTTTTTTAAATCGATTTTTCTAAATTTTCTCAAATCAAATCAAGAAAATTTTGTTTGTAAAAGTGGTGTTTTATTATACACTACTCTTTCCAAAGCTTATTCAAAAGCTACACTTTCTAATTTTTGAATAAAAATTTCAATTTTTATCATCCCTTTCCATTCTTTGCCAAGGGTTATAAAAGAGTAAGAAAATATCCCTTAATTTTTTATTAACAGATCATTTTTTTAAAGGATTGTATATTCTATCAAGTCAGTCAGCGGCGTAGTTAGGGGGTGGGTAGGGGGGCGGTGCGGTCCGACCCGGGTGATACCCTGAAGGGGTGACACCTGTCTTATTTGTTAAAAAATAAAACCTATTTACCCATAGACATAGAGCATGGACCGCGCATCTGATTCGAAAACAGAGCCGTATCAAAAGAAAGAGATGGAAAATGATTTGGGATATACTTGTCCTTATTTAATTCATTCATTTATTTCATTCTTATTAGAAAAGAGATAGATGTGCCCGAAAAAAATGGTGTAACATTTTTTTCAAAACAGTGAGAGAGATACGGTGGCGTTTGGAATATATCTGTCTCTTTTTCTAATAAGAAAGAAATAGTTACTTCTGTTTAAATAAGGACAAACCATTTTCTATCTCTTTCTTTTCACACGGCTCTGTTAGTGGTTATTTAAAGCTTCCAATGGGAAAAATATCTAATAAATTGAGTAAATTGACTTTTTTTAAAATTATTATTGAAAGTCTATAGAGGTGATGAATTGATCATTCAATTTATTTAAAAAATAGATCCAACTGATATTTTTATGTCGTTAAAAATTCACAAGGGGTGACACCCGCTTAATGTGCAAAAAAAATCCTATTGACTTTTTTCGGGGAGAGTGGGTGAAACTATCGATTTACCACTGCCAAGGACCTTTTTACAATATTGGCTAAAGGCTCCGCGCTTACTTAATCCGGCACTGATTGTTCCCCATCCTATCTTCCAGAATCAGCGCTCAAACGCGATGGAGACACCACCCCCCCGGCCTCCCGTCCAGACTTTTCTGTATTATTCTGAAACTTCCGTCATGTAAATTTGTATTTAGTTCAAAGTCCCAGCACGAAATCAATTTTTTATCCAATATTTTTCATCACTATATTACACACTCCAAGCAAGCTATGCTTGGGTAGTGTGTTTATTTTCATCTTAAAATTTGTACATTGATAAAATTAGAATTATAGTACCTCTTTATTAAATGATTACCTTTTATTTTGTTTATGTTTTTTCTCTAATAATGGACAAAATAAAAACCACAATGGACACCCAGTGATAGACTCTTACTAATGATTACAAAATGATGAAGTACTATGGCACAAAAGTTATAAAATAAAGAATCGTAATATGCTATGAGCAGTACCGGATTAGCCATGTAGCAGGAGTAGTAAATGCTAGGGGCTCCGCGGTTTAGCGAAAAAAATATATCTTATTGGATTAACCATCTACCGTCCAATGGTTGATACAGGTGTCCAAATCTACAGTAATTAATAATTTAATTTTAGGGTTTCCGGTCTCGATTCGATTTAATCGAGAATTCGATTTTTAAAGCTCCGATCTTTGATTTTTTAATCGAATTTTCTAAATTTTCCCACATTAAATTAAGGCGACACTATCGATTTCCACCCCGGGTATCATCCCCCCCCCTCCTAGTGACACCACTGCCAAGGGCCTCTTTATAACATTAGCTACAGGCCCGCCCTGGCTTAATCCGGCACTGGCTATTATATGTTAATGTAATAATTAATAAATACAATACACTAATAATTAGTTTAAATATCCATCATTTTGACACCCATTGTACGATTTTCATCAAATTAAGCTGTAATCATATATCAACAAATATATATAATTTAGTACATATTTAATTAAACAAGTGCCCAACACTAGGATATTTTGTTTTCAATAACTAACTTTTAAATTTAAACAGAATATAATTATTAGTACTTTTTGTTCTGATTCGTTTTTGTTAAGTAATTTAGGTGTTGATAAGTTATTATTATAATAATAACTAATCGTGTTTGTACATAATTGAACTATATTCAAAAATCCTAAACAAAAATTCCGTAGTCCATGCGAGCGAAACCGCTCCCCCCTCCACACAGAAGTAAAATCGACAAGGGGTCAGTTGTTTATTCCATAGATTTATGATTCAGCAACGGCAGTAATCAAATATCAACAAATATTTCTAATTTAGGACATTTAATTAAATAAATGTACAACACTGGGGTATTTTCCAAGACTGGTGCAATTAGGTAATGTAATACATTTTTTTTATTATTAATGTTTAAAAGGTTTATTATAGATTAATGTCCAGTATTATAAAAGAGCTACCAAAATTTGCTAGCTAGCAAGCACTTTCAAATGGGGTATTAATTATGTACTAGTATCTATGAATTTGCTATGGAATTTAGAGCAGTGACAACTAATTGTAACACAGTTGGCATCTTTCACCGTACAAAATAATTTTCATAATATCACCGCTGTTTTAATACCGTTGGTATTTACCTACAACGCGTGCGCGAAACTTGTTAAAGTCTTCAACAAACTCCAAAAGAACTGTCATATAAGTTTGATATCTCATTTGAAAGTGCTTGCTAGCTAACAAATTTGCTAGCTCTTTTATAATACCGGACATAAGTTTATATACCTGAATAACACATGGCCCAATGCGCTAGTGCTTTTATAATTTATTTAACTAGAATTTCGGGAAAAAAGGAACTTAAAACCTCCCAGGTTACGGCCCTGGTTAAGATAATAATGTACATTCTGCAAATTCCATTAAATGAGTGTATCACATGATAATATTTATATGCTATAATATATTGATTGCTGTTGTAAATATTTTTTTGCATGTCAGTCGTTTATTGTTCTATAGAAGTATTACAAGCATTACATAACATCCTATATTTTGTAATTCTCTATTGTTTTATTACGAATAATCGTTATTAGCTGATATTATAAAATTTATAACAACTTAAAAAACATTTTATTATTATTTTTTATATGTACTTGTACATGCATGAATAATTGTACTGTAAAGAACTGGCCCCTGACTTGGATAATACCCAAGTGTTGAAATATTTGTTGATATTTGTTTACTGCCATTACTGAATCATAATCTATAAACACTTAACTGTAAAACAGCTTAATTTGATTACAATCGGCCAATGGGTGTCAAAATGGTGGACATTTAAACTAATTATTAGTGTACTCTATTTATTAATTATTATATTATCTTTACTATGTTAGAAATTTTACAATTAAGTTTTTTGTCGTAGTACTTATCATTTTGTAATCATTAACAAGTGTCCATCACTGGGTGCCCATTACTATCAGTCTCAGTCTATAATTTAAGAAACAAACTACATTTTCGGACATTGGTAATTAAATTCATTTAATAAAGAGATACATTGTAATGATTTTTTTTTTGGATTTAAATATTTTATTATTAAATAATATTCGGTTTTAAAGTATAAGATTTTGCTGCAATTTCATGCATTCTTCGGTATGCATTATTCTTATCTTTTGAATTAATTGCAACGACCTTGCGTGCACTCTCAATTCGGGCGCTGACTTGTCGAGGAACGGGGCAAGCAGAGACAACGGCAGAGATAAGATCGGTGCAATATACGCATATAGCACAAAGTTGAAGCAACAATATATCGCTTAAAAAGGAGGCGACATTAAAATTTTGAGGAGTCCGGAATTTTGGAGGTCCGACCGGCCCTTACCCTTGAGAGGGGGATTTATTATTGTCGTGCCCACGGAGTCAATTTTGGTTAAGGAGTGGAGGTCCCGACTTGCCAACCTGGAGCCCAGGGATATGGAGTCCGTGCAGATAAGTGGATAATATTGTTTGTTATTGTTTATTGTTTTTTTTTTCAAAATACCACAGTGCTAAACTAATTTTAAGTGCGTAAGATTCACGTGTGCCGGGCGTACGGAACATACAGTAGCTACTCGTATTTATGAACATATACTTTTCGTTTTAGGGTTGCAACCATATTCAGGTTTCTATTGTCATACATTTTTAAGTTTCTATTTCTTTATACATAGCTAGTTCATAAGTTATATTATCGTATTAAATACTCTATTTATTTGTATGCGAATTTCAAACAAAAATAATATGTACAAATTACCTTAAATAATGCTACATTTAATTATTTTATAATCTTGTTTTGGTAATTGTGCTACTGAATAGATTTACATTTATATACATATATTTCTTATGTTTGTTCTCCTTAATGTACATACAATACCGATTAACTATTTTCTTATTTGTTAAATATAACTAAGCACTTCACAAGCCGATACAGTGATTTTATTTAAAACCCTGTTCCATACAACGTTCAACGACGGATTTTGTGATTTACCAGAGGCGTAGTAATTTAAAAATCACGTGGCGCCCTTCTTAATAAGTAAATATTCTTGAAGTATATTTTCTATATTATAATTTTTTTTTTTTTGCTATATATTATTATCACCTTTTAATTCGACCCCACCTACTAAAGGAAAAAAAAATAACAAATTGACAACCTACCCCCTTCTCCACTGTAGCCGACCGGGTGTAACGCCTTTTCTGTACGCTGGGCAATTTTATTGCATTACAGAAATTTGGCGACCAACGTTTGGGGCCAGTTAAAGGAAAATTTATTTATAGTTTTGGGGTCTATTTAATTTTTTTTCTAATTCGTGTATTGATAATTTATAGTGTTAATTTAACGTAATTGAATTTTTGGGTTTTGAGCTAACTTTATTTTGTCGGGACATTAAATCGGTAATTTTTAAAGGTCACGAAATATTTTCGCGGGGCTTTTATCTATTAAATTATTTGTAGCGATATTTTCATCGGGCCTAATTGATTTTGTGAGTCTTAGTTTTGATTTCGCGGGCCTATTGGCTGTTGGTTGATTTTTTTTGGGGCCTATTGAATTTAGGGCTATAAAATTTTAGATTTGAAGCTAGATTTTGTTTTGTTGTGTTTTACTATCGCTGATCGTTGGAAGTTGTATGGTTTTACGACCGTTTTTATTTATTAAATTTATTTCGATTTTGTTGATTGGTTAGTATGTCATTAAAGATGGACGTTTATCGTTTGGCTCAAGATGAGCTTAAATATGAACTAGAGGTTAGAGGTATTACGGACGGTGGAACGGTCGATGAAATGCGGAAAACTTTACGCCAGACATTAAAATTAGAGACAAGCGGTAAAGTGTCTGTTAATCCATCATGGAAGTTCGACTTAGCAGTTGAAAAGGATGCTTGCACGAGAAAACTGATAGAGGTGGGAGAGCTAATATCGACTTTCTCAGGAACCAGGTCAGATGGTACCTTCAAAAAAATAGAGACCAAATTAGCACACCTGTTCGATCGAATCAACCGGTTTGATAGCTCTGATCCAACTGTTAGATCAGATCTACTAAGCCAAGTCATAAATGCGAGCTTTGATTTAGACCAGAAGGTATCAGAGGGTGCGGCGGACGACAATATGACCCCTCCTGCGGATACGGGACATGTGGATGACATTCCTACAAATGTAATGTTCCAAAATCTTAATATTGGTGCTCGGAATAGTTCACTAGCGGAGGCAGGAAATCCTCCCTGTCAACCTCAAGATCAGACAAATTGGACGTCATATTCTAATATTCGTTCTACCCCAGTGTCCAAGTGGGACCTCAAATTCAGCGGCGAACCAAGTGACATCAGCGTCAGCGCGTTCCTCGAAAGAGTCGATGAATTGAGAGTTGCACGTAACGTCGATGAATATCAGCTGTGGAATTCCGCTGTCGATCTCTTTACTGGTTCCGCTTTAATCTGGTTTAGGGCAATGAGGCGCCATATGTCTTCATGGCCTCAGCTTTGCACACATCTACGGGATCAATTCCAACCCGCAGACTACAACGATATGCTCTTTGAGGAGATCAAACGTCGAACGCAAGGGCAAGATGAGTCATTCGGCATATACCTCGCTGTGATGTCGAATTTATTTAATCGGCTGGAAATCCCCATGTCGGAAGCGGTGAAGCTTAGGATTCTCCTGAAAAATATTTCGCCATGGTACCAGGATCGACTGAGTCTAGTAGAAGTGACTTCAGTGGCACATTTGGCTCAATTAGGACGGCGGCTAGAGAATAGTCGTCTTATAAGCCAGTCTTTTGTCCCACCGTCAAGCAACACAAGTCGATCGTTGGAGCCTGATCTCGCGTACAGAGGTAGAACACCGAGGTCCACTCGTTTAGCTCCAGTCGAAACACCAAACATTTCAAGATCTCCCCAGTCGTCAGGGGCACCGTCGGTATCGTGTTGGAACTGTGGTGGTACGGGACACCAATTCCGTGTTTGTTCTTCACACCGGAAGAAGTTTTGTTTTGGGTGCGGGGCACAAAATGTTTTGCGGGCCGAATGTCTTCAATGTCGGCAACAAAAAAACTAAGTTCCAGGGCAGCTCGAGGTCAAGAACTGTCCAATAACATGAAACGGATGACCAAGTCAAGATTGTCTGCAAAACTTGACTACATATTGATGGGACGAAAAGGAGACGAAAGGCCTTACTTGGAAGTGGACATTCTAGGGGTGAAAATGCGTGGTTTACTGGATTCGGGGGCTTCAAGGTCAGTAGTTGGTAAAAATGGATGGAAGCTGCTACGTGATCTGGGTTTACCGATGAATAGATCGACGCATGTGACATGTACTGTCGCAAATGGAGAGGAACTCGAGAGCCTAGGTACGATCGAAGTCCCCATAAAGTTGGAAAACCGTGTGAGGGTGGTAACGCTGCTGGTGGTCCCAAGAGTCAGCTACCCCCTCATACTAGGGTTGGACTTTTGGAGGATTATGGGAGTCGTGCCTAACGTGTCTCGAGGGAAATGGTTTTTTACTGACACCCCAGTTTGTACCACAAACGTTTCGACAGATCAGCATTTGGGGCTTGAGTTATGTGATGCCGAAAAACAACTACTCCTTCAGGTAACAGGCGAATACTTTTCTAATATGCCGAAGTTTGGATGCACGAATATGGTGGAACACGAAATTCTGGCAACTGGTCCCCCAATAAAACAACGATACTACCCCGTATCTCCGAAAGTGCAACAGTATATCAACGCAGAGGTGAATGATATGCTGAAGGAAGGCATCATAGAACCGTCTAAGAGTGCGTGGTCTTCGCCGATTATCCTGGCAAAGAAAAAGGATGGATCATATCGGTTCTGCGTTGATTACCGTAAGGTGAATGAAGTCACGAAGAGGGACGCGTATCCGCTGCCTTATATATCGGCTATTCTCGATCGTTTGAGGGATGCTCGCTATCTGTCCTCACTCGATCTGAAGTCAGCATACTGGCAGATCCCCGTCGCCAAGAGTAGCCGCGACAAAACGGCGTTTACCGTTCCTGGACGTGGCCTATTTCAATTTGCGAGAATGCCGTTCGGCCTCCACAACGCGCCGGCCACCTGGCAACGGCTGATCGATCGGGTATTGGGGCCAGAGCTAGAACCATTCGTGTTCGTGTACCTCGACGACATAATCGTGAGCACCCAAACATTCGAGCAACATATTGATGTCCTCAAGAAGGTATTCGCAAAGTTAGCGGCAGCTAACCTATCGTTGAGTGAAGAGAAGTGCCAGCTATGCCGTTCAGAACTCCGATATTTGGGCTATGTGGTAGACCGAAACGGTCTTCATGTCGACCCCGATAAAGTGTCTGCCATACTGAATATTCCACCACCCAAGAATGTCGGAGAAGTGAGGAGAATCATTGGGATGGCTAGTTGGTACCGTCGCTTCATACCTGACTTTTCTACGACAATAGCGCCGCTAACAGAGCTGCTGAGGAAGACAAAGAAGTGGGCCTGGACCGAGAGTTGTGACAACGCATTGCAAACACTTAAGAATGCATTGGTTTCGGCACCGGTACTGACGTGCCCGAATTTTGACCTGCCGTTTGTCCTTCAGACTGACGCCAGCAACTATGGTCTTGGGGCCGTTCTCTCTCAACAACTAGCAGATGGGGAACACGTCATAGGGTACGCGAGTCGTAGTTTAAATAAGGCCGAGAGAAACTATACCACGACTGAGAAGGAATGCTTAGCTGTCATTTGGTCAGTGGAAAAGTTTCGTCCATATCTTGAGGGTGCAAAGTTTACTGTGATCACAGATCACCACTCACTAATTTGGCTGAGCAACCTGAAGGATCCCGCTGGGAGACTGGCCAGATGGGCGCTGCGCTTACAGCAATACGACTTCTCAGTCATACACCGGAAGGGAAAGGACCATCTCGTTCCCGACGCCTTGTCGAGGGCCGTACCACTAGACGTTGTTGAGGTCCCGGAGAGACCAAAGGACAAATGGTACGTTAACATGTGTCAGAGGGTAAATGATTTTCCACGGAAAATGGCGAACTGGCGAGTCGACGGTTCGGTATTGCTGAAGAAAGTCCGTAGCCAGGGTATTATTCATACGTGGGAATGGAGGAAGGTCTTGCCGAAGGAGTCTCGGGTGGAGGCACTGGTTGAGTGTCACGACTTCTGGACACCTTGGCTCTAGCAAAACATACCACCGTCTCGCCCAACAGTATTATTGGCCAAAAATGAGAGCAGACGCAGCTCGTTACGTTAAGAATTGTCGCGTGTGCGCGGAACAGAAACCAAGTCAAGCAGGACCCGTTGGCCTTATGGGAAAACGGCCGACCATTTCTCAGCCATGGCAGATGGTGAGCGTGGACCTAATGGGCCCACTTCCACGTTCTTCGAAAGGAAACTGCTACATCCTGGTTGTTTCCGACTATTTTAGCAAGTTCCCGCTGATTTTTCCACTGCGCACAGCCAAGACGAACCCAATTATCAAGAAAATAGAGGACGAGGTAATGTTGATGTTCGGCGCTCCTCAGTATCTCATCTGCGACAACGGGGTCCAATTTAAAAGCGCAGAATTCCGCGAACTTCTACAGAAGTACGGAGTAAAACCATTATACACGGCGAATTACCACCCCCAGGCCAACCCCGTTGAACGCGTGAACCGTGTCGTTAAGACCATGATACGATCTTACATCAAAGACGCCAACCATAAACGATGGGATGATCATATGGCAGAGTTCGGATGTGCGTTGAGAACTGCGCGGCACGAGGTACTGAAGGATACGCCGTACTTTGTCAACTTCGGCAGGCAATATGTCTTAAATGGCAAAAGTTTTGGGAACCAAGACAACCGTCCCGAACTGGGTGTCGCAGTCGAAGATCGAGCGGAGAGAAGTAAGATCTTTGACGAAATAAGAACGAGAGTGCAGAAACAACTGGGAGACGCGCACACAACAAACGAACGAGTTTACAACCTACGCAGACGACCTGTGATATTTGAGGTCGGGGAGCCAGTCTTGAAAAGAAACTATGTTCTGTCCGATGCCTCGAAAAATTTTTCAACAAGTTTAGCCCCAAAATTTGTGGGACCTTTTCGTGTTAGAAGGAAGGTCTCAGCAGTAACGTACGAGATCCAGGATGAGAATGGCAAGTCGAGAGGGATTTGGCACGTGAAAGATCTCAAGCAGTTTTCGCCGAATTTCTGATAGAAATTCGCGCCGAAGAAAAGGGGGGGTTTGTAATGATTTTTTTTTTGGATTTAAATATTTTATTATTAAATAATATTCGGTTTTAAAGTATAAGATTTTGCTGCAATTTCATGCATTCTTCGGTATGCATTATTCTTATCTTTTGAATTAATTGCAACGACCTTGCGTGCACTCTCAATTCGGGCGCTGACTTGTCGAGGAACGGGGCAAGCAGAGACAACGGCAGAGATAAGATCGGTGCAATATACGCATATAGCACAAAGTTGAAGCAACAATATATCGCTTAAAAAGGAGGCGACATTAAAATTTTGAGGAGTCCGGAATTTTGGAGGTCCAACCGGCCCTTACCCTTGAGAGGGGGATTTATTATTGTCGTGCCCACGGAGTCAATTTTGGTTAAGGAGTGGAGGTCCCGACTTGCCAACCTGGAGCCCAGGGATATGGAGTCCGTGCAGATAAGTGGATAATATTGTTTGTTATTGTTTATTGTTTTTTTTTTCAAAATACCACAGTGCTAAACTAATTTTAAGTGCGTAAGATTCACGTGTGCCGGGCGTACGGAACATACAGTAGCTACTCGTATTTATGAACATATACTTTTCGTTTTAGGGTTGCAACCATATTCAGGTTTCTATTGTCATACATTTTTAAGTTTCTATTTCTTTATACATAGCTAGTTCATAAGTTATATTATCGTATTAAATACTCTATTTATTTGTATGCGAATTTCAAACAAAAATAATATGTACAAATTACCTTAAATAATGCTACATTTAATTATTTTATAATCTTGTTTTGGTAATTGTGCTACTGAATAGATTTACATTTATATACATATATTTCTTATGTTTGTTCTCCTTAATGTACATACAATACCGATTAACTATTTTCTTATTTGTTAAATATAACTAAGCACTTCACAAGCCGATACAGTGATTTTATTTAAAACCCTGTTCCATACAACGTTCAACGACGGATTTTGTGATTTACCAGAGGCGTAGTAATTTAAAAATCACGTGGCGCCCTTCTTAATAAGTAAATATTCTTGAAGTATATTTTCTATATTATAATTTTTTTTTTTTTGCTATATATTATTATCACCTTTTAATTCGACCCCACCTACTAAAGGAAAAAAAAATAACAAATTGACAACCTACCCCCTTCTCCACTGTAGCCGACCGGGTGTAACGCCTTTTCTGTACGCTGGGCAATTTTATTGCATTACAACATGTTTTTTTAGTATCATGAGTTTATCAGAATTACAAAAAAGAAACCCATCAATTCCAAAAAAACAGCTTGCTCTTAAAGCATCCAAGACTTGTGCCAGTACCTTATAGTAATTATGAAAAAATACCTACTCGAGATTTCAAGGCAATAACACGGTTTGCAGCTCCCTAAATTAGAACAAGAAACGTGATTAATTTTTTGCTCACGATCACGCACACTCACGATTTCATTTTTTACTTCCATGTTCTGAAGAAAATGGAAGTATTGTAATACCGTCGAAAAATCATGTACGAGATAAGAGCAGATTCTGATTGTACTACCTTCAAAACGTAAAGAAAAGCGACCGTGCGTATGCCTGTGTTTGTATCTGTATGTGTGTGTGTCTGGATGTACAATTTTCTTTCGTTCACGATAACTACTGTAAACATTTTAGTGCTATTCGGATTAAAGGTTTTAGAAATATTCGAGATTTTGTAATTTTGATAAGACTTGGTACATTTGTAGTTCAATTGAACCTAAGAGACATTTATTTTTTATGGTCCATTAAAAACTCATAAAGTTTTTTGGGTTACCCTAATGAACACCAACCCGTATACCAAATAAACATGGACTATGTTTAACTGCCAGAAAAACCTTTAGAACTAAATTAACTTTCGTAATTACTTTATGTCATTAATTTAATGCCATATTTAAAATGAATTAACCTTGAAATAATATAAATGAATAAAATATATAAATACAATTAATAATTATGTCCGGTATTATAAAAAAATTGAATAGAATTCGTTAACTTGAAAGCACTTTGGACGGGATATTAATTATGTGTTATTCTCTACTGAAATTTAAAACAGTGAAACTTTGACCGTACAATATATTATATCGAAATAGCCACTGTTTTATTACCGCTTTTTTACATTCTGTCTTATAAGTTTGATACATCAAAGTGTTTTTTATTAGATATCAATTTTTATTATATTTCTTTATACTCGTATAATAATACCAGGGCTTCGAACCGTTATTTTTTTTCGTTTCGGTTTTCGTTCCGGTTCGAGTAAAAAAATATATATCGGTTTCGTTCCGAAAATAATAACGGTTTTTTCGGTTTTCGGGTCAGCTCCGAGTGAATAATTAAAAAAAAAATTATTTGTACTAAATATTTATTTTCTACCATAATTTAGAACATTTTATGAAACTTGTATGATAGCCCTGAACAACTGAAGTGGGAAGTAAGATCGTGTTAACGCGCATTTTTTAACATGTACCGAACCGAAAAAAAATTATTTTTTTTCAGTTCGGTTCCTGGTTTTTGGCTCAGTTCCGGCTTGAATTCCTGAATAATACTACACAGTAATCCCTCCATTTACGCGAAGTTACTTTTACGCGGTTGAAAAAGTTTATTATGTTCACTAATCTATTAGACACCGGTTGTCACCACGCATATGTTCAACAGATGAAATTTCTAACTTTTAATTTCGTTAAAAGTATGTTTATTGTATAGAAAATAACGTGAAACGTTGTTTGTTTCAAACCGCGGGTCTGTATCTCAAACCGTTCTCGAGATATAGCCTCTCAAAGTTTTAGTTTTTTCAAATTTTTGGAGAAAAAAGGCCATAACTTGTCAAAATCTATATAATGACATGTATAATACTTTAAAATCCGACAAAAAATTTTGGCCAAAAATCAACATTTTGAATTTTTTCGATTTTTCATCAATCTTCGACTATTCCGTAACCTATTTGTGTCAATTTATATTAAACATATTATGTACCTAACATTGAATTTTTGTGATTAAAAATTTGATTGATTTAGATTTTTTTTCGTTATTTTCAGAAATCTGTTAAATTTTATTTAAAAAAGTAAAAAATATTTGATAATGAAACAGATACCTATTTTTTACACGGTTTCTATTACGCGCTGTTTTCATGAAAACAATTAACCGCGTAAATGGAGGGACTATTATACATATTATATATAAATATTATAATGTATTTTTTTTTCACAATAATAGATCATTTGAATTTGCATAAAATAAATAATTTTAAAAATTCATGTATTTTATCGTAGATTCAAACAGAAGGCAAAGAGTTTTCAATGACAAATTAATTTGTATTTTTTTTTGTTTATATTAATATTCAAATATAAGATTTTGCTTACTATATTTTTATTCAAATTCATTTTCAAGTCACGATGACAGTATCTGTCTACCCTTGTAGACGGAGAGCCAGTGGCTTATTTCGATTGTTTATTTCAACAGTCGTGAAAATTTAGGTACTAAATTGTATGTACCTGCTGAACAATAAATTAAACTAACAATAAGTTATACTACCCCAAAATTACAAAGAGGGTGAGAAATAAGATGCAATTTATTTAAAGTAATAGTCATGAAATTTTAGGAGGTTTCTTTCAATAGTATTTTTTATTCATCAAAATTATTGCCAGAACATCCGCCCCCCTTCCCAAATGTTGCCAGAACGCTGTAAATGTTTATTTTAAAAAGTTTTGTTATTATTTCAATAGTCTTGAAATTTTAACAAAATAAATAAAATATATGTAAGATTGATGCATAGTATAAAAAACCAGAACAAAATTCCATCACCAACTGTCTGCCAGAACAAAAAACAGTTATATAGCGGCCTGCGTGTTAAAGAGAGAACGTATATGGAGAGTAAAACAAGCTAGGTATATAAAATTCAAGAAAAATTTTATTGTAAAACAAAAAAAATATTTATTTAATGTATCAAAAAATAAATGTGCATGCATAGAAATTATTTTCAAATATACAGGATGTTATAAAAAAGGTGTGACTCGCTTAAGGTAATTTTTTTAAATGGAATGCCGTATTTTGCATATTTAACACTTCTCTTGGGATGCTTATTAAAATCTAAAAAAATCAAAAAAATTGATTTTTACATTACTCCACTTAACAATTCACCACTTCCACGACCGCAGCTTTGAAGACGAAATTAAATATGGACCTTATTGTAGGAGGTTATAGGATGCTCTTGTTTAAATATCGTAGAGCCACCATGTACAAGGTGTTCAAAATTAATTTTCAAATTTTGAGAATTTCAAAGTTATTCTTCTTAAGTTTTTCAAACGGAACTTTCTATATATTTTTTAACTGTTGAAATAAACAATCGAAATACGCCACTGGCTCTTGGTCTATTGTTTTTTGTAATAATTAGTTTGCTCCATAGTGCCCTTTATTTCTCTGTGCCTCCCCTATCCCCGCTCCACAATTTGTAAAAAGTGTCTAGAAAAATGTCAGAAATGTTATATAGGTAACATATTTCTTTTTGAAAATCAAATATGAAATGTGATATTTCTTTTTTTCCTTGTCTGTTCAAAGTCACTTGTTCAATATTATGTTACATTGTATTTCAAATATTTGAAATGGGTTCTGTTTTATTATTTACTAGCTGTTCCCGCAACATCATCCTCGAGGTATACAGATTTGTGTTATGATGATAGTCAATAAAACAGGTTTTTAGATTCACATTTGCACGCTAGTTAAATTTTTAATAAATTTTTCGGGATACAAAATAGCATATGTCCTTTCATAGAATGCAAGCTATCTCCCTGTTAAATTTAATCAAGATCACTTCAGCGGTTTTAGCCGTAAAAAGGTAACAGACAGACAGAGACCCTTTCTCATAGACAAAGCTCCCTTGACATTTAGTCTACCTCACATGACTACTCTGTGAAACTCGGCTTAATTATAGCAAATATACCCGGCTGCGTCGTAACTATACCATCTGAGGCCCGTGGCAAATCCATCGGACGGGGCCCCCGCCCCGCTAATGTAAAAAAGCTTGCAGTTCTAGTTTCATTTTTTTTGTTTCAAGAATAAAATTAGAGTTAATTTATAGCATATCGCAAAAACCCGAAAATATACTAAATTCAAGAATACTTTTCTGACAGTGTACCTAAGTTAAATTTATTAAATTCATAATTAATAAATTTTACAAAATTTCGTAATAAATGTTAGGTTCCTCCTTTTCTCATGGCCTCTCGGGCCAGGGCCCACCTCAGGCCGGGGGCCCGTGGCATTTTGCCCGCTCTGCCACCCTATTGTTACGCCACTGATACCCGGTAATAACAATCCGGTGGCTGACCGATAGGTTTACGTTAATTAATATGTTTAATTAATTTTTGAAGTCACTCAAAAAAGGGGTTATTTACCCTGCATTACTACTCGCTGAAATTTCGTAATATAATCAAAAATGATTTATAATTTAAGAAAAATTTTGTCTGCCTCGTGTCCGTCGTTATTAAGTACCTGGTAGACCTAATTCAATTAATTAATTATATCATGTTACTTACCTCAAATGACTACTCGTCCACTTTTTTTCAGTGAAATATTACATTTTCTTCTATATGAAAAAAATTGTCTGCCTTGAGAATTTCGTTATTAAATACCTGGCAGATATAATTCAATTAATTAAAAATATTAATTAACGTAAACCTATCGGTCTGCCAACGGATTGTTATTACCGGGTATATTTGCTGTAATTAAATCAAGTTTCACAGAGTAGTCATATGAGGTAGACTAAATGTCACGGAAACTTGGTCTATCATTTATAATATTAGTATAGATTACAGCGTTTTTTTTTTAAACGTTCCTTAACACTTTGATGATTTTTGTACGAGACTCTATTAGCAGGGTCTATAATCAACAAATTAAGTTTTATTAAAATAAAAATTACGTAAACATATTTTTGTTGATTTTTGACCCCATCCACCTCTCCCAACCCTATGTTACGTAAGACAAAATAAGAATATCATCTACCTACTACCCT
Organism: Sialis fuliginosa; assembly: GCA_961205875.1. Taxonomy (NCBI): domain Eukaryota; kingdom Metazoa; phylum Arthropoda; class Insecta; order Megaloptera; family Sialidae; genus Sialis; species Sialis fuliginosa. The sequence continues at coordinate 30,401,652 of OY540812.1, read as the reverse complement.
CTAAAAAAAGTAATTCTAATCCCAGGAAAACATTTCAGATCTGAAGTGATCAAATCAGATCTGCATTTTTACAGATCTATTTTGATCTTCATTTTGGAACATATCAATGGAGATCAACGCAGATCTACGGAGATCAACGCAAATTAACACAAATTGAAGATCAACACAGGATCTGCGTAGATCGGGGATTTGATTCTCTTTTATATACACACACACAGCTTGACTTACCGCAGTAACTAGGTTCAAAGAGCAATTCTAGAGAAGAGAACCACCATATATACATATGTATTGTATTAACTTATTACTAACTGATCAGACTTGGCTTATATACGAATGAAAGTGAAAATACTGTGTTGGCGAGAGCTAAATTGTGATATTCATATATTATACATACATAATAATATGTACTAATTGATAAATAAACTTTTGTCTACCTTAAATAACAAATACACATATACTATATAGAAACCTTGTTTATTATTTGATCAATTAAAAAAAAACTGTACAGAAGCGTATTGAATGATATTTGAGGCCCGTGTATTAAATTAATAAATAAATTCACAACTCACCCCCTGTCACAGATGAAGGGTTGTAATAGGTCTCATTCGATCCAGCGGGATTCTAAGGGTGTGGGGGGCAAAACAACCCTCTATCTAGCACATTAGTCGAGATATTTACGATTTTCTATAATGAATAACATAAGTAGCAAAACAGAGAAAAATTCAATATTTACAGTAAATACAGCATAGAAACATAAGATATTATTATTAAATTTAATAAAATGAAAAAAAGTTCAGACACGTATTAAGTGATATGATTGTTAAAATAACAAATACACATATTTTTTTAAATTGATTAAAATACAAACAATACGTTTCAATCTCAAGATCTTCAACGATTTGCAAAGATCTATAACGATCTATAAAGATCACGATCTGCAAAGATCTACAACGATCTATAAAGATCACGATCTGCAAAGATCTGCAACGATCTATAAAGATCTACAGCGATCTACAAAGATCTGCAACGACCTACAACTATCTGCAAAGATCTACAACGATCTATTAAGATCACGATCTGCAAAGATCTACAACGATCTACAAAGATTTACAGCTATCTGCAAAGACCTACAACGATCTGCAAAGATCACGATTTACAAAGATCTACAGAGATCTACAACTATCTGCAAAGACCTACAACGATCTACAAAGATCTGATTTGTTCCAAAATGAAGATCAACCGAGACCTGATTTGATCACTTCAGACCTGAATTTTTTTCCCGGGATGTAATCTACATAAATATGGCGCGATTTGAGGTTGAGGCGTGAAGCGCCCATGGACAAAGCCCCTAGTATATAATAATAATAATTAATAAATAGATCACACTAATAATTAGTTTAAATGTCCACCATTTTGACACTCTTTCTAATTTAGTAAACAACACTAGAATATTATCGAAGACTGGTGACAGTACCTTATATAATTTTGACGTAACATAATACGTCTTTGTTAAGATATTAAGCGGACCCCCCCCCCCCCACGCAGTAGTGTAATCAACAAGGGGCCAGTTGTTTCTACCATATAATTTATTTTAACACAAATAACAAAAAAAATCCCTCCAAAAAAATTCTGATTACTTCTCTGTAACATGAATATAGATATCAACATTTTGCATAGGAGTTTCTTAAGATGTACAAAGAATAAGGATATCACGTATATTTCCTCTTACAGTCTGTGTCGGTAGAGCGTGTATGCGATTTTTATAAGTACATGAGATCTCTGTCTCTCTTTCGCTTTGTGATTGTACCACCACAGGGATACGACACAAACAAAGTTGAAAAGTTTCGTTGTGAAGTGGAACGAGCGATTTTTTTAAGGCGTTAAAAACTCCGGACGTGTTTGAAGCGAGTAACCACAAAGAAGCAGGATAAAGCGATTGTGTACCTTTTCAAACAGAACCTCACTCTACGACTGCGTTAAACCCGCGCTCAACTGACTAAAAGGGGAATATACGTGAGTACCAACATAATAAAACGGCGAAAGTGCAATATCGTCCCACGATCTTGAAACCGCTGCTTTCTTAAAAGCATATTGAAAAACACATGGCCCGGGCTGAAGAAAATGAAGATCGCTATTGGACCAAAGTTGTTTTCTGATGAAGCGACTTTTGGGCGTGGGTTCCCTGAAAGCGTGCTTGGTCCACCAGTGGTGCATCTTTCATCCAACGTATCGTCAAACACCCGGTGAAAATTAATGTTTGGGGTGTTTCATTCACAAATAATTTGGACGCCAAGAAAATGGTAAAAATTTATCAGCGTGGACGCATGAAGTGAACAAAGTGTTCAGAAAAAAAAAGAATTCGGGTCTTAAAAGAGGATAACGATCCTAAACATCGAAGTCGCCTGTGCAAGGCTTAGAAAGAGTAAAATGGCAACACAACGGTCTGGCCCTCACAGTCGGTAAATACCAACCCTATAGAAAATGTGTGAGGAATTATGAAGACACATCTTGCTAGAAAACCTACATATCTACGATTTGAAGCAGTTGGCACGCATAATTAGGAAAACTTGTCGTTCTTTGTCCATTGATTACGCGAAAAAACTAGTCGAGAGTATGCCCAGAAGGTGTGAGGTCATATTTTTGCACCGTGTCAAATTTAATGTACTTTCATGTAAAAAAAAAATACATCTGCCAAGTAAATGCACACTGCTTTCTCGTGCTAAATTCACTTAAGGTAGTTAATTATTGAACATAGACAGACATGGAACGAAAAGATCAATTTAATATTTCGAAATCGGAGAACAATTTTTTTGTCTCATTATAAATCGATCACAAACCTTCTCGTATCTTCGATATTGCAGGAAGCAATTATAAATAAATATCTTTTGTACTTTAAAATATCTGCCTTGGGAACCACGGGACTTTCTTATACGTAATCCTAACAGTGAATAGTATACGTGATTCTTATTTAATTAAAACATTTCTGACAGAATAAAATGAATAATATAGGTAATATTATTCTCTCCATTATATAACAAATAATTTTTTTAACGTAATAACTGAAAACGGATGTTTACTCTAGTAAATTTTTGAATTTTCGAATTATTTTTGAAATAAGAAAAAAATGTTTTAAATAAAAAATGTCGAGTAAGTTATTATCTATAATTTATTTCCCATACATTTTTTCCAACATTTATAATTTAGCCAGAAAAAAATTTTTTTATGTAATTATTTAGATTCACCTACACTGTTCACTTTCAGTATTATGTATAAGAAAGTCCCATGGTACCTATGGCAAACACACACACTGTTCAATATCTGTAATACGTATAAGAAAGTCCCACGACACTCATGACAGATATTTCTCCTCTGTTATGAACCATTTGAATTATAATAAAAAATTATTTTTTTTCAAAAATTCGTTTTTACGAAAAAATGAATAGAACATAAATTATTGATAATGATATTACCTACAATTTTTAACTTGCCCATTTTTCTCTATTTTGCACTGTTTCAGAGTAATTCGAAAAATTCAAAAATCGACGTAGGTAAACATCCGTATCCGGTTGAAAGATCGTTTTCAAAAATAGGACGTTTTCTTCCCAGACAAAAATTAATCTAAAATATAAAATTTCACCCTCTATTTGAGTTACAGCGCTTACAGACAGACACACAGACATCATGGCGAAAATAGTCAGAATGGATTCAGGGAAGGTCAAAGTTGATAATTCCATCAAAATCCGGATGTCGAAAAAATCGACTTCACTATACTTACTTATACTATATGTATATTTCATATACATGGTATAAGAAAGTAAAAAAAATTCGTTCACTTTATTCTGACACAGACTGTACAGTAGAATGAATGCTGCTAAAAACTAATTAGAACTTTAGATAGGTATGTTAATTATGAAGTTTCCGTTTTGAAGTAGTAGAAGATAAGGATAGAGATAATGATATTTTGCTATACCTTATATAACTACAATTTTAATTAATATACATAATAAAAGCTATGTGTTCAAATACTTTTCCATTTTAGATCAAGTATTATGTTAGTGTGCTTAGGGCGGGGATCTTTCTTATTTTTGCTAACAGGGGAAGGTAAACAAAATTCTTATAAGACTTATTATATCGGGGCAGTAGAAAGAAAACAGAATGTATTAATTAATATTTTATATTATAAGTATTTAATTTTTTCGAACATTAAGATCTCTATACACCACCCAATTTTCAGGACCAATTTAAAGGAAGGTTGAGTGGGAGTAAATTTAGTACTGTTATAGTAAGTAGTGTTTTTTTATAAATAATCGCCCCAACTTGTCTACACACGACCCAATCTTCAGGAACCCTGCAAATTACCCCTGCAGATTGGATGTCAAATTGGGTGGTGTATAGAGGCCTTTAAATAAATTGCAAAAAATAAGTCCATCAAGTGCCAGTACCTTACCTTTTTTACATAAAAATTATATAGAATGTTTTTATAGAACACTCTAAAGATAAAATATTTGTTTTTGCATAAAAAAGCTGTTGTAGATCCCGTGGGACTTTCACATACGTAATACTGTGAGTGGACAATGTAAGTACACTGTACATTGTACACGTATCTCCTAATATATTAAAATAAATATATCTCACTAATTGATATGAAATAAAAATGAAAAAAGCTTTGGGTTGGGGTGAGACCCTTTAGGTCCACACAATCAACTTCCCAACATGGTATAACTATAAATACTTGAACACTGATTATATTATTTATTGTTTCCATATAATTTATGTGAATATTTTTTTTAATATGTACACAAACAATTTTAATCGAATTTGTCACCGTTGTATTATGAATATTAGTTTTCTATTATTCCTATAATATAATACATTCAATAATATTCAATAATATAATACACATTTTTAGAATAACTACTCTGAAAATTTGAATTTAATTGCATTTGTTTCCAAGGAAACATGAATTAGTAAATGTATTTATTATTTAAAATTCAAATTTCGAAGGTGATTTTATGTGGTGAAATAAATGCTTCATTATTTGTATTGTAGAATAGTAATGATAAGTTTCAAGTAAATCCGACCAAAAAAAAACATTACACCCCTTTTTACCCCGTAGGGGTTGAATTTCGAAAAATCCCTTCTTTCAAATCATATTCACGTCAAGACGCTTCGATTGGCACTCCAATAAAGTCTATAACATTTTTTATTTTCGAGATTTCATGCACGTAAAAAATGACACGCACATACGTACATACACACACACACACACACACACACAGCCATACATACATCTTTCTGAAAATAGTGTAAATATACTATAGTAACCATGTTGAAATTTTTTATTTTGATTTTCGGACCGATTACAATAACTTCCTAATGGGAAGTTAATAAAAGGAACATAAATCTTGGGAAATAACGTTCTTTTACTAAAAATATGTATTTCTATAATAAACCGTTTCTAATTTAATTTATAAGCTGTCTTTTCATTGTATGTTCATCAAATAATATTTTTCTCGTAAGAAAGCAAATAATAAAAATATTATATTGTTGACATTTGTATAATACAACACAAATATAACTGTGTATTGTCATTGCTACAGTTGTTCAATGTATTATTATATACCTTATTGTGTATCTATCTGTTATACATATAAGAGATAATATTTTTAACATCATTTCATTTCAAAATTCTCTTTTTGTTCATTAAAATTGTTGCAGTTATGATTGCCACTATTTACCAAAAATAAAAATAAACAAATGTTACACAAATAAACTGTGTACACCAAAATATTTCTTATACATTACTAGCGAATTGAACCCGGTGTTATCTGAGGATATAAATTTAATCTGTAATAAACCTATTCAACACTGTTTTCACGTATCTCTATTTTCACAATGCACGCAAAGATACCTCTTAGACCAGCGGTTCTTAAACTAGGATCCTAACTTTTGCCGGGGGTCCGTGAAACATGTTTGGCATAAATTAAAGTACTCTTACATTTCTATTTACCGATGATTAATTACTATCTAACGACCTTCTTTGTTTTTCTGTCAGGGAGGCACGAGTTATTTTAGTGTGTAGTTGTAGCTTATTTCTGCAGTTGTAAAAGTTAATTTGTGTAGTGCAAAAAATTGAAAAAATATATAATACCCATTGCAGTTGTAAAAGTAAAAAATCTAAAAAATGTAGGGCAAAAAAAGTCATTGCAGTTGTAAAAACAAAAAATGTGAGAAATGTAGAGCAAAAAATAAAGGTCATTGCAGTTGAAAAGCAAAGTAAGTATGGAGCAAATAAATAAGGTTGTAAAATTTTCTTAAAATAACCCCTGCAGGATCCCTGAAAAAATAACTGTGCAAAAGGTGGTTCCTAGACTACATAAGTTTAAGAACCGCTGTCTTAGATGATTGTTTTTTGTTTCTACTTCATGAAATTTACACAAATTATACACTTAAACCTTCCTCGTGAAACACTCTATACGTTAATGAAAACCGGAATAAAATCCGTTCAGTAGTTACTGAGAAAATCGTGCATAGAAAGACAGACGCGGCGAGGGACTTATTTGTTTTATAATTAGTCGAGTCAATATACTACGTTTTTACGTCGGAACCCTCAGAAACAGCACCGATTTTTATGATTTTTTTTTTAAATGTTCGTTATACCATACTATTTGAAATCATAAACATCCCAGTCATCGGAATTAAAAAAAATATTTTTTTTTCAAAATATCAAAAAAAAATTATGTAAATTAAAAAAATTTCGATGATATTTGATCAAAAGTGATTTTTTTTCATAATTAAGGTTAATAAATAATATTTGAGAAAATGAGCAGAAATTTTTTTTATTTTCATTTAAAAACGTTCATTTTCAATTATTTAAATAATTTGTTTAATAAATTAACGTTGACATTCTAGCTAAAAAATTTATAAATTAATATTCATACATATTTAGAATTTATTAAATATTGATGAAATTATGTATGCGTAATTGTTCGAAATATACTTATTTAATAGTAGGTAATTTTAGAGCACGTTAAATGCATTAATTTCCATTTTTAGTTTTGCTCCGAAATTTCATAAAATAAAATAAATAAATAAATAAAATTCAATAAAATAATAAACGTTTACCGTTTTGCAAATAATTATTCAATTTTGACAAGCGATTCTGAAAGTTTAAACCCGCTAGGTTCTTTTTTTTAATGATAAATGCTATTAATCACAAATTCCAAATTTCTGGAAAAATTTTGGAAAATTTCTGGAAATTTTTGTATAACTCAACTTTTTTGTGATAATATAATCGAAGAAACACTTCGAATATACATTTCTATCAAAAATTTCAATAAATTTACAAAAAAATGTAAAATAGCTTCTGGAAAATTTCCGAATAATCCTTATTTTGACAACGTATTCTTAATCAACAACCATCAAAATCCCTCTAGGTAAAATTTTCTTGTCGAAAATCGCAATCAATGTATGAAATCAGTAAACTATACAAATTTTCAAAATTAGGGGGCGGGGGGGTAAGTCTGGCGGCAGAAATGTTTCTGATTTCAAATAGTATGGTACCCATAACGAACATTTAATAAAAAATCATAAAAATCGGTGCTGTTTCTGAGGGTTCCGAAGTTTTGGCGATTTTCGAGATTCATTGACTCGACTGTAAAAGTAATAATAATATTATATAGTAAGGAATATCTTGAAAACGGTTTGATATATCGAATTAATGGTTTCAACATAAATTATAGATAGTAATATTTTCTACGACTTTTACATAAAATATTTTTTTCTAATACGCACCGTCGTTTAAAAAATAATCGGAAAAATTTAGAAGAGTCAACACGTATCTGCAGTATACAAGAACTTAAAATTTAAATTTTCATGTTTATGTATATATGCTTCACCTTTTTGCATTCAAAGACCGACATATTACAAACACACAGACGTCATTGAGATAATGGTCAAGGAGCTTCAAAACATATAATTCCGTAGAAATCTCGAGTTGGGATTTTTTATTATACAGTACATTTCATCATGTACCTTATAAAAAATAAAAATAATATTGCTATGTAGAATTTGATTTCAACAGAAGGAGAACCTAAATATGAATGTTGCTACATGTTACAAGAATATATGAGTATATATGTTTATAAAAAACATATCTAAAATAATGATTTTGAAAACCTTATTATTTTATTTAAGTAGTTTTTTTTAAATGGAAGCTGTTAAAAAACATTACGAAAAAACAATATAAAGTACTGGAGCGGAAAAATAACAAAAAATGTATTGTTTTTTTTTATTTACTTACACGCACATACACAGAGTGTTTAATATTAAACGTTACACATTTTAATTTCGAATATTAAACTGCTTACAGAAAAACATCTAGTTAAGTTGATTTTAAAATATGCAATTTTTTTGTGAATGGTATTTTTGGTTTAACACCTGTGTAAAATGTTAAAAATTAAAGCGTATTTACCTTATTTTTTGGTTATTTTAAGCTTCCAGGGAGTAAAATGTGTAATGTATGATAACCATCCAGTTTATTTTAAAAAATATACATTTTTCCTGTCGTTGAAAATCACAGGGGTGACACCCACCTAATGTGTAAAAAAATAAAACCTATTGACTTTTTTTGGAAGGTGGGGGGGGGAGTGACACTCTCAATTTCCGCCCCGGGTGTCATCCCCCCCATAGCGACGCTACTGATTGTCAGTAGTAAACTAGCTACAATGATGATACTTTGTAATTTTGTATATATTTATTTTATTTTTATTCCACAAACAAATAGACATTTAAACATTCGTTGGCCCTCTCCAAGAGCCAAAAAATCTGCACAATCCGATCGGCAACCCCCTCGTAGTACATATTAAGTAATATTAATGTAGACAGTGTTCAGTTTTATCATCTAGCAAATCTGTCGCAAGGTAAGGATGCTGTGGTTTTCCGAAAACTGAATTTACAAGCAAAACTTACTCAGTTTTTCATGTAGCATAAGAATCTACATTAAAAATATGGAGTTTCCATTTTTTTAAATTCGGTCAAGAGTTCTACGTGTGTATGCCATAAGGGTTCTGAAGTACGTACTACGTGGACTGTTTGGAACCACTTACAGATGCATTTTTGAGTTAGAAAAAAATATAAAAATGGTGTCATTTCTACTACTTGAGATCTACATTTACCCATGCCTAGATATGAAAACGAAAATAACAAATTCTATGACGCCCTTCCCTATTTCTCAAAAATTTGAAATGATATTGTTGACTTTAGTATTTGTCATTGGTAGTCTCACCAAAGCATCGTTCCAATTATTTTTCAGTTTTTTTAAACCAGTAGTTACCAAGATATTGTGATGGGGGGGGGGGGGGGGGGGGGGGGCAAAATAAATTACTGCTTTTTTTGAGTTAGAAAAAAAATTAAAAAAGGATCAAATTCTACTGATTGAGATCTACATTTTGACACCCCACACGCCTTGGTATACAATTTTTTTGCTTTAAAGATAAAAAATAAGAAAGAGGGTCAAATTCCACTGGTTTGGTTATACATTTGGACGTACCACATGCCTTGGTATAAAAATTATTTTTCAACATTGTACATCTTTTACTAGAGGGCAGGATTTAACATGTTTTACATTTCAAGTTTATAGTTTATATAGTTTACGAGATATTTTGTTTTGACTGAAATAAACAAATATAAGTAACCTTGAAACAGTCACCTAAAGAAAAATTAACCACAGTACATCGATGTCCCCCTCGCAACTGTGTAAATTTTGTCTGAATTTTTTTACGATAGAACCTCACCATACAAAGTTAAAAGGGATGAACACTTGAAATGGGTCACCCTCTATACTTATAGTACATGACCAGGCCCGGATTTACCATGCAGGCAGAGTACGCAGCTGCCTAGAGCGGCAAGAATTGAAGGGCGACAAATTTTGGTGGTAACTTTGAAAACTTGTTATATTCGTGGGAATTGAATTTGATTTTGATTCCATTATCGATGAGTTTGCCATCCGAAAATCGAGACGTAAAAATTTCAACCCATTCAAGCAATAATTTCTCTATACATGTAGCTCAAGCATGACAAAAAAAAGTCTTCAGTTTTTATGTTTCCTAATGTAACTTTATAAAAATTTATAAAATTTGAAACTGACGCAACCAAAAAAAAAGATCCTGAGTTTTATATTTTGACATCTATGACTTAAACTGTTAGTCTCGAGAGGGGGGGGGGCAATTTTCGCAACTGCCTAGGGGCGGCAAATTTCTAAATCCGGGCCTGAGTACATCCTACCTACTTTGATTAGTTTTTTATATGATTGCTGATGACAATCCAAACCTTTGTAGCAAACGAACAACACAAGTAGAACCTACGTCATCAAAGTGTTTTATTTTAAATACATACGCACGTCATATTACCATACAAGGTCTTCGGTAATTGTGTACTCAGGTACAAAGATCATTGTCGTTCTCTGATGAAGAATAAAATATCATTATTGTCGATAGTCGATACCACCTTCAAAAATTGAAAATCATTTTACCTTGTGCCAATATCCAAAATGTCATAAAAATTCAGTTTAATTCAAAAGTGGTTTGAAAATATACAGAATGTATCAAAAGTATGGAACTTGTGATTTATTTACGCGATATTATATTATACAGGGTAGTCTGAGCTAAAAGGTGTTTAAAAACTCCATATTTTTTTACATCTAACAATATGTACTTTTTTACGTGATTTTTCTTAGAAATTTATAGTTTTTGGAAAAAAAATTATTGAATATCCAAAAATTTATTTTTGTTTTGCTCCATATCATAAAAAAATTAGGTTATACTGATTGAGTTATTCGAAAAGTTTGTAAGGATTTTAATTGTAAATTCTATCTTTTCTTGTCGAACTTCTGGCAACTTTTAGATAACATTCACCCAAAAAGGTCCTTATTCTACATAGTAATAGTCCGAGAGGTGAGCGACAAAATATTGCAACTATTTTATAAAGGCTGATTTTTTTATATTACGTCACATTTGTGGTGTAGAGATACAGCCTGCCGTCAGTCAACTAGTTTCGTTAGCGTTTTGCGTGGGGGCAGCTTTATTTTTGTAAAAAAATCGATACACGTTGCTAAAAATCCATAGTTTTCCAGATATAAAACAATCTCAAGATTAAGATCAAAAAATCATCCTGTATACATACTTAGATTTCCTGAATTGTATAAATTTTTTAAGAGTTATAAAGACATAATATAAAATAAAGTAAGTGTTTTTTTTTTCAATTTGAATCATTTTAAGTTACAACAAATGGACTTGAGTTCTTTTAAATTTATAACAAATGTAATTGTTGATTTTGAAAGTGGCTTAACTCCATTTTTTTTTAACAACCATTTGTGGTAAAAAACCACATATTATTCATTTAATAATTAGGGTTATTTTAATAGTAATTGTAAATTTAACTCTCTTAGAAACACTTAATCAATGTGGCACATTGATATCTTACACGTATATTTTTAATTTTATTGAAACGCAAACTCTTAAATATCTCAGTTTAAACATAAATTCCTCATATATATACATATGTTTTTAACCGACTTCAAAAAGGGATGAGGTTCTCAATTCGACAATATACATACATGTATATTCTTTATGTATGTTCAGGCATAACTCCGACAAATATTCTCCGATTTAGACAATTTTTTGTTTGTTTGAAAGAGTATACTCCCGAGGCGATTCCATAAATATAAAGGCCCGACTCTATTGAGATAACCATTAATGAAGATACCTCAGATGCAAGGTATATAAAGATTAAAGACAAGATAGTCTCAATAGCTCCTTGGTTAATTAACATTTGTGCGAGAATACGTCACCCAGAGGATATATTCAAATGTTATTACATTTATAACATTTGAATATATCCCCATGATGACGTATTCCCGCGCAAACGCTGATTGGTCAGACTACCTTGTCTTTATATACCACCTTGCCTCAAATGATTGTATTCGAGCAGCGATACTTATGTTCTTGTATACATTCTTCATCTGGCTTACAGTGAAAGCTAAAAGAGAAAGTACTCTATACTATATAATGTATAGAATCAAATCTTTACTGTCTCATGTACCTAACATAATATACCTCAATCTTATTTATATGTAACATATACTAGCTGAGCCCGCACGGCTTCGCCCGTTTGGACTACGGGATTATTATTTAAGATTTTTGAAAAGTACAAACACAATTAATTATTATCGTAATAATAACTAATGAAAACCTAACGTAGATATCTAAAAAAAAAATCAGAATAAAATTACAAATAACACAGGTTTACAAAAAAACAAAAGTTTATGAATATTTGACGAGACCATTGTATTCTTATGTATTTTGACGTCCTGAATCCGAATCTGAGGTCCGTTGACCTTGGTTAGCTCAATTTCAAAGTCATTTTAAGGTCAAATTTTTAAAAATCGCTAAATGATTCTGGTAAAAGGTGATATATAGGTTTTTCTGGTCGCTGATTCTGAATTTGACATCCGTTGACCTCTATGAGGTCAGGTTCAAGGTCATTTCAAGGTCAAAGTGGGAAAAATCGCTCGAAAATTCTGACAAAACAGTACATATAGATTTTTGGGGTCGCTTAATTAAAATTTGAGGTCCTTAGACCTCTACAATGTCAGTTTCAAGGTTATTTCAAGGTCAAATTTTTAAAAATCGCTAAATGAATCTAGTAAAAGGTGATATAAAGGTTTCTCTAGTCGCTGATTCTGAATTTGATGTCTGTTGACCTCTACGAGGTCAGGTTCAAGGTCATTTCAAGAAAAAGTGGGAAAACTCGCTCGAAACAGTACATATAGGTTTGAACCTGACCTTGTAGAGGTCAACAGACATCAAATTCAGAATCAGCGACTAGAGAAACCTTTATATCACCTTTTACTAGATTCATTTAGCGATTTTTTAAAATTTGACCTTGAAATAACCTTGAAACTGACATTGTAGAGGTCTACGAACTTCAAATTTTAATACAGCGACCCCAAAAACCTATATGTACTGTTTTGTCAGAATTTTCGAGTGATATTTCCCACTATGACCTTAAAATGACCTTGAACCTGACCTCATAGACGTTAAATTCAGAATCAGCAACCAGAGAACCCTATATACACCTTTTACCAAAATCATTTAGCGATTTGTAAAAATAAAAATTTGACCTTGAAATAACCTTGAAACTGAGATTGTAGAAGTCTACGGACCTTAAATTTTAATTTAGCAACCACAAAAATCTATATGTACTGTTTTGTCAGAATTTTCGAGCGGGTTTTCCTACTTTGACACTAAAATGACCTTGAACCTGACCTCGTAGAGGTCAACGGATGACAAATTTAGAATCAGCGACCAGAAAAACTTATATATCACCTTTTACCAGAATCATTTAGCGATTTTTAAAAATTTGACCTTGAAACTGAGCTAACCAAGGTAAACGGACCTCAGATTCGGATTCAGGGCGTCAAAATACATAAGGATACAATGGTCTCGTCAAATATTCATAAACTTTTTTTTTTGTAAACCTGTGTAATTTTTTTTATTAAAAAATTTAGAACGTCTTATTTTTACACCATAACAATTGGAAATTTTAAAAAATCTTTGATATACAGAGAGTCATATCAGGTGGAACAAACTTGAACAGTTTATTAAGAAAAAAATTCATATAAACATGTGTCCGGAAACTCTTCGTGAGGGAGCTACAGACTCTCAAAGATTTTGTCTCAAATTAGTTTTTATTTAATATTTTGAGAACCCATTGTGTACTTAAATTTGACACTCAGTTTAATATTATACGTGTTATCGATTTCCAGTATCAACCAATGATTATTTAGACCAGGGATATATGGGGCCAGTCCTACCAGTGGGCCCATTGAGTTATATCTAGTTTTTTTTGTTCTTAATTTTTTTCCTAAAAAAATCAGTTTGCTACATGTGGCCGTTCGCCGCCCCTTCTGAACGGGAACCCAGAGCAGTCACCCAGCCTCCCTCCCTAAAGCCAGCATTGCTGTTATACATTAACAAAATAAGCAGTGGCGTAGTAAAAAAAATTTTCGGGGGGGGTTAAGTTATGGGGTTAAATAAAAATAAATAAAAAGGTCATTCATATTTTCACAGTACTAAAAATTTCGGGGGGGGGTTATTATCACAAAAACGTAATTTAATTCAAAATTGTTATACTAATTTCATATATTTCGACCCCGACCCCCCCCCCCCCCTTCCTACGCCACTGAAAATAAGCAACGAATTTTAATAAATATAAAAATTTTAAACATCAAGTATTCTTTTTTCCAAAGCTTACTTGACTTTTTAATATTGCACTCGAGTGATTGTTGTAGTTTTAGGTGACGCCTCGACTAACAAAAATATTTTAGTTTTCCATGGCAATTGTGATTTTTATTCAATAATGAATAAAATGCGTTGTATATTTATTATGAGTTGTTTATTTTATTATCGAAAATACGAAAAACTGTGACCATTTTTTAAAGAAAAATTGTTCTACGATTTCAATATTTTCACTCGATTTATTAAAACCGATTATAAAATTTCACAATGAGTTGATTTTTTAAGCAAATACAACGTATATTATTTATGAATTTCTTAGAAGAAAGCAGTAATAAAATTTATAAATTCCGGAAAATCTGGAAAATCCGGTCGGAATTCACTAGTTCTGGAACCGGAATAAAATCGTGAATTCCGGTACACCCCTACAAACATCCAACTCCAACAATACTGTCTTTATAAATAAATATAGACTAATCAAATGATCCCTAAGGCTATATACAATATACATATATGTAAACAAAATATACATACTACAAACATAATATCTACAAAAGAAATAACTACAAAAAATAAAATGGAGAAAAACCACATTAAAAAAATAAATTTCTATGTGGATATTTTTATTACATATGATTTAATAAATCTGCTTATGTAATCTATATGAAGAAGAAAAAAATAGTGGGAAGGTACGGCAGAAATATGAGATTAAAAATCATGAAAGATATAAAAAATGTTAGTTTTATAAACTTTTGTTATACATTTTATGTAGGTACATGTAAGTATAGGTAGATCACAGTTTAGCTTATTTTTTTATAATAATTCTAATTAAAAACGGGGAATAAGTGAAAATATTCACTGTAATAATGTATCTAACATAGAATTTCGCTTTAATTATAAGTAGCTCATAAAAACATGATTATCGCAGAATAATACAAAAATAATCAGAATTTTACAATTTTTTTTATTATTTTTACCATTTTGGTGCGGTTAAAGTGGTTTAAGGTGAAGAAAAAAAATGTTTTCTTAAACTCTGATACCTCCGATCACCGTTGATCATAATTTCAATTCAATTCTGATACTCTTTCAACTCAAAAAAAAATCGTGAAAATAAAAAATCTCTTATTTTTTGATACTTTTCGACTAAAATCCGCCATATTTTTTTTCAGAGCCATAAAAATGCAATTTTGACCCTGGAAATCGAAAGAGCACACTCGAAAATAATAAAATACATGACTTTTATTTATATTACTTCCGTTATTCTTAATGAGTTTGGAGCTCAAAGATTGACGAAAAAAATTGTTCTTTTGGTCCTTAATAACGGTTAACCGAGAAATTGGTACTTTTATAAAACGCAACGTCTTTCTGTCTGTCTGTCGGCTTGTTCGATTATCCGAAACTACTGATCTGATTTTTATGCGGTTTTCTTTAAGTTGTGGGTACGTTATCTAGTCAGGTTTAAGTCAGTCAATGTTTGGTTAAAATTAGTATCGTAGTTGCTAAGTTAAAATGATTGCCCTAATGTCTATATATAAGCCTTTTAATTATATATACCTACAGGCATTATTTTTTTTGTTAGTTGCTTTTTTATCATAAATATAAAAAAATATGTTTTCTTAAAATTTTTAAAAAAATAAAAAGCATTGATTACCAATATTAAATACTCTTTAATTTATTGGAATTCTAATTATATGCTTAACTTCCGTTCTGTTATTCATACCCTTCAATATTGAGAACAAATAAGTTTTAATTAAAACCCAATCGAATGAGACATGGGATATATATTATTCAAAAAGAAATACAGGTAGGCCAAAAATAATATTCATATACAGAAAATCGCCCCTGGTAGCAGAAAAATGATTATCAGACTTTTTATTTTTAGTTCTGTCTGGCTAGTAACTAGTAGATGGTTCTATAAAAAAAAAAGGACAAGTGCAAGCTATACTTGCACAATTGATGTTCCGTGTCATCACCCCCCCTTCCAACCACCCCCTTAAATTATTGAAAATTTTTAAAAACGTGTAAGGATCGTGAGAAATATTTTTTGTCAACATTTTTTTTCTACGTATAAAACACCTAATTCTCAATGATGATTATTTTCAGATTTTTCTTAATCATCCTTTTAGTAATAAAAGTGGGAGAATGCCATTTTTAAGCGTTTTTTTCGAAAAATGTTTTTTAAAATGCAAACAAAAATACATCATATTTATTATTGAATTCGTTCTTTTATAAGCTTTAATTTGACACCCTACACTACGCACACCGAAGTGATTCCATTAGTGTTCCGTTTTGACGGTTTCAAATTAAACAACTTTTAGTACATTTCATCAAAATCCACTCCCATATCGATTTTGCTTCCTCGCAATAAAGAAGATACAAGAAGCTTTCTGATCGTTTCAGATTGAGACAAAAAAAATGTTCTCCGATTTCAAAATTTTAAATTGATCTTTCCGTTTCACGTCAAGACAAACACTTTTCGTTCCGTGTCTGTCTGTCTGTCCGTCCGTCCGTGTGTGTGTGTGTGTGTGTCCGTCTGTCCCCTGAATCCTTGTTACACGCATAACTCATGAACCACTGAACCGATATTGTTGAAACTTGGACGGATGGTTGGATTGGCTTGAGGAAAGTCCCATTTCAAAATTATAAACATCGTGTATAAGGGGGAGGGGTGACATCCCAAAATATTTATTTTTCCAAGATATCTCAAGAACGACACATGTTACGTGAAAATTTTATAGAATATTTTTTATAGAGCATTAAATTTCCTATAAAATGGGTCTACAACGTTTGTTGCAAAATAGTCCCTAACAAAGATTTATTTCAATTTATTTTAAAAATTCTTGTCTTGTTTTTCTAAATTGTCATTTTGACGTTTTAAATGTCATTTTGGCGTTTTAAATGTCATTTTGACATTTTAAATGTCATTTTGGCGTTTTAAATGTCATTTTGACGTTTTAAATGTCATTTTGACATTTGCATAAATTTAGATTTAGATTGAAATTGTCAAAAAATTAAAAATATATGAAAAAATACTCAGGTGCGTTTTAAGAAAAATTTCGAACTAATATTTTTTAGTAAAATTGTACAAAAATTAAATGGGTAACCAATTCCAGGCAATTTATATAAACACTATCGGTTTTTATTTAAATTGTTGAATAATTAACTACCTTTGGTGAATTTAGCACGAAGAAGCACTGTGCATTTACTTGGCAGATGTTTTTTTAAAACGGCACGAACGAGTTTTGGAACTCACCTGTTCAAAATGTACTAAAAATTGTTTAATTTAAACTCAAATATCATGCTTTAGTATTTTTTATTTTAGTACATTTTTGAAAATGCATTTAATCTTATCTCAAGAGAAATGTTCAAATGATCATAACTCTTCGAAAAAAAACGTAGAAACCTTAACGACCCCGCGTTGTTTTCGCTATTTAAAGATTACGTGGCTCCCTCCTCCCCCCTCCCCTCGAGGATGTGGTGGTGAGTGTTTTTGTGGTTAAATAATAGACTTTGTGATTCCATTGTATCTCTATAAATTTCAATCCTATATTTCAAACCATTCAAAAGTTATTTAGGTGGCCCGGAACTTTTGGAAGACACTGTATGTATTATGTACACATTGAATAAGTAATTATAAAATATGTGTAAAATACAAAACGTATTGTCAACTTATACTTATAAATAGAATAAAAGTTTTTTGTGGATATTTCCATCAAAAGTTTCCATATTTACAACACGTAGGACGTTTTTATATTTCCTAGAATACTATATATTATGTATATTTTAATTATAAAATATATATCCTTATTATGTATATTATTACTAGAGATTGGAAAAATAGTTGTTATTTTCAATGAAATAGTTACTAGTTGAATTTTTTTTTCGGAAAATAGTTGATAAATAGTTTTTTTATGATTTAATAATAATTAGTGCAAACGAGACAGTAAAAAGTGTCGCAAATAGTTTTAAAATAGTTGGAAAGGTAGTTAAAAATAGTTGATTATTTCAAAGTGTGTTCAATCAAACCTGTTTTCTGAAAACGGTGGAGATATGTAATAAAAATGACAATAAATGCGTTTTTACGCAATAGTTGAAAAACTATTTTTCCAATCTCTAATTATTACATAATTTTAACATAAAAAATAAATTTACAATGCAATGCAGTTTAGTATTATTTATGATTTTTTTGTATATATGGAAGTATTTTTTATTAACATTTAGACACTGTAATGCACTAATGTATCAACCCACAAAAATATAATATTTGAGATGATTTATGAATGCAGTTTCATTCAAAATAAAGTTTATAAGATTACAAAAAACAGCTCATGGCTACAATAAAATAACTGCAAAACAATTTTGCGGTTTTGTGGTTTGATTAAAGAGAGAAAGGTTATAATTATTAATAATATAAAATAACAAAGTTTATCAGATATTCTTGGGAGATGTATCTAATTAGCAACCAAACATCAAATTATTTATTTCCAATAAAAAGAAATTTAACAAAATCGCAAATCTATTTTTGTTTTCGCGCATCAACAAGATTTATAATAATATATTGAAATGAGTTTTGTGTGTATTGATACCTTAGTGCATAACAGTGTACATTTATAGTTAATACTAGTAACTAGTAACTTCTATATATTGTTTTACAGGTAATATAATTATATTATTATTATATTTATATTATAATTATTAATAATAATAATTCGCAATTAGTTTGATAATTTTAAAATTAAATTACTTTTGTTTGTTCTAATTTGAAACGAAAACTACTGAACCGATTTTGATGAGATTTTCATATATATAAAACCTAAGACTCTAAAATTATTTTATGCTATGTTATTATTGATCTACAGCAGGCCCGTATTAAAAAAATATAAATATAATGATTAAAATCAAACTTAAACGTAATTGTATTTTTGATGTAATTAATTCAACAAGTTATATAGAATTAACTGTTATCCACGACTTCGTTCGCGTGGAGGTTAGGTTAGGTAGGAGATGTCAGACATAAAACTCATGAAGAAGAAGAAGAAGGTTAGGTAACACAGATTTCTGTTATGACGTTTATAAAACAGGTCACGCGTACAAATGTCACCCGTTTGTTATCTAATAATTTTTCTAGATACAAAGTAGCATATGTCCTTCCTCAGTTTGAAAGCTATCTCCCTGTCAAATTTCATTAAGATCAGTTCAACGGTTTAACCGTAAAACGGTAACAAAAAAACAGACAGATAGAGAGACAGACACGTTTTAAGATTATAAAATATGTATGTAGATTCAGGAACAATAAAATCCATCTATATCTTAAATTCAAAAATTTCTCATGTGTGAATTATGATTTCAAGTTCTCAGAATAATTATGTTATACTATAATATAATACAACAAACATTCCTAGAATTTTCCGAATAACATGCATATACAAGTGTTTTAAAATTCAAAAAGGACGCATCCTTATAAAGAAAAGAGATCAGTAAACTTAACTTTAACTTCGTATAAGCTAACTTTAAGCCATAATCTATGTATTAATACGTGAATATCGAAAACTGTCGTACGTTCTTTTGGTATTTATTACAAAAATCATTCGAAAGATGCTGTGCCATAGATGTGTACAAAAAAAATTATGTGTGTATGTTGCCGTTAAAGCAGGTAAAATAAAGTTAACATACACACAATATTTCCCCTCTCGCTGTTTGTTTATTTCCCCTCGCATCGTTATATAGTATAGCAATACTCCTAGCGCCACCAAGCGGAAAAATAGAGAAATTATAGCATTTTATTTTGTTTATGTTTCTTCTCCAAACCAGTAACAAGACCAATTAAAATCAGTAATGGACACCCAGTGATGGACACTTGCTAATGATTACAAAATAATAAGTACTACGACACAGAATTTATAAAATAAAGAATCGTAGAATTTGAAACAATGTAAAGCAGTAATAAATAGATTACACTAATAATTATTTTAAATGTCCAAAATATTGACATCCATTGTCCAATTATCATCAAATTAAGCTGTTTTACAGTTCGTGTCTACAGATTATGATTCAGTAATGGCAGTATGTAATCAAATATCAACAAATATTTCTTATTTAGTACATTTAATTAAACAAGTGTCCAACACTAGGGTATTGTCCAAAACTGGTGCCAGCACCTTATTTATTAGTTTATATTATGTTAGCTGTGAGATTTACGTGTATTTATTGTTGAGACTTACTTTCACTTAATTAAGTTCTATCCTCTTATTTTAAGAATAGCGTCCTTTCTAAAACATCCTGTATAAGGCAAATTAGAACACCGGAATAACTCTTACAATTACATACACATGTGGAGGGGTAGACACGTGTCGTTCTTACTAACAATAAGTTAATTAATTGTAATAAGAGACAATTCTGGCTATAAAGTAATGTAATCAGTTCAATAAATATTTTCATATTAAAAGTAACACAGTAAATAAATACTGGGAAGAAAACGTGTCTAACAGCATCCATCTCTAAAATATTTTACCCCTTAGCAATACTGAGTAGTTAAGTTAGAGTTTATGTAAATTTATAAAGACGAATAATTAAAGAGGAAGGGGGTGAGAGGCAATGTTTTTATTTTGAGTGAGCATGTTGGCTGTGCAGTGCTTCCTCGTGCCAAATTCACCAAGGTAGTTAATTATTAAACAATTTAAATAAAAACCGATAAAGTGCTCTGATAAATTGCCTAGCATTCGTTAACCATTTAATTTTTATACAATTTTACTAAAAAAAATATTAGTTCGAAATTATTTTTTCGTATATTTTTAATTTTTGACAATTTCAATCTAAATCTAAATTTATGCAAACGTCAAACTGACATTTAAAACGTCAAAATGACAGTTAATATGTATATCAAAGTAAGGCTATATTCCGATATACACTGCGACCACTGACTTCTGACGTCACTCCTCTATACTGGATTGTCGTTCCGTTTTAGTTTTTATACTGGAAACGATGGTGAATTTTCTATAACGGAATACTCTGCAGTATACTGTACACCACCATTTTGAAATTAATGTCAAAATGAAGTGGCCAGATTCATAGTATTTATATGCATGACATCACTTGTAATATCCTCTGCTCATATAAAGTAGAATAAAAAATAAATAATTTAAATATTATTTTGTATCATATAATCTTTTACAAGTACCCAACTCAGGAAAAAATTCAAGAACAAAAAAATACTCCCACTGGCCCCATACATCCCTGGTCTAAATTATTATTATTTGATACTGGAAATTGATAACACTTATTAATACCAATCTCTGTATCAAGTTTCATAAGTGTAGCATAATGGGTTCTCTAGATATTAAATAAACACTAATTTTTGGTAAAAGACTGTAGCTCCCTCACGAAGAAATTTCGGACATAGGTTCACCTATGGTTTTTTGCTTAAAATTACATCGTCGATCTACTGTTCAATTTGTTTACACTAGTTGTAAATCATCCTGTATTTATTTTTTTGTATTTTCGGGCATAACTCCGACAAATATGCACCTATTCTGTTAATTTCTGTTTGTTTGAAACATTATACTTCCGAGGTAGTCCAATATAAATTACATCAGAATCTCATTTCGATTAAAAAAGTTATTTTTGAATATAAAAATATAAAAAAGTTACATTGATTTTTGAGGGCCGTAGCCCTTATTCCCTTATTCATAAAAATATATGAAATTATCACACTTCTGTTTTTCATTATTTCTCATTTTATTTAAAGTATAGTACACGTTTTAATTATTATGTTTTATAAATCTAAACATGTTCATATTTGTATTAACTATACAAACAAAAAATAGCGTATAGGTACAGAAGAGAGGTTTATTTATATAACGAAATAACATATATTAAGCTGGAAACTTCATTATAGCAGCTTACAAAAAAATAATTGGATATTTTGTAGTTTTTTTTCATACCAATTATGTACGTTTAAAACAATTGTGTACAGTACCTACCGCGTTTCCGAGAAAATGTTGTTTTTTTTAGGTGTGTTTTGTCTATCGAGTCGCTAGACTCATTTAGTTAAAGAGAAAATGTTAACATAAATATTAAAGTAGCAGTCTGTGCAATATCTCTGGTTAAAATCATCTACTGTTAAGTTACTCATAGTAAGAGTTTAGACAGCCAGAATCGATTTCGGATTGTAGTAGCCAAGTCTCATGCACAGTCGTATTTTCTGATTTTATCAATCAATATCAATATAGTAGAGGGAATAGAGACATAAAAAGTTATGAATAGTGATGCATTCGGGAAGTTGTTTTTTTTTTGGATTTTCTCTTTATATGTTCAAAGATGAGTTGAAAATCAAAATTTTAAAAAAATCGGCATGTGCGTCCCGAGAAAATTGCATAATTGTGCATTTTTGATACATTTCGAGTGTATCGCTACACAGTTTTTGAAATATCTCCGGTTCTATAGGTCGTAGGAAAATAAAAATAAAATTAAAATACTTATAAATAAATAGACTATAGAACGGCATAGGTAGCGTTACAAACGTATCATAACCTCAAAAATAAAAAAATTGTCTAAACATTTTTTTTATCACTAATAATTCAATAATTGACATAAAAATGAAGGGATTTTTACGAAAATAAGAGAAAATATGTATTTTTATGTTATAAATACATGATAAAATTTTCAAAAATAAAATTTGATTTTTACACCCACAATCGGCCATTTTTGAAAAAAAATGGAAAAGCTCGTAGGCGTAGGGTAAATTTTATTTTTTTTAATAGTAGACTTTTTTATGTACTTTCTTGTGAACATATGCCAAAATCTGTTAAATAAATTAAAATATGTATGTATTTTGTATTATATAATATTATCATATAAGAACCCAAGTCAGGAAAAAATTCGAGAACAAAAAAATACTTGATAAAAATCGGTGGGCCCACTGGCCCCATACACCCATGATCTAAATTATTATTATTTGATACTAGAAATCGATAACACTTAATAATACTAATCCCTGTATCAAATTTCATATCTGTAGTACAATGGGTTCTCTAGATATTAAATAAACACTAATTTTGTGTAAACGACTGTAGCTTCCTCACGAAGAAATTCTGGACATAGGTTCACATAAGGTTTTTTGCTTAAAATAACATCCTCGATCTACTGTTAATTTTTTTTACACTAGTTGTAATTCACTCTGTATATGTATACTTGTACATAATAGTATACCAAACTTTCAGAAAACTATTAAAAAACGTATACTTACATACACTAAAAAAATGTAAAAAAAGGTATCTATTCTACAGTTAAAATTGTCACAAAAATTTAAATAGATTATAATTTTATAATATATATTTTATAATATAATCGTTCCTTAAACATAACATTACTTTCAAAAAACGGTTAGACGCGATTCGGAGGACTTTGAACATGAAGGATAGGTAAGTAAATAAATAAATTTAACTGAGCCGGAACTTTAATCTCTTTACGAACCGGAGACAAAACGGTTCAGAAAATTGTATTGGTTAAAAATACTCGTTTTTCCCATTTAAAGAAAATACAAAAATGTTCCCCTCTATGAAATATAAGAAAGTATGCGCCTATGTGTGTGTATCATATATCAATGCTACCTGATTCCATGGTTAACCAGTTACAACAGAACAAGGTGATTCAGATTGATTTTCTTAATTATATAAGTGCACATGCATATTTTGCATTTGCTTATATAAACAAACATTAGATGAAACTCTCTTTAAAGCATAACATTATAATTAGTCATTCAGTCAGTGACGTAACCAGATTTTTTTAAGGGAGGGCAACATTTTTATCAGTGACCAGTGATATTTTACATACATATTATATAGTATAACCTGTGAGTTGGGGCGGGGGGGGGGGGGGTTTCGCCACTGCATTCAGTACGACATAATTGTACTGTTTGTTTACAATAATAAATTAAAACAGACACTCCCCTTTTTATACAATCAAGTATGATAATAATAACACAATTCTAACTCGTGATTTGAACGGAATTATATACAAAAGGAGGTGGGTAGATTAGGTCAATTAATAATTCATGCGTTTAACGCATGAATAATGAAATAATGAAATAATTCGAGATTTTGAATTTTCAAGAATTTTTTACTCAGAAACCATAAATATTAGAAAAAAATACAAGATACAAAATAATTTTATTTTGGTCTTATAAAGCCTTTATTTTAAAATTAAAAAAAAATGTTCTATTTATTTTATTTTAGCAAAAACAAAAAAAAAAGTGCGAAATGTTAAAAAAAAATTCTAGACTAAATCTCTAACAATAAGTTTCATTAGACTAAAATAAACATTTTTTGTTTCTTGTACTTTTTCTCTAAAGTTGATGATTTCTGAGTAAGAAAATCTTGAATATTCAAATCTCGAAATTATTTTGTTGGATATCTTGTAAAATTTAGGTTGTTCAAAAAAAAGTTTTCAATAAAAGATTCGTATTTTTTCACGTAGAATAAGATTACTAAATAAAAACTATAGGTTCCTATTTAAAAAAAATGATGTTGACCTTCACATATCCTTGAAAGCCACGATAAAATAACAATTAAATATTACTATTATATTACCCCTTTACAACCAAATTATTTTTTGGTTGAAATTTTTTTTTCAAATATGAGATGGTTCTGAGATAATAATCTGTAACACTTTAAATGCCCTATCCTGTATATAGATTAATTTCGTAAAATACCTTCATCAAAGTTTAAAATAAATTTGATTCCCATTCTCTCGTAATTCAAAAACAAATATGATATACATATACAGTGTATTCCAAATTGATTAGTAGCGTCGATTTATCTGAAAAACGGCTGTTTCGTGAAATCTCTTAGTAGTGAAATTTTTTTGATTAAATCGCTTGATTTTGATGTGTGTAAGTTTTCCGGATTCTTAGTGCCCCGGAACAGGGTCAAAAATGCCTTTGTTTATAACAAATTATTCAAAATATTAGCCGAACTATCGTCAAAAAACCTTATTTGACGATAGTTCGGCTAATATTTTGAATAATTTTTTTTTTAAATATAAGATGATGCACTACGAAAATACAAATAAAATGACACTAGGTAGAGGTTAAAAGGTCATTCCGTTCACCCGTAAAGAAATAAAAACCGCAGAAAACACGATATTTTTTAATTAAGATAAAAAAATAAATAAAACTCTTAATTTTTTAAAAATATCTTCAAAAGATAGCTTTTAACGGTATAAACTGATATGCAACATCTCATCTCATAGTTTTTGTTTAAACGTGCTCAATAAATGAATTACGAAAATTTTTGAAGGTCAAATTCATTGGGTGTAAATACTGTAGGGCCAAAAATATTTTTTTTTAAATTAAGGTTTGAGAGAGTACTATCAAAATTTAAAACAGTTATTTTTTCAATTACTCTTTGACTCTCTGAAAACCACCCTCAAAATTTGAATTTTAAATACTAATAAATAAGTCTACAATTCATGTTGCCTTGGAAACAGATGCAATTAAATTTAAATAAATAAATAAATAATTGTATTTTTATTATTTATAACAAATTAGAAGCATTTATATACAGATATCATTGCATATTTGAATTCTACGGAAAAAAATAACCGGGTTTAAAAAAAATACATCTCTCTACGTCAAAAATTGGCCAAGTTATTCATTTTTTACTAATTGTTAAACATATTAACCATAGGAGTCACGTGACCACAAATGAATCGAGAAAATTTTAAATTTTTAAATTTTGATAGTACTCTCTCAAACCTTAATTTTAAAAAAAATATTTTTGGCCCTACAGTATTTGCACCCAATGAATTTGACCTTCAAAAATTCTCGTAATTTATTTATTGTGGCCGCTTAAACAAAAACTATCAGATGAGATGTTGCATATCAGTTTATACCGTTAAAAGCTATCTTTTGAAAATATTTTTAAAAAATTAAGAGTTTTATTTATTTTTTTATCTTAACTTTAAAAATATCGTGTTTTCCGCGGTTTTTATTTTTTTACGGGTGAACGGAATGACCTTTTAACATCTACCCAGTGTCATTTTATTTGTATTTCCATAGCGCATCATCTTATATTTAAAAAAAAAAAATATTCAAAATATTAGCCGAACTATCGTCAAAAAACCTTAATTTGTTATAAACAAAGGCATTTTTGACCCTGTTCCGGAGCACTGAGAATCCGGAAAACTTACACACATATTCTTGAAACCAAAATCAAGCGATTTAGTCAAAAAAATTTCACTACTAAGAGATTTCACGAAAAAATATAATTCGACGCTACTAGATTAAGCCATAGGAAATTTAACATGGGAGCAATTAGAAATGTTGTAGTAGCCTTTGATCGAATTTAACGATGTGTCATTGGTGCATTTTGAAATGCCGCCACAAAATTTAATAAAATTGTCATCAGTATTTTGTTTTCAATTTTATATCTGTCAAAATCATGAAAATAATCATAATTAAAACATTTTAATCGCAGAATTTGTAACATATTGGTGCAAGTAACGAATTAAACTATTAATTAATTATACTATTGTAATTTTATCTGGGATGTTTTATTTAATTTTATGTTGTGTTTTATTCTTTACTTTCTATGATACTCCAGTTTATATTTATGCATTTATTTTTTACACACAAATTAAATGATTGTATGTTAATTTCTAATTTAAACTTACAAAATTTTACTGGAACGAAATCAGTAAACAGTGGATACATAAAAAGAACTATATTTAATTTTAAAAATACATTAAGAATAAATAAAGTATAACAAATGTTCTTTCAGTTCTTCTAAATTATTGAGTATATTGTGTTTATGAATCGGTTATAGTCAATGATTCTTCTGACTTTAAGTTTGGATTTTAAACAGCTCCTTTCTTCAAAATTGCGATACATATTATGCCCTCTAAAACATATTAATTTATTTTCGTTACTTAATTTAATTTTAGTTATTATTATTTATTTTATTACCTATGCTTGAAATATGAAGTATTGTTACTCATTGGTATTGGTCAGTTCTCAAATTCGACGCTAAATAAATCTCTTACTTAGAAATAACTCCTAAATGTATCCATTTGCAATTTTTCTTTAATCGTGTACTACACTCGGCGTCAAAAAAATCGCACCTTTTAAAAGATCTACTTCAAACAACTTTAAACCTTATTTGGAATCAATGATGAGGGTAATGTTAGGTATCATTTGAAAGGTAATGAAAAGGAGTACCCAAAAACAATTAAATTAATATTTTTTTTTATTGGAACCGCTCAAAAAAAATAAAAGTTTACAAAACAATAAAAATCCTTAATTAAGCCTTAATTAAAAACAGATTAATTACACAAAAAAAAATTACAAAAAGTTGCTTAAAACTAACCTAATACCTAGTGTTACCCAACCTTGCCCTGATGACGGCTTCCGTACGCTCCCTCATGGATCTTACCAATTTCAGAAGCTCTTCTGGAGGGATACTGGCCCATTCCTCAATAACGGCCTCTTCGAGCTCCTGAAGAGTCGTGGGAGCGGGATCACGAGACCGAACCTTGCGCTTCAAATGGCCCCAGAGATGCTCTATCGGGTTCAGGTCTGGACTTCTCGCTGGCCACTGCATGACAGAGATCCCGACCTCTTGAAGGTAGTCGCACACAATTACTTCAGTGTGAGCACGAGCGTTATCATGCATTAATGTAAACCCCTCGCCAACAAAACCGGCATAGGGGACCACATACTCTTCTAGGATCTCTGTGACATCCGGTGAGCAGTCAGCGACCCTTGCTCTCGAGCACCTCCAGTCCGGAAGACGCAAACAAGGTCGGTTTTGTCGTCGACCGATATGCCGCCCCAGAACATACAGGAACCACCCCCTTATTCTACTGTCTCCTGGTTACAGACATAGGCAAAACGTTCCCCCTGTCTTCTGTACACTCTTCTTAACGTTTCGCCCAAGCCTGCATTCAGGAGAATGTAGAATAAGGGGGCGGTTCCTGTATGTTCTGGGGCGGCATATCGGTCGACGATAAAACCGACCTTGTTTGCGTCTTCCGGACTGGAGGTGCTCGCGAGCAAGGGTCGCTGACGCCGGTTTTGTTGGCGAGGGGTTTACATTAATGCATGATAACGCTCGTGCTCACACTGAAGTAATTGTGTGCGACTACCTTCAAGAGGTCGGGATCTCTGTCATGCAGTGGCCAGCGAGAAGTCCAGACCTGAACCCGATAGAGCATCTCTGGGGCCATTTGAAACGCAAGGTTCAGTCTCGTGATCCCGCTCCCACGACTCTTCAGGAGCTCGAAGAGGCCGTTATTGAGGAATGGGCCAGTATCCCTCCAGAAGAGCTTCTGAAATTGGTAAGATCCATGAGGGAGCGTACGGAAGCCGTCATCAGGGCAAGGTTGGGTAACACTAGGTATTAGGTTAGTTTTAAGCAACTTTTTGTAATTGTTTTTTGTGTAATTAATCTGTTTTTAATTAAGGCTTAATTAAGGATTTTTATTGTTTTGTAAACTTTTATTTTTTTGAGCGGTTCCAATAAAAAAAATAATTAATTTAATTGTTTTTGGGTACTCCTTTTCA
Organism: Sialis fuliginosa; assembly: GCA_961205875.1. Classification (NCBI taxonomy): domain Eukaryota; kingdom Metazoa; phylum Arthropoda; class Insecta; order Megaloptera; family Sialidae; genus Sialis; species Sialis fuliginosa. Next base: position 30,372,801 of record OY540812.1, on the reverse strand, counting down.
TTACCTTTCAAATGATACCTAACATTACCATCATCATTGATTCCAAATAAGGTTTAAAGTTGTTTGAAGTAGATTTTTTAAAAGGTGCGATTTTTTTGACGCCGAGTGTAGTTAATTATAATATCAGAATGAATAATGTTTTAATTATTTATTCTGTGATTACAATAAATATTAGTAATTTTTGACAGATATAAAAATGAAAACAAAATACTAATGGCAATTTTATAAAATTTTGTGGCGGCATTTCAAAATGCACCAATGATATATCGTTAAATTTGACCAAAGGTTACTACAACATTTCTAATTGTCCCTATGTTAAATTTCCTATGGCTTAATCGATTTGGAATACACTGTATGTATGTAATTATTTTAATGTCCAGTTTAATGAGAACGGATTATGATGAATTATAACAAAGATTATCAAAAAATAAGGGCACGAGTTCTATTCGCACTTGTATGTATGTGACCATGGGCGTAGCCAGGATTTTGTTCAGGGGGGGGGCAAAATTTTTTTTTGGTCGGCGTGTTTTGCCTAGGACCCCGAGGTAATGAGAGAGGGGTGAGCAAAAAAAGCTCTCGCATTATTATAGTAACCTTACCTAAAAAGTTTTATAAAAAAAATTTTTAATAAAAATATTTTCAATAGGCCTCAAATTTTTGGCGTAAGAACGACTCTGATAAATGGCCATTAATGTAAACAAAATTTGGTAAATCCTTTTTTTCTTAAATTAAATTCTTTCGTTTCGTTGCAAAATTAACATTTTCATTATTTATTATATCTCTAGATAGGTGCGCAAAAAGTAACAATGAAAAGTTATTCTTTTTTTCATTTCTTCTTTTATTTTCGCCACATTTTTTTCAATCAATTAAATTTATATGTATATGCATATCTTTTTGAAGACAAAATCCTCTACAAAAATGTACTCTACGTTGCTATTTTGGTGTTTTTTTTTATTTATAATTTTTTGATTTATTGTAAAAAATCGATCTAATTTGAATTGATAATACACATGTATAGTTGAAATATCAAAAAAACTTTTTTTTGTATAAAAAGGATAAAAAGGCAATGCCATGATTAGTTTACCCGCTATAACAAGAGATTGCAATAAAAAACAATGATATTTAAATTTTCAAATCTAAAAATGTCAATATTTAGCCAACGAACTGATTCATTTGTTACTCTTAGTTCACGAGCTAGGGGGAGGGGTAAGCTTTATGGGTAGTTATTTTAACACAAAACACAGTTTTCACTCTTGCCAACACTGCGACTTTTTCCTTTAGGTGTTTTTATTTTATTTTTAATTTTCCCTGATATTTTAGTTTACATGTAAAAATAAAGGATTGTGATTAAAAAAAACTTTGATATTTGATTTTCTGGACTCAAAATATAAATTTACGTTCAAAAATCCAATGGACATCATACTGACAATAATACTGATTTACTTATTACTTTTTGTCCACAAGCTAGGGGGGGGGGCAAACGCCCCCCCCCCCCTGCCCCACCCTGGCTACGCCCATGTGTATGTTTTTTTTCAAATTGCATTCTATCCATAGATATAGAAGCCATCGACTGTACACTCTGTATTAACATCTTAATATATAAAAACGGTATGTAACATATGTATGTGATCTAATTATTGAACGTATCGAAGCCATATTCACACTATATGTTTGTTTGTTACTCCGATAAGTTTATAGATTTTTTGGATTCGATAGGTGGTGCTGAGGTCGAGATATTTCGAAAAATTGTATTTATATTATGTATATCAAAACCTATAGGTTTTTTGTATGTGAGATCATCAGGCCGGAACCACTGGACGTATCGAAGCCATATTCACACCATATGTCCGTTTGGTGCTACGTTAAGCTTTATCTCTATAAACTCTATATGGTTCTATCACTTTTTTCTATGTTAATATTGCATTTCTATTTTTCAGATGCCAGCATTAAAACTATTCGGACGAAAATGGCTCACCTCCACAGACGATTTGGTTTTTCCCGGTCTCTTCGAGTTTGCATTCAGAAGTGTATGGTAATTATACTATATATCGTTTAATTAACAACCACAAACTCCTCGTGGCTTCACCCCAGTGCCAGATTAACAACGTAGTAGGAGTAGCAAATACTACGGGCCCCGCGTCTCTGGAGGGCCCGCGGGAAAATATCTTTTATTGGACTTACCACTTACCGTCCAATGGTTGATACGGGGTGTCCAAATCTACACTAATTAATAATTTAAATTTAGGGTTTCCGATCTCAATTCGATTTAATCGAAAAATCGATTTTTGAATCTCCGATCTTTGATTTTTTTAAATCGATTTTTCTAAATTTGCTCAAATCAAATCAAGAATATTTTTTTTGTAAAAGTGGTGTTTTATTATACACTCCTCAAAAAAATTAAGGGATAATTAAAAAAAAGTAAAACAAAAAATTCTAATTTTCAAACAATTATATTTCCGCGAAAATTCATTTGATTTGCGTGTTCCAAAGCTCATTCTAAATCAAGTCAGTCAGCGGAGTAGTTAGAGGGTGGGTAGGGTAGCGAGGCGGTCCGACCCGAATGACAACCTGAAGGGGTGACACCTTTCTTATTTGTTAAAAAATAAAGCCTATTTACCCATAGACATAGAGCATGGACCGCGCATCTGATTCGAAAACAGAGCCGTATCAAAAGAAAGAGATGGAAAATGATTTGGGATATACTTGTCCTTATTTAATTCATTCATTTATTTCATTCTTATTAGAAAAAGATGTATCCCGAAAAAATGGTGTAACATTTCTTCAAAACAGTGAGAGAGATACGGTGGCGTTTGGGATATATCTTTCTTTTTTTCTAATAAGAAAGAAATAGTTACTTCTGTTTAAATAAGGACAAACCATTTACTATCTCTTTCATTTGACACGGCTCTGTTTTCGAGTTAGATGCGCGGTCCATACTCTATGTCTATGGTATAATATTTACCTCTTTTTTGGTTATTTAAAGATTCCAATGGGAAAAATGTCTAATAAATTGAGTGAATTGACTTTTTTATTATTGAAAGTCTATAGAGGTGATCACCATCCAATTTATTTGAAAAATAGATACCACTGATATTTTTATGTCATTAAAAATTCATTGGGGGTGACACCCGCTTAATGTGCAAAAAAAAATTATTGACTTTTTTCGGGAGGAGTGGGTGAAACTATCGATTTACTCCGCCACTGCCAAGGGCCTCTTTATAACATTTGCTACAGGCCCCGCGCTTGCTTAATCCGGCACTGCTTCACCCACGTTTAAAAAAACCGACTTCAAAAGACCCTCAAAATACTTAAAAGTATGTAAATGAAAATTATATTTAACAGTTTTTCAAGTAATTATCAAGGTAGATTGTCAGTATTTTTAGTTTTTTTAAATCCATGGTAAACAAAAAAATCATCTTAATCGGTACATGTTTGTCAAAGTTATGCCCGAACATTGAACATATTATATAACATACATATGTTATATACATATATATATTGTCGAATTGAGAACGTCCTCCTTTTTTTAAGTCGGTTTAAGCTGTTCAAATTAAACGATTTAGGGGCTTTTCAAGTATTACGTAAGCACATTTTCGTCAATTTTGGACTCCCCTCGACCATTCTATAAGACAAAATAAAAAAAAGTTATGACGTAAGAACCTTTTTTATGATTTTTTCCATTAACAGTTACAATTTTTCTAATTGTAAATAAGATAAGCATTTTGATAACGTTTAATCGATTAAAGAAAATTGGAGCTAATGGTAATACCAAAAATTATTTTCAAAAGGGGATGTTCAAATATTACGTAAGCGGCCTTATGGGGTGGGAGTTAATTTTTTTTATTATTTTGCTGATAAAGGGAATGTAGGGTGGGGTAAACCAAAAATCTATCGGTAGGTAAAACTACAAAATAATTAATATTTTAAAATATTATCCATTATTGAAAGGGACCAAAAAAAAAAATTAAAGCTGAATAAACAAGTTAACTGACCAATGTATTGGTTTAACTGAAAAAAAAAATCCGGTAAATGCACAGTGCTTCCTCGTGCTAAATTCACTAAAACCGATAGTGTTCAGATAAATTGCCTGGCATTGGTTAACCATTTAATTTTTATACAAATTTTACTAAAAAATCTTAGTTCGAATTTTTTCTTAAAACGCACCTGAATATTTTTTCATATATTTTTAATTTTTTGACAATTTCAATCTAAATCTAAATTTATGCAAATGTCAAAATGACATTTAAAACGTCAAAGTGGCATTTAAAACGTCAAAATGACACTTAATATATCCAATCAAATATCAATTTAGAAAAACAAAACACGAATTTTTAAAATTAATTTAGATAAATCTTTGTAAGGGAATATTTTACAACAAACGTAGTAGACCCATATTATAGGAAATTTAATTCTCTACAAAAAATATTCTATAAAATTTTCTCGTAACATGTGTCGTTCTTGAGATATCTTGAAAAAATAAATATTTTGGGGTGTCACCCCTCCCCCTTACACACGATTTTGATGATTTTGAAATGGGACCGTCCTCAAACCAAACCCAACCATCCGACCAAGTTTCAATAATATCGGTTCAGTGGTTCATGAGTTATGCGTGTGACAAGGATTCAGGGGACAGACGGACGGACGGACAGACACACGGACACACGGACAGACAGACAGACACGGAACGAAAAGTGTTTGTCTTGACGTGAAACGGATAAATAAATTAAAAATTTTGAAATTGGAGAACTTTTTTTTTGTCTCAATCTGAAACGATCACATAGCTTCTCGTATCTTCGATATTGCGAGGAAGCAATAAAAATTTAGGAAAATTTTTGTGTCCCACTATTTCTTATGATTGCGGGATAGCTGTAACTCAAAAAAAAATATGCTAAAAAATCTCAACACTAGAAACTTGAAGCTTTAAAATGCTTTTTGTTTTATTTGTATACGACCATTTTTTACAGAGATACAACTCTTCAAAAAACACTTTACAAAAAGTTGTAATTGTTTGTTCCTTTAATTTTTTGGATAAGTGTACAAAAAATATTTTTAACTTTTTGTAAGTATTTTTATTACATTTGTACTATTTTTTTACTAAACATGTTTCTACGAAATTTAATGTCAGATATAATTCCTTTATACTTTTTCTTTTGTATATATTTTATAAATTCAAATTTTGTTTACGTTTGCATTTAATAATATGCATATATGGCATATTTTCTTGTATAATATATTATATATAGAGCTGTTCTTGGAATTTCGCTAAGAAAGTGTGTGGGGTGAGGTGGGGGTGAAGTGTAGGGGGGGTTACACGCGACATAGGTTGATGTATAATATCATTTTATATTTAATATAAAATATCAAAATATTAACAATATTTTTTTGTAGTTGATTTAAAAATTGACAGAATTTTAAATTAAAAATAATTTGTGAATATTTTTTTTTTGTTTTTTTTTATGAAGAAAAAAAACATTTTTAATATAAGCTTTCATTTAAAAAATAATTTTTAAAAAGTACAAATGTGGTGTGTACCTCTCACATAAGCGCACAGTTGAAGTGAAACTTCATTTATTTTCATTAACTTATTAAATAAATCAATAATCAAAAGAACTATTTTAACACAACTGATCAATGTGAAGTTAAATAAAAGTTTGTCAAAAAAAAAGTTAAAGAACCCTACACAATATCAATGTAAATTAGAGTATAGTCAAATTGGCTGAAGCTAAAATATTTCTTCAGGTACATATACTGGTATATACAGGGTGAGTCATATCAGGTGGAACAATCTTGAACCGTGGATTGAGAAAAATATTTTTAGCAAAAAATATTATATAAACATGTGTCTGGAAATTTGTCATGAGGGGGTACAGCTCTCCAAAAATTTTATTCAAAATTAGTTTTTATTTAATATCTGGAGAACTAAAAAGTTATGAAATTTGATACGGGGTTTAGTATTAATAAGTATTATAGATTTCCAGTATAAACCAATTATAATTTAGACCAGGGCTGTATGGGGCCAGTAGGCCCATCGATTTTTATCTAGTATTTTTTTTGTTCTTTAATTTTTTCCTGTGTTAGACATTTGAATAAGACTGTATGAGACAAAATACACAAAAATATACTTTGCTCATTCATCGTAGGATAAACCGTTTACGAGCAATATCGATGCAAAAGAAAGCATGCAGAATTTTACTTAATACGGATGCTTCAAATTAAACAAAATAAATCTATATTCCTGTTCTTTGATTAAAAGTAAAAAAAAGTTCATGTACTAATATCACCGAATACGTGTCCTCTTAGACCTATAGCCAGTTTTATTAATGTTGCAAGTAATTTACTAACATAACTAGAAAGCTATACTTAAAATGGCTATTTGTTGGTAAGGATGAATTTTTGGAGGTATATTTTTATTATTTTTTTGTCTTATTTTTTATCATAGAACAAGAATATAAAAATATTTTTTGTAATTTGAAGCATCCGTATTAAGTAAAACTCAGCATTCTTTCTTTTGCATCCATATTTCTCGTAAACGGTTTATCCTATGATAAATGAGCAAAGTATATTTTTGTGTATTTTATGTCATACAGTCTTATTCAAATGTCTAACACAGGAAAAAATTAAAGAACAAAAAAATACTAGATAAAAATCGGTGGGCCTACTGACCCCATACAGCCCTGGTCTAAATTGTAATTGGTTAATACTGGAAATCAATAATACTTATTAATACTAAACCCCGTATCAAATTTCATAACTTTAGCATAATGGGTTCTCCAGATATTAAATAAAAACTAATTTTGAATAAAATTTTTGGAGGGCTGTAGCCCCCTCATGACAAATTTCCGGACACATGTTTATATAATGTTTTTTGCTTAATATATTTTTCTCAATCCACGGTTCAAGTTTGTTCCACCTGATATGACTCACCCTGTATATTTGAATTTCTAACCTTTGAACTTGAATAAATAAAAAACTGTCCATTCCCAGACCTTGTATCCATGGAAACATTTGATCACGAGATATCATACCCTAATTTACATTGTATACGTTTACACAGCGCTCTTAACCGTTTCAAGTGATGCTATTTACACATACGAGAATAAGTGACGTCAGCTGGAATTATAATTCCGATTTGAAATACACTATAAGTTCGATGGTATACCAACAAGAAATCTCAAAAATATTTCGTCTCCTTTACGTCCCACGAATCACGTTTCTTTTGTTTCCATCTGTTCGTCTCAGGTGTTTTAACCATATATTAACTGACGACGCTTTTTCATATGTTAATGCGAAGTGTATTACGATGAAATTCCTATACTCCGTATAGATACTTATATTTTTTGAGGTTGGATAAATAGATATAACTAAGGTAACGGCACCGGTCTTGGCAAGCACCCCAGTAATGGCAAATGTTTAATTAAATGTCCTGAATTTGAAATATGTGATGATATTTGATTATAATAATTTCTGAATATTAATCTATGTATATTTAACTGTCTTACAGCGTGATTTGATGACAATCGGCCAATAGGTGTCAAAATGGTGGACATTTAAACATCGCGGATCAGTCGAAATTTACGTAGTGTGTATTTTCTTATGTAAATGATTAGTGGAGCGAGTTTGATTATTAGTGATTTTTATGCTGCTTAAATTTTTTTTTTAAATGAAATTAATATGTTTCATTCTTGAACATATCTTAAAGATAAGGTCACCACTAAATTTAATTTTATTGTTCTAGGAGGGGTTTTGTGTTCAATAACCATTACTGGGTATTCATTTTTCACTAATACCCAGTAGTGGCAGCGATGTTTTCAAATGTAGTTTTCATTACTAGGTGTGAAAAATGTTAAGCAGGCGGGTTAAAATTATTAATATATAGTGAATTATAATTCTAAAGATAAATTTGCAATTAACATATTCAAATTAGGTCAGGTAAGTATTAAGGAAAATTTACGATTGATATTATTTTATGCAAAAATATATAAAAACATAAAGTCAAATTCAAGGTAATTGTTATGTTTGTTTGAATTGTTTAATGTACAAAAAAATATTGAAAAATTAAGGCAGATCCGTATTAAGGAAGTAATTTAAATAATATTTTCTAAAAAACTATATTCTATAGTTATAAGGTAAAAAAATAGTTGTTATATTGACAGTATTTGAACAAATTATAATATTGAAAATAAAGAACAGGCCCGTATTAACGAAAATTTATAATATTTTATATTTAAAATATACAAAAATTTAAAGAAAAACTTAGACAGTTATGTTGATATAATTTAAATAAAATATAGAACTGTGCAGTTTAGGCAGACCTGTAATAACGAAAATTTACAAATGATTTTTATCGTAAAAAATACAAAAAAAGAAAAATTAATGATAGTTATGTTAGACGTACCCACTTCGCTCGCGTTGTATAATTTTTTATACTTATTAACAGTAAAAATAATATTATTTTAAGATAGATATTGAAATATAATTTTTTTTATATTTTTTGCTTTTTATTCATTATAAGATACTGGCATAACATATGTGATGTGAATTCATCATCAGAAGAAAGTGTGGTTAACATAAAGACGACTGTTAATTAACTTGCTTACTATAAATTTATAATTTATAAATTTTTATAATTAATTGTTAGTTAAATACTTGCTTATTATTTGTGATTTATAATTTGTTAATTAAAAAAATAAATTTAATTGTGTAACTATCACACATGTGTTTTACTAAAGCATCTGCACAAATTATATTTGATAATATTAATTGTATATTTTTCTTAATACGCCCCAGACTCAAAAATCACAATATAACAACTGCGGATGGTAAACATGTTCATGTTTATATAATTTTTATGAAAAAATATTCATTATAAATTTTTCTTAATACGTGCCTGACTAAAATATTAATATATACATTTTTGGTTTAACTACATCAATGCTATAACGGTTTCATTTTTATACAATTTTTATTAGAAAATATTAATTATAAATTCTTTTTAATACGTGCCTGGTTTAAATATACAATATGCATTATTGGTTTAGTTACATCAAAGTCATAACTACCATTATTTAATATTTTCATTTTTATAGAATTTTTATCAGAAAATTTTCTAATTATAAATTGTTCTTAATACGTATCTGACTAAAATATTCATATATACATTTTCAGTTTAACTACATCAATGTCATAACTGTCATTGCTTGTTTCATTTTTATATAGTTTTTATTGGAAAATATTAATTATGAATTCTTCTTAATACGTACCTGACTAAAATATTCATATATACATTTTCGTATTAACTACATTAATTCCATAACTTAATACTAAATGGTTTCGTTTTATACAGTTTTATTGGAAAAATTAATTTTAAATTCTATTTAATACGTGCCTGGCTTAAATATTCAATATACATTATAAGTTTAATTACATAGATATAACAACTTCCATTGGTTAACATTTTCATTTTTAAACAAATTTTATGAGAAAATACTAATTGTAAATTCTTCTTAATACGTGCCTGGCTTAAATATTCAATAACATTATCGGTTTAATTACATCGATATCAAAAGTTCCATTGCTTAGTATTTAATTACTTATGATTTATTATTAAATATTAACTATAAATTTTACTTAATACGACCCTGCTCTAATTAAAAATGTAATCTATTATTTACTTATTTATTTATTGTATGACATTTCATGATATTTACCTTTAGTTTAAAAAAAAAATGTTTATAACAAAGTACTAGAAATATCATTTTGCCATCACTGGGTTGCCATAACTGGTTTTACCTCTGCCACTACTGGAGAAAAAACATGATCAAAATAAAAGGCTATAATTTAAAGAAAAAAACTATATTTGCGGATTTTGGTAATGAAATTGATTAAATAAAGAGTTACTTGTTTTATTAGTAACATGAGTTCATGAAAATTACAAAAAACAAGCTCATTAATCCAAAAAAACTTAAAACTTGCTCTTATAGTGGCCACCATTGGTGCCTTTACCTTATGTCAATGCAGTTTACACGCATTTTTATTCCTGCTCTATTCCGGTTTACTTATGCTATTCCCGTAGACCAAGAGGAACAGCATAACTAAACCCGATTAGTTATGTCGGGTGTAAAGTGCCGTTTACACGGACTTACACCCGGTTTAACTATAACCGATGTAATAAAACCGGGTATAAAAGTTCGTGTAAACGGCACTTTACATCCGACATAACTAATCGGGTTTAGTTATGCTATTCTTCTTGGTCTACGGGAATAGCATAAGTAAACCGGAATAAAGCAGGTATAAAAATGCGTGTAAACTGCATGGACAGGGCCGTAACTACCACCGGGGCAGTGCCGCGGGGCCCCCGAGGGTAGAGGGCCCCGCGGCAGCGTAAAACTTTTCTTTTTATTTGGTTCTTGAAAATGTTAAACAAATGTTTCACATATTTTGATTTTAATGACTTTTGTTTCGTTGCGAACTTGAATTTTACATTTATTATTCATGAAAATATTTAATAGGAAATGTACAATTACATAAACTTGAAATTGTTGATTAAAAAAAAAAGATAATTAAAATTTAAATTACAAATAAGTGGTACATTTCTAAATAAGGATCAAAAATAAAAAGATCTTCAATTTTTCATATTTTCGGGGGCCCTCAGTCTCAACTTGCCCCAGGGCCCCCGAGCCTGTAGTTACGACCCTGTGCATAGACATAGTTATAGTAATGCACTTCGCATTAACATATGAAAAAGCGTCGTCAGTTAAAATATGGTTAAAACACCTGCGACGAAGAGATGGAAAACAAAAGAAACGTGATTCGTGGGACATAAAAGAGACGAAATATTTTTGAGATTTCTTATTGGTACACCATCGAACTTGAAACTGACGTCACTTATTCTCATATGTGTAAACAGCACCACTTGAAACGGTTTAACTACATCGGTTATAATAAAACCGGAATAAAGGCGCTGTGTAAACGTACTCATTGATGTTATGTAGAATCCTTTATATATTTTCATACTATTCAATTCTAAAAAAAACACTTTATACAGAATGAATAAAAAAAATAGAATATTGCTTATATATTTTCTAAAATATTCATTATTTAAAAAAATGTTTTATTAAAAGTTTTTAGAAAAATTATTTCCTATGAAATGCTAATCTTCACAAAATTTTGGTGCTATCAATTAGGTACATTACTATGGCATCCACTCTATTTTTTAAATGACAACATATATTTTTTATTGATTCTATAAATAGATCTTAATTTTTTGCATAAAACCCTATAAAATTTTAATGAGATTGCAAACGAAAATTTTTGTTGATATTTGATTACTGCCATTCAGGGACCTGAACCTAAACCCGAAAAAACCAGTATTTTTCATTAACCCGAACCCGAACTAATCCGTTATATTTCAAAGTCTAAGAATCTGAATCCGAATCTTTTCATGGATAACCAGTAACCATATACAATAAGTATTTGTTTGAATAAATTAATTTTAATATTTTTCTCCAATAATTTTTAAAAGGGATTATAAAATCATATATTAATCAACTAGTAGATTAATATATGATAAAATGTATTAACTTAAAATCTGTTTGAATTTTATTGTGTGATGTGAGTTATCAAGTCCACTACAAATATTTACAAATTTTTTATTATCTTTTTCAATTCTATAACTGAATTATATTTTTATTTGCAAAAAAATCTGAAAATTAGATATTTCAATCTTTAAAATGTAATTTTTTTTTTCCTTTTTCTAGCCATAATTTAAAGACTATTCATTTTTTTCTTCAGAAAATATTTTATTTATTAATTATAATTTTTTCCAACCAATTAATTTTCTTTTAATTACAAAGAATCCGACTCCGAACCAGAACCCCAAAAAAATAATGGTTTTTGAGCCCAAATAGTTTACATCATACTGAACCTAAACCCAAACTAAAATTTATATTTGAACCCGAACCGAACTCGAACCATAAATAAATTCCGGTTCAAGTTCCTGCTACCATTATTGGATATTAATCTATACATACATTTAACTGTCTTACAACATGATTTGGTGACAATTATGTTTAAAAATAGTGGTTCGTAAATAATTAATGAAGTGAGTAAATTTAACGATTCATTATTTTATAACGTTTGTGTCGTAGTACTTATAAGTTTGTAATCTTCTCGAGTGTTCATCACTGCGTATTTATTATTGGTTTTACTTCATTACTGGAGAAAAATCATAAACAAAATAAAAGGCTATAATTAAAAAAAAATTATATTTGCGGACTTTAATTAAATTGATTTAATGAAGGGGTACTTGTTTTATTAGTAACATACTACATGGGTTAAAAAGTATTTGCCCTGACATACAGATGGCGACATAAACAAAAATCCTTATGCTTCCCATAGAGTACCAACCTTAACTAGAATACTGCCAAGTTTCATGACATTTCATGTACTCTTGTTCAAATTACAGCCTTCGAAGTGACGCTGCTATCGTTATTTTTTTAATCATGGAAAAAAGGAATTTCGTGTTTTCATTAAACATTGTTCTTTGTTAAGGAACAATACGTCCAAGCAAAGGAATGGCTTGATAAGTGTTACGGCACATCTGCCTCAAATAATTCAACCGTAAAATATTGGTTTGCTGAGATATATCATGAACTACGAACACAAATAATACACCATGTACGTTCAGGATACCGCGTTTTTTAACAATTGAATAAAAAATGAACGTATTCGACTTTCAAAGCAAAATTTGGCACTGTTTCACCACAATAAGAAGAATTTTTTCATGTGATTTGTGACAATGAATGAAACATGGATCAATTACTACACCGAAGTCCAATCGGCAGTCAGCAGAATGGTTATTGCATGATGAAAGCCATCCAAAACACCCAAAAACAACAACAACAGTCTTTCGTAAAGTTCTTGTTAGTATTTTTTGGGATGCACATGGTATAATATTTATTCACTACCTTCAACATGGTAGAACAATCAACAAAGAATATTACTGTGCATTACTAGATCGATTGGACGACGAAGTCAAGGCAAAACGGCCGCAAATGGCGAAGAAAAAAATGCTGTTTCTCCAAGACAATCCACCATCTCACAAGGCTCACGCTACGACCGATAAATTGAAGAATTTGCGCTATGAATTGGTTCCGCACCCACCGTATTTTCCTGACTTGGACCCCAACGACTACTACTTTTTCCGAAATAGAAAATGTGTCTCTCTAACAAAAGATTTTACTCTAATGAAGAGGTCGAGTTGGAAACAAACGCCTATTTTGTGGGACTTGACGCGAACCACTATAAGACCGGTAGCGAAATGTTAAAGGACCGTTGGAAAAAGTGTATTACTCTAGGTGGAGATTATGTCGAAGAATAAAAGAGTTTTTTCATTAAAAAAAATCGTTTTTTCATTGTTAGGCCAAAGACTTTTCAGCCTATGTAATAAGTTCATGATAATTACAAAAAAGTAGCCCATCAATCCCAAAAAACAATATACCTTGTTCTTAAACCGTTCAAATTAAACCCCTTCATCCCCGGGTGTGGAGGTTGGGACTATTTTTCCCATAATGTACAACACATGAATAAACGATTTCCGTAAGTCTACCTAGTGCTCAGATGGGGCAGAAAAATGTATCATCAGATCTTGTACTACTTGTTGATTGAACTGATTACAAAATTATACCTATAGATAAATTTCTTCTGTAGGATTTCGTGGCCGTTGTTCACAAGAGCTAACTTTTCGGGCTGTTGTCCACGTTGTCATATGATATTACTTAACGTTTCAACTCTCATATGGAGTATTCAGAAGTGTTTGAAATAACGTAGCCAACAGCCCGAAAATTTAGCTCTTATACCTATAGATAATTGTTAAAATCGTATTTGTATTGATTTATTTATTTCTTGTTTATTTCATTTTTTGTGTCACGTCAGAGTAAATTTTAATTAAATTATCATCCCCGCTTTAAATTCATATTAAATATTAAAACATATATTTACACTAATGGACTAATAAGTGCTTTATCTTACTCTTTCTGTATTTCAACTGTAAAAGATTTTCTCAGAATACAAAATGAGGAGATGTGTTTAAAAGAAATCTAATTAGTGAAAAAATATTTTTTTTATAAAATTAACGAAAAAGTAATAAAAAGTATTTCTGTGTGAAAATTTCACATAAAAAAATTTCTTGGAAAAGTAAAATGTATATTAATAACATAATTTTTTTAATAAACGTACAACTACGTCGTTCTGGCGGTCTTTTTAGTATAGAGATTGAAATTTTGAATTTGATATTTAATTTGAATCCAACTTTATCGAATTGTTAAGTGCGTATCGAATCTCTAGTACTAGTGTCCCGTAATGTATAATTTTTCAATTTATTCCATTATTAATTTAAAATTTTAGCAAAGTTAAGAACTACGAGTAACTATGTAGTTATATTAAATAGTTCGTCTTTTTAAAAACAGATATCTCCAAATATATGTTATATATTTTTATAATAGTTTTTAATTATTTTTGAAATAAATAGTTAAGTGCGGCAAGTGTTTTAATTTTCTTGTGATCTCGACATCATTATTCATATTCCCAATTTTATTCAGATTTTTCTCACTTTTACTTTCAGAGATATGGGCAGAGGACAAAATATTTTTACAATTTTTTTAATTTTTTTTTTTTAAATTAAGATTTTAATAATAACAGAACATATTATACATATTTAAATTTCTTGAAATTTAAGCTTTCATTTGATACCCCATTCGAGGGGATTGAATTTTAAGAATGTTAACCTATTTTCCCCCCTTAAAAAGGGCTAAAAAAAACTATTCATTTTTATTTTTATAACTCAGGTTTATTGTTGGTCTACAATTTATTATAATTATGCCAAATCTCAGCTTTCTATGTCAAACTGTTCAGTAACTATGGAAAGTTGTGACGGACAGACACAGTGTTGATTCCTTTTTAGGGTTCCGAAGAAACCCTATTAATCTCACTTTGTCGGACGGACTCAAAGCTAAATAGCTCGTAAACTACATACACATATATAAGCGAGAAACTTGAAATTTTTCCTGAATATGTAAAATGACGCCCTCTAGTAAAATACGTACAAATATATTGAAAAAATCATTTTTCAGGGGGGGGGGGCATTAAGGAGCTAAAGCTAGTTTAAAAAAATATTTTTTTTATACCAAGGCATGTGGCACATTAAAATGTAAAACCAAACAAGCGAAATTCGACCCTTATTCTATTTTTTTCTAAATCAAAAATGGTGCCTGTAGGGGGCTTTAAAGCAAATCCAAAAAACAAAAAAATTGTATACCAAGACGTGTGGAATGTCAAAATGTACATCTCAATTAGTAGAATATGACCATATTTTTTTATTTTTTTTTAACTCGAAAATGGCGCCTGTAGGGGGCTAAAAGTAGTATTTTATTTTGCCCCCCCCCCCCCTTATAACTCTGTAACTACCGGCTCAAAAAATCTGAAAAAAAAAATTGGTAACGAGGCTTTGGTGGGATTACCAACGACAAACAATAAAGTCAAGAATATAATTTTAAATATAGGAATAATAGGGAGGGATGTCATAGAAATGTTTATTTTGATACCTAGGCAAGTGGGGTGCCAAATGTAGATCTCAATTAGTAGAGCTTGACATTTTTTTACATTTTTTTCTAACTCAAAAATCCATGAAAAAACATCCCCCGTAGTATGAACTTCGGAACCCTTATGGCATACACTTATGTATGTCTTACCCGAATTATTCCAATTTCATAAGAAAAATGTAAGATTTGTGTGCCTCTCCCCTCACAGCCTCCTTTAAATTTCTACAGGACCGATGACAGAAATATTGGTGTCCATTACTTTCTGAGTTTTTCGAGGCCGCAATGATTTTTTTTATTTTAAAGAAAAATTCGGAACATTAATAATCTTAAATAACGTATATATAATATTTCTTTCAGGCTTTTACTAATGAGTCTAGTATGCTACCGGTACTACACATACACATGGGAATGCTCACAAGGGGGGGACCTGGTGCGGGCGTACCTGATAGCGATGTTGACACTATTGAGTATCCTAATCGTACTGTGCGCCGTCATCGTGAACCGGAGCGCGCAAGGCGGCATCACCGACACGGAGGCCCGGAGACACGTGCCCGCTCTACTGGCCCTCAAGATTGCTCTCATTGTGCCCGAGGTGGGCCTCAACGTCGTGGGCACACTGTGGCTCTACGGAGACGTGGTCCAGTGTGATACAGCCGAACATTTTACTGAATGTGTGTTGGAATGTAAGTATATCTGGAAATTATGTACATTGATACCGTCCGATAACGAAGTCCCCATATAACGAACGTTCGGAGCCCCTATACAGCGAACGAAACGCGTTCTCCTTAACTCCCACTCCTGCGTCGAAAAGAAGCGCGCGATTCAAATTGCGTAATTACATCAGTGCGAAATTACTTTTATGTCCGGTATCATAAAGGACCTAACAAATTTGTTAGCTAACAAACACTTTCAACTGAGGTATCAAACTTATATGACAGTTCTTTTGGAGTTTGTTGATGACTTTGACAAGTTTCGCGCACGCGTTGAAGGTAAATACAAACGGTATTAAAACAGTGGTGATGTTATGAAAATTACTTTGTACGGTCAAAGATGCCAACTGTGTTACAATTAATTGAAGTGTCACTGCTCTAAATTCCATAACTAATCCATAGATACTAGTACAGTATTAATACCCCATATGAATGTAATTGCTAGCTAACAAATTTTGTTAGGTCCTTTATAATACCGGGCATTAGAGTTATTATTGATCGAAATAAATCGATATTATTAACTTCCCATTAGGAAGTTATTTAAATCTGTCCGAAAATCATAATACATGGTATGATTATAAATACTTGAATACTGATTATTTATTGTTTCCATATAGTTTATGTGAATATTTTATTAATATGTATATAACCAATATTAATGGAATTTGTCAGAATTTGTCACCGTTGTATTATAAATATTAGTTTTCTTATATCCTAATGTCAATAATATAACAACATTTTTAAAATACTTAACTAATTTGACAATTAGAATTAAATTGCATTTGTTTCCAAGGCGACATGAATTGTAGACTTATTTATTAGAATTTAAAATTTTGAGGGTGGTTTTCACCTTTCATCCCTTCAATTGCTGTTTAGGCACGTTTAACAAAAAAAAATACTAAAATATACATGTTTCATTATTTGTATTGTAGAATATTTATGCTAAGTTTCAAGTAAATTCGACCAAAAAAAACTTTACATCCCTTTTTATTTCGAAAAATCCTTTCTTTCAGATCATATTTACGTCAAGACGCTTCGATTGGCACACCAACGAAGTCAATAGCATTTTTCATTTGCAGATTTCGTGCACGTAAAAAATGGCACGCACACATCTTTCTAAAAATAGTGTAAATATACTATAGTGACGTTGAAACATACAAATATGTTGAAATGTTTGATTTTGATTTTCGGACCGATTACAATAACTTCCAGTTGGGAAGTTAAAAATTTCAACATATTTGAATGTTTCAAGATCACTATAGTATATTTACATTATTTTCAGAAAGATGTGCACGAAATCTCACAAATAAAAAATGCTTTTGATTTCAACCCCTATGGGGATAAAAAGGGGTGTAATTTTTTTTGGTCGGATTTACTTGACACTTATTGTTAGTATAACTATTCTACAATACAAATAATGAATAGTTTTACAAAACAAAAAAGAAACGCGCGGACACCAATTTTCTTGTTATCATCCCAGTAATCGAAAAAGTAATCAAACAGAATCATATTTTGACGTTTCATTCCGGAATCTGTTAAATTCCGTAATCAAATGTAACAATTTCAATCTGTTTAATTATGATTTAATACGATCAAGCGGTCTGAAGATGTTTATTATTTATTATTCTGTGGTAATATTCGTTTTAGTTCGGTTAGTTTGATTTCTCATTCCGTATTAATACAAAAAATGGAATTCAGATTCCGGAATAAAACAGAATGGTATTTCATTCTGTTTGATTACTTTTTCGATTACTGGGATTCAATATTCGTTGATTTTGGCTTCCCATTATTACACGGAAAATATAAAATTTAGTAAAAAATAATTTATTGTTTATTATTCAAAATTTTATGGCGAATCTATTTTTTAATTTTTTTTTTTAATTTGAAGGTTTGCATATCAAATAGGAGCTATCGAGAGATCCTGCGATAGTATGAATAGAAGTTTTTCTAGCAAAAAAATAATAAAAAACATGTTTGTAGCCTAAAAATATTTATAATTTTACTGTTTAGTCATATTTATAACATAAGTACACATAAAACATTAAAAAAGGTGCATTTTATAATAAAATAATTTTTTTCGATTTTTTAATTTTTGACGTAAGTACCTACCTATTGTTAAATGCAGCTCAATTTAACACATTTTTTCTCTCTTTTCTACTCAATATGTACAAAGCTTATTTTAGTAGAACCATTAAATAACTTTGCAAAAGCTTAGGTGTAGATTTTTAACACAAAATTGAACAAGAATGGTAATTTTTCATAAATCGCTGTTTATAGTTCAACTAAATGTGATTAAAATTGATTAAAAATGTTTTTTTAATATACTTATCCGAATGACACACCTTATAGATTATTTGCTACTCTTTAATTTTTGTCCTGTAACACATACCATTTGAATGCGCGTTTTGGCGGGAAAGTTTTCATTTGAAAAAATAGGGGAAAAGGATGCGAAGGAAGTATCTATTATACATATATAATATAAACGCATAATTTACAAAATATTTTAAAAGTCAAATGCCCTATTTATTATATAAAATTATAGTAAGGTAATTATTAATTAATAACATTATAACTTATATGGTTATAATTATATAGATATCCTCAAAACTATAAATAAATACACTGTATTCCATGAAAATACAAAAACAAGTGATTGTAAGATTTCACATGCTGATGTGAATTTATTAGAAATAGCTAAAATAGTTAATATAAAATATTCATTAACATTTTAAGTTGTCCATTTGGAGTTTTACATGGTTGTTAGAAATAACAGATTTTGATGAAACTGGGGGTGCTAGTGTATTGCGATGTTACCATTATGTAGATGGGTTAGTGGTAGGATGATCAGGTCTCCGGTTTTGACCCGGAGTTTCAAGGTTTGCATACTGAATCTCCGGGCTCAGGGTTTGGGTGCAATTTCTCCGGGTTTTGTAAAAAATGGTGACGACTAAGAAAAGAAAAAGGTCGTCAAAAATACAGCAGGGGGCACAAAAATGTAGATTATGGTAATAAATGTTATGAAAAAATAAAATAAAAAGAATAAAAAATAAATAAAAGATTTAAAAAAAATAAAAAAACGGGTCTTCATTTACATATCAGGATTTACCAAAACGAAAATCTGGTGACCCTAGTTAGTGGTAAGGTAGAAACATACAATTCAGTTCTTATTGTTAGTTTAAAGTTTAACATCTTTTGTCTCCGATTGTATCTCCCATACATCCTTAAATAAATTAAATAACTAAAAAACCTAAAACAAAATCCAAGCTTTAATATATCACAAATAACTATTTTTGTATTCTGTACTTTTGACGTGAATAACGTCTAGTCAGTGCCAGATTAAGTCACCGCGAGGCTTGTAGCAAATGTTATATGGGCAGTGGTGTCGCTAGGGGGTCGGAGGTGACTCAGGGTGAAAATCGATAGTGTCCCCCTGAAAAAAGTCAATAGGATTTATTTTTTATGCATTAGGCGAGTGTCACCCCCTGAGAATTTTTACGACAGAAAAAATCAGTGGGCTATATTTTTTTTTTAATAAATTGTACGGTTATCACCCTGTATAGACTTGACAATAACCAAAAAAGAAGTCAATTTTTTTTCGAAAACTATAAATTTTTGGAAGCTAATATTTGGTCAGGTTGAATGTTAAATAGAATGTGACTTCCAAAAAAATAATCAGCCAAATCTATGTAAAGACATGTTTTGTATGCTTACCCGGCTATAACCTTTGTCGTTAATTTGACTCAATAAACAGCCGTATGCATTTCTCGGAGCCATATTGGCCCACCATTGTAATATGATATAAAGCATTTTTTTGTCTGGATAATTTTCTGTAGACACCCCTGGTCCTATGACCTGAAAAAATCTGAAAACTTAATAAAAAATTAAAGGTATATAAATAAATAAACAATTTGAATAAATAATAGCAAATATATTTAAGAAAAAATCTACAAAATAAAATACTCAGATCACAATGATTATATACAAGACGGCAAATTTAACAACTTCCTCGTAACTTCTCCGTACTTATCTAACCTTTGATCGTCACTCCCTTTATCCCGTAAATCCGTAACCACTTCTTTATATTCATTTATACACGGCACACTGCACACATCCTCCATTTTATTTTCTTGATTACCCCAAAAGATAATATCGGAAACTGCACTTTTCGATGAACTTTTCTCCCAATCATAATATTCCATATCGTCTTCAGTTTTCTCTGCTTCCCAAGGTTCGCGCACTAACGATTCATGATATAACGCTGTTAATAAATACATTGCGTAGTCATAGTTCTGTTTTTTAGTCGGACATCTATCCGTAACTAAAGTTATTTCATCGGTTTCTTCATTATAGCGTTCGCCAACTAATCTTCTAAACTTATCTAAAGCACGTGCATCTAGCTTCAACGAAGATAACTTCACTTTTAAACTAACTATCCTTGACATCGGATCTCGAATCGTTGGAGACGAATGGCAGTAATCTGAATAAATAACTTTTAAAGGAAAAAACGTCTCGCTTCTCTCCGTATCTAAATTCTCTGGCCACTTTGTACAAAACTGTGCCAGAGCGGTACAGTGTTTCCTGATAGCAGGTGGCGTGAGATGTAAGAAGTTAGGTATCTTCATCAGTTCTGCGTTTGCATACTTTCCAGGAGGTGCCCCTTTTTCGTTCATACCTTGCCGGATTGGTAATGGAACACTGGCCGGATGAAATGTTTTTGGTCCGGGCCAAACGTTACTCCACTCTTGATCCACTGGCATTTGGGTTTCTCGAGGAGGAAGCACTGTTAGATTGAATTTCTTTTTCTGTTTGTATTGTACTTTTACAGTTTTGAGGTTAAGAACACGAAACTCTTGCGGTTCTTCATCTTTTTCAGGTGCCGTTGAATATGAAGTCAGTAATCTCTGACTACAACTTAAAATTCTAGTATTATCCTTAATTAGTCTTAAAACTAAAGACATTTTACGAAAATATTTTATTTACTGTCAACTAATGTGGCTGACATCACTCACTCACGCCACCTTAAAAAAAACAAGTTTTCTGTTAACCACCTTGAAATTTTTTTGTAGCTCTACTCATTCTAATAAATCTAAAGCGCGGTAAATTAAATCATTTAAAATATTATTGTTACTTTCAGATTTGGTTATTTTCGATTGGATTTTAGTCCTACTAACAATATTTGGATTTGTGATGGTATTCGATCCTTTGGGATCTAGAAAATTCAATGACTTAGAAGAAACACCCGGAGAAAATATTCGACATCAAAAAGTGACAAATATATGGTTACGAAGGTTTCGTTGGTTCTTTTGTTGGGTCCGATCAGATGAACATGGACACGAAGCTTTCAGTCATGTAGCTGGAATTTTAAGTTCTATATTTAGAGGAACTGATTTAGTTCCATCCGATGTAATGGCTGGATGTGTTCTGTTACGGATAAAACAGAAGAAGGATACAAGAGAAAAACGTCGACTACTAATGATATCGGACGCTCCCCCAAAATATACAATCGGTAGGAAATATTTCTTCAAAATTAAATATATTTATATTTATAATAAAAACATGTTTTAGATGTAAATAAATGTTTTGCTGTGGCGCCTAAATGGATGAATCTCGAAAGCGCAAGACATTTCCTTCAACTTTCAATGGGAGTGTACGGATGGCCGTTTGTCATGTACCGATACTGCGGAACTGGCCTGTTCAGATTGTTACCGGAACTAACGTGTTGCGCATGCTTCAGAAGGAAAACAATATCAATTACAGACGATAACTGTTGCTTATGCCATTTTGCTGGATTGAAATACATGTCGAAAGTAAAAGAAGAGAATGTACTGTTTGCATCGTTTAGAAACCACGTTTTTGAGGTAAGATTTTAATATCAATATTATAATATATTATTGCATTTATGTTTATAATCATTTCAGTTACCGTTTTGTATAATAGCAGACCACGAGACGTCGAGTATAGTTATAGCTATACGAGGCTCTATGTCACTTAGAGATATTTTCACTGATTTCTCAGCAGCCTCAGATAAATTCGACGTTGAAGGCGTTCCACCTAATACTTCAGCCCACAGAGGTATGATTGTTGGAGCTTTGTATGTTGAGAGAAGACTACAAGAGAATAACGTTCTAGCAAAAGCATTATCTAAATACCCAAACTACCAGTTAATAATCACAGGACATAGTTTGGGAGCTGGCGTTGCTGTTTTGTTAGCTTTAAAAATACGGTCCAAGTTTCCTGATTTAAAAGTCTATGCGTTTTCTACACCAGGTATTTATTTATTTACTCAAGGAGAAGAGTATTATGATTAATGATTATTTTATTTGCAGCTGGTTTACTAAGTCGTGAAGCAGCAAAGATAACTGAGAACTTTGTGTTTACTGTTGGAGTCGGCGATGATTTGGTGATGAGGCTTGGCGTGGACAGTATTGAAAACTTGCGCACGAGTTTGGTTAATGTATTGAAAGCTAGTCAACTGCCTAAGGTACACCTGCTTAAAAAAATCAGACTTTTTTTGTTAGAAAAAGTCTATAGTTAAACAGTTTTAACATTTAACGCTTGCTATTTGGATATGCTTGTACCATAAATCGTTCTTTATTTTTTATGTACATTCAGTAGTTAAATGCATTAAGTATTCAATTAACAAGCTTGTACTGTATCTATCAGTTTTGTTATTATTTTCAGTATCGTATATTATTAAACGGATGCGGTTATACACTTTTCGGAATACCTCCGACGGATTTAGAATCTACGTGGAGGAAAATGCCAATGTCCACAGGTCAATCACCGTTACTGGAAAACCAGCCAATACAGACAGTGACAGATTCGTTTGTAAGTATATTTCAGTTGTGAAACAGTGAATAATGTTTTAAGACTGGTAAAAAAAATTATTATATGTCCATTAAAAATCATGTTGAAATTGAAAGAAATAGCGAAGTTGCAGCATTTTTGAGTCCAATTTACTCGGTGGAATTCCAGAACCCATTCTTTTGTCTAACCCTTCTTATATAGAATTGCAGTATGATAAATATAAATACATTTTTTTATTTTGAAGAAATCTATTTTTTAAGGCACCTTGAACGGAAAAATTTTGGTAAACTTTTCACATTTTTATAAAACAATAACTACATTCGTGCATGAAATTATACAAACTGAAATAATCCTTCCGTTTGAAACATTTAAAAAAATTTGTCTCTGTTACACTTGATAGAACCGTCTGTAACATTTTTATTTCAGGAAGCTGCCCTTTTATCGAAAGATCTAACCGTCCGAAGATTTTCAAGAATGCAGTTATACACAGCCGGTAAAATATTACATATATCACATCGTAAAAAGACAAAAGAAGAAAGGTACGTTTCTGGTTTGATACAAAAAGTACATGATGAGCAATATATATTTTTTTACAGAAAACGTGGAACAGGAGGCCCAAGTTTTGAAATGTGTTGGTCGACGCCGGAAGAATTTAGAGAATTGAGTGTAATGCCTCGTATGCTGCTAGATCACCTTCCAGAGAATGTTTTCGATGCATTAGATAAGATATATCATGAACAAATAATAACTAGTAAAGAAAAGTTTACGGTTATTGCAGATTAGCATTTATTATGTTTAATTTTAGATTTAATTGTGTGAATGTATACCGCTTGTGATACAATTATAATTTATTATAAATATGACTGTGAACGTTTTCAATTTTTTATATGTATTAAAAAAGTGATTTTTATGAAATAAATTATACATAGGTACTTACTATTTTTAATAAAAGAAATTATAAACATTGAACTAAGAGTTTTTCTTTATTTGCAAATTATCACAGATAAGTATTATAATATCAATATATATTAAAGACATTGTCAAATTTAACCCAGAAAGCCCTTTTTTAATACGGCAAATAACTGCGGATTAATAATTTTAAAAATTAAATTAATAATATATAATATTAATTAATTAATTCTTTATTACAATCCACTTCTTTTACTCAATTTTGAGTATTCCACCCTCGATGGCTAATGTTAGTCGTTTCAGCTAACACAGCAAACATTTTTTGCTCTATCTTTTTAACTAACTAGTTAATGTATGACAACTGGGGTAGCTATATGCTAATATGTATTTTAAAAAAAAATCAATTTAAGTTATAGTTTTTTAAAATCGTTCATTTGGATCTCATTGTCAGCAAGTATATCGTTACATGTGTTGGATGATTTTTGTGCAAATTTCTAGACTTGTACAAGTTCTAAAAAGTTTTCAATTTTCGATTCCAAAACTTGTACCGTTACTTTCACTTGTACAGTAGAAATTTGCGCAAAAATCTTCCAACACATGTTACTGTATACTTGCGCAACTCTAAACTTGCGCA
This sequence comes from Sialis fuliginosa, assembly GCA_961205875.1. Taxonomy (NCBI): domain Eukaryota; kingdom Metazoa; phylum Arthropoda; class Insecta; order Megaloptera; family Sialidae; genus Sialis; species Sialis fuliginosa. The sequence continues at coordinate 30,348,145 of OY540812.1, read as the reverse complement.
ATAAGTATATCGTTGTGTGTGGCTGCCTTTAGATTGATTTTTGTATTATTTAATTAATAATTTTTGCAAAAACTGTTTTATTTATATAATATTCCTTTAAAACAGATAATGCAGTTACAAAAAATGCAAAAACAAATCAAATATAATAATTACATGTATAATTTAATGAGGTTAATAACTGATGTTATATAGTCAAATTGACTAGTGAAAATTAAGCCTTTGCGTAGATAAAATATAATTAGTCTTCTTGTGCAATTTTACTTGATGACCTTGAAGGGTTTTACACTTGTCAATTTTTTAACAATTTCTTGGACAATTAGCAATACCAATTGTCTATAAATTACCAAAAAATTGACGGAAAAATATCTTTTTTTTCAGTCATTATACTACATACTGCTATATACATGCATTAAAATATGAATGTTAATTATTAACGATGATTTTCCTAGATTTTAAAAGCTTTTCATTGACTATTGAATACATTTAATTAAGTTCAAAACTCATCATCGATATTTGGATTCTATATTTTCCAAATTTTAGGAATTTTTTTCTATTAAGATTGTAGTTTTTGTAATAAAAGATAAAATGAAAGAACGTAATTGATATTTTTAACAATGAGATAATTTAAATTATGTACTATTTTAATGATGACTGTTAATTATAAATAACTTTCAATCCACCTCTGTCAATAATATCAACAATATATAGCTATAGATTGTATTGCCCGTGTGTGATTCTGTATAATCTTAACGATCTCAGCGGGAGTCGCTAAAGTCGGCGAGTTGCGAGTTGGTAGAAAAATAAGACGAAATGTAAAATGTACGCTTTTTTTCCTTAAAATGTATAGTGTATTTTAATTAAATAACTTTATTTTAATTATTTGATACGTAAAAAACAGTGAATCGAGATAAAATGTAAACTGCTAACTATTTGTCAATCAGTTGACACTTGCTTGTAACATAAAAAATAAATTGCAATAATTAAAAATATTATTCAAACATAATATAAGATTACAAGTGATTGTTAGATGTATTCCTCAATGTTACTTTGTGTGATATTTACTAATGTTCTTAAATAAGTTTACACATCTTAATTGAAATTCAAGGTTATGTGCAAGTTCTTATCTTCAAATAACAGAAACCTTTGAAAAAAGAAGAAAAAATGGTTGCTATAAAATCAAACAGACGTAACGTGAGAATATTACTTGTGGGTGACAGAGGTGTCGGTAAAACATCACTGATTCTATCATTAGTCAGTGAAGAGTTCCCCGAAGAGGTGCCTTCAAAAGCAGAAGAAATAACGATACCGGCAGATGTGACCCCAGAGCACGTACCTACTAACATTGTAGACTATTCTGCTGCCGATCAAACTGAAGATAATCTTATTGACGAGATACAGAAAGCTCACGTTATATGTGTGGTGTATGCAGTAGATGATGATGACTGCATTGATAGAGTTGCGAGTTATTGGTTGCCGTTAATCCGTGATAATACTTCGGGGCAAAGATGTCCTGTCGTTCTTGTAGGGAACAAATCAGATTTAGTGGATTATTCAACGATTGATGTAAGTTTTTTATTTTTGCATTTTTAAAAACATTTTGTTTTAAAAAATTTTGTAGATTCTAAAGTATTTAGCAAAACAATTTAAATTAGTTGTATAGCAAATATACAGTACAAAAACAATCATATAACTACCTACCATCGGCCACATGCTATTTTTGCTTACTCCCCCCCCAGTGAACATGTTTTTGGTCCCTAAGATTCCAATCTACTTAATATTTAATTTTCAGGCTGGCTTCAGTATAATGGAAGAGTTTCCTGAAGTAGAAAGCTGTATTGAATGTTCAGCAAAGACATTGAAAAACATATCGGAACTATTTTATTATGCACAAAAGGCTGTACTGCATCCAACAAGTCCACTCTATCTGATTGAAACGGAGGAGGTATGTAATAAAATTAATACATTTAAACGATAACAAGCATTACAATATATAAAATTACAATTTTCTTTTCAAGTTAACGGAAGAGTGTCAAAAAGCATTGAGACGCATTTTTAAAGTCTGTGATATGGATAACGACGGCTTACTGAACGATTTCGAACTGAACAATTTCCAATGCCGCTGCTTTAATGCTCCGTTACAGCCGCAAGTGATAGAGGACGTGAAGGCGGTATTGAGGAAGAACACGGACGATGGGATACAGAATGACTGCATCACATCTGATGGGTTTCTCTTCTTACACAAGCTGTTCATACAGCGGGGAAGAAACGAAACAATATGGGGAGTCTTGAGAAAGTTTGGATATAATGACAGTCTTCATATTTCAAAGGATTATATCTCGCCAATGTAAGTGATAGTTATTTAGTATTGTTAAAAGGCATGATGCCAAATTTAAAAAAAACTATTCTATGATTATCTTACGTGTCTCCTATTACCAAAAAAAATACTTATTTTTGCAGAAAATAAAGGTTTAAAACTTACACGCTTGTGTAAACACTCCTTGTCAACAATAATAAATCTTTGTTCCATCGCTAACGTTTCTCGGTTTTAGTTTTGGTAACACAAAAGTGAGCAAATTGATAAGTTAAAACCAAAAAAGAATTTATAAACAGTGCAGATATTAATGAAACTTGTTTACTTAGGCGTGACGTCATTTACTCTGTGTGTCCCATCTAACATGGCGGATTGCTGTATTTTGTGTTTTTATTATATTAATCGCTTTTAATATAAAAATAAATACATTTTTTAGAATCTTTTTAACCTATTTCATTATTTAAAATCATAATTTCAGTGATACTTTGTTACTGGCATCATGCCTATTATGTGATGCATGGTTTCTACCAAATTGACGATTTTCCTATAAAATAAAAACTATTTTTCTTTGAATATTTAAGTGATTATGTGTATAAACACAAATTTCCACCAAAATTGACAGTTTTCATGACAGAACATAAACTTTATAAATATCAAATATTTTCCACCAAATTGATAGTTTTAATAACAGAACACAAACTGCGTATGTAAAGGCCTCAATAAACCACCCAATTTGACATCCAATCTGCAGGGTCCCGATTTATCCCCACTCTACCTCCCTACAAATTAGCCCTGCAGCCTACAAATTGGGTGTGACCTTAATGAATATTTTCCACCAAATTGACTGTTTTTCTGTCAGTTTTAAGGATTATTGAGTATATACAGCAGTTTCCACCAAATTGACTGTTTTTCTGTCAGTTTTAAGGATTATTGAGTATATACAGCAGTTTCCACCAAATTGACTGTTTTTCTGTCAGTTTTAAGGATTATTAAGTATAGACAGCAGTTTCCACCAAATTGACTGTTTTTCTGTCAGTTTTAAGGATTATTGAGTATATACAGCAGTTTCCACCAAATTGACTTTTTCTGTCAGTTTTAAGGATTATTGAGTATATACAGCAGTTTCCACCAAATTGACTATTTTTTTTATGTTTTAAACAAAACACAGCTTATTAATATTAAACATGGTTTTCTACTAAATTAGCAGAAATTATTCATTATTAAAGCTTGGTTTTACAGTTTCAACCAAACAGTTTTTTTTAAGTTTTTCAACAAAACTACTGATTAATGTTTTCCATTAAATTAACAGTTTTAATCAAAAAACAGAAATTATTAAATCTATACTAATATTATAAATGCGAAAGTGATTCTGTCTGTCTGTCTACCTACCGATCTTGATGAAATTTGGCAGGGAGATAGCTTGCATCCTGATGAAAGACATAAACTACTTTGTATTGTAAAAATTGTATCCCGAAAAATTTATTAGATAAAAAAATGTGGATTTGACATTTGTATGTACGTGCGACCTGTTTTATTGACTATAACAAGAATCTGTATTAACTAATCTTCTTCGCTGGTGACAGCTTATCCCTATCCTAAATTCTACACCAAACCATATACATCTTATTATATATGTTAAATAAATGCCACTATAGTATAAAAGATTTTTTATACTGATCTGTTATTGTTATTATTATTAGAATTGTGTTTATGTAGTACACACATAATATTCATATTCGATATTTGTAACTGACTTGTTCTATACTGTAAGGTACAAGGGAATAAATAAATTTATTATTATTATTATTATTATTATATATCGTAAACGAAGTTGCAGGTAACAGTTAGTTAGTAATTGCTATTATCTCTAGAATGAAAATACCTTCGGGTTGCACAACAGAACTGTCTCACAAAGGGCAACAGTTCATCATGTACCTGTTTGAGAAATACGACAAAGACAAAGACGGAGCGCTGTCTCCGTACGAAGAGAAAGAGCTGTTCTCTATATGCCCGTACCCGGCGTGGAGCAGTGACTCGCATCTAACCGTGCCAACAAACGAACACGGCTGGCTGACACTGCAGGGGTTCATGTGTAGGTGGGTGCTGATGGCTTTGGTCGACCTGTCGAGAACGCTTGAGTTCCTCGCGTATCTGGGCTATAATATTATTGAAAATGAATCGCAGACAACAGCTATTACGAGTAAGTTTTTTAATTTTTCAACAATGATTTTTGCATGAACGATAACTTGAAAATGGATTTTGCTGTAACTTTTTTGCATGTTACATAAATGACTGTAACTTTAAAATGATTTGATATTTTAATACATAAAACTAGACTATATACTGAACATTTTTTTAATTCTTTTTATATTCTGAAGTTTCTACGACTTATAGTTCCCAAGTACTACGTCACCAAACTTATATTTTTATTTGTATCCAATACACATTTTGATGATTTCTTTATGTGACAGATATTTGCATTATTGCTATGTTATTTTCAGTCACAAGAGAGAAAAAATTAGATATGGCAAAAAAACAATCAAGTCGCAACGTTTACCAGTGTCACGTGATCGGTCCTTCTCAATCTGGAAAGACAATGCTGTGTCGAAGCTTTCTTGGCAGAAATTCAGTGGTACGGATAAATAAAACACAAAATAAATGCTTTCGACATTTATTTATTTGATTATTTCATACCTAGACGTTAGCAAAAGACATCGATGGATATCCAAGCCACGTGATCAACACAGTCCAAGTTTACGGGCAGGATAAATACCTGGTGCTACGTGACATCAATGTACGTAACGTCTCCGACCCCCTAATGCCCTCAGAGGTCCAGTGCGACGTCGCATGCCTCGTCTACGATGGAAGCAATCCTAAATCGTTTGAGTACATCACACGCATCTACATTGTTAGTGTTGTTTACCGTTTTCGTTCAACCAATAAGTTAAAAATGAATTCTTTTACAGAAATATTTTGCCGAGAGCAAAATTCCACTATTGATGGTTGCTAATAAGTCAGATTTGGGGGAGGTCCGCCAAAATTATATCCTCCAGCCAAATACGTTTTGTACGAAGTATAAAATAATGCCGCCGCAGCCGTTCAGTTCCGTCGGACACGTCAGGAGGGATATTTTCATTAAACTGGCGACAATGGCAGCTTTCCCGTAAGTCGTTTTTATTTATCATGTGATTGTATTTCAGGACTGAATATACAAGTAATGTATATTTTGGTTAATTATTTTTCAGAAGAGACAATTTAAAGTTTAATTTAATGTCCAGTTTATCTTTTTTTAATTTATTTTAAAAATAGCTGTAAGATTTAAGGATTGATGGTGGAAATCTGAAAACAGATAAACAACATTTTGGTCAATGTTCAAGTGATATTATAAGTAAAAGTTCACATTATAAAATTATATTGAAATATACAGTGGGGTTCTGAAAAAGATTTATTTCTATCTTATTTAATTCTTATTGAAGAGGTTTATACAGCAGTACAATATTTTTGATTTTGAAATATGGGGTTTAAAGGTTTATGCGCCCTATATATACCATTAAAATCAGTATTTCAAGTCGCGCTGAATGGTTATTCAACTCAGAGCTCTCTGATGGACAATACGGCACTTGTATTACTTTAAAACCACTGTATTTTGAACTAAAATTGAAAAAAAGTATAGTTTTTTCGTCCCAGTTTAATAAATGTTGTTTATTTTGTTCCAGCTTTTCACTGTCGATATAATGATATTTTAAAATACGGAACAAGTCACCAGCTCTTGGTCGATATTAATTACTTGTGTATTTTTGTATAATTAACTCTAAAAATTTTATCTAAAATCCATGTTTTCTGAGATATATGCATCATTTAAAATGGGAAACTCTGTACATATATTTATAATCGAAATTTGATAATAACTCGAATATTTTAACAGAATTCTTATAACTTGTTTACTTAGTAATTACATATACTATATATATATGTTTGTTCTATTTAATTGGTATATCTACATAATGTATATTTCTCTTTAGTCGGTTTCAAGCCGCTTGGATATTATTTTACAAGCACAGGTTCGTACAATTTTGTGAAAATGCAGCAGTGTAAGTTTCCAAAACTTCCTTATTATTATTTTTTATGTTTTCATTCATTCCTGTCTACGTTCATATATTATTTCATAATCACAGAGAATCAATATTTGCATTCATTAATAACTATAATACTCGAAGGGGAAAGGGGGGATTTTTGTAGGATTCTTGCAGAATTTGGACAGCAATTTGAAAGCTCTTTACATTGGCCTTTGTTTGAACTCTAAGTTAAACCAATTTTTGTTGTCCTTCGAGCCGGATATTCCTTTTTTATAATATTTGTTTTGTGATGTATGTTACGTGTATTATAAACTAGAGAATGCAACATTGAATTATCTGTGTGTAAAGCGAGACGAGTGAGACCATCACGTTTTGATTTGTAATTGTATGTTTGCAGTCCGATGCGCCGTTTGGTGCACATGTTACTGTTGAGACCGCAACCGTCGGAATGGTTTTATTCATTCTACAGGTTGAGTCATTATTATTACAATATATTAGAATGTCGGTGTGTTTTTTTATTTGATTAATCCATTGGCTTTTACCAATTGTTTTATTTATTATTGTGTTGATTGCTTTTGATTCTAATAGTTTTACACCACACTTTAACATTATCACTATTACAAAATGAAGCTATTCTGTCGTAATTTAAAGTTGTATTTGCTCGTTTTTTTTTTGTTTATGTTTTTTAATTGCTTTAAAGCATTTTTTTTTTCAATCTTTTTCCTGAAGTGACCCTCTAATTTTTATATTTGTAATTTGGAAATCGAGGTCAGATTTAAATGACGGGAGACTAATTCACAAATAATATATAAAGATAAATACACAGGTCCACAAAAAAAAGTGGTGCGTGCTGGAGTACAGACCCAACTTTTCTTTTGTATTTTTTCCCGCTAAACACGAATCCGTCGTCATAATTGGGGATTGATGAACAAAATCACGAGAAACCGGTTTTTATCGTTTTTTTTTTAGGTTTTCTCGCGATTTTGTTCATCAACCCCCAATTATGACGACGGATTCGTGTTTAGCGGAAAAAAATACAAAAGAAAAGTTGAGTCTGTACCCTAGCACACACCACTTTTTTTTGTGGACCTGTGATATTATTTGTGCTTTGGTAAGAAGAAATTATAATTTTGACTGTTTTAAATCTTTTTAAAAGCGTTATGTTCTGAAGTTAAATAATAACTTAAAAAATTGAACTAATATTTATTTATTTACTGAGCACAAAAATATCACATTATTTTTACTAATTATTCACTGCATTAATTTACACTGTAGTTTAAACATTTACAAATAAATAATTAAATAAAAATAAACTATATCTACATAGTTTATTTGAATTAATAACAAATACGTAATTTTATCACTGAATACAGAACGTAATAAAGATAAGGTCAATATTTAATATTACAAAACGTTGTATGGATATAGTTTTAAATATGATTTTTATTTTATAAAAAAGTTATAATTATCTTTATTTATCCAAAAAAATTATATTTAAATAACACTTTAACAGAAAAATCTCCGTTACAGCACTGTCTTATTTGCCAAGACTGAAAAGCAATACTTATGAGTGCCCCACACTTTTATATATATTTTGTGGATCAACCTGAAAAATGCTTTGATAATAAAATTTACTGTTTAATAAAAAAAAGCATAAAAATACCTTCTATAAATTATTAATCTATACAAATTCGGCGTAAAGATTTTCATAAAACTTAAAAAAAATGTTTACTTTTGACTAAATAATAATTTTTAACTATATTTTGTTTCTTATTTTGTGTAATTAATAAAATATTTAGATTTAATTTTGTTTGTAGAGGTCTTGTTGATAATTTATATATTCTAAAATTGTAATAAATAATAAATTTTAACAGGCCAATGGATTATTAATAAATCGAATTAAATAAAGTATTTTTGCCTGACGTTGAAATTTTCATTGTTTAATTGGCTGTTTGAATTAATTTCAATAAAAAATTATTTACGTATCGTAAAATTGAATTCTATTAAATTTTTTAAATTGTTCGTTTTCATTTAATATTTTACTATTTTATCACCTAACCTATTGTAATGTTTTTTCTTCTTCACTTTTCTACACTTGCTTTTTGCATGACAATCGCATGTTTCACTGGTTTTTTCATGAAGATTTTATTTATATAATTAGTTTTCTAGACGAATTTGAAATATTGTTTTATTAGTTGTACATTTTAGGGAGTAGGGGGACACTATGGTAAATTTAAAAAATACATATGTTAAAGCCTTGGAAATGAATGAATAAGTACGTTTTGGCACTTTAGCCAGCATTCTGTTTTAACCATAGAGATAATATAACATAGAGAAAGTGAGGCAGCCGAAAACAATAATTGTCGTTAAAAAGATAAAGAAGAGATTGTGGACCTCGATGACGGTTCATATTTACAATTTGATTATTTATGTCTTAGATCAAGGTTATTAAACTATGCCACTAGCCGTCAACCAATAGCGTGAAACTACCCTATGAGACAATCTGTGTAATATAAATAACATTGGTCTTAGATTAGGAAATACTATGGATACATAACAACCCTTAGATTAGAAAAGACTATGGATATATAACAACCAAGCTAGTCCGTATAGTAGAGATCAGATCGGACCTTAAAAAAGTAGCTCGATCCGGTCCGAAACTTTTTTTTTTCGGTCCGATTTATACCAAGGTCTGATCCGACCCGGTCCAAACATTACAAACAAAAATTCGATCCGAAAATCGGATTGGACTAAACTCGGACCGGATCAGGCTGGCCCGGCCCGAATTGATCTCTACCGTATATGAAAGTGTTACCAAAATTTTACAGCAGCCATCTTTTCTTAAATGTCACAATCGTCATTTCCATGCATATTACCCCAGAGGCGTCAGTTAAAAATTTATTATATGCAAATATGCTTTAAATTACAATTGAATTTTGTATGTATGAGAGATGTTAGTTCCAAATATAAATATCTCTGTTAATCAATTATCACTGAAATACTTTTAAAGACAATATAAAACATTTATTATTATTTAATTTTATAATTCAAAACAATTGATATTTATTTTAAAATCTGAATGATACGCCAATGACTCGTGGAGCGATATGGTAACAACGCTAGGTAATGTGTTATTTGTCCTTTATTTTTCCTTGTCTACGAGTTATGTGCTTAGATCTGACTATAGAATATACACCTGAGATTCTGTGCACGACTTAATTTGTAGTAAAATTCTAGATTTTAATGGTTTTTTATTAACTATTAAAAATAAATTTATTAAAGTTCTATCTAGTGTCCGACCGAACATTCGGCTTCGGCTTCGGCTTCGGCCACCTTCGGCCAAAATTTCACCTTCGGCTGAATAATCGGCTTCGGCCAAAATTAAGCCGAAGGTTTTGCCGAAGCCGAAGGTTGAAATATATAGTATAATATTGTACAGTTAAGTATTATTCTATGCGATATATATACGTTCCACAGAAAACCGCATATAAAAAATCGCACGAAAAAAGACATATATACATAGCTTACATTATAAAATAAGGAATAGATAGATAGATAAACTTTATTTTGGCGTTGTAAAAAGGATTAATAGCGTCAATGATACATTCTCTAATTTTCTAAAACCACGTACCTAAAATCAAATAAAAAAAAGCAATGAGTTTAAATAAACAAAAATCGCATAATTTTTTTTTCTAAAAAATCATATTATACATCTGGTTGCCCCGGGGCAAGTTCCCTTCCTAACAGTAATCCCTGTTCGGTGAGGGGTGTGGTGTAACTGGCTGTATATAAAAAATGAGGTCAAAAAATATATATATAAAAAAAAATATTATACATAATCCCATTCTTTTTAAATCTTTTACTTTCGAAGATATAACCTATGAGCAGGGGGGGAAATATTTTTTCAATTTTTTTTTCAATTTTAATAACAACTAAACGTTTACATATTTAATTTTTTAAATGAAAAGTTAAAAACAGGTCATTACACATTGATTCTTTCATTGGTGAAAATTTTTAAAAATAAAAGACGAAAACAAAAACCTTCGGCTTCGGCTTCGGCTTCGGCCGAAGGTAACAAGAAAAGCCGAAGTTCGGCTTCGGCTTCTGCTTCGGCCAAAAACTGACCTTCGGTCGGACACTAGTTCTATCATAAAAAAATTGTGTAAATATTTAGTATATGTACATATATATACAAAATAATGTGACAGTTCTTTATTTATACACCATAATGCAAATAAGACTTATGAATGCGTCAAAAAACAAAGACTTTCTCTTATTATTTTTTATTGGTGTCTACTTACATAAAGTGGTATGGCTCACTTTCTCTATGTTATATTATCTCTATGGTTTTAACACTGCCTAAAGTGCCAGTCTCATTCATTTGCATGGTTTGATTTCTCAAGGCCAACACAGCGACGTTACAGCGTTGTCTTATTTGCCTATGTTTAATTGTAATTTTCCAATAACTTGAAAAATAAAACTTTCACTTTCAGTAGCCGCCATTTTGTATGAAGTTATTAGTCATGTGAGTAGATAAGAAATTCGAAAATACGTCCGACAGTCTTTGATATTTTTTTTGGAAAGGGTAGGGGTAAAAATTTAAAGTCAGAACTTCAGTAGATTTAAAAAAAATCTAAGTTTAAATTATATTTATAGTTTTTTTATTAATTTAAAACCGTGGTGTTCCCCCTTAAATTAATTTATTTTAAACATTTTATTCGTAGAGTAACTAATTATGTATTATAAATTAATTTAAAATAACAAACAGTCCTTTTTGTTGTTGCTACAATGAACGTTGATAAACTAAAATCTTTTGTTTAAATTTTTTCGGCAACCCCCATAATTTATATTGTTTGAAAGATCAGATTGTAATCCTCAAGTCTACTTAGTTTTCTAGTAATTAGACTTAAATTTCCATTTTTTAAACATACAGGGTGGGGCATTTAAAGTGTTACAGTTGATTATCTCAGAACCATCGCATATTTGAAAAAAATGTTTCAACCAAAAAATGTTTGGTTGTAAGGGGGTAATCCAATAGTAATATTTATTTGCTATTTTAACGTGGCCTTCAAGTATTACATTCACAAAGTACTTAAAGTGTCAAGTTTTTTAAAATATACATACTTGAAGTACTTTTCCAGGTATTTAACTTAAAGTATTAGCAGCTCTGGTTATAGATACCTGTCGTTAGTGAAACTAGGCATTAATGTGTCATTATCACAGCCTACCTTAAAATTTTTCTAATGAAAAATACTTTAATACAAAAAAGACTGCTTGTAATTTTAGTATTTATACTTTTTTATGAATTTTGATAGTAATTTTAGTTCTTTTACGATAGCAAATATTTTTGTTACTAAATTGGTCAAAAATATTTTTAGTCACGTCATTTAGACATTAAATAATGACAAAATATCTTAGGGATCCATAGAATATATTCCAAAGGGAGTGGGGGGGGGGGGTATCTAATATTTGTTGAATGAGAAACTTATATAGATGCAAAACAAAAATGAATAATTAGAAATATAGATTTACAACAAAAAATAAAACATTTTTAATTAATCCTGGGAGAGGGAGGGGAAAAATAAAAAAATATTGATTTTTTATTAATACATATTTTTCTGTCGTAAAAGCATTAATTACAAGTTTTGTCATGTTGTTGATATCAATTAAAATTTGACTCCTTGAAATTAATTGCATATTTTACAATTTTTATTTGTAGACATTTGCGTCAATTTGGTCTCGTACCCGGTGATTCTACGACCTGGTGGAAAGCAGGCCTGGGCTTGGCCGCGGCTACGGCTGTAGGGTTCATCGTTGTCAAAGTGTTTCATACAGACAAAATCAGATAATTGATCTTCCTGTTATAATTTGTAAACTCTAGTAGAACGAATTCATTTCAAACTGTTTTTAAACTCATAATTTAAAACTGATTTGGAAGGGGGCTCTAAATTACAGCAAACACGAATCCCAAATTTGATTCCTATATTTAAAAAATACCCAAGGACATGATAATTTTCAATGATTTGATGGAGGGTGAGGGGGATATTTTTATTTGGGGGTCCATTCACGTTTAATCATTTTGTGCAACTTTTTATTTATCTCCCATTTAAATTGTTGCGCAAAATGATTGGGGCTTGAGATGCAAATGAGAGTAGAATACAATGAATAAGAATAAATATAAGAAAGATCAAAATATAAATAAAAGATTTGAAAATGTTTTGAAGTTAGTTCTTTTTGCTAGAGAAATGTATATTTTTATGAAAAATATCATCCAGTATTTTTGTAGTCTAGATTAATTTTGTGAATATTAAAATACTGCATATAAAAATGTATACAAAATTAAAATACTATCTAAATCGAAACAATGATTTTTAAAATTTTTAATTTTTTGTATTTTTCATTTTCTAGTCTGTTTCTTATAATTTAATATTGTGCTGTTTGGTACAAAAATGTTTACTTAAATGACAAAAAATATTTTATTTAAATAAGTAATAAAGGATATATTTTTTGTGTCCGATTTAAATTACTAAATATATTTTATTATCTTCTTTTAATTCGATAGAAATTTGTCAGTTTTCTAGGGGTATTATTTACAAATCTGTATTAATTTCATGTGAAAAATAAAGTTACGTCGATATATATTTGATTTTATTTATTTATTTTCCCTAAATATATCTAGTTAAAAAAATAAAAACTTCATAATTGAACACAGGTAATTTTTGGTGGAGCTTGCATCGCTATCCTGTAACGAAGGATCATTAATAGTATATATTACACATTACATTACAAGAGCAGTAAGTTTTTTTAAAGATATGTTAATTGGCAGGGCCGTAACTACCACCGGGGCAATGCCCCGAGGTTAGGGGGCCCCCGCGGCATCGTAAAACTTTTATTTTTATTTGGTTCTTGAAAATGTTAAACAAATGTTACACAGATTTTGATTTTAATGACTTTTTTTCGTTGCGAACTTACATTTATTATTCATGAAAATAAAGTTAAAAAAAGATCATTAAAATCTAAATTACAAATAAGTGGTAGGTACATTTCCAAGTAAGGATCAAAAAAAAAAAAAGGTCTTCAATTTTTCATATTTTGGGGGCCTCTCGTTGTCTTCTTGCCCCAGGGCCCCCGAACCTGTAGTTACGGCCCTGTTAATTGGAGGTAATTGTAGAAATTGATAGAAATCCCGTGTTTTCTATTTGAACAGAAAGTAATTTATTTCAATATTTAAATCTTCCAATTAATTTTTAAATACCTAAAATAATGACTTATTATATTTTTTGTATTAATTAAGATAAGATTAGAATTACATAACATGTAAATTTAATTGTTGTACTTTGTACAGCAGTGGTACCAATAGTACTATTTTATTCGAATAAAAATTCTAGCACAGCATTCTTTTAAAATAAAATAAAAAAGTCAATTGAATAGTCTTACGTGTATAATACTAATATTACATAAATTTGTTGTTTTTCTCATACATTATTTTATTATCCATTAACTAAATAAATATAAACATATCTTTCAAATAACAAAATACAAATCCAAAAAATCGTATACTTTTTAAAAACAACCTGGAAACGGATATCCCCTTCACTGCCATCACAAAGTTACGTCAAACCGAGGTACTTGAAAATTATTCTTACGTCGCCATTATTGCGACGATATTGTCAGTGTCGTTTTCTGAAAACGCATCGTCGTTATCGACGAACGGGAGTTTCCTGCTCCCCCAAGTGATTTTATAAGTTTTCTTAAGTTCCCAAACATCTATTGAAATTGTCAATTAAGTGCCGAAAATTGGTATTTTTTTCAATTTAGATATTCATAAACATGGCTATCTAAAATGTCTACGCTGAAGGTGAATTTTAAATCTCCGTTCGGAGACACTATCTCCAATTCAAAATCTAATTTAAAATTTGTCTTCCATGGACAAAAAAAATACATCTATTCGTTCAGGACACACCCCTATAAAGGGGATCAGTTCTGATTCTAAGAAAGGTCAAGGTAAGTCATTGTTATTGTTTATAATGATCTGCTTTCCACCAACTCATCTATCATTATTACAGATGTCACAAATAGTAAGCCGTGGCCTCGGTGCGGCAGTCGCAAGCGTGAGCCTGCGAACGGAAGCTTTCAGCAGAAGTCAGAATCAAGTCGTAAACCAACACCGCAACAAAAAACCTTTGACAAAAGACCACGCCCGCGAGGGCAGTATTATTGCAACGGTAGAGCTTTGGCTGGAGATGAGGAGACCGGGCTAACGGAAACCTCCGAATCAGAATTAGGATATGTGTTTGTACGAGGTGCAAAAAAGCAAAGTCTTAACCATTTATTGAATTTTCATTACACTCCTCGTGATGGAAGTCTTGGATTTGGTCAAAGGAGTTCCGGTGTTCCGCACAGCTGGTTCGGAACACAAAGACATAAATATAACAAAGAACATTTCTTGCAAGCAAAGTATGTATTTTAATTTCTGTTTATAATATATAATAATAAATTACCAACTCTAATATTGAACTATTATTTTTCAGTTGCCAATTTGTAGTAAGATCCGATGGCGATTATAAACAATATCTTAATAACCCTGATACATTAGTTGAATGGGACTTGGTGGAACAAATCGTACGTATTATATCTTGATCAATACACAAACAACTGAAATTAATCGACCGTATTTCAGCACGTCCAAGGGTCAGAGTTTCCTACATGTCCGATCTGTCTGTATGAACCAGTCGCTGCCAAAATGACTCGTTGCGGCCACATCTACTGTTGGTCATGTATACTTCACTATCTCGCGCTGTCTGATAAAACATGGCGTAAATGCCCCATTTGTTATGAAGCAATTCATAAAAAGGATTTAAAAAGGTAAGATAGTTAAAAATAAAATAGTTATTTTAACTAAAAAATCTAAAAGTTGTTTAAAATGATTAAAAATGTATAAATGTTGTGTTTTAGTGTTGTAGCAAAACCGTTTAATAACTTTAACGTAGGTGATGTGATCACAATGTGGCTGATGAAAAGAGAGCGTGGTTCTAATTTGGCAATTCCTGTCAATCAGAATCCAATTCTTGATTCAGATATTCTCAGAATGAACGAAACCAATTTGAATACGGTGTATTCAAAGTTACTATTGGCCGATTGGGAAGATGTAAGTATTCATTACACTTTCTTAAATGTTGTGTTATATTTTAAATTAATCCAAAGGTGATGACAGTAATCAAACGAGAAAAGGATGAATTAATAGCTCAATTATCGGAAGAAGAAAACAGTCCGCAGAATTGTTTCATAGAACAGGCGATGGAACTTTTACAAGAACGGGAAAGTGTCGTTACAAAAAGAAGCACAGAAACGAAAATTACACCTAGTGAAAATGAAGCAAACGTTCCTGAAAATGTGAATGATATAGAAAATGATATTCCAACAAAAATATTTTACTTTTATCAAGGTACGAATAAATATAAAAAATAAATGACAGATTAAATCTAATAATTTTATTTCAGCTTCCGACGGTCAACATATTTATCTGCATAATCTAAATGTCCATATGTTAGAACACGTGTACGGTTCTTTAGAGAACTGTCCCCCAATATTAGCCGGTAAGATCGTCGAGAAAGAAAACGGGTCGATGACCGAAGAAATAAGAAAGAGATTACGCTACCTGCAACATTTACCGGTAACTTGCCAATTTGAAGTTGCGGAAATTCAACTAAATCCGCCTGTAGTTACTAAAGAGACCCTCAACCACTTCCATGGTAAGACATACTTAAATCAGTTTCTTCAGTCGTCAAAAACTCACATTTACAGAACAGCTGGAGGTCCGTCGCCGGAGACGTCAGAGGATAGCCCGTGACGAACGCAAGCGCGAAAAGAAGATCTCGGAAGAAGAAAACCGCATGATGGGGCGTTATCCGACACCTCACATACATATTGAGTCCCAGCGCCACTTCCCGCAGTTTCAGGGGACCTCGGAGCCCCTGTCGACGAGCCCGGGTACGTCGACGCCGAGGAGCTTGTCTCCCGATGTGGATTCTGTCTTTGGTGGACTGGCTTTGCAGAGTACCAGCCCTTCTTTCGCTAATGTAAGTGTTGAAATATTAAATGTTGTTCTGCCTCTCTCTCAAGTCATTTCCTTTATAATTATTTACAGATGGTATCTACGTCTAAACCGGTCCAACCCAAGTGGCCCGACCTATCTAAACCTTCGAATTCCAAAAGACAAGAGCCCCCGCCAAAACTTATCTCTGTATCCGGGTTCAATAGGTCTGGAACGAAGTTCACAGCATCGAAAGTACATCACAGCGATGAAGAGCCAGACCCTGATGGGTATATTCCGGCTCCTATGTTCAACCAGAGCTTCAGTGACGCTATTGCTCTGGCTTTGGAGCAGGCGGCTATGGAAGGGCCCGTTAACGCAGGTAATTTCTTTTTTATAACAGAAATTGTCAGTAGAAAGTTATTTATTTATTTTTTTAGAAGTGAAAGGTGGAAAGAAGAAGAAGAAACAGAAGAAAATACTGTTTGCAACAACAATGGCTTGTAACAGTAAATAATTTTTGACAGTTAATTTTGAATTATTCATTGTTGAATTTTGCTTTTAATTGTTGTTAAAAATATGGTCAATGGATTTAAATAATAAGCATATCACAATATTGTGACTGGTTTAAAAAAAAATAATTTGAGTAATTTCATTTTAACTGATCAATAGATACTTGGTGGCGTTACATAATAATACTGTAATATTTGGATTAAAATTAATTTTACTTTATTTTGTTAAAAATACATAGATAGAATGTAGTTACAATTTTTTGAGTTTAATATTTTTTTAAATATGATTTTATTTGTATTGGTTTTTAATAATGTCCAATAAATTAATAACTATCAATAAATTTGTATTTTTTTTTGTTATTTATCGTTTTAGTGTTCCAAATTATTTTATGAAAAATCTATTTTGTTTTAATATCTAAATGTGTTCTTATCTATGGATAAAATACAAACGGGTAGGTTTGTCTTTTATCACAAGGTTAGTAAATACACAGGTTGTCTCAGTAGCTTTTAACCAATCAGCTTGGGCAACCCAGATGCCGTATTTTCCCCTTCTCGCGCCGAGTTACAAAGCTATATTTGTTATGATTGGGCACATTCCCCCCTCCACATTTGGGCACCCCCAGATGACTTATTTCCCTCTAGCGCCGAGCTACTGACAATGAGGCTACATTTTTGTTATTGTATTGTTGTCTATAAAATAGCTAGAGTAGTAAAGCTAATTATAGACATTAAAATAAAACAGATTTTCAATTAAATAATTTGGAGCACTAGAATGATATTTAACCTTTTTTATCCCACTTTTATATTCCAGGATTTCAAAATAATTTCCGAAAAAAGTTGTTTATTTTCGTGAGAAATTAGAAAAAATTTGAGCTACGGCACCAAATATAAACTATGTACTATCGCATGCGAAAGTAACAGTACACATCGCGTAGCAATATCAAGTTTAAAATTTTTCAATTTGTTAAAATTCGTATTCGTAATATTAAAATTTTTTTGTTACAAAATTTACAATTTTTGCATTTTTCAATACAATATAAACGTTGCACAAAACACAGTTTAACAATAAACAAACTGGTCAGTTACATTTGCGTGCGATAGTATTTACAAACCGATCGGCAACAGAAAAAGGTAAAATTATTACTATTATATGATAATAAAATACAATAACGTTATTTTCAACTATCAATAAAATATTAACGTTTTAATTAATAGTTCAACAATAACAAGAAACATAAATATTTTCATATTAACACGTAGCTATGTACACAAAATTCAGATCAATCATTTCATCACACCACGTTATATAGGGCAAACTTCAAACTTAAATTACAAATGCATGTATGCTATGCAATAGAAGAAGACAGAACATGCTATCATATCGAATATTCATACATACGCTGTACAAATTCCTGTTGCCCGCTCACAGCAACCGATCGGCTGTCAGTTGTGAAAACACCTGCGAGTAGTACGGTTCTTATTATTTATTTAATCGTTTGTGATGGTTTCTTTGTAAAATAAGTATATGTGTGTTTTAAAATGCGTGCGAAATAAAACGAACGCAACACGTACTTCAATTGTTTTTAATTGTTGGCAACAATTAAAAATAAAATGACCGATTTGATGTCTAGACGCGGGGACACATATCCTAGGTCTGGATTGTTAGAAAACTGTAGATCGGGGTCTTCTACGTCGGTTGCTAGACTTTGTAGAGCGAGTGATCAGTTAAATGCTGAATTAAAACATAGTAAAAGTGATGACCTGGTGCTCCAATCGTCATCCTTGAGTCCTGAAATTCCTAAACATGCATGTGTCGTTAGCCAGGATAATGTAGTGCTAAGTGATAGTGAACCCGAAGGTGATTTTTTAGATAAAGTGGATACGGTGAAAACTTTAAAGAAGACCACGAGTAGATCTACGACAGTCGATGTCGTCGTGGATCCTGAGGATAGTATTAGAGATATGATCACTGAAAATGATTTTTATAGGTAGGTAAATTTCTTTTGTTACAATTTTTCAATAGAATTGCTTCATCGCCATATCCAAATAATGATCATTTCTGAAAGCAGACAAAAATTTGCCTCTGATTTTTAAATTTGCAATAGATCGTTCCGTCTCGGGTCTGTCTGTCCTTGTTACACTTATGAACCACTGCACAGATTTTTATGAAACTTGGTTTGCTAGTTGGGTCTGACTAGTCAATAGTCCCATATAAAAATTATCAAAGTCTTGTGAAAGTAGGAGTGGTGTCACAAAATTATTATTTTTTGTTTAAAATATTTCAAGAATGACGCATGTTACGTGAAAATTGTATAGAATCTTTTTTGTAGAGGATTAAATGGCACTACGACTTTTTGTAGTAAAATATTCCCTTACAAAGATGTGGGAATCTAAATTTTCAGAATTCAGCACAACGAAGCACTGTTATTACATTTTTTTAATTATTGTATGAGTTCTTCACTAGCGGACTTGCCCGCGGCTTTGCTCGCGTTGTATAATGTTTTTATGTCGGCATTACAAATAATATTAAGTAAGACATTTTTTTATTTTTTGCTTTTTATTCATTATATATACAAAATCGTAAATATCTCGGTTCCTATGCGAGATAGGGGTTGTTTTCCCTCAAAACCCGCTCCTCCGTAGTATATTTTCCGCTGGATCGAATGAAACTAATTTCAACCCTCCATACGTGACGGGATGAAATATTAAATTATTTTTTTTAGACCCCTGAAATTTCACGTTTCTAGGTCCAGGGGTTTCGGCTCGGCGATGATGAATCAGTCAGTCAGGACATGTTATTATATGTATATAGATTATTGAATAAGGTTATCATGTTATGTTATAAAAATATGTACATATTTTTAATATTAAAATTTTTCATTAAGGAACCCGCTTTATAAAAATATCAAATATTTCAAATAAAATACATTAAAATACGAACTATTTTTGAAATTTTAAATAATACATATATGGTAGTTCAAAATTCGCCTCAGAGTATTGTTTCTTATAGTAGGTATATGATATAATCCTAGTCGGATAATTACTTTTACCCCCCCCCCCCCCCTCTCCCTTTACGTATGTAGATTATAGGTAGTAAAATATAATTTAAAAAATTAAATTATTTTATGAACAAATTAAATAATTGAATTAAATAAGTTTGTGTTATGAAAGCTTACCGGAAGTATATTGTATACATGTGTTTTTTGTTCTTGACTTCAAATATTTGTCCCAGGATACGATTGTTGATAACATTAATTTTCTGTTTGTATATAAATAATATTCCTTGCGTGACAAAAAATTATAATCAAACAGAATAATAGATTTTATTTCCTACCTTTCTGTAAGTTTTCCAATATCAATAACAGCAGTCAACACGTAAATGTGTGTCTACAAAATTGAGATATATAGTAGCAGATATGTTTGATTGATATAACCTTAAGAAAAATTACCAAAGGATTTATATGTACAGTTTTTTTTTTAATTTCTACCTCTTACGTAAAAAGTTCTTTGTTTTTCGTTCAAATTTTATTATTTTATGTTTGTGTGTACATTTTTAGGGGTCTGTAGAAATTAGGAACCCTTATAGTTTCGAAATGTCAGTCTGTCTTGTGTTTGTCATAGTGAAATTTGGTATACGGACGTAGATTGATGACTTAAAATCAGGAAAAATTTTGAAAAAAAAAAATTTTTTTGCACCCTCCTCCCATGGATTGAAAAGTATACTCACATTTTTTTATATTATACTTTTGGTCCTTCTGATTTTCACCCTTCAGTCACTAAAACTATATATGTAAAAAAATCTGAAAAAATGTAGATTTTAATAAGCTAATATTGAAAATTATAACAAATACTGTAGTAAAAATAGTTTATGAAAAATTTAAAAATAACTATTATAAATCTCTACAAACACTTGTGTAGAGATTACCTACATATTTCTTCAGCATGAAAAAGCTTTTGAGACGTATTATCAAGTAGAGCAGCGGTTCTTAAACTTATGTAGTCTAGGGACCCTCTTTTGAACAATTATTTTTCAGGGAACCCCTCTCTGCAGGGGTTATTTAAAAAAAAAATTTACAACCTTATTTTTTTGCTCTATACTTACAATTTTTGCTTTTCAACTGCAATGTCTTTTGTTTTTTGCATTACATTTCTTACACTCTTTTGTTTTTACAACTGCAATGACTTTTTTTACTTTACATTTCTTACATTTTTGCTTTTACAACTGCAATAATCTTTTTTCTATATATTTTATTATTTTATTTATTTATTATACATTTTTTCAATTTTTTGCACTATACAAATTAGCTTTTATAACTGCAGAAATAATCTCCAACTACACACTGAAATAACCTCTGCCTCCCTGACAGAAAAACAAAGAAAGTCGTTATATAGTAATTAATGATTGGTAAATAGAAATGTAAAAGTATTTTAATTTATGCCAAACATGTTTCACAGACCCTCGGCAAAAGTTCCGGAGGACCGCGGACCCTAGTTTAAGAACCGCTTAAGTAGAGAATGTTAGTGAGCACTTGGTCGGTTTTTTTTATAAATACGACCATATCATCATTTTAATTTTAATTGAAAATAAAACACAAAAATACATGTCGTGTACAAATTTAAATCTCCCTGTATTGTATCGCCCCCTACTAGTTACAACCCTGTACGGAACATTAATAATATAATGATGTTACAAAAATTATATTAGTATGACGTAACTTAATATTGTTAATGTATAACTTATATTAAGTACTTACCTATTATAAAATGAGTTAATATGTAATTAATGTCGTTCGTAACTAATATCAAAATATTACGTTATAGTAAGTGCCAAAATGTTCTGTGGCCAAAATAAACATGAATATGCTTTGTTTTCTTAGAATTTCACTAAGATTTCTTACAAACACTACAAATAAATAGCGGACTAGGAGGGGGGGGGGGGGGGGGGTCCGAAATACACTTTCAATGATCGTATCTTTTTATTGCATTGACTTAGAAAAGAAATAATTTTCTACAGGACTGTGAGGCTGTAGGCCTTAGTATTTAATATTAAGTTCAACTTGATATCTCCAGCTGTTCCTAAGAAAATGGGTCTTGATGGACAGGCAGACAGTCAACAAAGGATCCTATAAGACTACGAACGCACAAGAGGTTTTTCTTGGTGCGCGCACGTGCGGTGAAAAACCGCTCATCGTTATAAGTTGTGCACTAGAGTGATCCTTATATAAGGTTAGGACGAATTTTGACTGGGCCGCCCCCCAAATCAGCTTCAAATAATTCAAAAAGAATGTGGAAAAAGTTTCAGCCCTCTATCTTAAAAAAATGGCCATTACCAGAGGGGGGTGATTTTCCCATTTAAAATACACGTGTTTTTTCGATTTTTCAAAGACCTGCGTACTAGAGTGTCTTAAACTCTTTCTAAAAATCTAGAATACTCATGGAAGCATCCCTGGTATTCATATTCCATATCTTGATGGTTTAAGTAAATTTCTGATTCAACGTTGTCTGCTATTAATATGGGTCATTGGGTCATTCCATCAAGGAAATTAAAAAAAACATTTTTTGTATAATTTCTGGATAATTTTGTCAGAAAAATGTTTGACAATAAAAACATTGATCTTGAAATAAATAAAAAATTGATTCTATAAAAAAACATCATTCCATATCAATTTCTAACTGGCGCGACAATTTTTTTTTTCAATTTTAATTTTAGAACAAAATTTTTTATTTCAAGATCAATATTTTCATTTTCAAATGTTTTTCTGACAAAATTATCCAGAAATTATACAAAATTTTTTTTTTTTAAGTTTCTCTTGATGAAATGACCCAATAACCCATATAGCTGTCAACGTTGAATCAGAAGTTTACTTTATCCATCAAGATATGGAATATGAGTACCAGGGATGCTTTCATGAGTATTCTAGATTTTTAGAAAGAGTTTGACACTCTAATAAGCAGGTCTTTGAAAAATCTGGTAATGGCCATTTTTTAAGATAGAGGGCTGAAGTTTTTTCCACATTCTTTTTGAATTATTTGGAGCTGATTTGGGGGGCGGCCCGGTCAACATTCGTCCTAACCCCATATAAGGACCACCCTAGTGTGCACACATGTAACCTACCAAAAAGCGGTCGTTTCGCCACGTCACTTTTAAAATACGACCGTTGCGTTTTAAAAAACCGCGCGGCGAAAAACCTCTCGTGCGTTCCTTGTCTTAGGGTTCCGTTTTTTCATTTTGAGGTACGGAACCCTAAACATGTCTGACAAGTGATAGCACAGTGTTTCCTCGTGTTAAATTCTGGGAGATATCTTTATAAAAAAGTAATTTAACTTCAATTATTTTTACTTTTTGATGTAGAATTTTATTAAGTAGGTACTAGCTGTTACCCATGTATATTCCGCTGGCAGTCCCACTATAGCACCCCTCAAAAAAACCTATTGCATAATTTGTTGCTATTTTGTTACTATTTTGTGCCACCAAGCCCGATTTTGTAACTTGCTCCATTCTCGAGAAAAATGGGGGGGGGCCAGCGTCAGTTCTCGCTAGCAGTCCGCTCAATTACTCCGTAACTAATAAAGCTGGATAAAAAAATTTTGCAGGATATTTTGTTGCTAGTTGAGTACTTCCGGATACCAATAAAATTTTTACCCCCCCCCTTTTTTTTAAATTTTTATTTTTATATAATAATAAATGAAAAAATAATATTCAAACCAGTTTCTAATTTGTTGCATCCAGCACTCCCCCCCTCAAAAAAAACATGATCTGTCATTTTATCTAAAAAGTTAACATAAGCGCCATCATATGGAGTATAATAATCTTACATGTTAAATTAATATTCAAACTAGTTTCTAATTTGTTGCCGCCAGCACCCCCCAAAAAAAACCTTCATATTTACCTTAATATATTATTATTTAATATTTCTGAACCCTAAAACATTTTGTTCCTTCCTCATTTTATCTAAAATGTTAACATAAGCGCCATCATATAGAGTATAATAATCTTACATGTTAAATTAATATTCAAACTTGTATAACATAACATTATTTTTGACTGACAACTATTGAAAAAGTAAAACTGATAGAATTATTAAGTGATACTTAAAAAAAATCAGAGTGAAATCGCTCCCCTTAATAACACCTCGATTAGAAGTTTGTGCTAATAATCGAGCACATTCATCGCATTAAAAATAAATTTTATACGCAAAAAAATAAATTGTATACTTTTTTAAAATATGTCTGTATAATTTTAAAAAAGACACACAAAATTCTTCCGCGTGTGCTCATGTATGCCAACGTTAAAAAATAAAGCAAAAATATTGAAACTGTGTTATTACTTTACCTTAATTTTTCATATAAGATTATTATACTCCAAATGATGGCGCTTTTGTTAATTTTTTAGATAAAATGAGGAAGCAACAAAATGTTTTAGGGTTCAGAAATATTAAATAATCATATATTAGGGTAAATTTGAAGGTTTTTTGGGGGGGGTGCTGTCGGCAACAAATTAGAAACTAGTTTGAATATTAATTTAACATGTAAGATTATTATACTCCATATGATGGCGCTTATGTTAACTTTTTAGATAAAATGACAGATCATGTTTTTTTTGGGGGGGGGAGTGCTGGATGCAACAAATTAGAAACTGGTTTGAATATTATTTTTTCATTTATTATTATATAAAAATAAAAATTAAAAAAAAGGGGGGGGGGGTAAAAATTTTATTGGTATCCGGAAGTACTCAACTAGCAACAAAATATCCTGCAAAAATTTTTTATCCAGCTTTATTAGTTACGGAGTAATTGAGCGGACTGCTAGCGAGAACTGACGCTGGCCCCCCCCCCATTTTTCTCGAGAATGGAGCAAGTTAAAAAATCGGGCTTGGTGGCACAAAATAGCAACAAAATAGCAACAAATTATGCAATAGGTTTTTTTGAGGGGTGCTATAGTGGGACTGCCAGCGGAATATACATCTGTTACCCGTGATTTCGTCCGCGTGGAATTTGTATTTATTTAACTTTTTGGGGTACAAAGTAGCTTATGTCCTTCCTCAGGATGCAAGCTATCTCCATGCCAAATTTCATCAATATCGGTTAAGCAATTAACTGTGAAAAGGTAACAAACAGTCAGATATACATATGTCTGGTATTATAAAGGAACTCACAAACTTGCAAACACTTACAAACGAGGTATCAAAATTATATGACAGTTCTCTTTGAGTTTTTAACAGATATAGTTTCATGCGTAGTAAGTTGACTTTTACCGTTTTTACTCAAGATTAGTAAATGCACTTTAGTAAATATACTTAACATACCTTTGTTTTTACTTCCTATCCTATGAATGACACTATCTGTCAAAAATTCCAATAGAACTGTCATATAAGTTTGATACTCTATTTGAAAGTGCTTACTTTGCGAGCTACTTTAATACCGGACAATACATAGTTACTTTCGCATATATAATACTAGCTGCTACCCGCGGCTTCGCTCACGTGGATTTCGAAATATATGTGACAGGGGGTGAAATATTTATTACTAAAAAAAATTCCCCATATAAATTTTTCAACCCTTTTGCAATCCCTTAAGGGTTCAATTTTCGGGATACGAAGTAGCATATGCCCTTTCTCGGGATGCAAGCTATCTCACTGCCAAATTTCATTAAGATCCGTAAAGCGGTTTTAACAGGTAACAAATAGACAGACTGAGAGATACACTTTCGCATTTATAATATAAGTCTCGACTCCTATGTAAGATAAGGGGTCGTTTTGTCCCCCTAATAATCCCTCTTCCGCAGTATTTTTCCCGCCAGATCGAATGTAACCAATTACAACCTTTCATATGTGACAGGGGGTGAAATATAAAATTTTTCTTATTTTTAGTTTTTTTTTCATTATAGAAAATCGTAAATATCTCGGCTCCTATGCGAGATAGAGGGTTTTTCCCCCTTGATTCCCCCTCTCCCGTAGTATTTTTCCCGCCGGATCGAATAAAACCAATTACAAACCTTTATATGTAACGGGGGGTAAAATATTAATTACTAAAAAAAAAAATAAAACATTTCCACCCCCTTGCAATTCATTAGGAGTTGAATTTTCGAGATATAAAGTAGCCTTTGTCCGTCCTCGGGATGCACGCTATCGATCCCTGCCAAATTTCATCAAGATCGGTTCAGCGGTTTAGCCGTGAAAAGGTAACAGACACTGATACAGACAGACACACTTTCGCATTTATAATATTAGTATGGATGTAGAGGTAGAGGGGAAATTACTTTTAAAGAAGTATGCAGGTCCCAAGTGTGTACGTTTAGGGTGGCTGTACTGTATTTTTTGTTGAGGAAATTACCTACTACCTACCTACCTATTATAAATTCATATGCACCTGATTGCACGTCCATAATATATCGTTTATTTTTATATACGTAATTAGACCTTATTAAATTCATATATCACACACAAATATTACACTAATTAGTGTGATTGCATCATATTTATATTATTATAATTACGTGTTTCTCAGTTGGATGATTTTTATGAACTTAGTATGGTCAATGCACTTCATACATAGGTTTATTAATGCAAGTTTGTGTTCGTAATACGTTAACGGTTTTGCAAGGAAGTCAGGGACGTAATCAATCATTTAAAAATACAGGAGGAAGAAGGATATTATCAATTTTTAAATTTCCTTTAAATCAGGGCCTGTCTTAGTGTGTCTGTTACCTTGGGCGAGATCCCCCCCCCACCCGAGACGATCATTGCATCAAGTTAATAATTAAAAATGCATGTATTACTGTAATAATAATTTATTCATATAAAATTTAAAAAATCACATTTTTTCACTGGTTTTTGATCTGTGGAGACCTGCAAATGATCTACAAAGATCTATGAAGATTATTGTAGATCGTATTAAAGATTGAAACGTTAAAAATTCATGAATTTTGAACGTTGGAAATTAATGAATTTACAATATTTCAATCTCTATCACGATCTACAACTATCTTCACAGATATTTGTAGATCTATGCAGGTCTCCACAGATCAAATACCAGTTAAAAAATATGATTTTGTCTCAAACCGCAGATCTATCAATATCTGATTTGATCACTTTAGATCTAAAAATTCTTCCCGGGCTGTTTTAATACCATTGATGTTTACTTACCGTGCATGCGAGAAACTTGTCAAACACTTCATGAATTTGAAAGTGCTTGTTAGCTAACAAACTTTGTTAACTCCTTTATAATACCGGGAGTATTATGTCGACATCAATTTTGTAATAATGCATAATGAAATAAGGGGTTTTATTTACTTAGTTTTCATGGGCTGATCTCTCATATTTCCCCATTTATCGGCGGCCCTGTAAATAAACCCGGCTTACGTTTTTGCAGCAGATAACACACGATACAAAGTTAACCAGTTACGAACCTAACAACCACTCCCACATGATAGCATGTGTACTTTATCATCGTTTATGCTCTTCCTTTAATTATCTAATTGCTCATATTCAGCTAGTCATCTACTTATCAATTAATTTATATTATTTATTTTAACATATTGATGGCCATCAATCATCATAAACTATGTAATATAATGGATATTGATGATTTTTCAATTTTACAAAATTGCCACAGTAATAATCATTGATTGTATAAGATTTCGTCTAATTCACCATACATCTTTTTTTTGTTTTTTATACAGACAAAGTCCTATACTGACATACATATACATATATTAAAGTTTTAAGTAATAAAAACTTAATTATTAAAGTTTTAAGTATCATTTCATTTCTTCATTAATTGAATTTGTTATTTTTGTCAAAATAAAGAAATGACATAATATTGACAATGCAAACAACTAATAATACGGGTGTATGCCATAAAAGTTTCGATGTAAGTACACGTGGACTGTTTGAAGCCACAGGTGTATTTTGGAGTTCGAAAATAATATAAAAATAGGGTCATATGCTACTAATTGATATCTACATTTTGATACCCCACATGCCTAGATATGAAAATTAAAATTAAAAATTCTATGACGCGCCTTTCCATTTCTCCAAAATTGGAAATGATCTTGTTGACTTTCGTATTTGTCGTTGGTAGTCCCACCAAAGCCAAGTTACCAATTTTTTGTCAGATTTTTTGAACCAGTAGTTACCGAGTTAGAGGGGGGGGATGGGGGACAAAATAAAATATTGCTTTTAGCCCCCTGATGGCGCTATTTTTGAGTTAGAAAAATAAAATAAAAAATAGAATCAAATTCTACTGCTTGAGATCTACATTTTGATACCCCACACGTCTTGGTATACAATTTTTTTTATTTTGTCTTTTTTTGATTTGCTTTAGAGTTTAGAGCCTCCATTTTTGACTTGGAAAAAAATAAGAAAAAGGGTCAAATTCCACTGGTTTGGTTATACATTTTAAAGTGCCACATGCCTTGGTATAAAAAAATATTTTTTTACCTAGCTTTAGCTCACCCCCCCCCCCCCCACCCCACCCCTGAAAAATTATTTTTTCAACCATGTATCTACATTTTTTACTAGAGGGCATCATTTTACATGTTCAGTAAAAATTTCATGTTTCTAGCTTATATAGTTAACGAGATATTTTGCTTTGACTGAAAAGAACGGACGAACGGACGACAAAGTGAGATTAATAGGGTTTCTTCAGAACCCTAAAAATAAGTACATCAATCCTAAAAAAAACAGTACACCTTAAGTTCTTAATGAGTCCAAGACTGATGCTAGTACAATAGATAGATAGATAGATTGTGCAGTAAAAATATTAAATATTGAATTATATTACCAAGTCGATTAAGATAAGAATAAAATAATAACACTGTATGTAGATATTATATTTACTAAACTGTATAATATTTATTATGAACGTTAGTTCTAATAATAAATCATCGATGTGAAAACAATGAATGCACAAACCGCTAAAGCTATTTGGACCACAGGTTCATAATAATTACTATTTTGTGAATCTCATTATTTGACGAACTGATGCGTAACACGTCTGCATCGGGTAATCAGTTTTTTATTGTGTTACTATGGATAAAATAATAATGTGATCCGAGAGAGAACGTGGTATTCGTGATTGACACAACTGCTATTAAAATAAATAAATAAATGTTTAACAATATCTATAAAAGTAAATATCAATATTTTTTATTATTAAAACCTTGTTCTAAATTGTATGCTAAATACATAATTCTTAGAAACACACTCTATTTGACCGATTGAGCTGGAATTTGGAATATATTCCCGGAAAAAGATAAATTGTATAAAAAAATCATTTACTGAAATTTTAAAAAATCTACGTCACAATTTTTTTTTGTATTTACCGATTTGGATAATTTTTGTTTGTTTGAAAATGTATACTGTGGTGGTCCCATATAAGTTTTATCAGAAAAATTAAAAACTTAAAAAAACGACTTAAAAATATATAAAAATTGAATTTAACTGTTTTTTAAGTCAATATCAAGCCAATAAAAAACTTAAAAAAAAAATAATAATAAGAAAACCGACCTCAAAAACTGTTAAATTTAATTTTGACGGTTCCGCGAAGAAACCCTATTAATCTCTTCGTCCGTCCGTCCTTTTCAGTCAAAGCAAAATATCTCTAAAACTAGAACTTGAAATTTTTACTAAACATGTAAAATAATGCCCTCTAGTAAAAAATGTATAAATTTTTTGAAAAAAAAATCTGGGGGGGGGGGGCGCTAAGGAGCAAAAAAATAATTTTATACTAATGAATGTAACACGTCAAAATGTATAACCAAATCGGTGGAATTTGACCCCTCTTTCTTATTTTTTTTTATAATCAAACATGGCGCCTGCAGGGGTCTCCAAGCAGTAATTTATTTTGTCCACTCCCCCTCTTACTCGGTAACTACTAACTACGGGCTCAAAAAATCTAAAAAAAATGGTAACGAGGCTTTGGTGAGACTACCAACGACAAATACTAAAGTCAACAATCATTTCGTAGAATGTTTTATTTTTATTTTCTTATCTAGGCATGTGGGTTGTCAAAATGTAGATCTCAATTAGTATAATATGACCCTATTTTTTATTATTTTCTAACTCAAAAATGCACCTGTAAGTGGCTCCAAATAGTCCATGTAGTACTTACCTCGGAACCCTTATGGCTACACCCGTGTATGTCTTGACCGAATTTATATATACTTTTTAGTGTTTTTAGGCGGTTTTGTTTTATTTTTTAAATTTTTTTACCAAATTATTTTATTTTATTTGTATTCGGAGATCGATTCTATAGTTATATTATAATGTATATATAAAATTCAATAGGTTAATTGTATTTTTCTTGTCCAGGTTTGTGCTGTTTAAAAAGCACTATGAAAAATATATTCAACTTTCGCACAAATACGAAGAAGCTAGAAACATGGCGTATTATCTGGAAGAAAAGTACCACGAGACTAAGGTTAGTACAAATATACATACTTTTTAATATATAAGATTCATATTTATTCAGGTATCTATGTTTTTCACATATTTTCAATGTTACGATTTAGGCGCTTACAAAAGTCAAATACAAAATACACATTTTGTATGATTTTTTTTTTCGAAAACTGCGCTTTCTATTGAAAAATAACAAAGGAAAAATATTTTCATCTTGTTATGAGGATCCCAAAACATATTTAAGATCATTGATCCAATATTAATTACTGGAAATATGAATGAATTCAATTTTGAACGGCCACTATTTTGAAAACCGTAAAGGAATTTTACTAATTACTCCTAGGATAAGCCATAATAAAAATATTTCGATCATATTTAAATCGTTTTTATTTGGAATTCCAGAAAATACAAATGCGTTTCCGGAAAATTGTTCCAGATAATAATTTTTAATGTTATAATGAATAATATTTCCTTAATAATAATCGTAAATCAATGCATACCGCTGTCAGAAATAACAATTTAAGTTATCCATTATTCTGTAATATCCGCGTGTATTAATTTCAATATTAATCTTGCAAATAATTACATTAATATGCTGAATTACTGCACATCTAATTTATTAATATTACGTGTATATAAATTTTACTGTAGCGTATCAAGTGTATTGTAAAATAATTATATTGGATTTAATTGTAAAGAAGGTGGCAGAGAAGGTCTGTTTTTTTTCTATCCCTCATACGTTAAAACGAAGTATTATATATGCAATATGTATACAAATATTTTCGGTGTTATTGTATTTTAAAGCAAGCTTGTCTAACCCGCGGCCCGCGAGGATAATTGAAAAAAAAATTTATAATAATAAACCTGCATTGAAATTAGCATGACTAAAAAAAAAAGTCTTCAGTTTTTATTTATCTTAATCTAACTTTATTTATTCAATAACATTAGGAATTGAAATTGACGCGACCAAAAAAAAAAAAAGCTCCTCAGATTTATATTCTGGTTTGCGACCTTTAGTAAATTGAGCTTATGCTTGTATTAATTCTTATGTGAAATAAAAATTTGGTTGGTGCAGGTTTTTTATTGGGTCATAAAGAACGTGTGCATATATGAAACATTGCGCAATTATTTAAACAATTATCGAAGTTACATGAAGCAATATACGAAAAAATTCGTTCATAACAAATTGAAAAATGCATAAAAAAGTTTCTAATTAACATTAAAAAAATAATATTCGTTTCTAATGATACATGATTTTTTTCAGAATTTTTGGCTATTATTTAAATCTTTCATTTCAATTGTTTATAATGCCAGCGCGTTCGGTTTATTTCTGGAGTTGCGCGAATAACGTATAATTTTTCATTAACCTGAACCCGAACCGAACCGTTATATTTCGAAGTCAACGAGCCTGAATCTGAACCTGAACTTTTTCATGGATAACCGGTAACCATATATTTTTAAAAGGTTCAATAAATTATTTTTAATATTTTCCTCCAATAATTTTTAAAAGAGGTTATAAAATGTACTAATACTGGAAATCTGTTTGAATTTTATGGTATGATGTGACTTTTCAAGTCATCTTCTGAAATTTACATATTTTTCACTTTCCTTTTTAATTCTATAACTGAATTACATTTCAATTTGCAAAACAAATCTGAAAAATAGTCAATCTTTAAAATGTAATTTTATTTTTTGCTCTTTTTAATGACTATTTATGTTTTTTTCTTCTTCAGAAAATGTATTATTTATCAATTATAATTTTTTTTTCGAACAAAATAATTTTCTTTCAAGTACAAACTTGAACCTAAACCCGAACCTGAACCAAAATTTATATTTGAACCCGAACCATAAATAAATTCCGGTTAAAGTCCCTGTTTTCGTCATTATTTCTTTTTATTCTCGTAAAACTAAACTAATTCTAAAAATTAGAAATCAAATAATCGGTTATAATTAAGGAAGGAGGGGGGGGGTCTATAACTTAGAACCGGAACTCATTATTTACTTTAATAATATCATAAACAAAACTTATTTTTCTGGATATGTATCTGCTTGCTAAAGTTACAAATATGTCAACATAATTTTAGAAATCTGTCTAACGGAAACAAAAACAAATTAGCGAATAAAACACGTGTTTATTTACGAGATATACATCACGCTAATAAGTCTTGGGGCTAGGTTATCATTATACATATGTACACGACTTTTATACCTTGTGAAGGTTACATTTTGAAGTTTTTATTAATCGTTGATGTAAGAAACTGACTCAGGTGTTCTAAAGATGAAAATGACGAAATAACTTTTCGTAAATTTGTTTTTATAAACATTCAATCGTTATATTAAATAATTTGTTTTCTTAATTTTTTATTCATAACATTGATGAAATATAATAAACTTAACCGTTATTTGTATTATTAAAAATGAAATTTATTTGATATTTAGTATGCATACATTTCAGAGAATTATAATATTTGTGTTTAATTAAATTAAGTTTGTTCTATTTTGTCTAAGAATCCATAGTATATGAGTATTCATATTAAGTTTAAAACCTGAATATTGATAGAATCAATATTAATAATTGTAGGTATTAATTTATTTCAAAAAAATTTATGTAGAAGTATTTTTATAACAGGGTGGCTAGTTTTTGGAAAACCCGAAAAAGTAAAAGAATTTGGTTAAAAGTAAGGGACATTTTTGTAAAAATACAAAAACCATGCCACGTCAACTCAATTCACATACGTTAAGAAATTTCCCTAAAATATTTAAACAAATTCCTATTCAAAATTTAAAAAAAACGCGAAAAAATATCAAAAAATTCTTTTGTCAACAAATAATTCTGTTTTATTACGTAATCAATCAGAAATGTACCCGCACTTGATGGTTTTTTTTTGGTTCAATTATTAATTTCGTGAAATTTGATTTATTTTACTTATAAAAAGTGAAAACCACTCAAAAAGTTTTACGAATTCTTCGTTTTTCTTCAATATAAACGTGTAAAATATGCGTTAAAAAAACGGAAAAATATTCACTAAAACTAAATATATTATCTATAAAAAAGGTCAAAATTTCTTTTAAGTAAAATATTCCCTTACAAAGATAAATCTTTCTTTGCAGAAATTAGAATGAGTGATATCACTTGTTTTTTAATAGTTGCAATTTCGCCATTTTCATTTCCTTTCATCAGGTCATGTTTATTAAGAAATCGTAAAATAGAATTTCGATATAACTTATTTTAATTGAAGTTTACAAAAATCTTTGATGAACAAAGTACAATTTAACTAAACTGATTGAAGAAACAGTTTTATCGTTTCGGTCTAAATACTAAAACTACTGACTTATTGTCAGTTTAAAATCGTACTTATTTTGGTACTTTTTTCTTGGATTTTATACAAAAACAAAAATACAAAATCTATATATACAGTAGAACCTCTTTCCCTAAACGAATAATTTATTTTTGTTCTCTCTCCTTCGCCACTAGACGTCGCGTTAGTTTAAGGTTATGTTTAACTTTGAATTGTGCTCGTATTAGTCACATAGGTTTACATTTTTGCAAAAATTAATTAATTAAAAACCGTATTTTTAACCGCAGTTTTATAGTTTAAGTCAGATAGAGGGGATATATATTTTTATATAGCTCCCAAGTGTATACATTTAGGGAAGTCGTACTTTAAATGATAACAATTAAGGGAGGTGAGTAGATAAGGCCTGTTTTTCGTCTATCACTCATGCGTTAAACCAGGCCTGGCCAATCCAAGTAGAACTGCGTTTTCCCCGGCTATATTAGGGAATCATCTCAAAAACACTAATGTAACGAAAATATGTTACACTTTGTAAGCTTATATTTCCGGAACTAATAATTATATCATATTATCATATTGATTATATTAGCCGACCTTCAATATTTCGCCCCCTGTCACAGATGAAGGGTTGTAATTGATCTTATTTGATCCGGTGGGAAAAATCCTACATAAGTTTAGAAGTTTTAGGGAAAAATTACCCACTACCTCGCTTAGAAACCGAGATATATGTTAACAATATTAAAACAATAAATGATATGAATCACACGTTAAAAAGAGCGCGTTTGAGGTTTTTACGCATTTTTTACCCTTTTTTGAACTTCATACGAATAATTCAGTAACTAACGTAACGTGAACCAAGAAATATGTGTATTATTATTAAAGTATATTCTATAATCTTTCATCCCAGCATTATGTCCGGTATTATAAAGGAACTCGCAAATTTTCTAGCTTGCAAGCACTCTCAAATGAGGTATCAAACTTATCTGACAGTTCTCTTTAAGTTTCATGAAATGTTTGACAATTTTTGCGCACGCGTGGTATGTAAACACCAACGGTATTAAAACTGGTGATATTATGAAAATAATTTTGTACGGTCGAAGTCGCCAACTGTGTTATAATTAGTTGAAGTATCACTGCTTTAAATTCGATAGCTAATCCATAGAATTAATACCCCATTTGAGTGTGCTTGCAAGCTAGCAAATTTCGCGAGCTCCTTTATAATACCGGATATTAGTTTATTTTGTTTCACAGTACGTTTTTATCTTAATAAAAATGTTGGTGCATATGTACGTCAGATCATCAGGCCTAAACCACTGGACGTATTGAAGCCATATTCACGCCATATGTTCGTTTGTATATTTTTTTGGACCCGATAGGTAGCACTGGGGTCGAGATATTTACGAAATTTGTATTTATACTCGTACTTCGCATGAGTGGTAGGTGAAAAACTAACTGACCTTATCTACCCACTTTATTATTTTTATAAACTTTTTTGAGAACAGCTTTCTTGGATTACATTAATATGACACTAATGGATTTTTATTTAACTTATTTTTAAAAATAATACCACAGGATTGATTCCTTTTCATCAAGATTGCATTTTAAAATACATTCTTTATTTATTATTGGATACAAACAATTATAACCAATAAGTACGGTATTGTACTGTATTTTTATAAAAAATACATTTTAAATCTACAGTTACTTTCTCAAATCAAGTGTGAACGTTAAAATTACCAGAATAACATTTTTATATTTCACTGTTTCCGGAATACTATTGAAAAAAAATTAGGTTTATGTAAGAAACTAGATTGAGATATTAAACATTATTAGCTGATACAGTTCAATGGTTAAAAGAATTGGAAAAATCTTTTTGTCTACTTATTTACTTTTTGATAACTACTCGTATAATACTGAGAGTGATCTTGACAAAACCAAATTCGATCGTCTGTAGCTCAATTGATTTCGATGTGGTTTCCTTTATATGATAGTAGATTTCTCCGAGATGCTTACGTATTATATTTGATTTTGAAATTTGGACGCCATCTTAGATCCGCCATATTGAACTTCTGTAAAAATTATCCGATTGAAGTAAAATTGAAAATATGCAGACATCTTCGATAGCCGAATATGAGTTTGGATTTTGAAATTAAAATTACAAGGCACTTTCATATTTTATTTATACAATTTAAAAAGTTGAGAAACGTTTTTTTATGATTAGATTTACTTGGCTTACTATCCTTTTGTAGTCTTTGGGGGTGAAGGGCGAGGAGCCGTCACTTAAATCTTATATCTTTAGAAATTTACCTCCCCTCCTAAACGTATCAACAGTAGTAACAAAGTATCACTGAAATTATGATTTTAAATAATGAAATAAATTCAAAAGATTCTAAAAAATGTACTTATTTTTATATTAAAAGCGAGATTAATATGATTTTTGTTAAAACAAAAACGCAAAATATAGCAATCCGCCATGTTAGATAAAACACCAGTCAGAGTGGGTGACGTCACGGGTACGTAAAAGTCATTTTTGTTTCATTAATAACTCCACTGTTTATAAATTATTTTGTGGTTTTCAATTATCAGTTTTGTGTTACCAAAAGTAAAACCGAGAAACATTAGCGATGGAACAAGGATTTATTATAGTTGACAAGGAGTGTTTACATAGGCGTGACGTCAAAAATGCGCCATGACACCTGCGAGCGTTTTGGCGCCAAATTCAAAATTAGTTTTAAAAGGGTTAATTTTTGTGATTAAACCTTTATTTTCTGCAGAAATAAGCATTTTTTTTTGGAAATAAGAGACACGTAAGATCATCATAAAATAGTTTTTAAAAATTAGGCATCATGCCTATTGTATATTTCGAAAAATATCGACTTTTAGTTGATTTAAATTAAAAAGCAAACGATGTTACCATAATTTGATAACATACTGTAAGTATGTACAATAGTAAATATACGTATTAGATACAGTTACCGCTATTGTTTGTTGTATATAGGTACGTACAATACATTAAACCAAATGTGCTCTGCACGCGGATGTATCAGGAATCTGTAAACAATGCTTCATCAAGCAACTTCTGATTGGCCTACTGACAACGTACCTATACCTACTCGATCCGCGTTCTCGTGGAAACAGTTTTTTATAATAAAAATACAGTGCACTTAATTGTTGATGTGTAACGAAACGTTGGATATAGTATATCTTATTTTTTGTGTGTTTTTTTTTATACGTACCTACCTACGTAATTACAGAAAATATTTCTACTCTAATTTTTAATCTAAATTCACTTTTTGATAGTTATAACCAAACTGCGGAACGTATAAACATTTACAGGACTGTTGGGGGTACATTAAGCTGTAAAAACACCTGGCAACATTAGTCTTCCGATCAATATTTGTAAAGTAGCGATAAATAGTCATTTTTGGTACTTTTTCAAACTAATGGTGAGAGTAAAAAAAATTTTTTCTAATAAAGTCATGAAAGGGTCTTGTAGGAAATTTATTCAAGTTTTTAAAACTGCCCTTAAATTTACTGTTGAATCATTAGTTGCTGATATATTGATAATCGAAGACAAAAGAATCATTTTTTATTTAAAGTCAGATATCTCGGCAAAAAAAATTGAGAGGGACCAAAAAAAAACCAATTAAAGCTGAATAAACAAGTTAACTGGCCAATGCATTGGTTTAACTGAAAAAAAAATTCCCGAGCCCGCGGACCCTTAAAAAAATAGGAAAATTTTTGTGTCCTCCTATTTCTTATGATTGCGCGATAACCGTAACTAAAAAAAAATTATGCTAAAAAATCTCAAAACTAGAAACATGAAGCTTTAAAATGCTTTTTTTTTTAAATTTCGATACGACCATTTTTCACAGAGATACAGCTCTTCAAAAAACACTAAAAAAAAGATGTAATTATTTGTTCCTTTAATTTTTTGGATAAGTGTGTGATATTTATTTATTTTAGCACGTACCAATAAGGGTGGTAGGATTTTGATGACTATTTTTTTTCAATCTCATGTGATTCAGTTTTCTATATTTTATGAGGCCCCTTAAAATATAGAACGGTTCATTTGTCAAGACTGTCAGAAACGAAAAAAATAGTCGGCAAATTATGCGGGGGCACCAAACTGCCCTTATCTACACTGCAGGGTGGCCAGTTTCTGGAAAATCTGAGAAATAAAAAAGAATGCAATAACTAAACCAGGTCAATTAATTGACATACGCTTAGAAATTTTCGGCAAATATTTTTACAATTTTCTATTATTTAAAAGAAAACGTGCAAATTTTTCAAAAAAGTTCTCATGTCCACAAATAATTCTGTACCGCACTTAATGTTATATTTTGCAGGGCTTCGAACCGTTATTTATTTCGTTTCGGTTTTCGTTCCGGTTCGAGAAAAAAAAAATATATAAGTACATCGGTTT
Source organism: Sialis fuliginosa (assembly GCA_961205875.1). Lineage (NCBI taxonomy): Eukaryota > Metazoa > Arthropoda > Insecta > Megaloptera > Sialidae > Sialis > Sialis fuliginosa. The sequence continues at coordinate 30,310,092 of OY540812.1, read as the reverse complement.
GGTTCCGGTTTTCATTCCGAAAATAATAACGGTTTTCTGGGTTTTTCGGTTTTCGATTCAGCTCCGAGAGATTAATATAAATTTTTTTTATTTGTATTATAAATTTATTTTCTACCATAATTTAGAACATTTTATGGTACTTGTATGATAGCCCTGAACAACTGAAGTGGGAAGGAAGATCATGTTAACGCGCATACTTTAAAATGTACCGAACCGAAAAATACCGATATTTGTTTTTCGGTTTGGTTCCGGTTTTCTTTCCGGCAAAAAATAACGGTTTTTTCGGTTTTCGGTTCAGTTCCGGTTTGAAGCCCTTGTTTTTTGATTATATTTATGGTTTTTAACAGTGGTGATATTAATTTATTTTGTGATTTGTTATTGAGGATAATATTTTAATAATACATAATTAGTTTCGTGAAACTTGATTAATTTTACTTACAGATAATAAGTGAAAACCAATCTAAAAGTTTTACTATTTTTACTTCCATGTTCTGAAAAAATGGAAGTATTGTAGTACCGTCAAAAAATCGTGTCCGACATAAGAGCAAATTCTTATTGTACTATCTTCAAAACGTAAAGAAAAGTTGATTTCCGCATGGCGGTTGTGCGTGTGTCTGTTTAAATTATTTAAAAAGATATTAAAGACAATGAAAGTGATGTATGGTTCTCCATAGCGATATTTCTGTTTTTCTTCAAAATAAACGTGTAAAATATACATCCGGATCCCCGTAGTAAACAATAGTTCTATACCTACATCAAGTAACCACTGATTGGCCTACTGACGACCGGCCTGCCCGATCTGTAAGTGAACATGTTTTTGAAGCAGCAAATCTTATAAAGGTCAATGCAGCCGTGGTCTGTTGAACGGTTTCACTGCGGCCGGCGAGTACAAAAAGGTCACGACGATGTTTCTTGTGCGTCCGGTGAAATCACGGCGTGAAGCCCGGCCACTGGAAAAACAAATTGAATCACGTATATTTATATATAGTTTGACTGATTCGGTGGCTATGTTGCTTTTTGATACAGAAGTCTTCAAAACTTTGGTTTATTAAAAATTATCGATCGCAAATTATCGACATGAAAAATATTTTTACTCACCTAGGTAAGTTCAAAATCTCGAATTATTTTGTTAGATACCTCGGAAAGATTAAGTTGTTAAAAAAAGTTTTCAATGAAAGATTCGTATATTTTCACGTAGAATAAAATTACTAAATAAAAACTATAGGTTCTTATTTAAAAAAATAATGTTGACCTTCATGTGACCTTGAAAACTACACTTAACAAAAAATCATCCGAGTACGTCTATGTCCCCCTCCAAACAGTGCAACTTTTATCTCAAAAGTGTTTTGATAACATTTCACCATAAAAAGTTATCAGAGGTGTGCACTTAAAATAGGTCATCCTGTATATGGGTGTATAATAGTTAGTAAAGTACATTGATTTAAAAAAAATATTGACTTAATTTATGAAAAAGCAATTTCAACAGCCGAAACTGACTTCAATTAACTAAAAAAACTTACATAAGTAACGCTTTGACCCCCCCCCCCCCCCTCCAAAACCTTACATAATTAATAATAATTTAATCAATACAAAAAATGAGAATATTAATTATAATTATTGTATTATTTTGATTCATTAATTTTTTTAAATTTTAATAGCGTCAAGCTTTCGTGCAAGGGTTAAACGTATTTAATATTTATATTATCAAGTTGCCTGCTTGTGTTTTGTGTTGAAGCAAGTCAGCAAGTCTGTGTAAGCGTTTATTTATCTTCCTTCTACATAAACAAAAAAGTGTAAATATTATTTTTGGATTATAAAATTTATTTTTAATTTATTTTGTTTTGCAAAAATCAAGTATTAAGTATTTATAAATTTGTTTCTTCACGTTGGCATTTTTTCAAGCATAAAAATCAGTTAAATTTAATTTATAGGTAATACCATAGACATAGAGCATGGACCGCGCATCTGACTCGAAAACAGAGTCGTTTCAAAAGAAAGAGATATAAATAGGTTTGGGATGTACAGGTGTCTATTTCATTCTTATTACAAAAAGATAGATATATCTCAAATCTCAAACCTACCGCATCTTTCTAACTGTTTTGGTGAAATGTTACAACATTATTATACCATTAATACATACATGCTCTATATCTATGGGTAGTAGGTACTATAATTCGGTATTCTAGAAAATTTAAATTTTGATAAATAATGTTTACATAGCTTTAATGGTTTGAGTTAGTGAAATTTTTTTAATGTTTATTCTATAGTAAATTAAAAAAAAATCATAATCAAAAATAATGATTTTCCTTCTTATTATAGCGAAAGTTGGTTAAATTTCATTTACACAATTATCTAAAAATAACTGTAAATTATGTTTTTTGTCCAGTAATATTTTCTTTTCGGAAATTATCTTCGCCGTACTTTTACATACATACAATATCTACTTACTTTTTTTAAGACCTTTGTTATAATACTTTTTAATTGCCGTCATATTGGATTTTGTAAAATTTATATAGAAAAAAATGTATTTATTTCTATACCTAGAACTTTTCCTCATATATTAGAAGTTCACTATGGTACATAGAGATTCAATATTATTTCAGATGCATAAAAATATTTACTGTCCTCTTAATACTGCAACAAATTCGTACATTGCTGCCTGAATCTAATTTACTGTTAGATTGAAATTTTGTCCTCGGGCAAACAGAAGTTCTTAAAAATAGTTAATTAGTTAAAGAAAACAGCTTGCCTTGGTTTTTTTTACGATTGTAAGTATTTTAATTTTGTTTCCTCGCCATATCTAGGAATAGAGGAAACTATGTGATCATTTCTCAAAGAAAAAAAAATGCTCTTGTCCATTTTATGAAATATACATACAGTAACATATTCTTCGCGGTAATTCGCGCGAACTTTGATGAAGTGTCGCGGGGCAGAGGGAAATATTTTGCGCTCGGCCGGCAGTTGTATATTTTGTTTTCAATAATGAACTTTTAACAAAATTTATTTGTAATTTTTGTTTTGATTCGTTTTTTTTTAGGTAATTTAGGTTTTGATTAGTTATTTTTGCGATAATACTATATTTTTTCAAAAATCCTAAACAATAACTCCACGGGCGAAGCCGCACAAGCACAGCTAGTTCCTATATATTTTTAGACATAGTACTGATTAAGAACCTCTGGTTTAATACTGCGGTTCTAATTACCAGCGTGTATTAAGTAATGGTAGGCTAGATAATAGCTTCCCGATGAGCGCACCAATGAACGCATGCAATCATTAAATCAGCATTATTTTTGATCCAAATAAACTACTTCAATACCGTAATTTATACGATTTTTTCACTTTAAAAACCACTCATGTGTGTCTGCACGTCAACGAAGATTTTAACCTGAGACGTTCAAAAGCTAAAATCATTTGGAAAGTGAATATTTTATTATTTTATTTTAAAATCAGTCGAATTAAAAAATTATAAATAATATTATTACGTATAAACTTTCGATTATTGGGTTTTATTACGCGTTGCGCTATATTGTCACTTGACGTTTCGACCAACATCTGAAGAAGACCACGAGATGTTGGTCGAAACGTCAAGTGCAACGCGGAATAAAACCCAATAATCGAAATTTTATACTATTGAACAACCGCGAAAGTCTACGTTCAAAAAAATTATTACGCTTGAGCAGTTTGCGGACTCTCATTTTAAACACAAAAAATTGGGGACCTTAAATAAATATGAAACATTATTTTTTATTAAAACACAAAATAATTATACAACAAAATAGATATTCAATAATTTCCTGGAGGTTCGCGGACCTCAAAATAAGAAATACTGCTCTAGGGTACTCTAGCCTTTGTATTTAATAATGGTTTTTATATTACCTATACTGTATAATGGCATTCAATTAATGTAAGATAAAAGTGTTTTTTTATTGTACCAATTATTTACATATTGTCTTTCATTTTGTATTGTAATCAAAATAAATTGCAAAAGTATCGAAGTCTGTATGTAGAAAATATGAAGACATTGTGACGTGTAAACTAAGTACATCTATGCAATGTAAATATTATTTCCTTTTTGGGTACATAGATACGTCGTTTTACATGGTATATCGGTTTTTAACCGACTTTAACCCATTAACGCCCAAAAGTAAACTGAAACATGCAGAATATTTAAAAAAAATTTAAATTAAGTACACATATATGTACAATATATTTAACTAAATACTCCAACAAATACTTTTTTTTATATTTAGAAAAAAAATAACGGTGTGCATTCGAGCGAGTAAATTTGGCAGATATGAAGTCTATTTTGTGTGAGACTGCTTTTCTGATATCATTTTTAGGGTTCCGAAGAAACCCTATTAATATCGCTTTGTCGTCCGTCCGTATGTCCGTCCGTCCGTCCGTCCGTCCGTCCGTCCTTTTCACTCAAAGCTAAATAGCTCGTAAACTATCTTATAAGCTAGAAACTTGAAATTTTAACTGAACATGTAAAATGACGCCCTCTAGTAAAATATGTACAAATTTATTGAATAAATAATTTTTCAGGGGGGGCAATAAGGAGCTAGAGCTAGGTAAAAAAAATATTTTTTTTTATATCAAGACATGTGGCACGTTAAAATGTATAACCAAACAAGCGGAATTTGACCCTTTTTTAATTTTTTTTCTAAATCAAAAATGGTGCCTGTAGGGGGCTTTAAAGCAAATCCAAAAAAACAAAAAAATTGTATATCAAGACGTGTGGCACGTCAAAATTTACGTCTCAATTAGTAGAATATGCCCCTATTTTTTATTTTTTTTCTTACTCAAAAACGGCGCCTGTAGGGGGCTAAAAGCAGTATTTTATTTTGTCCCCCCCCCCCCCCCCCCTCTAACTCTGTAACTACCGGCTCAAAAAATCTGAAAAAAATTTGGTAACGAGGTTTTGGTGGGACTACCAACGACAAATACTAAAGTCAATAATATAATTTTAAATTTTGGAATAATAGGGAGGGGTGTAAGATAATTTAAATTTTTTATTTTCATATCTAGGCATGTGATATGTCAAAATGTACATCTCAACTCTTAGAACATGACCATATTTTTTATTTTTTTTCTAACTCAAAAATGGCGCCTGTAGGGGGCTAAAAGCAGTGTTTTATTTTGTCCCCCCCCCCCCCCTCTATCACTGTAACTACTGGCTCAAAAAATCTGAAAAAAATTTGGTAACGAGGCTTTGGTAGGACTACCAACGACAAATACTAAAATCAACAATATAATTTGAAATTTTGGAATTATAGGGAGGGGCGTCATAAAAAATTGTTTTTTTGATATCTAGGCATGTGGTATGTCAAAATATAGATCTCAATTAGTAGAACTTGACATACACTCGTGTATGTCTTGCCCGAATTATTTATATTTTAACTTTAACTTAAAAATGCACCTGTAAGTGGTTCCAAACATTTCACGTACTACGTACTTCGGAACCCTTATGGCATACACTCGTGTATGTCTTGCCCGAATTATTTTAAGTTATTCCATATGATTTAAACAAAATTCCAAATCACATGCTTCAGTTGGATAAAATATATTAGCATATCACATGCCTCTATTCATATACAAATAATTCGCAGCAACTAAAACACGTTTAAACACTCATGAAACTAATAACGTTAACAGATTTTGTTTGTTGTACTAATAGCATCTGATTTTTAAGGAAATATTGTGAATTAATATCCATAGAAAGCAACACGAATTATAAAATGAGGTGTACACAAGTGTGTACTGCGGGCGTTAATGGGTTAAAAAAGGAGGTTCTCAATTTTGATTGTTGATATATTTTATGTATGTTCGGACATAACTTCGACAAATAATTTTTTTTTTTTAAGAGGTGGTCCGATATAAATTTTATCAGAATCTGACCATGGACTTTGAAAAGGGAAAAATAAAAATATATTTATGAAAAAAATAAAACTGACTCAAAAAAAAACCAACAACAATTTTTCATCTTATCATTTTTCTGTGATTCACACCGTTTTAAAAATAATTCTAAAAATTCAAAAATTAACATCACTTAACATCCGTATCTTATTGAAAGATCGTTTTCAAAAATATGAGATTTCTCCCAGACAAAAACTAATCTTGAATATAAAATTTCACCGTTCTATGATTTGTCGTATTTGAGTTACAGAGCTTACAGACACACCGACTCACGAAAATAGTCAGAATGGATTAAGGGAAGGTCAAAATGGATAATTCCATCAAAATCCAGATTTCGAAAAATATCGGCTGTACCATACTTACTTATACTATATGTATATTTCATATAGATATAGTATAAGAAATTAAGAAAGTAAAAAAATGTTTACTATCATAATGATCAAAATATGAGTGCTTACAAATAATATTACCCACTAAAAATATCTTGTTTATATTAAATTTAATTCATAGGTCTAAGGACGCGCTCACACATTAAATTCTTTCGTTATTCAAATTTTGTTTTGTCGACAATACTTGTAGGTGCATTTAGTGTCCACGATAAATCTCTGAGACTTTCTCTTTTCAATTAATTTTATATAAAAGATTATAAACACGAGTACTGCACAATACAATGCATAACAAATAAGCATAGAATGTCAGTTTACAGTTACTATCTTGGAAAACTTTTACACGTATTTTATCGGAGGAGTAGAATACAGAATCGATTAAATAATTTCTAACGTATTGTCATGTCATATTTAATCGTGATTTATTTATATGTTAGTTCGATGGTTTAACCCGGCGTTGCCCTGGGTAAATTATGATGTTATAAAATTATAGTGCTGCACTTTTTACTTTCTTATACGTATGAATGTATGAAATAACTACATATAGTATAAGGGGCATTTCACGTGAAGCGGACAACGAAAAAAAAGTGAGGTTCTGAAATTTGTTCATATTAGGCATATTTGTACTTCTAGAGGATATGACCATGTACACATAATATTTTTTTTATTTGAGGTTTAGTTGTCAAATTATAGGATTCTAAAGATTGACCTGATTGACGGAAGGGTTTTTTTGAAATTTTTTTTTCATATTGACGCCGTTTTTAATAAAATAATAAATGTAGTATTTTGAATCGAAAATTTACTGTTCTTTTTGATTTTTAAATCAGATTCCAAATTTGAACTTTTTTTCTAGTGTTAAACCGGAAGTAAATATTTCAAATAAAATTTTTAATAACTTCGACCATTTTAATTTCAATTTTTTTACTTCAAAATAAAGCTTAATATATATAAATTTTACCATAAAAATTTCAGAATGGGATCTAAATTAGTTTAGGAGATACATTAATTAGAGTATGTACAATGACGTACATGTCGCACTGAGCGAGGTACCTGTAGCCCAATCATTTTAGATTTTTTCACGAAAAAAACTGCCGAATTGAAACTTTTGACGCAGTTGTGTGTCCCCGGCGGAGTAAATGATGAAATCACATTCTTACCCATAAATTAATTACCGGAAGTGTCCGCCATCTTGGATTTTGTGTTTTTGTCGATTTGAACGCGTATTTTGCATTTCTCGATAAAAAGGTTAATAACAATTTTGTAGAGAATTTAATTCTCTGCAATCTTTATATGGTCAATATTGTTGAAAAAATATTATTTATTGCTAATAATAAGCAAAAAGTGTTAAAAATTATAAGAGTGGCGCAGTTTTTTCATTTTTTGTGCCATTTTTATTGAAAATTGAAAATAAGTGGCATATTTAAATGACAAAGTTTTAGAGGACTCAATTTCCAACAGCTTTTGTACAAAAAAGGTACAAAAATTGAAAAAACTTTTTTTTTTAAGTTTTGAAAACTAAATCTGCCAACCAATTGGATCTTCCAAATACGGTAGCTCTAGTTTTTCTTTTAGATTCTAAAAATAATGTATTTTATTTTTTAAATCGTAGAATCCTTTAAGCGTTGTGTTATGTGTTATAGGTATTAATTATTTTATTATTGTAAGATTATTATTATTTTTTAATTATCCGATGAGGACCACACCAAAGATACTCGGCCGCGGGTTGGACAAGCTTGTTTTAAACCATTCAAAAGTTTTTTAGGTGGCCCGGAACTTTTAGGAATGCACTGTAGATAAAATGTAAATCCCCGGATAACACCATGTCCAATGCGCTATAGTTACATATTTAATAATCTATTATACATGTCTTCTGACAGCATTAGAAGAAAATAACTTTCTTTCAAATACTAGATTAAATTTGATAGACATATGACAACAGAAAAACTTAATGTTGTTACATTCACATTAACCAGATTATTTTAATCCAGATTGATCCAAAAACAAATAAAACACATATGGTGAAACCGAGTCTCTTAATTAATCCTACGATCAATTAATGTTTACTGCACTCGGTCGACATTTTGTAAAAGTTCTCTTTTATTATACATACCGGTTATATTGAAAACTATGACTCACACACAAGGTAACAAACAACATGCTCTTGTTACCTGCTTCACACGTTCTCGCAACAACATTGCACAATGGGTCTCGGTAACGTAGAATCACATGCGGTTGTATCAATGGATCCGATACAATTCGGATCGCGGACTACTCTTTTTTGCATTGTTCTTGCGATGCATGTAAACAATAGACAGCACAGGTGTACCATCTCTGTTTATAATTATATTTGTTTATTATTGTTAGCTGGTGATCTAGATTATTAATATAGTTGTAGGTCAATTTTTGGACGGGCAAGGTTATATTGATAATGTGTGCAATCAGCGCTGGGGTCTATAATTGGTTTTCGTATTTGTTTGTTTGCATGAATAAGATGTAAATAGATACTGACAGTGCAAAATTAGATTTCATAATAAAATAACTAATATTTGAGTGACACAGAAACAGTTGAATATAGGTTATAATATTATTAATTTATAGTTATGTTGTTGGGTATTTTATAGCAATTCTAAAAGAGCACATTTTTTTCGATATCTATTTTGGTTCATGAGATATTTGTATTTTTATGAACTTTCGCAAAGGACTTTTCATAAGTTATTTCTTATGCCTACAGTGGCGTAGATAGGGGGGTAATTGAGATGATCAATCACTTCCCATGAGTTTAGCTAGAGAAAATTCAAAGATATTTTTTTTTAAACTTCTCAAGGATGAACAAAATAGTAGAAGTGAATGGGAAAAATTTGGTAAATTAAGAGTTATGAACAAAAAAAAAAAAAAAAGATCATTCAATTTAAAATTACGTTAATCATTGTTTTTTCGCATATTTTAGAGGCCCCTCAGTCACCACTTGTCATATCGCCCCCCATCGTAAAAAGCTATCTACGCCACTGTATGCCTAAATAAAGATAATCCCGGTGAGAAAAATTCAGTTGGATTTTTTTCGCACAGCGGCCGTTTTTCGACTTATTTTCCTGGGCTATATTTCTTATGTTAAGAAAATATTGTTTTCGTTATATAATATACAGGTGTCCAAAAATTCACCTACTCTACTTCGGGAGGTGATTTGAGACCCAAAAACAAGCAATAAGTTCATATAAACATAGGTCCAGAAATGAACCGTTTCCGAGTTATAGTCAGTTTTATGTTCAAAAGTCGGAATTTAGAAACCGCTTGACATCCCTCTTTCTTAATTATTTCTTAAATTAAAAATTGTTATTTTTATTTAATTTTTAATTTTAAATTTAATTTAAATTTTTAATTTAAATTTATTTTATTTTATTTTACTTTAAGTAAATAGTAGTGAATACAACTGATTTCTTTTAAAAATAATGTAATCATATTTACAAATATTGAAAAATTGAATATTAAAAAAATTTTAAAATAAAAATTTAAAATTAAATAAAAATAACAAATAAAAAAAAATAAAAAAATTTAATTTAAGAAATAAGAAAGGGATACCAAGCGGATTCTAAATTACGATTTTTGAACGTAAAAGTGGTTATAACTTGGAAAAGGCTCATTTCCGGATCTATGTTTATACGAACTTTTTTGCTTGTTTTTGGGTCCCGAATCACCTTCCGAAGTGGAGTAGGCGAATTTTTGGACACCTGTATATAAAACAAGGACAAGGTCCAAGTTAGTTTTTTACCTGTGTAAGCATTATAATTTAATTGATTTCATCTGTACGTTTATAAAATAATTCAACGTTTTTTTGTCTGTCTGTGTGTTTGCTTATAACTCGATCTGATTTTCAGGCGGTTTTCATTAATGCTCCACTTTGAGACGAAATATTATTCGATCTCGATCTAAAAACGAGATCGAGACGAAAGTGCTTTAATTTTGAACGATACGAGACCCATACGAGATAGCTTCAATGTTCACGTATTGTAATATTCGAGACTTACGTAATTCTCGTATCATATGCAGCCCTACTTAGGATATTGTAGAACTGTTACATAAGTCAGAAGTACCAGTATTTTACTTTAATACAAAAAGGAAATTTCCTAGATAACTGGTTGACAAACTTCAAATGATAAAATATTGCAATAATAAAATTGTGTCAGATATAGCAGCGGTCGCCAACCTTTCTGACCTCATTTAATCTAACCTTACCTAAATTCAAAGTTTTTTTATTGGCTTGGTATCGACGTCAAAAACTGAATTATGTAATTTTCAATGTTTTTAGTTTTTTTTTTTTTTAAGTTGGTTTTATTTTTCATTTTTCCCTTGTGGCGTATTTTCAAAGTCCATGGTAAAATTTTGATATAATTTATATGGGACCACCTCGGAAGTATACTCTTTTAAATAAATAAAAATCGTCCAAATCGGAGCATATTTATCGGAGTTATGCCCGAACATACATAAAAAATACATTGTCAAATTGAGAACCTCCATTTTTGAAGTCGGTTAATAATGATCAGAAAACTTCCATTTTATTAATATGATATGCACGTATTTAATATAACGAAATTATAAATGCTTATTTAATCATAACAAAATCTTTAAAGTTTGTTTAGTTGTCACAAAATTATTAAATTTAGTTTAATAAGTACAAAATATAATCGAAGCTTATTTAAGTATTACACATTTTTGGTGTGACATTTGTTCCTGCTATTTATGTCCAGATTTTTATCACGGACCACCAAAATTTTCTCGCGGTTGGCGACCGCTGATTTGTAGTATATTAAGCAATACAATTATACTCTGGATATGGATAAGATCATATAAGGAAACATTTCAATACGGGTTCTGTGCAACTTTAGTTATTTAAAAACGTCAATATATTTATGATGTAAATTTTCTATTAAGGAAAAAATAAATTTCAACCATCTGCTATAAAAAATATCACGCAGAATGAATGAAAGATGTAATTAAAATTTTAATTATTGTACCGTTATTTGTCAATAAATATAAATATAAATTAATATCATAAATATTATAGTCTGTGTCGAATAATTAATTTGCAGAGATTTAAAAAAAAAATCTGCTATGAGTGCTACGGAACTTTCTTAACGTTATATTGTGTTGTTTATCTCTATATAATATAAAGAAAGAAGAAGAAGAAGTCTTTTTTTTAAGGTTCCATACCTCAAAATAAAAAATAATAATATCTTTTCAAATTGTCAATTTTTGCCTTTTAGATGTCTGTCTTTTGGGAGTCTGCCTTTTGTCCATGTCTGCCTTTTGGGTGTCTGCCTTTTGTCTATGTCGACCTTTTGGGAGTTGCCTTTTGTCCTTGTCTGCCTTTTGTCCATATCGGCCTTTCGGGATTCTGCCTTTTCTCGTAGACCCATATGTAATTGTTTTTTTTTTTGCCCGTTCTGTAAAGTATATTTTGTCCCCGATGTCCTTTAACAAGGAAATCCATAGAACTCATACCATACTACCTAACCGTAGTTATATACCACATCGCTCCGCAAAAAATCGCTCCACGAGTTATTGATGTATTATTCGGATTAAAAAAAAATGTTTGGAATTATAAAATTAATTAATAATAAATAATTTATATTGCATTTAAAAGTAAGTATTTCTCTTACTAAACAAATTCAATTGTAATTTAAAACATATTTGCATATTATACATTTTCGACTGACGCCTTTGGAATGTCTTCATGAAATGACATTTGATAAAGTTTTGGTAACAGTTTCGTATACGGACTAGTATCAGAACTGTGCGGTACTCGAGTACTGTACTCTAAGTACTTTTAGTGTACTCGGTACTCAGTCCACGAGTACTTTACTTTTAATGTACATACTTGTACTTGTACATCAAAATGTACTCGAGTACATTTCCGTGTACTCGAGTACATTTTCGTGTACTCGAATACATTTCCATGTACTCGAGTACAATTGTGCGACAATTGTAAACAATCTTCGTCGCCATGCTCTCACATACGAAAATTTTGAAAAATTCGTCAGTCTTAAAGCAAATAAAATAGGATTATAAACAATTTAGTGTTTTATTATAAGCACAACCCTTAGTTAGGTCCCTTAGCCACCCCACTCCCACATCATTCAATATTGAAAATGTACTCGGTACTCTGTACTCGAGTACTTCTAATTGTGTACTTGTACTTGGTACTCGAGTACATTTAAAGGCAGTGTACTTGTACTCGGTACTCGAGTACTTTTTGTTTGTACTCAGAACAGCTCTGACTAGTATTAGTTGTGTGTGTAGATGTATTCATAATCTTTCCTAATCTAAGCTCACGTAACTTGAATTTAAACTATCGTGTGATTCCAGAAAAAATATTTTTATCTATATACAATGTACTGACTTCTTCAGTTTCTACTTCCTATATCATTAACCATTTTGGGGAAAATAAAAAAACAACATAACTAAAACAAGAACGAATGAAAATATTTGTAATTTTCCGCGTAATCATACACGTCCAATAATAACAAAGACAATGGACAATGCCGGAATAAGATCGCGCGGTCGCTTTCTCAAGGAACGTTAATGATTGTTGAACGTCATCGCCACGCTAATATTAATTATCAGTTACTATACGGAAACACGAGGCAGACAGTTGAAGAGCTATTGTTTACCAAATACGCTACCGGCACGCGTGCCATATATGTCACACTTTAGACAAGTATCTCACCGTTCTATAACCTCTGCACACCTTTTATGTCAGAAGATGTTATCTAACTGAATTTAACGTACCGGTGTATGTATTTATTGATTCGTGTAACTTGTATGTATTATTTATGTTTTTATTAACTCAAATTGGTTATGTTGTGAATATTAAAACAAGTAATTATCAAACTGGTAGTATTAAAGGAATAAATAAGTAAAGAACAAATCGTAGCCTGATGAATTCTTAACATATGGAATCCTGTAGAACAGCGGTTCTTAAACTTATGTAGTCTAGGGACCCCCTTTTGAACAATTATTTTTCATGAACCCCCTTCCTGCAGGGGTTATTTTATGAAAATTTTTAAACTGCAAGACCTTATTTTTTGCTCCATACTTACAATTTTTGCTTTTCAACTGCAATGACCTTTGTTTTTTGCATTACATTTCTTACATATTTTGTTTTTACAACTGCAATGACCTTTTTTTGCTCTACATTTTTTACATTTTTTGCTTTTACAACTGCAATGACCATTTTTCCACACATTTTATTATTATTTTTATTAAACATAGTTTCAATTTTTTGCACTACACTTTGCTTTTACAACTGCACTTTTTATTTTTACAACTGCAGAAACAAGCTACTCCTAAAATAACCCTTGCCTCTCTGATAGAAAAACAAAGAAGGTCGTTAGATACTAATTAATCAAGGGTAAATAGAAATGTAAAAGTACTTTAATTTATGCCAAACATGTTTCACGGACCCCCGCAAAAGTTTCGCGGACCTCCGGGGGTTCGCGGACCCTAATTTAAGAACCGCTGCTAAAGAAGATGATTTAAGGGTGTACACTGTACAGTAGGGTGTTTTTTAATTTATTTTTATTTTTATTTTTTCGGTCCTGCAGGCCTATGTTTTAGCTTTGGATCAAAAGTTAATTGTCCCAAAATTTCAGACTCATAGATCAAACCTGTGGACGGCGCAAACCGAGTCTTTTTCCCATTTGATTAACATGGGAAAAATTACTGTCGGTCTGTTTGTAAGCGCTGTAACTCAAATACGACAAATCGTAGAAGGGTGAAATTTTATATTTAAGATTAATTTTTGTCTGGACAAAAATTAATCTTAAATATAAAATTTCACCCAGGAAGAAAACGCCCTATTTTTGAAAACGATCTTTCAACCGGATACAAATGTTTTCCTATGTCGATTTTTGAATTTTTCGAATTACTCTGAAACAGTGCGAAATGGAAAAAAATGATCAAGTTAAAAATTGTAGGTAATATCATTATCTAATGTCCATGAAGTTAGCAGAGCAAAGTCAGCAAAACAAAAGTTCACTTGACTAATAATTAAGTGCTAATTAAATGCGCAAAAAGAAAATTTAATGCTCTTTTAGAAAAAAAATATTGTAAGTTTTGCTAGCTTCAGATGAACTCAGCAGAACAAAGTGTCGAATAACAGTTAAAATCGTATGTAACTACACGAGATGCTTCAGAAAATAAAATGCTAATTAAATGCGCAAAAAGAAAATTTAATGCTCTTTTAGAAAAAAAAATATTGCATGTTTTGCTGGTTTCAGATGAACTCAGCAGAACAAAGTGTCGAATAACAGTTAAAATCGTATGTAACTACACGAGATGCTTCAGAAAATTAAATGCTAATTAAATGCGCAAAAATAAAATTTAATGCTCTTTTAAAAAAAAAATTGCATGTTTTGCTGGTTTCAGATGAACTCAGCAGAACAAAGTATCGAAAAACAGTTAAAATCGTATGTAACTACACGAGATGCTTCAGAAAATTAAATGCTAATTAAATGCGCAAAAAGAAAATTTAATGCTCTTTTAAAAAAAAATATTGCATGTTTTGCTGGTTTCAGATGCACTCAGCAGAACGAAGTGTCGAATAACAGTTAAAGTCGTATGTAACTACACGAAATGCTTCAGAAAATTAAATGCTCATTAAATGCGCAAAAAAAAAATTTAATGCTCTGTTAAAAAACTGTAATTGTTGAACTCCGATTTGACAGTTAACATGCATCTATGGTTGTTTATCAATGTCTGGTCATTATATACATATATGTTTTAACATACAATACAATATTTTTTTTTTAAAAGAGCATTAAATTTTTTTTGCGCATTTAATTAGCATTTAATTTTCTGAAGCATTTCGTGTAGTTACATACAACCTTAACTGTTATTCGACACTTTGTTCTGCTGAGTTCATCTGAAACCAGCAAAACATGCAATATTTTTTTTTCTAAAAGAGCATTAAATATTCTTTTTGCGCATTTAATTAGCATTTTATTTTCTGAAGCATCTCGTGTAGTTACATACGATTTTAACTGTTATTCGACACTTTGTTCTGCTGAGTTCATCTGAAGCCAGCAAAACATGTAATTTTTTTTTTTAAAGAGCATTAAATATTCTTTTTGCGCATTTAATTAGCACTTAATTATAAGTCAAGTGAACTTTTGTTTTGCTGACTTTGCTCTGCTAACTTCATGGACATCATTATCTATAATTTATGTTCTATTCATTTTTTCGTACAAACGAATTTTTGATAAAACTTTTATTATAATTCAAATGGTTCATAACAGAGGAGAAATATCTGCCATGAGTGTCATGGGACTTTCTTATACGTATTACAGAGATTGAACAGTGTACGTGTTTGCCATAGGTACCATGAGACTTTCTTATACGTAATACTGAGAGTGAACAGTGTAGGTGAGTCCTAGTAATTATATAAAAAAATTCTTTCTGGCTCAATCATAAGTGCTAGAAAAATATGTAAGGGGAATAAATTATAGATAATAACACACTCGACATTTTTTATCTAAAACATTTTTTTTTTTCAAAAATAATTCGAAAATTTAAAAATTGACAAGAGTAAACATCCGTTTTCAGTTATAACATTAAAAAAAAATTATTTGTTAAATAATGTAGAGATAATATTATTTATATTATTCATGTTATTTAATCTTATTAGTTTGTCAGAAATGTTTTAATAAAATAAGAATCACGTATACTATTCACTGTTAGGATTACGTATAAGAAAGTCCCGTGGTTCCTAAGGCGTTTTTTTTATTATTAAAGAAGTTTTCAACATAAAAGTTATTAATACTACAATCGGGTAAAGAGTAAAGTTTTTATCTATAAAATATTCAACAACTATTATCTCTAGAAAACACTTTTTATGTCAACAACGAAAGCAATGAATGACGTTCTATTTTAAAGAATACCGCAACCGAAGGAAACCAACCATTATAGCTGTTACAAAAAAGTTATATGTTTTTTGTACGCACAAATAGTACCATAAAACATTCGTTTTTGATGAATATCATGCGTAAGATTGCTCCAGTAATTCCAAACAACACATTTTGTAGACAACGCGACGTGAAATTGATTGAAAACACTATCGGACGTATTTTTCTTTTATAACTCTAGAACACGGTAGACTAATAGCTTTTTTTAGTGTTTATACGATTCGATAATATAGGTACAAATTACTTTCGGATATACATATATACATATGTAATGTAAACTATCAAAATAAAGTATAAAAACATATTTAGATATGGGGCCTCTAAATTTTCATCTGTTGACCGTAGCTATAATTGTACAATTAGTGTTCTATGCCATCAGCCCCCCACTTAAATTATTGAAAATTTTGAAAAGCGTGTAAGTACTAAAGTTGTTCTTTACATCGTGAGGAATATTTTTGTCAAAAAAACATTTTCTCTAAAACCGATGTTCGGTAGTTATAAGGAAATTACAATTACAATAGGTCTGATACTTAAATTTAAAAAGAACTATTTTATGATGATTTTACGTGTCTCTTATTTCCAAAAAAATACATATTTTAAATAAAGGTTTAATCACAAAAATTGCCCTTTTAAAACTAATTTTGAATTTGACGCCAAAAAGCTCGCAGGTGTCATGGCGCATTTTTGACGTCACGCCTATGTCAACAATAATAAATCCTGGTTCCATCGCTAACGTTTCTTGGTTTTGGTTTTAGTAACACAAAACTGAGCAAATTGATAATTTAAAACCACAAAATAATTTATAAACAGTGCAGATATTAATGAAACATAAATGATGTTTACTTAGCCGTGACATCATCCACTCTTACCGGTATTTTATCTAACATGGCGGATTGCGTTTTTATTTTAACAAAAATCATATTAATCTCGCTTTTAATATAAAAATAAATACATTTTTTAGAATCTTTTTAACTTATTTCATTATTTAAAATCATAATTTCAGTGATACTTTGTTACTGGCATCATGCCTATTAACAATTGATCGCGCTAGAATTTTTTAATACTAATAATTTTAGTTCAATTTTTAAGTGTTTCTCCCGAAAAATGTTTAAAACATGCAAAAATACATAATATACGGAATGAATCATATCAGGTGGAACAAACTTGAATAGTTCATCGAGAAAAATATTTCCAGAAAAAAGTTCATATAAACATGTGTCCGAAAATTCTTCTTGAGGAAGCTACAGATCCCCAAAGATTTAGCCTAAAATTAATTTTTATTTAATATTTAGAGAACTCCTTGATTGTTATACAGTTATGAAATTTTATAATCGGTTTAGTATTAAACATGTATTAATACTTAAACTGATTATAAAATTTGTGTTTGTCTTACCTGAAATGGAAAAATTGAATACAAATTTTGAAATCGGAGAACAATTTTTTTCTCTTTCAAAAAACGACTTTAAGTAATTAATAATCGGCTTTTTTCAGTGAAAATTGATATGCAACCTCCTCGTAATACATATCGGGTAATACTAATGTCGACGGTATTCAGTTTTATCAATTCACAAAATTAGTGTATTGCGAGGTAAGGCTGTTGTAGTTTTTCGAAAACGGAATTTACTGTGCCAGGTTGCATTTGTAGGAAAAGATAATTCAAGCAAAACTTATTCATTTTTTCATGTAGTACAAGAATCTGCATTTATAATCTAGAGTTCCCATTTAAGAAAATGGATTTGACCTTCAAATGATCTTGAAAACCACCACTTTAAATAAAATTAACCACAGTGCATCGATCCAAACCATGCAACTTTCGTCTGAAATGTTTTTCAATAGAATTTCGCCATAAAAAAGTTAACTTGGACACTTAAAATGAGTCACTCTGTGTACATGTTTTAAGGCTTCACCGGTGATCTTGGTATAAATATTAGCTTCTGAATATAAGCCTCTACGAATTGGTCGTTCATTATTGATAAGTATATTTTGCTTTGACGGATCATAAACCAACTCTATTATTGTTTCTCTTTAAAACAATATTGTCGATAAAATCAATAAATTCTCTGTTTTAAATAATATTTCGAAGACAATATTTTCTCTAACTAAAAAGACAAATTAGATTTTTTAATATTACAATTTTTTTAAAATCCCCCTCCCCTAATTTTTCTTTTCTTGATCCAAGAAACCCAGAAACACACATGACGTAATCGATTCACGCACAAGCTCACAAAGGTGGACAGATAAACTGATATGATGATAACACGGAATGAGGAACACACCCGCCATGTGTTGCTTCCGCGACGGCATTCTGCAGTACCGGCCGTGCTGTGTGTGTGTGTATGTGTATTATCTGTGACAGAACCCGTGCTATGTATATAGGTAAAACGCGATGTTGTCTGCATCCGCTATCATTTCCGTCGGTGTTTTTTTTTCAAACGTGGAAGTTATTATATGTTATGTAATCAATGTAGATTCACTTCCTTACGGATAATGCGTGTGTAACAATATACTCATCTAACGAGACGAGAGTTAGGTAAGTCTCGTATAAAGCTGCAAACGAGACGAGACGAGAGTATTTTATTTATTTAACAGATAAAAACAAAAATGATTGATTGACCATATCTCCTAAACAAATTAACATAACGAGTTAATTTTTGTTTTATTTTCTTTGTAATTTCATAGAGAACAAAAAAGTATCGTAAGGTACTGGCACCAGTCTTGGCAAGGACCCCAGTAATGGCAAATTTTTAATTAAATATAATGAATTAGAAATATGTGTTGATATTTGATTACTATTATTTCTGAACATTAATCTATATACATTTAACTGTCTTACAGCGTAATTTGATGACAATCAGCCAATAGTTGTCAAAATAGTGGACATTTAAACTAATTATTAGTATAATTTATGTATTAATTATTATATTATCATAGCGACTGATTTACATTGTTTCAAATTTGACGATTCTTTCTTTTATATGTTTTGTGTCGTAGTACTTATCATTTTGTAATCATTATCAAGTGTCCATCACTGCGTGCTCATTACTGGTTTTACCTTTGCCATTACTGGAGAAAAAAATATGAACAAAATAAAAGGCTGTAATTTAAAAAACAAACTATATTTGGGGACTTTGGTGATTAAATTGATTAAATAAAGAGTTACTTGTTCTATTAGTAACATGAGTTCATGAGAATTACAAAAAACAACCCCATTAATCCAAAAAAAACGAAAACTTGCTCTTATAGCAGCCATAACTGGTGCCTTTACCTTATAGTATTAATGGATTTCGCGATAGGGTCGGAATTAGAGCACACACATGCACTCATACGATTTATGATGCGCGGAGACCCAATTTCACTTATATCTCTGGTTCTATTAATGGTAAAGAGTTTACTTTAAGCCCATTTTATTCGTTATATAGTCTAGTATAAATGAAATCCTATAGATTTTTCTCATCCGAGTCGTTAAAAAAATGTGCGGGACGATATATGAAGAAATTACATTTTCCGTGATTTTTCAGCATTTTCGGTCAATTTTTGATTTACCATATCTCGGAAACAAATTAACGTAGCGAGTTAATTTTTATTTTGTGTTCTTTGTAATTTTACAGAGAACCAAAAATTATCTTACAATTTTGTCGGATTTCGTAATAGGGTCTGAGAAAAAGTGCAAAAAGGTTAAAAATATGTGCACATGTGCACATAATGCCTCCTATCGGAATTGAAGGTCAAAAAATGGAATGTATTAAATTTAAGCCTTAATGAACCCATTTATCCAATAATTTGTGTTGTATGAATTAACGCTTTGATTTTATAGCTCTGAAGACTGGCCTGATATAGCTACATATAAAAATGTAACTCGCACAAGAGTTTGGAGCGCTTGCTTTCCAAAGGTCTCTTGAATATTAACTTTTCGAACACAATAAAGAGTTAGATTGGATTTTGTACCTTATTCCTTAGAGAAGAATGAAGCGGACAAACATGTAGATAAAATGTATTTTTATTGGAGAAAACGGGAAAATTGTATATTCTGTTAGTAACATCGCTTCTATGGGTCATATGGGTATTTTGATAAATAATACTTTTTGTAGTAAAAATATAATATATTATGTAAATCTTAAGGCAACTATTACATTATCAAAAAAATATGTCAAAGATCTTTGACATAGAATAAACTGTAATCAAGTTTTATGCTAAAAGAAATATTATAAAAGCTGATCATTTTTAGGGTTCCGTAGAAAACTAGGAACCCTTGTGTTTTCCGTCTGTCTAAATAAGTTACAGCCCTCCCATTATTAAGATTAAATTTTGTATACGGACGTAAATTGATGACCTAAAAACAGAAATATTGAAAAAAAACAAAACTTTTTGGACCCCTCCCACAGACTGAAAAGTGTAGTCAAATTTTTTTTTCACTTACTCCATTGATAGATAGGTATCTTAAAATGCAATAAAAAATATTTTAGAACCTTTTGATTTTAACTTTTGAGTCACGAGATATTTGCTTTTTTAAGTCGTTATCAGAGCGTCCCCCCCCCTATAATTTCTAAACTATTGATGCAAAAAATATGAAAAAATGTCAAAATGTAGGTCTTAATTAGTACTTTCAATGAAAATTATAACGACACTAGCAAAAATAGTTTATGAAAAATTTTTGAGGACGGACGGACGGACATAGCGAAACTATAAGGTTTCCTAGTTTTCTACGGAAACCTAAAAAATGTATGGTTTCAGTAGAGGTTCTAGTAGGGCATCCCCCCACTCAACTATTTTAATTTTAATTCAAATAATTATTTTGTCCATAGAAAGTAAAACTTATCGTTTCGATTAATGTATTTATTAATATAAAAATTATCTTAAAAATTATATATGAAGTAAAAAATGCATAATATATATATAAATATTCATCTATATACAACGTAATCTCTCTGTAACGAAATCACTTTCTCCTTTATAATAAGTAAGCTTTTGTCACTTGTTTAAAATGACTTGACTTAAGTCAAGCAATTAGTGATCATTTGTAAGTAGTTTAATTTACTTTTAAATTACCTCAATGATATATAAATAATACATAACACAATTAAAGAGAATTGTAATTCAATTTAATTTCACGCGTTCTTAAAATTTATATATATGTATCTTTCTTTCAGCATAAAGATAATTTATATGAATTCATGAATGTTAATTGATTAATTAATAAAAAATAGTTGGTAAACCCCTTGAATGTAAATTATTAATTATATTATTCTGGAACATTAGTTTGTTTAATAATGTTAGTAATATTTAATCGCATTGAAATATTTTTTAAAAGGTCGAATTTGATATTTGATAAATGATAATTAATAAATTAATAATTTTTGAACACACCTTCCACAAAATAAATAGATATCAAGAGCAGAACCAGAATTACAATCTAGGTAAAATGTACTAAAGAATACATTTTTTTCGTATACGGAACACGAAATCAGAAAAAGGAACACTTATGGACTAAGACAGAGGTTCTTAAACTTTTTCAACTCATGGTGTCCTTTTTGAACTAAGGTTTTCCCATGGCACCCTTCCTGAGTCAAAACATGACAACTTGTAATGAGTACCGGAATTCCGGCCGGAATTCACGTCTAACGTCACTACTATTATATTTTAAATATAAAATCATTTTTTTATATTTAATTATTATCTTAAATTAATATAACATTGTTCTATATGGTATTTCTTTAAGAAATTACATTAAATTATAAAAATTATGTTTTCTACATATTCTGCAATTTTTACAATTTCGTACAACTATTTGTATAGCTATAATTTCGTTTAATTATTTGTATAGCATACGTTCATTTCGATCGAATGTAATTACATTTATAGTGTCAATAATAATATAATATAAAAATAATAATATATATGTAGTGAGTAGTGACGTTAAAATATTCACTTTAAATCTACATCGAGAGTTCCGGCCGGAATTCTGGTACACCTCTAGTAATGAACAAGTCAAAAAAACTGCATTATTGAACAAATTTGTCCATTTATTATTCATTAACATTCAATTAATGGGCGTACACTTTGAGAACCTGCTTTCTAGCTACTGAACTGTTTAACCTATAAATGGCAGACCATTAGAGACCTGAGATATTAAAATAAATTTTTTTTGGTGCTTTTGGAGGGGGGCAAATGGGTTATCAATTTTCTTTAATTCAATTCTGGCGAGCAGGGTATCAAATGAAAGCCAATTCAAGAAACTTAAATTTGCAAACGTATTTTTATTAAAATCTTTTAAAGCTCGTTGTTCACTGTTTTTGGTCAGTCTTGAACGTGACCATTGTTTGTGAATAAACTGAAAAACTATACAGTAGGGAACTCTAATATACGAATAATTTTTATCTATAATAAATAAACGAAAAAATATTGAAAAAAATTGCAAATGGCTAAATTAAAATTTGCATTTAAGTTACGAATCTAAATTGTAAGGGGGGGGGGGGGATAACCCTCAATACTATAGTACATATCTTAAGTGTATATTAGTAATATGTATTATCCTTGGATGTTTTCGTATGTGAACAATTTAAATGTAAATGTTTTATGTTATGAATATATACCGTTAGCGTGTGCAATTAATGTTTCACCTATGATAAGAGTTCACCAAGGTCGTTTACGTTGACTGAAACATGGGCTGATAGTAAAATAGTGTGTCAATGTTGAACCGAAGCACGAAATACGTAATCACTAAAAATATTATAACAATGATATACCGCCTAATTATCGTATTTAAACTGGGTTTTGACTAAATTTGTAAAATTCAAAAACTGGATAAAGTACCTACTACCAGTTTTGGATAATACTCCAATGTTGGACTCTTGTTTAATTACTGCAATTCGACTCATAGGTGTCAAAATGACGAACATTTAAAATAATTATTATTGTAATCTATGTATTAATTATTATATTATCATAGTATCTTCTTTACATTGTTCCAAATTTTAATAAGGTCATGGAGGCAAATAAGGCCCACCTTAATTAAAAATGCTATATTTCGGGTAATAAGTAATTTATATTCAAAAGGTTATGTTAATGGTAAACTTTGGTTTATTATTAATCTAAAGAAGTATGAAAACCAACTTTTCTTAAATTTTTTTTTCATTTTAAGACACCTTAAAAAAATTAACTTTTGGCCTTATTAAACTATGGTGGTATAATAAGGCCACTTAACTAAATTAAACATTTTCAGATAATTATAATGTTATTTTGTATGGGAACTATGTTTTAATCAACATTTGACGTAATATTTGCTTAATTACAACTAATAAATAAATAATTAATAATTCAGTAATTAATAATTTTACTTTAACATTTATTTTTTATCCATAACGTGCCGATGCCGCATCCATAGCAGCTGCTAAACTCTCGCCAGACCACGTTATTTCCTCGATGATTCTTTTATAGAACTATTAGTAAACAAAAATGACATACCAATCTAGAACAAAATATGTAATCATAAATTGTAATAAATAATAAAAAGTCCAATCTTAAATTTGGTGGGCCTTATTATTCCTAAGGTAGGTACTACGGTATATTTTATTTTATTTTATAAAGCAAAAACTTAAAAACAATAGAAATTAACTTTTTACCATAAACTTTAAGGATCGAACTATTACCTGAACAAATAAGAAACATATAATACATAAAAAATTTTAACAAAAATTAAGATTATTTGTTGGTTGTTTTTATAAAATTGAGCATTCATCACCATCTCTCGCAACAAACTCAGAGGTACCGAAAAGTTAGCGCGGCGAGAGACTAGTCGGTGTGTAGTTAGCTTTCTATAAGTACCTTCTATGTGTATACAAAAATCCAGACCGATCCAACTATTGCAAATGCTTTTTTTTCACATGGGCCTTATTACACCCTGGGCCTTCTTTGCCGCAGGTACCTGAACTTTTGTGTCGTAGTAATTATCATTTTGTAATCATTAGTAAGTGTCCATTACTGGTTTTTACTTTACCTATGACTAGAGAAAACACATAAACAAAATAAAAAGCTATCATTTAAAAAACAAACTACATTTATGGACTTTGTTAATAAAATTGGTTTAATAAAGAGGCACTTGTTTTATTAGTAACATGAGTTCATGAGAATTATAAAAAAAGACCATCAATCACAAAAAACAGTATACCTTGCTCAAGACTGGTGCCAATACCGTATCTCAAAATTCGGTTTTTGTATAAACCCTAATTATCATGTTGAGTATTATTTTAATTTATTTTTGTACTTGTGTTTACAAAGCAGAGTTTTAGCGTGTATAAATTCTAAAGTGACAGATAAAAAAAAACAAGGTAGAAAATAAAAAAGCTCGTAAACAGTTAGCATGCATATTAAAGTTGACAAAACATGGTGTTCAGCTGCTGCATTATTTTAAATTAAATAACGCGCTGTTTCAATTATCAAAATTAAAAAAGGGAAACATTTGGTAACATATGAGAGTAGCTGACATAAATATACATTAATATGAAAATAAAAGCATAGATACAAGCAAAAAACTTATTTAATGTTTAATTTACATATGAATTATCAATCAATAGTTCAACAGTAAAATATTTTATAGCCTATATGTCTGTAGAAAACTAATATCAATCTATATACGATAGGGCAGCGGTTCTTAAGTTTATTTGATCTAAGGACTGCTTTTAAACAATTCTTTTTCAGGGACCCCATCCCCCAGATATAAAAACAAAGCAGATTGTTAGGTACTTATTAATCAGTGGTAAATAGAAATGTAAAAGTACTTTAATTTATGCCAGACATGTTTCACGGACCCCCAGCAAAAATTCAGCGGAGCCTAGTTTAAGAACCACTGCGTTAGGGTGTCGGATGATTTATTTTTTTGCACATTTATGGCATAGTACCGTTCGAATGATATAAGTTTCAGTCACCTCAATTTTCGATGTTCTTGTATTAGTACGTCATATTTAAAAAAAAAATCTGTCTGTTCCGGCTTGACATGAAAAGTACTAAACCGATTTTGATGGGACTTTCATTGTTCGAAAGCCCAATGTTATGTATTATAAAGAATTTGCTCTGGAGCAAAAGTTAAGGTAACGCTATGTGTGGAGTATTAAAAATAAACGACAGCCCACTGACGTAAAATTCATTACAATTTGATACCTCACAGATATAATTTAGCTTTTACTTTAGAGCAAATTCTACCTGATATATGACCCCCCGAGTAAAAAATACATACAGCCGTGCTATAGTCGTAGTGCGGCTGTGCTATAGCCATATCAGCCATACCACGGCCATGTGTGTTTTTTTTACTTCGGCCTAAAATTAGTTGAAGGTACCTAATGATAATTGAAATGTACAGTTTTTCAATTCATATTTTATAATAAAAAATTAAAATTTTGAATTAAGATTTTTTGAAATGAAAAAATCGAAAAAGATAACGCGAATAAAGCCGCGAGGAACTGTTAGTTATAATTATAAATATATCATCCAGTAAATAATTATAAAATACATAATTAATTTTATTTATAAACACTATCTCTTGACTTCTAAGTCTTAGTCACGTTATACATTTTTTTTAACAATTCAGAAAAAGCATCATCTTAAAATTGTAAAAAAGGCAACATATTCTATCTTCTATTATGCATATCTATCTAACATAGAATTTATACAAGAAAGATAATAATAAAAAAAACAATTCATGTGGTCTAAAAAAGTTGTAGATACACATAAGTAAAATAATAAACATAATATTTCACTAACTAACAATAGTGTTTATTTTAATAACCAAACAAAAGAATTTTAATCTCTTACAGAAACAACATAACAGTACCTGAATTGTTACGGATTCTGTACATACCTGGCTCATACGTTAATTAGCGCACCAATCTCATGACTCACCACACGACGGGTTTACTTTCAAATCTAATAAAATAATCAACATTATTCATGTGTATAATTGAGGAATGTTAATAATTATGTATATTTTAATTCGTATTTATTAATTTTTGTTTACTTTAATATTATCACGTTTTTTTCATAGAGCGCTCAGAATACCTTATAGATTTTCACATATTATGTACTAATGTAGCGCTTCTTAAACTTATGTAGTCTAGGGACCCCCGTTTGAACAATTATTTTTCAGGGACCCCCTTCCTGCAGGGGTTATTTTAAGAAAATTTTACAACCTTATTTTTTTGCTCCATACTTACAATTTTTGCTTTTCAACTGCAATGACCTTTGTTTTTTGCATTATATTTCTTACATTTTTTGTTTTTACAAGTGCAATGACCTATTTTTTTGCTCTACATTTCTTACATTTTTTACTTTTACAACTGCAATTACCTATTTTTTTGCTTTACAATCTACATTTCTTACATTTTTTGGCTTTACAACTGCAATGACCTTTTTTCCAACACATTTTATTTTTTTATTATACATTTTTAAAATTTTTTGCACTACACAAATTAGCTTTTACAACTGCAGAAACAAGCTACAATTACACACTAAAATAACCCCTGCCTCCCTGATAGAAAAACAAAGAAGGTCGTTAGATAGTATTTAATCATTGGTAAATAGAAATTTTGAAATCGGATAACATTTTTTTTGTCTCAATCTGAAACGATTACAAAGCTTCTCGTATCTTCGATATTGCGATAATGCTAACCAACGCTGGGCCAAGATACAAATTATAACTTTGTTCAAGACTCGGCTAAGGCTTGTCGTACCAAGGATGGCCCAGAGTTGGTCCAATCTTGGGTAAAGAATAGGTGACCGAAGCTCGGTATCTGAAACTTGACCTAGACTGGGACCAATATCGAAAAAGAAACACATGGCAATCCAATATTGGGCCCATCATCAAGGCTGGCATTTCATACACATTTATAAATATTTCGTTGTGTCAACTTAAAATTTATACATATAATAATAATAATTATTATAATATTATATTAATAGCAATAGCTAGATCATCGACCCCCTACAATAACATGCGTGAGAAGGCTATCACCTCTACACATATACATACTAATAAAGAGAGTCCTGTTATAAATACACTGTTTAATAAATTCATCGCAGATTATGTTTATTTTCGCTCATTAGTTTACTTTGAAAATTACAATAATAAATTATTAAATATTTCAACTTATAATTAAGGTTGAAATATAGCTAAAATAATTAATGTCTGTTTTTATTTTAAAAAAAAACTAGCTGTATAGAGAAAAAGCTAAGCTAAGGTAAGCGAGATGTCAAATTTTTGTGAATTTGCTTGGTATTGTAAAACAGCAGTAATGAATGTATAATAATGTAAATGCTATGCATTTAAAGGTACAGTTATCACCACTGCTTTAAAATCGCTGATTTCTACTTAATTCGCAAGCATCAAGGCCATTCTTATAAAGATGTAAACAATACCATTGATTACAACTGTCAGTGGACTATCATTTATATTTAATACCTCGCCGGTAGCATAGCAAAATCTTTATAATACTGAACATAAGTATGGTTAATTGTAATGTGTATTGGAGTGGGGGAGGAGTATTTCCAATTATTCAAAAATAGACTTAAGTGATCTATTTAATTATATTTGATTGACTAGTTTAAATAACATATATGTATGCACGTGTATGTATGTATTAAAAATATAAATGCTGTATTTAAATTTCTATTAATTTACATATTAGATTTTGTTGTATGCGATGAAAGGTTAGATAGTCTTTTAAAATATTAAAATACCCAGAGGATAGATTTTTCATATGTAATCATTTATTATAATCGATCAATTTTCAACGGTTTATCATTTAGGGCCTTACGCCGAACGAGATATCTCGGTTTCCTCTAGTTGACTTTAATTTTGACGAGAAAATACTGATTTTAAGCAAAAGTTACAATATTTAAACCCAAATAACAATATTTTCTAGAATTCTGTCAAAAATGAAACCTTTTCAGACAACCTCTTTTGTCCGTCTATCTGCAACATAACTCAAAAACTAATGACCAATTGAACTGAAATTTTGAATATATTATATATTATATTATATATACACTCATCCAAACAATTAAAGGAACAAGAATTTAAACATTTTTTTGGGGTGTTTTTTGAAGTGCTGTATCTTTGTGAAAAATAGTCGTATCGAAATAAAACAAAAAGCATTTTAAAGCGTCAAGTTTCTAGTTTTGAGATTTTTTAGCATAATTTTTTTTGAGTTACGGTTATCGCGCAATCAAAAGAAATAGTGGGACACAAAAATATTCCAATTTTTTAAATTCTTTTTAATGGTCCTCGGGCTTGGGAAATTTTTTTTCAGTTAAACCAATGCATTGGTCTATTAACTTGTTTATTCAGCTTTAATTTGCTTTTTTTTTGGTCTCTCAATTTTTTTTCGCCGAGATATCTGCCTTTAAATGAAAAATGATTCTTTTGTCTTCGATCATCAATATATCAGCAATTAATGATTAAACAGTAAATTTAAGGGCAGTTTTAAAAACTTGAATAAATTTCCTACAAGACCCTTTCATCACTTTATTAGAAAAAAATTTTTTTTTACCCTCACCATTAGTGTGAAAAAGTACAAAAAATGACCTTTTATGTTCTTTTAGTAAATCTATCGCTACTTTACAAATATTGATGGGAAGATTAATGTTGCCAGGTGATTTTACAGTTTAATGTACCTCCAACAGCTCTGTAAATTTTTAAATTGATCCATCGAACCGTTTTTCCGGACCGATTGATCAAAGTTTTACAAAACAATTAAAGGAACATGTGTATTGTGTAACAGACTGGAACATAACATTGTGTAATCATCATCAAAATGTAGAAAACGATTTTCGATTTTTGATTTTATTTACAGTTTTGCATTAGTTACTTGTTAAATTTGAAATGGAGAAAAAAAATTCCAAAAAATTTAAAAAAATTTTTTTTTTTTAATTTTGAATTTTTTTTTCAAAATTTTTAAAACATTTCAAGAAACAATACTGACTCATTTTTGACTCGATTCGGCCTTTGCGTACCATAATTTTACTCATCTTGAATTAATTGCATTAATTAATTCTTTCGCAGCGGGAACCGTACGAAATTGTAAAATAATTTTGTCTCGCATGCTGGAATCGAATTAATACGCAAGCAAAATTTGATCAGTAGGTTCGGAAAAACGGTTCGATGGATCAATTTAAAAATTTACAGGGCTGTTGGAGGTACATTAAGCTGTAAAATCACCTGGCAACATTAATCTTCCCATCAATATTTGTAAAGTAGCGATAGATTTACTAAAAGAACATAAAAGGTCATTTTTTTGTACTTTTTCACACTAATAGTGAGGGTAAAAAACATTTTTTTTCTAACAAAGTCATGAAAGGGTCTTGTAGGAAATTTATTCAAGTTTTTAAAACTGCCCTTAAATTTACTGTTTAATCATTAGTTGCTGATATATTGATGATCGAAGACAAAAGAATCATTTTTCATTTAAAGGCAGATATCTCGGCGAAAAAAAATTGAGAGAGACCAAAAAAAAAGCAAATTAAATCTGAATAAACAAGTTAACTGACCAATGCATTGGTTTAACTGAAAAAAAATTTCCCAAGCCCGAGGACCATTAAAAAAAATTTAAAAAATTGGAAAATTTTTGTGTCCCACTATTTCTTTTGATTGCGCGATAACCGTAACTCTAAAAAAAATTATGCTAAAAAATCTCAAAACTAGAAACTTGACGCTTTAAAATGCTTTTTGTTTTATTTCGATACGACCATTTTTCACAAAGATACAGCACTTCAAAAAACACCCAAAAAAAATGTTTAAATTCTTGTTCCTTTAATTGTTTGGATGAGTGTATATATATTTCCTATCTCGGCAAAAATATAAAATTATTCGAAAAATCATTATTTGCCAAGATTTAAGCACGATTGGATATCATAATATGCGCCTTGTTGGCCTGATTTCAAAAATACCTTTAAAATATAATTTACCGCACGAATAGTTCTAGAAACCAGGGTTTCGAACCGTTATTTTTTTTCGATTCAGTTTAAGTAAAAAATATACTTGTATCGTTTCGGTTGTTGAGTTGAACAACTTTAGTTGTTCAACAAAAGTCGCCTCGCGAAAACGCCACTTTATGCTGCCGTAGCCATAAATTTTTAATATATGATATTATTTTTCGAACCGAAAAAAATTATTTTTTCCAGTTTTCGTTCCGACAAAAATAACGGTTCTTCCGGTTTTGGGTTCAGTTCCGGTTTGATGCCCTGGTAAAAATTGCAAATTTAGAAGAAATAATATCCACGCCTGGAACTAATTGATAAAAAAATTATGTGTAATTCCAGGAAACAAATAATTTAAATTGATTGATATCAGTCAACATTGATGGAACCCGCACATTGTATATACGATGTACACTTTGCTAACTTGTAAATTTAGTTAGATAATGATGATTCGTATATCCTCAACAAAAATATAAACTACTTTTCATGGGAACTACGAAATATAGAAAATACCGACTCACTAAAATTAATTGTTTTAATTATTCTCCATTCAGAACATCTGTGATTCACAAAATAAACTTATTATTACAATTTATATACAGGATGATTTACAACGAATGTAATATATTAGGTTGTTGCAAACATAATTCACGTTTTTTTATTATGAACTTTAAACTTATATATTTCAATTAATCGAATTTTTTTATGCATTTCGTCAATTTGTTGACAATACCTTTCTGCTGTAATTGTTTCACCAGGGTTTAAGAAATTATAGCGGATTAATCCCTGTACAGACCACCAAACGGTCACCATTGTCTTCTTTGGATGCAAACTTGGCTTTGGAAAGTGTTTAGGAGCTTCAGCTTTATTTAACCACTGTCCTGAACGTCTCCTATTATTATATAAAACCATTTTTTCATCGCACGTTACAATACATTCCAAAAATGGATCGTTTTTGTTGCGTACAAAAATCATAGTAACGACGATTTTTGTAATTTTCGCTTAATTCGTATGACACCCATTTATCAAGCTTTTTTGTTTTGCCAATCGTAATTAAATGTCATAAAATGGTTCCTAAGTCTACTTGTAGCTCTTCTGCAAGTTCTCTAACAGTTGTATGTGGGTTAGCTTCCACTATAGCTTTCAACATGTCGTTGGTCTTCCAAATTTACTTTACCTGCATGAAATTTTTGTGAACCAACGCCGCACCATGGATTCATCAATGGACCCCTGCCCCCAAACTTGATTGATGTTTCTGACTGTTTGCGCTGCACTACGGTCGAGTTTGAACTCATAAAAATATTTTTTTCTAAAATCCCTTTCCGACATCTTTTTTTAATCACCTTAAAATAGGTGAAAATGAAATTTTATGAAAAATGTTCAAAGAAATAAAAGATTAATTAAATTAAGAGAAAATAGTACCTAAATCCAGGCATAATAATAAATAATTAATAGGAAAAACGTGTATTATTTTTGCAACGACCTAATAATTAATAGTAAATCGAAGATTTTATTTCTGACCGTCTTCGAAAAAATAGGTTTTCAAATCGACAATATATATATTTTATGTATATTCGGACATAACTCCGACAAATATGTACCGATTTTTGTTTTGTTTGAAGTGATCCCATATAAATTTTATCAGAATTTGACCATGGACTTCGAAGATACGCCACTCAAAAGGGAAAAATAAAATAAAAACCTAAAAACACTAAAAAATATAATATAGCTAATAATTAAATTTAACAGTTTATAAAGTCGGTGCCCAACCAATAAAAAAAACTTTTTAAGAACGAAAAAAATAAGACCGACTTCATAAATTGTTAAAAATTATCATAGACTTTTCAGTATTTTTACGGTTTTTTTTTAAGTCGCTTTTATTTTTTTCTTAAAAAGTTTTTTGCTTAAAATAACATCTTGGTTAATTTTTTTTATATTCATTGTAAATCATCCTGTATATCAAACAAAAAAAATATTACGGAAATACAGAAATATGCCTACAGGGTTTACCAACAAATAAAAAAAATTCAACGCACATGAAGTTGAGCGATAAAAGATACAATTATGTGATTCTAAATCAAAGACGGACTTTCTCTTCGGAAATAATATTAATGATAGTTTAATTTTGCGCGTTTTTCATCGAGTCTATATAATTACGAACGATACTATATCGTCCAGTCGAGATGTTGTATTTTATGTAACAGAATTCGATTTAATTTATAATGAAATTGTTAATGCACATGCGTAGACTTTCGTTTTCAATGCAAGAAAGTTTTATATATGTATAATGGTTTTAGAGAACTGTAATTATTAATGACTTTATCGGCATTTTTAAAATCTGTTTGTTTGACCTAACCTAAGAATTGTTTGGTTATAAATATTATCATAGAGGAAAGGTCGTATGAACAGTATTATTATTATATGTTTGTATAGAAATTCAGATAATATTACATCAGTAGGTACAACTTATAATATTTTTATTTATTGCAAGATACTATAGAATAAAATATAGTGATCATGAATTAAATAATTCGGGCAAGACATACATGAGTGTATGCCATAAGGGTTCCGAAGTACGTACTACGTGGATTGTTTAGAGCCAATTACAGGTGCATTTTTGAGTTAGAAAAAAATATAAAAAAGTGTTTGTTCTGCTAATTGAGTTCTACATTTTGACACCCCACATGCCTAGATATAAAAATAAAAGAATCCGTGACGCCCCTCCCTATAATTCCAAAATTTAAAATTATATTGTTGACTTTAGTATTTCTCGTTGGTAGTCCCACCAAAGCCTCGTTTTCCAAAAAAATTTCAGATTTTTTGAGCCAGTAGTTACTGAATTAGAGGGAGGGTGGTAAAATAAAATACTGCTTTTCGCCGCCTGGTGAGTTAGAAAAAAATAAAAAATATGGTCAATTTTTTTGGATTTGCTTTAAAACCCCCTTTCAGGTGCCATTTTTGATTTAGAAAAAAATTAGAAAAAGGGTCAAATTCTGCCTATTTGGTTATACATTTTAACGTGCCACATGCCTTAGTATAAAAAATTTTTTTTTTTTATCTAGCTTTCGTTCCTTAGCGCTCCCCCCCTCCTGAAAAATTATTTTTTCAACTTTGTACATCTTTTACTAGAGGGCATCATTTTACATGTTCAATAAAAATTTCAAGTTTCTATAGTTAACGAGATATTTTGCTTTGGCTGAAAAGGACGAACGGATGGACAACAAAGTGAGATTCTTCGGAACCCTAAAAACGAACAAATGCGGGTAGGTCTCGTGCCCTGAATGTTCCGTACTGTTATATAAAATGTAATTATTAACAATAGTTAGTTACGTAGAGTTCAGCGGTCACCAAACTACGGCCCGCGGGTCGGATCCGGCCCATATAGTAATATTTTATATATAAGAAATTGTAATTTGATTACAATTTAATGATTTGATATACACATATAATGTACATTTTAATCTATAGATATTTTCATTATAAATTCCGATACAAACAACAATGCAAATAAATGTTCTAATTGGATTCCAACAAGAATATTTTTCGTCCGGCCCCCCATGTATATAAAAAAATTCGATCCGGCTCGTTTCTCGAAAAATTTGGTGACCTCTGGTCATAGACAATAAACCCGATTCCCAAGACATCTTTGTGTCTAGCGTCTTAATAACGTAAACGCTGTGTGAAAGAAACGGCAAAATTAAATTTGTCACATAATACTTCAACATATAACTAGAAATTAGTGGTTTTCGGATTTTTTCCTTTACTTGCGATATGAGACATTCCTTCCTACTTTTCAAGATTCTAGGTCAACGGGAAATACTCTATAGATTTTGATAATCAGTGAGTCCTCAGTATCAATATACGTTCTGAAAGGCCGTATCTTTTTATTTCATTGAGTTAGAAACTTGATTTTTTTACAAGACTATGAGGCTGTAGACCTTAGTATTTGATATTAATTTCAAATTGATACATCTAGCCGTTCCTGAGAAAAGGGGTCTTGATGATCAGACAGACGGGCAATAAAGTGACCTATAATGTCCGGTATTATAAATGGGCTAGCAAAATTTGCTAGCTAGCAATTACTTTCAAATGGGGTATTAATTCTGTACGGAACCCTAAAAATTATTTTAGCACATTTGTGTATTAGTAATAAATATGATTATACTTAATTTTATTAATTATAAATATTATAAGTAATGAATTGAGATATGAGACTATGCAAAGAATATTCTACAAAATGTCAACAGATCCAATTATTTCAACATTAACTAAAATTAGAACTCATGTTATTATAACGGGTATTTTCTTGATAAATTGTTTTATAGTTTCATAAAAATGTCATTTTAAAATTCTTTACATGTCATAAACCATTTAGAGGAATATGTTTTAATAAGATAATTATTTAATAAAATAATTACATGTATTGTACTCAAATAATTTATGAAACTTTTGTATATTTTTTAAAATTAATAAAATATTAACATCGCAATATTTATAACCTGACATCATTTGTATTTTTATTATCTATGTTGATTGTTATTTATTTCTAGAATGTAGTTTTTTCCAACTTGTAAACAGAGGCGAATTGAAAGAATTTTTTTATTAAATTTGTAATATATTTTAAAATACTTGTTACTAATTCGGGCATAATTCCGACAGATATACACCGATTTGTTTGAAAGAGTATATTCCCGATGTGGTCCCATATAAATTTCATCAGAATCTGATCATGAACTTCAAAGATACGCCCCCAAAAAGAGTAAAATAAAAAAAAATTTAAGATAAAAATCAAACTGATTTTAAAAAAAACATACACTGAAAATTATATAATAATTAAATTTAACAGTTTTTAAAATGAAAGAAAAAAAAGAAAACCGACTTCAAAACTTAAATTTAATTATTACTTACATATATACTTTTCAATATTTTTAGTTTTTTTTTAAGTTGTTTTTTTAAGGTAGTTCTCGTGCAAATGTCATTTCGATAGAATTTAAAAAAAAATTCAGGGCATAAAAAGAATAATGATATCTATCCAAACGTGAAATTTTAAAAAGATCGACCGTTTTAAACTCGAGATAATTATCATCAAAGTTTGCCACTTTTGTACGTATCCACTATATCAAGTTCGTATTATGTCCATTCTCATGACTAAAAACTTCGACAGATTTTGATAAAAAAACTATCAAACAGTAAAGGCTTATAATTCTGATATATGATAAAAAATTCCAAATGATTGACCGTTTTGTTTTTGAAATAAACCTTGTATTTCAAAAACAAAATGATTGACCGTTTCGTATTTGAAATACAATTGTATTTCAAAAACAAAACGGTCAATCATTTTGAATTTTTTATCACATATCAGAATAATAACCCTTTAATGTTTGGTAGTTTTTTATCAAAATCTGTCGAAGCGTTTAGTCATAAATTAAAGAAAACTGTCCTTATACGTATACTAATACAACAATAGACGGCTTTGGGTATAGACTTGATCAAAAATTCTCTGCAGCAACACAATTATTTTCGATATTTTACCATGGTATTATGAGCGTAACTTTTTGATAGTACTGTAGCACGAGAACTACCTTAAGTTTTAAATATAAAAATAAATACATTATCTTCAGCATTCGCTATATTAATAAACCTGATTCAGCGCAACCATAGTAAAATTCACTATAAAAAAATCACTTGTACTGATTCTATGACTCCTGGGCCTCGTAAACGTCATCTGCTCTGATCGCCT
Organism: Sialis fuliginosa; assembly: GCA_961205875.1. Classification (NCBI taxonomy): domain Eukaryota; kingdom Metazoa; phylum Arthropoda; class Insecta; order Megaloptera; family Sialidae; genus Sialis; species Sialis fuliginosa. Next base: position 30,274,132 of record OY540812.1, on the reverse strand, counting down.
CAGGGCAAATACCTCATCCATCTATAATCCCTGTCTGGCGACAGACAGTACAATGTTGTACTATTAACTGGCTTTATATATTTTTTAAATTAAAGCGACCAAAAATAATAAAATAAATAAATAATACAACTTGTACTGATTCCTTATTTCATAATACCGTTTTCTACACCAGTGTTACTCAACCGGAGAGGCTTGCCTCACTGATTCTCTTACAGTCCAATTAAGAAACTTGTGAGTTATCCTAGTTTTAATGAAAAATGATTGCTTTTTTTAACTTGGGGAAATGATAGTTCAAAATTCAAAATGTACTGATCAAAAGTTGTAATGGGCGTAACCTACGAAAACCCATAACTTCCGCTTCAGGGGGCACCGAAATATTTAATGTTTATTTATATTTTTTTATAACAAAAGGATCAACTTTTAGAAAAAGTCACAAAAAATAAAAGTTATCCAATTTAGAATTTTTCATGACATTTAAAAAAATGTTTAGCTCTGCAATTTTTTTATTTATTTATTTATAAAATTAAAACATGTTACGAAAAATTCTAAAAATAATTCCTTTGTATTATTTGACTGAAGCACTTTTTACTCTTTTCAATTAATCCTGTAAGAGACAAAAATAAATAAAAAAACATAAATATATAATTTTTTATGCCCCCTGGGGCAGGAGTTATGGGTTTTGGTAGGTTACGCCCTATTGTAACTTTTGATCAGCATACTTTGAACTATCATTTCCCCAAATTATACAAATGTTCAACCAAAAGTCAAAATCGATTGCTTTATGCGGGCTCCTTTCAAAAATGTGTTGAGATTTTTTTTCTTTAAACTCCCGTATTCAGAGACGAACTAAGGAAAAATAGAGTCCTAGGCAAGGTTCCCATTGCGGGCCCCGTTAAAAAATCAAAATCCATTATATTTTTTTGCAAATTTAATTAATTTATTTATCTATCGGAAGACATTTTCGCTTCCACTTTTGAAAATCCAGGCCTAAAAAATGTAAAGCGCTAGGCAGTTACCTAGTCTGCCCCTTCCCATAATATGTGTAATAATTAGAAACTTATTAAAATGACGCATGGTATCGAACATGTTGAGAGACACTGGTCTGCACACTATCCATGGTTATCCGTAATTACGTAACTCTATATAAATAGAGAGAATACGTGCGCACCTCTATTAAGTTAAAATCAATGATGGCCGAAAGTGTTTAAATGTTAATATGCAAAAAACAATGGGTCTAGAAGTAGAATGAAACAACGCGAGAAGGTGAATCTGAAGGTCACAAAAACAAGTGAACTACATACATGCATGCATCGTCTATATGTAAATCACTTTGCGAACTTTGTATATCCGTATATCAGGTGGTTATAAAATAACCTGCCGATTTCATAGATCAATATCTCTGAAATGGCTAAAGTTGTATAAGGTTCTGGCACCAGTCTTGAAGAGTATTCCAGTTTGTTTAATTAAGGGGCTGGTTATATCTATGTATTAACTAATTTTTGACATTTTTTAAATTGGCTTAAATGATGTATAAACATCTTAAAAATGATATTCAAAAGGAATAGGCATGATGCCTAATTCTTAAAAACTATTTTATGATGATCTTACGTGTCTCTTATTTCCAAAAAAATGCTTATTTCTGCAGAAAATAAAGGTTTAATCACAAAAATTGACCCTTTTAAAACTAATTTTGAATTTGGTGCCAGAACACTCGTAGGTGTCATGGCGCATTTTTGACGTCACGACTATGTAAACACTCCTTGTCAACTATAATAAATCCTTGTTCCATCGCTAATGTTTCTCGGTTTTACTTTTGGTAAAACAAAACTGAGCAAATTGATAATTTAAAACCATAAAATAATTTATAAACAGTGCATATATTAATGAAACAAAAATGACGTTTATGTAGCTGTGACGTCATCCACTCGGACTGGTGTTTTATCAAACATGGCGGATTGCTGTATTTTGCGTTTTTATTTTAACAAATATCATATTAATCTCGCTTTTAATATAAAAATAAATACATTCTTTAGAATCTTTTTTTTATTTAAAATCATAATTTCAGTGATACTTTGTTACTAACATCATGCCTATTATAATAAGCGTTTTTTTTTTTTTTTTTTTTTTAGAGCTCACTTTCCAAAGTGTTTCTGAACTAACGAAACGACCTAGATGGTGAAAGTGGTGAAAATGAGTGATAATGAGTCTACAGTAATGTAAAGGGGTACCGAATTCGGTCCCAAGCCAAAACAGAAGCAACTCGAAAAAAAAATCGAAACTAACGTCGACGTTTGCATGTAGTAAAACAGTTTTCAAACTTTAAACTCATTTTTATCGAAACCACGTTGTTAAAAACTACGGAAAAGTGTACTACGAGTGGATAACTCATGTAAATAACGTGATTTTTTTTTGTTCTGGATGTTGATCTATGAAAGTTCTGTTTTCCGCAGTGGGGCACATTACAAAAAAGATACACTCACAATCAGTGTAGCTATGCTAAAATCACCATTTTGTTTTATATTTCATTAAAAAATATTTTTTTTGTATGTTTTGAGACATAATTTTTTTAAAGTTTACTAAAAATTGCAGCCTCTACACTGATTTGAAACAAAATGGCATAAAAAGTAACAAAATATCACGTATGCCTCACTGAAAAATCTATAATTTAAAAAATCATTAACAAATAACCCTTTTTTGGTTGAAAAATTTATTAATTTTTCTCAAAAATTAAAGCCTATACTACACTGATTTGAAACAAAAAATTTTAGAAATAATATTTGAATGAAACTAATGTTTTATTAATTCTACGTTAGTAATTAATAAAAACAAAATATAGGTATACAGAAAAACTTTACATAATAAATATGGCTGTTATATTTTGATGAACATTAATGATTAAAATGACTAATTGTTGATTTGCATGTATTTAAACAAAAATAACCTTTATATGGTTTAAAATCACAAATTAAATACATATAGAAATAAATCAACGTTTATTAATAATTATAGTGTTAACCTCTATTAATATTTAGGTGAACATATTTAATTATATTATAAACATTTTATTTAAACGTTTCTAATTCGCAGTGACCTTGCAACAAATTGACAGTGGGATTAAATCTTGATTTCAAATCACGCGATACTACATAGATAACCGTACTGTTATTTGACTTTTAAAACTTTAGATTTTGTAATGAGAATAGTGCAAATAGGTACACAATAAAAATGTTCTAATTTTGTAGGGTTCTGAAGAAACCCTACTAATCTCACTTTGTCGTCCGTCCGTCCGTCCTTTTCAGTCAAAGCAAAATATCTCGTTAACTATATAAGCTAGAAACTTATAATTTTTACTGAACATGTAAAATGATGCCCTCTAGTAAAATATGTACTTTGTTTAAAAAATAATTTTACAGGGGGGGGGGGGGGGGGTAATGAGCTAATTATTTTGTATACGTTGCATGTGGCACGTTAAAATGTACAACCAAACCAGCGGAATTTGACCCATTTTTTTATTTTTTTCTAAATCAAGGGGCAGATAGCAAATCTAAATAATAATAATTGTATACCAAGACGTGTTGGATATCAAAATGCAGATCTCAATAGAAGTAGAATTTGACTAACTCTGTAACTACTGGTTCAAAAAATCTGAAACAAAAATTGGTAACGAGGCTTCGTTTGCGTTTCATTTGTTTTTATAAACATTTTTTTAATTTATAAAATCTAATACATCCATAAAATTTCATACTTCTTAGGTCATAAGTTTGGACTGTGCGTTGATGAGTCAATGAATAAGAACACTCTTTGGGACAATTTTATACCCATATCCGTGATTTTTATTTAAATAATATTTTGTCTGAAATTCACCTTTATAATATAAAAGAAGCAGTTATCAGTAGATAAATATATTTAAAATTAAAAAAAAAAGTTTAACACCCCCCTCTACCCCATAGGGGTTGTATTTCGTAACATCGTGTCTTAGTGGGTGATTACGTCATAAAAAGAAGACATCCTTAAAATTTCACGTTTCTAGGTCCAGATGTTTGGGCTGGGCGTTGATGAGACAGACACTCATATATGTATTAATTAAATAATTAGATTCCTAATGAGACCTTTTTGTGAAGTCGAAATAGGTGTCGATTGACATTGTTTTATTGTGGTTAAGGTGTATATATTAAGTTTTAGTTATTAAATAATGTCAGAATATTTACGTTATGTTTTTTTTGTCTTAATTACAAATAATTAGTCATTTTATTTGTAAAGTAGTACATTCAAAAATATAAGCATACATATTTGTAAGAAAAACATAAATAATTACATATATTAGTAGAGTGCAAGGTACAATTTGAAAACTACTGTTGGTATTTAAATGTATCTATCTAATAATAGCTATTAAAAGTTGTCGGCTTCCCACTGAACTTTACAGCCTACTATAAGTTTATAAACCTTTACCGTGGTCTGCATATGCATTTATAAATGCTTTATGTTGTACGTATGCAATGGCGTATCCATAACAAATTACAGGGCGGTGGGAAGGGGGTATAATCTATATACATATAATAATGTGTCCTAACTGATTGACTTATCGACTGATTCATCATCGCCGAGCTGAAACTCTTGGACCTAGAAACGTGAAATTTCAGGGGGGTCTTCCTTTTATGACGTAAGCACCCACTAAGAAAGGATTTTTCGAAATGCAACTCCTACGGGAGTAAAAAGGGATGTAAAAGTTTGTATGGTAAAAAATATTTTTTTGGTGAGATTTACTTGAAACTTAAAATAAATACTCTACTATACAAATAATAAAATACGTATTTTATGTAGCATTTCCCAAAATTCAACCACTGAGGGATTGCAAGAGAGAGTAAAATTTTGTATGGGAAAAATTTGTCTTGTCGGATTTACGTTAAACTTAAAATAAATATTTTACCATACCAATAATGAAACACGAATTATTTATTTCATCCCTTATCACGTATGGAGGGTTGTAATTAGTTTTATTCGATCCGAAGGGAGGTTTAGGGTGAAAAACAACCCCCTATCTCGCATAGAAGCCGAGATATTTTCGATTTTGTATAATGAATAAAAAGCAAAAAAAAAGAATCACGTTACTTTCTATCCCCAAAAATTTATTAGATAAAAAAATGAGTGTATGACATTTGTACGCGCGAAGGTTAGGTTATTTTAGTGACATCTAGCGTGCACATGCGAAACTAAAAAACAATTTTATCGATTATATTATTTTAACAGAAATCTGTATTCCACACGAACGAAGTCGTGGGTAACAACTAGTTTATTATATAGGTGTGGGTTCCTAACATTCACTCGTAAAGTGAAAAACAATGGTTCATTCTTCGAGACTAAATCTTTCTTTACCTCGTCTATATATTTCACGATATCGAGATGAACCTTTTTAAGTTGGGGCCCCCATTTTAGCTCGTGGCTTTAGGTATTTGCCTAATAAATACTTATAAAATCAAAAAAAAATCTGCAATTAGGTAAATATCTTTCCTTAGTTTTTTTTATACAAATTTGAAAGTATTAATTATTATTTATATTTAAATTAAAAGTATATGTGGGAGTACACCATACCCATAAATAAATTTAAAAAAAAACTGGCATACTCCTTCACAAAAACATACATACATAAACAAATACGTTTCTAATTGCAAAAATAACCATGAAATTTTCCCATTTTTAATGTTTTCTTTTCCATCATGATGCAATCATAATTGCCAATAACTTGTCATACATATTTTGATTGAAATTAATCAAAAAGTGTGTCATTTTTGTAATTGGCGAACGATAAACCTAATTTCTCAATTTTGACACCCACCACACATCGACGTAACTGCAAAAATGCGATTTCTCAGGAGATCGATTTGAAAGTGTTCCTACATATTTTGTTCAAGTATCAATAAATTACCGTTTATTTTAACTTATTTTTCAGATAACACGATTAGACCAAAAGAAAGAAAATTCAAAATTAAATCGAAATAAATATTAACCTTTTGAGAAAGGAGAGGCTTCGCAAAAACTTATGATGTGTTACACCAAAAAGATATTATTTTGCAAAATTGCAACAAAACCAGTGGCGTAGGAATAGGGCCCATATAAATTAATTAATAATGAAAAAAAAACAATACACAAATAAATTAATAAATAGGGGGCCCCAAAAAAAAAATTCAGGCGGGCCCCCGTTCTCTTAGTTACGCCATTGAACAAAACCTATACTTTTTTAAATACAAATTGTTTTTTAGGTAAAACCACAATTACAAATATGGGTTAGGGGGAGAGGGTCATACTTAAGTAATTTGTGTATACAAAATTAAGACAAGTGCAAGCTATACTTGCACAATTAGCGGTCTGTGCCAACGCTTCCCACTTAAATTATTGAAAATTTTGACAAAAGTATAAGGGCAAAAGTTGTTCCTTATACATCGCGAAAAATATTTTTGTCGAAAAACATTTTCTCTTAAATTAATGATTCAGCAGTTATAAGAAAATAAACAATTAAATTATTTATAACAATTGAACACGCTTTAATTTTTCAATCCTGATAATTTTGTCTCTATATACAACTAATACTCAATGTTCATGATTTTTTCAGATTTTTCTGAGTGATCCTTTTAGTGATAAGGGTGGGGTGCAGCAATTATTAAGCATTTTTCCTGAAAAATATTTTTTTTAATTTATAAAAAATACATTATATGTTTATTATTAAATTCGTACTTCAATAAGCTTTCATTTGACACCCTACACGATCCCCTTGAATTTTTTTCCATTTTCCAATTTACCCTCTGATTCAAAATTCAACTTCTTATACTACACGTATATAATTGGGTCACCACACTATTTCTGTGCTAAATTTCAAATTTTTACTTCGAATAGTTTCAGACAGACGGACACCAAAGTGATTTCATTTGGGCACGGAACACTAAAAATGAATCAAATATCAATTATCATGTTACGATCTAAGACCACCGACATATTAAAAAAAATTTAAATAAAAACACTTTACATAAGATTGCGTATAATTTCACATAATATAAATTAAAAAACACCGATGTACTACATAGGTATACATTATTATAATATTAATATAATATGTTGCATCTAATATAGCATAATATTTTAAATACATTACATTAAAATTGTGAAATAAGCCGTCATTATTCTTTTTAAACAATATGAACAGTTTTGGTACATAATTGTTCTTTAGCCACATGTTTATCTATATTTGTAATTAACTATTCTATAAGGAAATTTTTAATTCATGAAATCATTATTAAGGTATATGTAATATGTAAATAGTAAATACTTTAATTGAATTAATTGAGGACAGAGTTGGTGTTAATTTTTATTTGAACATTTTATTACAAAAAATAAAATGTGTACAAAAAAAAATGTGTTTTTAGTCGATGTATACTGTATAATAATAATAATAATTTTCTAAATTGGAATTTTGATGAACGTATCAATTTTGATATTTCCTTATATTTAGAATCAAAATGCCTCTAAAGAAAATAACTTATCAATTTTTGAATTTTTAGGGGATATTAAATATTATCTACAACTTATTTATTAATGATTTAAAAAAAATGAAATAATCAACTTTTTATATTATATTGGAAAGGTCCATAATAGCTAGAACATATTAAAATAAAAGTTGTGCCACTAACAATAAGTAAATGTAGAAATACGTATTCAAAAGCCGTGGTGATTGGTATATGGGCAAATCCACAGAACATGGCCGCATTAGCTTTAAATTAAAATACTCAAATGCTTCTTCAAAATGGAACATTGAACGCACACTCTTCTATGTCGTCTCAAAATCTTCGTAACAAAGAGAAGAATAATTGGTCTCAATTTCAGGAGTGTGCTTCGGATGTTCCAAAAGTTACAGCAAATAAACCAAATAAAAACGCTGAAATTGCCGTTCGCTGGATAAAACAATCGCGCATATGAAATGTAAGAGGTGTGCGCCTTTGAAACTCCGGGAAAAGGTTCATTGTACCAAAAAACATTTCCAGTAAAAATTTCATATTCATTGGTTTGAATCTGAGAAAATTGCGGTGGTATGAATTTTTCTTTTTTTAAAAGTTCCATTCTGAAAACGTGAAAATAACCGATTTTTCAATGCAAATTGTGCTGCAGTTTTTATATGAATCAAGCAATCGACTTGTAACTCCATGTTTACATCCACAATAAAGTATACTTTGAGTTCGTGTACTTATGGGTGGGTAATATACATTCCCACACGCGCACTATTGCCGTTCCCCCAAAGCGGTCACGTTCTGTGGATTTGCCCATATACCAAGGAAAGGATAGCATCTTTACCAAATTCATAACGATTTAACACCTTGTAGAAAGAATTTGGTTTGGGCATTAAAGACTATTTAGAATTTTTTCGAGTGCTGCAAAAACCGATACCAAGACAAGACTTAAACCTAAATCCCGTCTCATCTCGTGACGTCTCTTGTAAAGCCCTAAATGACAATTACAATCCATACTAATATAAATGTAAGTCTGTCTGTCTGTCTGTTTAGGTTATTTTAGTGACATCTAGCGTGCAAATACTAAACTAAAAACCTGTTTTATCGACTATCATAACAAAAATCTGTATAACCTAACCTATTTAATATACCTTAAATACAGCCCTGTGTTTCGAATTAAAAATAATATATTAAAGTGGGAATTAAATTAAACACAAAAATAACATTAAAACTAGAACCAGGAAGTATCATAGATAGTGTGTGTGTGAGTGTGTATAAATACATATGGTGCATCTGTCAAACGCGGCTGCTATTATCTTACACCATTACATAAGCCCACACTTGTGGTGTGTATTGTTCTTTATTTAGAAACCACTCCATTCTTGCCGCTTCATTTCAATGCAATATTTGCTCCACTCAGGTTTTATAAAGTTTCACTGATTTCAAATAATATGTATGTACTTACCTACTTGAGATGTTATGGTTCTGGAATTATTTGGGTATTAGGTATTATTTAATATATTGTATGTTTTGCTTCCTCATTCATATCCAAAATCGGTGGCGTAACTACAAATTAAGGGCCCGGACAAATTTTTAAGTTGAGGCCCAAGGTATATCAAGACAAGGTAGTCTCATCAGCTCCTTGACCAATCAGCTATAATGTATAATAGAATATCAATTACAAAAAAATATTCCTTTATTTATTCTTGTTTTCATATTTTTTAATATTTTAACAACACACACATACAATCAAAGAAGTACAAATTCGACATTACAAAATCATAAAAAAAGCTATCACAGACAATTTGGTCTATTCGGGAAGGGAAGCATCATTTTTACTATTCTTAAGTTGGCAATACTTTATGTGATTCTGATAGCTTTTTATGATTTTGCAATGTCGAATTTGTACTTATTTGATTGTATGTGTTGTTAAAATATCAAAAAATACGAAAACAAGAATAAATAAAGGATTTTTTTTGTAATTGATATTCTATTATACATTTATAACATTTGAATCCCCCAAGTGACGTCAATTCCCGCGCGACCGCTGATTGGTCAAGGAGTTGATGAGACTACCTTGTTTTTATATACCTTGGGCGAGGCCTTAAAAAGAACTTACAAGGATCCATCAATATGGGTTACGGTCTTTGAGCGAAATCACCTATACCGTGGCTTAGGCCTACCATAGACTAGCTCCATTGCATGTTCCATTTTGGCTAATGGGAGGAAAAGTTTTTTGTAATTTCGATTTGAATATTCCCATAATATTCCATACAATTCCATTCTCCATGCTTGAAAATGTGTATTGGCTTTTTTTTGGCATGAGAAAACCGAATTCGACGTTTATTTTACGATATAATGAAGTTGTAATACACTTAGGTACCGTACAAAAATTTGCTGAAATCAGCAGTTTACTATACGTGTAAAATTTAAATTTTTCTATTCTGGGAATATTCAAATCGAAATTACAAAAAAAATTTCCTCCTATTAGCCAAAATGGAACATGCTATGGAGCTAAGTAGTCTATCGTAGGCCTAAGCCATGGTATAGGTCATAGGTGTCCAACCTTTTCAACCTTCTGAGCCGCATAACAGAAATTTAATTTAATTTAATTTACTACGGGCCATAGGCCAGAATATAAAACTGAGGACTTTTTTTTTTTTTAGTCACGTCAATTTCTATTCTTTATTTTTATTGAATAAATAGCGAGTTACATTAGGAAAAATAAAAATTGAAGACCTTTTTTTTAGTCGTACTAAGGAATTTAAATGTAAAATTACTATATACATTTTTTTTTTATTATTATCCTCGCGGGCCGCACCAATGCTCCTCGAGGGCCGCGGGTTAGACAAGCTTGGTATAGGTGATTTCGGATTTCGCACAAAGATCGTGACTCATATTGATGGATTCTTGTTTGAGGATATAGTATATAGTGATCAAAAAAAGTTACTGGATACCTGTATAAGAAAGAAATAAGTTATGTCATCATTTCTGAAAGTGAGAAAAAAATTTTGTCTCTGATTTCAAAAATATATTTTCGTTTCATGTCAAAATAAACATTGTATACATAGGGAACTTTTAAAAATAAAAACAAATTTAACCAAAAATTAGTTTTTTCCAATAAAAATAAATGTAACAAAATCACAAATGTATTTTTTTGCGCGCATTAAAATAAAAACGTCGAGATCTCTAAACGAGCCCTGTGGATTGATACATTACTGCATAACAGTGTCTATATATGAAGTTTTTTATATGGACTTTGCTCAAACGGTTTCCACAATACAATAATAATAATAATTAATGTAGCTACGTCTAATTAAATTATTATTAATAAACGGAATCTTACAATTTGTACAATATTCTACTTTGAATAATAAGCATTTAAACCAACCGTATTATAACTATTTACTCATATAAAAACTTTTAATTTGATATTATTATGCAAGAGTCGTATTAAGTAAATATATAAAATCAACATTTAATATAGAAAAAGTAAAAACAGTCAATTATATAAATGTAACAATTTCGTATCAAAAATCTGACACTGTATCTGACCGTATCTTTCATTACTGTGTCACAACAAATGAGTTCTCTATATATGTAGATATTAAATAAAAACTAATTTTAGGTAAAATTTTTGGGGGTCTGTAGCTCCCTCACGACACATGCTTATATAAACTTTTTTGCTTGAAATATTTTTCTCGATCAACTTTTTAAGTTTGTTCCACCTGATATAATCTAGAAAAATAATATAATTTAAGTTATGTCATACAAAAGTTATAAAACTTGCAAGTGCAAGTACTTTCAAATGGGGTATTAAACTTATCTGACAGTTCCTTTGAAGTTTCATGAAGTGTTTAACATGTTTCGCACATATGTGGTAGGTTAACACCAACGGTATTAAACGAAATATGTATTAATGAAAATTATTTTGTATGGTCAGAGTCGCCAACTGTGTTATAATAAGTTGTATAAGTATCACTGCTCTAAATTACAAAACAAATCCATAGATACTACCACAGAATGAATACCCCATTTGAAAGTGCTCGCAAGCAATATTGTGCAATTCATGCCACACTCAGAATTGTATAGCAACTGTTTTTCGCTATAAAGAACCATAAGTTTACCTATACAGTGTATTCCAAGTTGATTGACATAGGAAATTTAACATGGGGGCAATTAGAAATGTTGTAGTAACCTTTGGTCAAATTTAACGACGTGTGATATGTGCATTTTGAAATGCCGCCACAAAATTTAATAAAATTGTAATTAGTATTTTGTTTTCAAATTTATATCTCCCAAAAAATATTATTATAATTTTATCTAGGATGCTTAAATTAATGAAATTAAAGCTGAGAACAAAAAAATGTTGATTAATTTAAAATTGATCAGTTAGTTTCGAGGTGGCATTTCAAAATGCACCAATCACACATTGTTAAATTTGACCAAAGGTTACTACAACATTTCTAATTGTTTCCATGTTAAATTTCCTATGTCTTAATCAACTTGGAATACACTATGTATATCATATATCGTAAGAGTATATTATGTATCTATTGTAGTATCAAGAATTTATAAAATTAAAATGGACACCAAAATATCTGTCATTAAAAATATAGTTATTTTTACAGTTATTGCAATGACTTCGTTTCCAAGTGTGGAACTTAATAATAATTATTTTTCTCGTCAATTTTGACAGCGTCTTGATGTAACATTAATTAAAATGAAGAAATATTTAGGATTTATTACATTGCTAAATTAATAGATATGTCAATCTTCTTTTTAGTTATAAAAATAAATTGAAAAATAAGAACTTTCGCTTTAAAAATTTGAATAAATAAAACATCATGTTCAAACGATCAGAAATATGGTTCAATCAACATTGACAATAGCATCAGTTGACGTGACTTGATAAATTGCTTTCACTTCAGCGGTGAAAACATAGGGTTGTGATGGCGAAACGCATGAAAATACAAATATTATTTTAACGTATAAATTATGCAGATATGTTAATTTGAAAACATTTCATTTGACTAAATATGTTAGTAATTTATTACGTTTATATATGTAAATAAACAAACTGTTAATTATATTATATACATCAAATTGGTCAATTTGATGGCCCTAAAATACTGTGGTACACTTAATGGTTTATCCATGAAGGGGTGGGAGGATCAGACCCCCCCCTCGAATTTTTAATATATTTTTAGGGTTCCGTAAAAAACTAGGGACTCTTATAGTTCTGTTCATGAAGGAAAGGGGAGGATCAGACCCCCCTCGAATTTGTCATTATATATTTTTAGAGTTCCGTAAAAAACTAGGAACTCTTATAGTTTTGTCCGTCCGTCTGTATGTCATAGCCTTCCCATTATCTCATTTATATACCTATTAAGATGAAATTTGGTATACGGACGTAGATTGATGTCCTAAAAACAGATTTGATGAGATTAAAAAAAAATTTGAACCCCCCTCCCATAGACTGAATAGTGTATTAAATTGTTTTTCACTTGCCCCATTGAGTAGGATGCCTTAGATAAGTCTCTTAAAATGAAATAAAACGGTTTGGTTACAAAAATAAGTTTAATAACACAAAAATACCCCTAAATTCGAAAAGAAGATAAAATTTCCTTCAATTTTCATACCCTATAAGTAAAAAAAGGATCATATTTGACCTATGGGCATTACTTTGAAAATGAGCAATTTTTTCATAACATTTAGGTGGTCCTTTAATTTTTTCCGTGAGTGTATTTGATTTTTTAAGTCGTTATCAGAGAGAATGTAGCTTTTAATTAGTATTTTCAATGAAAATTATAACGAACACTGTAAAAATTTTCGAACCCTCCCTCTCATTGACTGAAAAGTGTACTAAATTTTTTTTTTCACTTACCCCATTGAGTGGGTCTTTAGCTAGGTCTCCTAAAATGCAAAGAAAAATGTTTTCGGACTTTTTGATTTTACCCTTCAGTCACGGTATATTTGCATTTTTAAGAAGTTATCAGTTATCTTCTAATATCTAAACTATCGATACAAAAAATTTGAGAAAATTCCACAATATAGCTTAATTTAATTATTACTTTCAATGAAATTTATAACGAACACTGTAGCAAAAAAAGTTTAAGAAAAATTTAAAAATAACTATTTTTTTTATAAATCGTAGTGAGAATGACTACGGAACCCTATCTTGTCCGTTTTATTTAAGTTAATAATTAAAAACTTAACCGTAAGTTTCTTCCTTTATAAATATAATTTCATAGCATTCTAAAAATAAATTTAATTATAAAGTAAGTTTAAAAATGTCGTATTCATAACAGATTAGAGGGAAGTAGAAAGTTGAACATTATGTGGTTTAATTAAATACAACTCCTGTTTACTCAGAACTATACAAAAGCTTCAAAGAGCCCAACAACGCGGACGGAGAACTTAGCTAATGTTTGCCGACGTGTATTCACGTCACGTCTACACCACTAAATTATTTACAAACTGCTTTTAGATGCGTCTTTTATGTATTTATGAACTGCCCTTTTCTCAAATGAGACTTTTTAATGCAAGATGTTGAGATAAATATGAAACAGTGGGGGTGGTCTGGGATTTTAATTGTTAATAATAAAAGTTGGTATGGAATTTTTCATTTAGTCTAGAAAATGCATAATGGTTTTTTGTATAATCGCAAAATTATTAATAATATAAATAGCAATTTAAAAAATCTAATGACGATTTTTTAAACCATATTGAGATAAATCTTTGCAAGAGATACTTTACAAGTGACCTACATCATATATAGGAAATTTAATGCTCTACAAAAAATATTCTATAAAATTTTCACGTAACATGTGTCGTTCTTGAGATATCATGGAAAAATAAATATTTTGGAATGTCACCCCTCTCTCTTACACACGATTTTGATGATTCTTAAATGGGACTGTCCTCAAGTCAGGCCCAACCATCCGACCAAGTTTCAATAATATCGGTTCAGTGGTTCATGAGTTATGCGTGTGACAAGGATTCAGGGGACATACGGATACACACACGGACGGACGGACACGGATAGACAGACAGACACGGAACGAAAAGTGTTTGTCTTAACGTGAAACGGAAAGATAAATTTAAAATTTTGAAATCGGACAACATTTTTTTTGTCTCATTCTAAAACGATCACAAAGTTTATCGTATATTCGATATTGCGAGGAAGCAAAATGATCGCAAAGCTTTTCGTATTTTCGATAATAAAATTACTCATAACAAAGATACAACGCATTTTAATCATTATTGAATAAAAATCACAATTGCCATGGAAAACTAAAATATTTTTATTAGTTGAGGCGTCAGCCAAAACTACAATCACTCGAGTGCAGTATTAAAAACATCTGCCAAGTAAATGCACAGTGCTTCCTCGTGCTAAATTCACTAAAACCGATTGTGTTCAGATAAATTGCCTGGCATTGGTTAACTATTTAATTTTTATACAAATTTTACTAAAAAATCTTAGTTCGAATTTTTTCTTAAAACGCACCTGAATATTTTTTCATATATTTTTAATTTTTTGACAATTTCAATCTAAATCTAAATTATGCAAATGTCAAAATGACATTTAAAACGTCAAAGTGACATTTAAAACGCCAAAATGACATTTAAAACGTCAAAATGACACTTAATCAATTTAGAAAAACAAAACACGAATTTTTAAAATTAATTTAGATAAATCTTTGTAAGGGAATATTTTACAATAAACGTAGTAGACCCATATTATAGGAAATTTAATTCTCTACAAAAAATATTCTATAAAATTTTCTCGTAACATGTGTCGTTCTTGAGATATCTTGAAAAAATAAATATTTTGGGGTGTCACCCCTTCCCCTTACACACGATTTTGATGATTTTGAAATGGGACCGTCCTCAAACCAAATCCAACCATCCGACCAAGTTTCAATAATATCGGTTCAGTGAGTTATGCGTGTGACAAGGATTCAGGGGACAGACGGACACACGGATACACGGACACACGGACAGACAGACAGACACGGAACGAAAAGTGTTTGTCTTGACGTGAAACGGATAAATAAATTTAAAATTTTGAAATTGGAGAACTTTTTTTTTGTCTCAATCTGAAACGATCACATAGCTTCTCGTATCTTCGATATTGCGAGGAAGCAAAAGCTAAGTAAGCTTTGGAAAAAAGAATGATTGATGTTTAAAATTTTTATATTTATTAAAATTCGTTGCTTATTTTGTTAATGTATAACAGCAATGCTGGTTTTAGGGAGGGAGGCTGAGCGACTGCTCGGGGTGCCAGTACAGAAGGGGCGGCGGACGGCCACGTGGAGAAAAATTTTTGTAGTAGATTTTTTTTGGAAAAAAATTAAGAACAAAAAAAACATATTAATACAAAAACCGGGTAACAAATTTAATTACTGTTTCACAATAATTTTCGACAAAACCTTTGAGTCTGTAGCTCCCTCAGGAAGAGTTTTTTTATGAACGTTTTTATATGAACTTTTTTGTTTGATAAACTGTTCAAATTTGTTCCACCTGATAAGACTTGTTCTGAATTTTTTAATAATACTGTAGCTCTACATGTTTTCCTCAAAAAAATGTCCTGTCTCCGAGAATAACCTCTCCGAATAGACTGATGAATACTATCTGAATGTAGCTAATAGTATTGTTTATGATTGGTGCTTTAATTTCGAGTAGTAGCATTCTTTTATCTGTAAAAATGTATACCATCTTCTCTATTGTGAATATGCCCAGATGCTGTTTGTGATTTATCACATTTATAATTTGACACTAGAAATGTAATTAGATTCGATCAAGAAGAACGTATGATATACAAACAATTTAAAGCAATCGATCTTACAAAACTGTAAAAATTACAATATTCGTAAAAAATAATATTTTTTATAATATAATGTAGGACTCTACAGTCTACACCTCTACTATTTAAGAACTACCATATGAAATAATGGTATATTAATTTAAGACAATAATCTATGTAGAAAGCATACATACATAATATATTGTTTTAATTATTATTATTTTTTGAAAAAAATTCCGGTTCCTGCCGGAATTAAAAATTCCAGTTTCGATACACCCCTATTAATATCTAAAAATATGGTTAATACGCAACGTTGAAATTTTTATAGTTACATGAATATCATTTTGATGTGCATCTGTAAAAAAAAATATTCATACACATGAATGTTATTTATGAAACCTCATGTGCATTTTATATCCAGCATGTTTTTCACTTTTATACGTTCATTAGGAGAATATATGTACTTTATATAGGTAAATATTATGTCCTTCGTAGCAAGATTTCATTACCTCATGACAATAACAGTAACATAAAATATATGCGGTGGAAAGATATAGAGCTCATTCAGAATTTCGAAATACATGAAGTTTTTTCTCCTTAATTATTTAAGATCCATAATAAATCTAACGACACTATAAAAATACAGTATATGGGTAGATAGATGTATTAAATGACAGAAAAACGATATTTCAAACAGGCAAAACAATAAGCATGATGCCTAATTAAAAAATACTATTCTATGATGATCTTACGTGTCTCTTATTTCCAAAAAAATACTTATTTCTGCAGAAAATAAAGGTTTAATCGCAAAAATTGACCCTTTTAAAACTAATTTTGAATTTGACGCCAAAACGCACGCAGGTGTCTTGGCGCATTTGTGACGTCATGCCTAGGTAAACACTCCTTGTCAACAATAATAAATCCTTGGTCCATCGCTAACGTTTCTCGGTTTTAGTTTTGTTAACACAAAACTGAGCAAATTGATAATTTAAAATCACTAAATAATTTATAAACAGTGCAAATATTAATGAAACAAAATGATGTTTACTTAGGCGTGACGTCATTCGCTCTGATTGGTGTTCCATCTAACATGGCGGATTGCTGTATTTTGTGTTTTTATTTTTACAAAAATTATATTAATCTCGCTTTTAATATAAAAATAAATTCATTCCGACCTGACAATAAAAATGCTAAACTGATTTTAATTAAACCTTTTTTTTGTTCTGTTTAAAAAAATTACCATGTGCAATTAAATGACCGTTTTTTGCACACCGATGTTTTCTCTTAACAAACCTAAATCAATTTTTGCCAACAAATTAAGCTTGTTAACTCGCCACTTCGGGCCCTTTGTGAATCATGATAATAACTGGGTCCATGTTAAAATAAATTACAATTTTTATTGTATTATCACTAGAATTGCATAAGTTTGCAAAGTTTCAAATCGATACGACAATTTATTATACATATGTAGGAGAAAAGTAAGTTGTATAAAATTTGCTTACAATGTTGCAGGTTAAATTAATAAAAGCGTGTTAAAAATCAATAGCAGTTGTGATGTTAATGTAATTAAACCATGTGTTGCCTATATTTTTCGAGTTTAGCTAGTCGCGCGAGCATTCACCTATTTTGAAATATACGCGGGTAAAGCCGCGGAGGAATTACGTATTTCAAAAAATTTCTTAAAACATAAGTTTTATGAAATGTTTCTTAAGGGTCGATCCAGACTATCGAGCCGGTCTCGCTCAGGTCTCTCTCCAATCAAATCTTATGATATTAAAGCCTGGTTTACACGCTACGATAAATCGTAACAATTCGATTGTTTCGATAAATTGTTACGATAAATCGAAAGAGTGTGTACTGTTTACATGC
This sequence comes from Sialis fuliginosa, assembly GCA_961205875.1. Lineage (NCBI taxonomy): Eukaryota > Metazoa > Arthropoda > Insecta > Megaloptera > Sialidae > Sialis > Sialis fuliginosa. The sequence goes on along the minus strand of OY540812.1, from coordinate 30,255,961 downwards.
AACGATTTCTTGTCCAATATTCATTGTCGACCGCGGTACACTCAGTTAGCTTTTGCCATGGAGGAAGTACTGTTGTGGTCGTTATATATCGTTTGTTTAGCAAGAAAAGTGAAAAGGTCACGAAGATCAAAAAGAAAGTGGAGCCGCCAGTGTTTGCTGAAGAAAAGGGTATTTTCTCATATAAAATTATTGAAAGAATTGCAAAATGAACCCAATGACTGATGGAATTATTTAAGAATGAATGAAGATACTTATGTTGAGTTGTTAAGGTTAGTTTCTCCGTTTATTGTGAAAAATTATACTGTTATCGTAACAATGAATGGCTGCTACTTGTTTACACGTTCCAACTTGTAGTTACGATTCGCAGAAATTGATGCCGGCCGGCATCAACCATCTAATTCAATTCCAATTCCAATAAATCGCTACAATGTCCCGTTTACATGCAATGATAAATCGTAACAATTCGATCGTTACGATAAATTGTTACGATTTATCGTAGCGTGTAAACCAGGCTTTACATTAACGAACCGCTCTTGGGCCGGTCTCGGTACAATCAATGCCAGGTTCGATCACACTTCAGTAAATTATTCTTTACACTATGCTGTATCGGAGCGAGATTGGTTCGATACCTATAGTGTGAATGATTGTTTATTTTTTATTTATATTTGATTGGAGCGAGACCGGACCGAGACCGGCTCGATAGTCTAGATCGACCCTAAATGTTTAAATACCTACATCAAAAGAAAAATATACAATATATAATAATAATACATGAAATAAAGTTTTCATAGATAAAGATACACTTATGTATGTAACACATTAAATCACAGACAACATTAGAACGTCTTAAACGCCGACTACTGTTTGTTTATCTCCACTTAATTGGTAATTAAGTTTTTAACCACACACACACACACTGGCATTATAACGGTTCCCGAAATATTCTAAGCACATCCCAACAGACCCGGAAGTGCCCAGAGACACGTGTGTCGGAAATAAAACAGTGGAATGTTTCACTGCAAGCTATTCTTAACACTAAGTGCCATGCATGTTTCAGATTATGTCTAATTTATGACACTTACCAACAATTTGATTTTATATGACATTTTTCAGATCTATACAGGGTGGGTTATTTAAAGTGTTACAGATTATTATTTCAGAACCATCGCATATTTAAAAAAAAATTTAACCAAAACATGTTTGGTTGTGAGGGGGTAATGGGTAATCGAATAATAATATTTATTTGTTCTTTTCACGTGGCTTTCGAGAATATTTGAAGGTCAACATAATTTTTTTTTAAATAAGAACCTATAGTTTTTAGGGTTCCGAAGAAACCCTATTAATCTCACTTTGTCGTATGTCCGTCCGTCCGTCCTTTTCACTCAAAGCTAAATAGCTCGTAAACTATATAAGCTAGAAACTTGAAATTTTTACTGAACATGTATGACGCCCTCTAGTAAAAGATCTACAAATACATATATTGAAAAAATAATTTTTCAAGGGGGGCACTAAGGAGCTAAAGCTAGGTAAAAAATTATTTTTTTTTATATCAAGGCATGTAGCACGTTAAAATGTACAACCAAACAAGCGGAATTTGACCCTTATTCTATTTTTTTTAAATCAAAAATGGTACCTGCAGGGGGCTTTAAAGCAAATAAAAAAAAAAAATGTATATCAAGACGTGTGGGGGATGTCAAAAAGTAGATCTCAATTAGTAGAATATGACCATATTTTTTTTTTCTAACTCAAAAATGTCGCCTGTAGGGGGCTAAAAGCAGTCTTTTATTTGCCCCCCCCCCCCACCCCTCTTCTAACTCTGTAACTACCGGCTCAAAAAATCTGAAAAAAATTTGGTAACGAGGTTTTGGTGGGACTACCAACGACAAATACTAAAGTCAACAATATAATTTTAAATTTTGGAATAATAAGGAGGGGCGTCATAGATTGTTTTATTTTGATATCTAGGCAAGTGGGGTGTCAAAATGTAGATCTCAATTAGAACTTGATACTTTTTTATATTTTTTTCCAACTCAAAAATGCATGGCTCCAAACATTCCACGTAGTACGAACTTCGGAACCCTTATGGCATACACTCGTGCATGTCTTGCCCGAATTATTATTTAGTAATTTTAATCTACGTGAAAAAACACGAATCTTTCATTGAAATTTTTTTTGAACAATCTAATCTTTCCAAGAGATCTAACAAAATAATTTGAAAAATCGAACAGAAACCATAAACTTTAAAAAAAAGTACAAGATACAAAAAATGTTTATTTTGGTCTAATAAAGCTTGGAGAATTATTTTAAAAATTTAAAAAACTTTTTATACTAATTTTATTTCAGCAAAAACAAAAAAAATACGAAATGTTAAATGTTTAAAATTCTAGAATAATTCTCCAAGTTTAATTTGATCAAAATATACATTTTTTGTATCTCGTACTTTTTCTCTAAAATTGATGATTTCTGAGTAAAAAAATCTTGAATGTTCAAAATCTCGAAATTATTTTGTTAAATATCTTATAACGTTCACAGACAGAGCCTACAGATATAAATGCTAGCATGATTATAATATGCATAAAAAATAACGGATATATATCTATATACCTATTTAAATTCATTCGCCTTTACTTTATTCGTCTGAAGGTGTTTTTTAAACTTATTACCATTTATCAAATATTAATATTTTACATTTGACCTTAATTAAATTACGTGCATTCAATTTAAAAAAATCCTTCGATGCGGTTAAATTACTAACATCAAGTAAACTTATGATTAATTAATTGTATATTTGCATATATTATGTATTCATAAAATAGATTCATTAATATGAAGTTAATTCTTCGTAATAATGACGTACTATTTTTTACTTTAAAAAATATAAACAAACACAATATATAAATATAAAAATAATGCCAAGTGTACCTCATAAAATGCATAGCATTTACATTATTATACATTTATAACAACTGCTTAAAATATCGAGCAATTTCACAACAATTTGACTCCCAGTAGATAGCGTTAGCTGGATGCAAATTTGCGTGCAAATTCTTTATAACACCGAGCATAAAAATATTAAATTCTTAGTGTTTAACACAGTAAGAATAAGTATTAATTTTAATTAATAAACATCAGTATTCTAATTTTCCACCTGAAGAGTTTCATACTAAAGGAAGAAAATACTTTTTATAATTTACTGGGAACGTTTTTATTATTATTTTATTTTATTGTTGAATAACAACAGCACAATATAACTGATGTGGCCAAGGACGTTAGACGTAATTTCATATAACGTCCCGTCACTTGATTATATATGATTGCAAATTATTCTGTTAACCCAGTTTGGTGCATTTTTATTTTAGAAATATACGTTTTTTTTAAATATATATTTATTTATGAAGTCATTTGATATTATAGTTATTTATTAATTAAGCTGTGTAAATCGATACTGCACTACAAGGGAAACAACTATATTATAAGAAAGCAAACATTTTCGTTGTATTTATTTTTAACCGACTTCAAAAAGGAGGAGGTTCTCAATTTTCGAGCATAATTCCGAAAAATATGCACCGATTTGGATGATTTTTTTGTTTGTTTTAAATGAGTATACTCCTGAGAAAGAAAAAAATGAAACCGACTTCAAAAACTGACTTATTAGTACCTAAATTCAGGTGAAACGAGTGAAATTTAAACCAATGTACACTTTTATAAAAGCTTTCAATTTCGATAACTTTATTAAAAGATTCTACTTTTAATAGTTTTAATATTTTGTTAAAGCCTATAAAAAATACTTCATTTTCATTAATTTATTCGCATTTTTTATTTTTAACAAATATTAATTGTTAATATCCTTATAATATAATATTACAACTTTCGAATTTGCGAATGTATTCAATATCTTTCGGAATTTACCTCTAACTATTATATTTCATCCCAGTAAAAAAAAAAAAAAACAAGTTATATTGTATTTCATGTGAAATGATATATTGTATAAATGACGTTCTATTTCATTATTTATTAAATATAAATGTACTTATAAGCAGGCGCGGATCTAGGTTTACAATTTGGGGGGTCATGGACTGTGACATGGACAAAAAAGTTATTTTAGTGTATTTAATAAGCATTTTTCTATTTAATTTGCTTAATTTTCTGAGATTTGAGGGGAGGTCATATCCCTCATGACCCCCCCCCCCTGGATCCGCGCTTGCTTATAAGTTTCTTTTAAATCAATTACCTAACATTATTTGTGATGCGCAATTTCTAGCTCTTTCAGAACCAGCCCCTGTGCATTTTGGTGACTCGGAAATTGATGAAAAATCAATTGTAAATTTTGCTTAATACATGCCTGCCCTAATTCAATTATCGTATAGCCTAAACTAATTCTAGGCTCTCGAATATAGTCTTATTAAAATCGGTTCAGTAATTTTTATGTCAAGTCGGAACAAACAGACAAAAATTGAAAAAAAAATCAAATTATTGTTCAAAAATGACGTATAGACTCAAAAAATCCCCCAAAATATAACTATACAGACAGTGCCTACAGTAGTGGCGTAGCTATAGATCACTATAGGGTGATATGACCGTTAAGAAGCTCGGGCCCCCCAGCCTTTTTATATCACGCGTAGAACTCTCAAAACAAATACAAAATTATTTGTACGAATGAATTTTTTTTTACCGCTGTAGAAGGTCCACCATAAAAATATACCAGGGACTCGAAATTTATAGTTACGCCACTGGCCTACAGATTTATAAATTATTATTAATATAAAATGAGGAAACTTAATAATATTTTTTTATTTTTTCAGGCTGAAAGAGATGAACTTGTAGAGTCAAAACGCGAGTTAGAAAGACGTTTGCAGAATCGTGACGCAGAACTTCTCGAGAAAGAGGCAGAACTATTCACGCAGTTAGAGAAGGTCGTCCGCCTTGAAGACGATTGTGAAAAGGTGCCATTTTTCTTTAAGGGTGTTTAAAGGTTGATTCCAGCATTAATTTCTTTGTAAACAAAGACTGGTTTCTTTTTGAAGTGAAACTTCTTTATCGAGACTAATGAATTGTAATGGTCTCAATAGATTTTAAAAATCGACACGTTATAAAGATGAAACGTACAAGAGAAAGATGGATGAATAACGCATGCGTACAAGTCACTTTACGTCGGTTATACTTAAGAGAGAGAGATGAGTAAATGTATAAGAGAAAGATGGATGAATACGTACAGTTTACGTTGTTGTCAAGCTACGTGTTATGTTAAAATAATACGTTTACTTTATTTATCCGGGAAAAAAATTTAGATCTAAAGTGATCAATACAGATCAGCGTTTTTACAGATCTGTACTTTAAGGGGATGGGTGTTATTTAATAATTTTTGTTTAAAGTCCAGACACGTATCAAGTGATTTTTTAGACCCGTATTGTTAAAATAACAAATACTCATATATATGTATATTATATAGAAATGCTGTTTATAATTAAACGATCTACAACGATCTACAAACAAAAATCTACAAAGATCTACAATGATCTACAAAGATCTACAACTATCTACAAAGATCTACAACGATCTACAAAAATCTATAAAGATCTACAACTATCTACAAAGATTTAAAACGATCTGCAAAAAACCTACAACTATCTATAAAGATCTACAACGATCTCTATTGTCTCAAAATACAGATCAACCGAGATCTGATATGATCACTTTAGATCAAAATTTTTTCCCGAGTAATTAATTCGCTTGATTAATTAATGAAAAACAAGAAGTTTCACTTCAACCGTGCGCTTATGTGGGTGAAGCACACACCACTTTATTTTCGAGTAAGTCGAATATGTTTAAAAAGGGGAGATTAAATGTGTATATTATGTTAAGAAAATTAGGGGGGCCATTCAAGTATTACGTAAATATGTTTAAAAAATGGGTACTGGGGGTCTTAATTTTTCTTATTTTTGCTGACAAGGTAACAGGATCTTACATATGGGTGAGTGGGGCGGTCCAAAATCAACGAAAATGTGCTTATGTAATACTTGAATGGCCCCTTAAGGTAATGAATTAATTTTTATTTTTATTTATACAGCTAAGAAAAGAGAAACAAAAATTCGAAGATTGGAGAGATAGACTTCAAAAAGAAAGAAATGAAGCATACCAAGAGGTAAACTGTCTTTTTCATTACTTTTGGGCAGGGGCGTCTGCAGAAAAATATCCAGGGAAGGACAAATAATTACATCAAAAAGTTTTATTTAATTTTTTTTCAATTAGATTATTGTGGGGGGGGGCTCGTTTGCCCCCATTTGCGGATACCCTTGCTTTTGGGTATAAGCTGCATCTTAACAGGCATAAAAACATAACTTGCATTTATTTATTTAAATTTCAGTTACATAGACAAGCCTTGGAATCAGAAGCAACTCGTCGAGGATTAGAAAGGGCGAGAATTGAAATCGTAAGACAAATGACGTTGATTTCAAATGAAAAAAATGAAATAGAGAACGAGGTATATTTTGGTAATGTTGATTTAATTTTTCTTCCTAATTCTTTACTTATATTATTTTCCAGAATACGCACCTGAAGGAAACTCTGAAAGCTGAACGACAAGGACTGGAAGATTATTTAATAGAATTGACCAACCAGAAGAAGAAAATTAACCATAATGTGGAGGATCTTGAAAAAGAGGTTATTCTAAATTCTATATAACAATTAGAGTTTATACAATACAAGAATCGACTTTCGAAAAAAATGGTTTTCGGATTTTACAAATTTAGCCAAAATAAACGGTTATCAAATTTAACAAATTAGCCAAAAAAACGATTTTCAAAATTTTACAAATTTAACCAAAAAAACGATTATTGAAATTTACAAATTAAACAACAGAATTATTTCCGAATTTTACAAATTTAGTTAAAAAACGGTTTTGAAAAATCGAAAAACCCTAATATTTATTATAGTTCATCCAGTAACATATCACTCAATTTTTTTCTGATTTATGTAACGTTTTTCTTCACTGCTCAGCACCATGATATGATAGTGTGATTAATTATATATAACTTAAAATTTACCCAGATAAATTATCTATCAATTGGTAATCAAATAAACTCTTCTACAATTATACATCAAGTGAAAACTTGATAAAGTTTTAAAAAATTGTATCCTTTTTCATTTTGCTTTGATTCATTCTTATCTAGATTTACCAAAAATCGATTGAATTAAAAAATTGAGTAATGACATTAAAAAGTGCTATTTGAATGGTCGTTCTACAAATATTCTAATCAAAGATATGACGATTTGAATTTTATAGAAAAAATTTTCCATTTAATTTTTAACGTCACAATTTATGCACTGTTTTTGCTCATTGCTGATAGCATGATTATATATAGCCTAAAATCTGCCCAGATATATTATCTATCCATTGGTAATCAAATAATAGTCCATTTAATTTATGATATAATTTCACAGGTGACGGAACTGAAACTATTAGCAAGACAGAGCGCTTCACTGAGTTCCCAGTTCAAGAAAGGAATGCGACACATCGCTTCTTGCCACAGAAGGAAATGCTCTGTCTGTGCTTACACGCGGGCAACATTCGGAGCCGTTAGTCCTTTGCCATACGACTACGACCACAAAGGCAATGAGTATGCATTCCACATCTATTTATTTTAACATTCTCCATAACCGTGCATTTAATTCCAGACGTAAACTGTTCTCCTGCTTACAAACGCCTCTCCAGGATCTCAAAAACTGGATTAAAACCGATAAGACGACTATTGTATCCCACCACGATGACTTCGAGAGTCTCTCTGCGTGTTCTGCGTACTACGCCACGTCCTCGCCAATTGCCTCGACGCGCACGTCAACCAGTGAATACTCATTGCGTGCTAACCGTCCATTCATCTCTCCGAGTCCGTGTTCCAGCTTCCATTGCGCGGATCTGACCATATCCTTCATAGACGAGGCTACGTCTGATGCTAGCAGCGATAGCGGGCACGTGGACGAGTATAATATCAACGAAGGACCCCAATTGCATCAGAGCATTCCGCCGCCTTCTACCAGTAGAGCTTTTAGTAGCGATTCTGGGTTTTCTTCTGAGCTTTGTGCCGATTCGAAGCTACAGAAGGACGGTAAGTCTGTTCTGGGTGAGGAGGACTCGGTGAAACTGCAGAGGACGAAATGGACGGCATCTTTTAGAAAGTTAATCAATCGTGTTTCGAAGAAACAAACTGATGTATAAATGAGTTAAGTAATTAATTATTTTGGTTGTTTCTTTTAACGTATCCGAAGTAATCTGAAATGGATTTTTGGTGATTTGGAAGAATTTTTGCTAGGAAAAATTGGCAGATACACGTTTATGTGTATATTTCAGGCAGGGGCATAGCTATCATATAGCCAAAGAATGGAGGCCCTTTGGCGAGACGAAAGTTTTTAAAATAAATTAAACGGATTCGTTAATAGAAATAATACTCATTAACAAATGCCTTAAATGTTTTTTGAGCTTATAATATAATACAAGAACTTTTTAATTATTGTTATATGGATTTCTTAACAACATAGAATTATTATAAACATTATTTACAACATAATTTATTAGCTGAATAAAAAATTGTATAAAAGATACAGAATTTAGAAAATACACAACCATTCCAAAATATAATATTGTTATAGCCAAAACAGGCCATCAACAATTATTGTCAATATTTAAAAAACTCAATTCAATATTTCAAAATATATATTGTCAATATTTACCATCAACCATTCAATATTTTGACAATAAATCAATATACTGATAATAAATGTTGTCAATATTTACTATCAACTATTAAATATACATATTTACTGAAAACAAATAAATGCATCTATTGAAAAAATATTGGTGGTTATTTTTTAATATACCTTTTCAATATTTACTGTCAATTGTTCAATATATTGACACTAAATAATTATGGTCTGTTTGGGTTCTTTAGATCAGTATTTATATCGGTGTCAGTTGGCAGGCTAACTTCATATAAAGCATGTGACAGAGCGAACTAAACATAATTTATATTTTTTAGTCTCATATGAAATTAGGCTGCTTGCTGTCACTCTTTCTATTGTAAAAGTACTTAAAGATCACTTATATAATCAACATTTCAAAAAACTCTTCTCATACATTGTTCAGATGCCAAATAGAATAAAATCGAATTGATTAAAAAATTAACTCAATTGTTTTGGCAAATGAACCTCATATTCATAAAAAAAATTATTGTTAGGACATCAGATTCTCAATATATTGTACATAAAATCATACAAATATATTTCTTTATTTTTGTTATTAAAATATCTCAAATCAAAAATTAAACGGGCCAAAAAAAATCAAATTATTTTTCGACTAAAATGAGATATGTATTAATGATTCAATAATTCGTCCCTATATTTTCTTGACCCACAGTAATTTTGTGTGAATTATTTTTTAAATATACAACAAAAAGCATTTTAACTTTTAATAAAAAGTATTAAGAATTCTACCCTCGTAATTGTAAATAAACATTGAAATACATGGATTTAGTTATCGTTTACAATAACTAAAATGGTGTATAAAGCTCTTATTACATTTGTCAATTTTTCCACCAAATTGAAATGCTTAAAATTGGTAATCTTGAAACGTTTTACATTTATCAATTTTTTCAACAATTTCTCTGACTTAATCAGTAATACCAACTCAGAGAAATTATGTAGAATAATAATCAAAAAACAAAATCAGCACAAATTAGCAAATCAGTAATCTTTTACAGTAAAAATAATAGTTGGCAATCGTTAAAACTAAAAAATTGACGGAAAAATAGAACATGTTCTATTTTTAACAATAAATTGAGCTTAAGGTATTTGTTGGAGAAATTAAAAGATTCAAGAGTAAGATCAAATTTTGTAAAAAAAAAAAACTAAAAAAAGGTTATTAGAAGCTTCATTCAAAATCTTAAAATAATTGACCATCTGTGAGCTAAGATATCGTCAAAATAAAATAAAAAATTTAACATTGCGAGTATAGGAATTATGACATTTTAAACAGATTTTCAACGAAAAAGTAAATCATTTTATGTGAAGGGAAATCAAGAAATTTATGAAATTTTTAGGAGACCTAAATGAGTATTATAAATTTATAAGTTCTAAGTAAAATAAAAACTTATGTTTTGATAAAAAATTTCACGGTACGAGCTATGACAATGCTGCAAAGTACAGACAATTGGCGCGGTATTTAAAAATCGTATGCGCGGAATATATTGTTATTTTAATTTCAAGGAATAATAAAAATTATTTCTTGATTATAAACTTATAATAAATAACAAATTCATGTGCAGCTAACAGTATAAGTTATCAAATCAAAACATTAATAGTAGCTGTCATCGGGAATAGACGAGTCACGCATGTGTAACAGAAAGTAAAATCTCGACGTTGCCAAATTTTATTTTATTTTATACCAAGGTTATCTTGATTTTACCTGATTACCTTAATTAAAATCAAACTTAAAATTGTCAAGTGTAAATGTGATTTTCAGTTGTCAATTAAATGTACTTAAAATTGATGGAAAAATTGATAAGTGAAATACAGGCTTAATAAAGATAGTTCTGAAGCGACGAAAAAGTACGTTTTTATTTATTTTTAATACTATAATTACTTCAATCGACAAGCATGTTATCTTTTATTTGTTTAAATATAAAACTGTAATTATGCTCATGATTGAAACTCGTTATCAAATTAATATGAAATATTATTAATAAATACCCTTCCAAAGCTAAATTGACTAAAGAGATATGTATATTCTAATTTTTAAATATTGGATCTTTTTAGTCCATTTGACTTAATTAAGAACAGCTCTTACAATAATGTTATTTAAAAGATACTAAAGTGGCAGTAACAATAAAAATCAGAACTCATTAAAAAAAATAGGTGTCTACATTTTAATAAAATAGTAAATGTTACAGTTAGACAATTGTTAAAAATATGTGTAGTTTTTCATCTAAATAGTGTACATTTTTTCCCTTTTTTATCTCCTGTTTGGTGACATAAAACTCTGAAACTATAAATCACACAAACTTCAGATTAGTGTTAAAATGTTCATAATATAGTCTAGTTTTACATATTCAAATTTCAAATCAATTCGATGAATCGTTTAGAAACTACAGCTCTTTAAGTGAAATCCTGTATCCAAAGAGCAAATAGACAGTATTGTTTTGTACTTTACGTAAAGGGCTATAACTACTAAACGATTCAACTAATCGATTTGAAATTTTAATACATAAAACTAGACAACGGATATTTTAAGACCATTCTCAAGTTTTTGTGATTGATAGTTCCGAAGTTCTATGTCATCAAAAACAAAAATTTTCTTCTTTTTTTTCTAAAACCGATGTTAAACTCATCGTATTGTTATTTAGGGCGTTGGTAGCTTGAAACGTTATCAATTTACATTGTTAGACTGATGTGTGTTTAGAGAATAAGTAGAAGAGACTGGTAGAAAAAATTCCATGCACCATTTTGTCAATTAATATTTTAACGTTGCATAATTTAAAAAAATGCTTGCTCGTTATGAATTTTACTTTTTATTTATAATCCATCTAATCCATTTTAAAAATAGAAAAATCGTTGAATGATACAATAAAACAATTTATAGCGTTGCTCAAAACGTATGTTTTAAAAAATAAACTAAATATTAAATGTTTTACACTTCACTGGTATTACACAGATGAAATTGTTGATATTAATGAAAATATTGTATTATTTTGTTTATTTATATTTTTTTTGATAATATAATAAAATTTATATACATACATATTTCTTTATATTTTTATTCTCCTATATCCAATAATTAAACTTTCCAGTATATAATTTCTTAGGACGTCACTGGTTTAAAATTTTTGCATAATTCCTTTTACATAGGCAACCTATATAAAATAATTATTTAAATAATATAATAATTGGGTCATTCCATATAAAATCATCAAGGTGCTGAAGTTGCACCATTTTTAATTTTGATGAAAGTTTAATCAGTTGTTATTATACTTATTAGATAGCAGAAACTGTACTTAGAAAAATTTTAATGGCCATAGTTCGGGGGTGGTGACCGTTTTACCCTCTTAAGATATGAAGATTTCGTCGATTTTCTACGTTTTTTTAACTCGCTATAGCACGCGTTCTAATAAAGCAATTACAACGAGCTTAATGTCATTTGAAAGACTAAAGAATCTAGTTTCAATTGATCTAGCACAATTTAAAGTTTAAATTATTTTTTTTGTAGATAGAGGCTTTTCAAATTTATTAATAAAATTGTCATTTTTTTATTTTTCGAAATTTATTGTGGCTCTAAGGTTAAACTGAGAAAGCTATAATTATGTGTAAGTTATGTTCATTTATAGTACTCAGTACCCACAAAAAATCAGCTTGATTGATGCACATCTTTTATTAAAAAAATTTAGTTAAATATCGCAAAAATCACGAAAACACCAAAATCAGCTGTTTTCGAAGCAAAAAAAAGTTATGTGGGGGACGAGATAAAATTCTGAATTTTTTTTTACAAATGCTCTAAATAGTTATCTTTGAAGGGCTTATAGATTCGTTTTGTTATTTTCATTTTTATAGCAACCAGAATTTTTTTTTAAATTTAAAAAAATACGAAAACTTCAAAAACGGTTATTTTTAAACATAATACAAAATATGTTGGGCACGAGATAGAATTCTGAATTTTTTTTTACAAATGCTCTAAATAGTTATCTTTGAAGGCCTTATAGATTCGTTTTGTTATTTTCATTTTTATAGCAACCAGAATTTTTTTTAAATTTAAAAAAATACGAAAACTTCAAAAACGGTTATTTCTAAACATAATACAAAAATATGTTGGGCACGAGATAGAATTCTGAATTTTTTTTTACAAATGCTCTTAATAGTTATCTTTGAAGGCCTTATAGATTCGTTTTGTTATTTTTATTTTTATAGCAACCAGAATTTTTTTTAAATTTGAAAAAATACGAAAACTTCAAAAACGGCTATTTTTTAAACAATACAAAAATATGTTGGGCACGAGATAGAACTTTGAATTTTTTTTTATAATTGCTTTAAGTAATTAACTTTAAAGGCCTTATAGATTCGTTTTGTTATTTTCATTTTTATAGCAACCAGAATTTTTTATTTAAATTTTAAAAAATACGAAAACTTCAAAAACGGCTATTTTTTAAACAATACAAAAATATGTTGGGCACGAGATAGAACTTTGAATTTTTTTTTATAATTGCTTTAAGTAATTAACTTTAAAGGCCTTATAGATTCGTTTTGTTATTTTCATTTTTATAGCAACCAGAATTTTTTATTTAAATTTTAAAAAATACGAAAACTTCAAAAACGGCTATTTTTTAAACAATACAAAAATATGTTGGGCACGAGATAGAATTTTGAATTTTTTTTATAATTGCTTTAAGTAATTAACTTTAAAGGCCAATTGGCTTTTTCTTGTTATTTTCATTTTTCAAGTCACCAGACTTTTTTAAAATTCTTAAAAGTGTAAAAACTCCAAAATCATGTATTTTCGAAAATAAACAAAAACAAATTATGTGTTATATTATTATTATTATATTTATGATGTTAAAGCATACAAATAAATTAATTGTTAAATTGATTTTGAAGTATACTTATTATTCTTCTGTGAAAGGTTTAATATTATATGTATTTTATAAATATTTCTTTTCATTATGAATATTGTCGTGATGTCCAAAAAATTCATTATTTACTATATCAGGGATGAAATATTTGAACACTGTATTTTAAAAATCAAACAAGTGTGTGCTGTTTTGAATGAATCTCCTGTTGTAATTAAAAAACTACCTTTACCTATCAAAGAGAAAAAATGAAATTGATCAAAAAGTTGAAAAAATATTAAACTCAATCCGAAGTAGTAAATACTATTATTAAGTGTAAGATTAGTTAATTTAGATTCTCTTTAGTGTTGATTAGTACAATATCTGAGTTTTTTTAAATATCCTAAGAATAAGAAATAAATATTAAGAAAAAGCGATTCATATAATCGCATTATTAGGTGCGGTTTCATTTTTTAGAGGGTAGAAAATTAAAATAACATCAAAAACCAATTGACCGTTAAAAAAATTAATTAAGATATCTGTTAAAAACAACTGGATTTTATTTTTTACCCCACATAATTTTTTTTTGTTTATTTTCGAAAATACATGATTTTAGTGTTTTCACACTTTTAAGGATTTTAAATAAGTCTGGTGACTAGAAAAATGAAAATAACAAAACGAATCTATAAGGCCTTTAAAGTTAATTACTTAAAGCAATTCTAAAAAAAAATTCAAAGTTCTATCTCGTGCCCAACATATTTTTGTATTATGTTTAAAAATAACCGTTTTTGAAGTTTTCGTATTTTTTTAAATTTAAAAAAAATTCTGGTTGCTATGAAAATAAAAATAACAAAACGAATCTATAAGGCCTTCAAAGATAACTATTAAGAGCATTTGTAAAAAAAAATTCAGAATTCTATCTCGTGCCCAACATATTTTTGTATTATGTTTAGAAATAACCGTTTTTGAAGTTTTCGTATTTTTTTAAATTTAAAAAAAATTCTGGTTGCTATAAAAATGAAAATAACAAAACGAATCTATAAGGCCTTCAAAGATAACTATTTAGAGCATTTGTAAAAAAAAATTCAGAATTTTATCTCGTCCCCCACATAACTTTTTTTTGCTTTGAAAACAGCTGATTTTGGTGTTTTCGTGATTTTTGCGATGTTTAACTAAATTTTTTTAATAAAAGATGTGCATCAATCAAGCTGATTTTTTGTGGGTACTGAGTACTATAAATGAACATAACTTACACATAATTATAGCTTTCTCAGTTTAACCTTAGAGCCACAATAAATTTCGAAAAATAGAAAAAATGACAATTTTATTAATAAATTTGAAAAGCCTCTATCTACAAAAAAAATAATTTAAACTTTAAATTGTGCTAGATCAATTGAAACTAGATTCTTTAGTCTTTCAAATGACATTAAGCTCGTTGTAATTGCTTTATTAGAACGCGTGCTATAGCGAGTTAAAAAAACGTAGAAAATCGACGAAATCTTCATATCTTAAGAGGGTAAAACGGTCACCACCCCCGAACTATGGCCATTAAAATTTTTCTAAGTACAGTTTCTGCTATCTAATAAGTATAATAACAACTGATTAAACTTTTATCAAAATTAAAAATGGTGCAACTTCTATATTTTAATAAATTTGATGATTATAAATGGAATGACTCAATTACATTTTATTTTTAACAAAAGTTATTTGAACACAGTAAATTGTCAAATTATGCAACCGACATAACAGATCGGTTTAAATAATAACCTATCTTGTATTTTAACACAAGTTATTTGAACGCAGTGGCAGTGAACTGTCAAAATGAATTGAATTTTTTTAGTTAAAACTTTTCCTTTGTACAGATTGAATTTTTAACACCAGTAGTTATTTTAATGTTAATTATTTAATTAATAAGCTTTCTAAAAATATTAATCTTCTAATAAATTCATTTTATTACGACTTTGTTATAAAGATAATGTAGAACTCTGTAAAATTACGCAAGATTTATTTTGAGTACATGAGTTCATATTTGACAGCTAAGAACGTTTGATCAAAAACGTCAAAAAGAAAGAATATGAACTTATAATTAATTTGATATGATTTGGATAATATAAAATATATAAGGTAATTATAATTAACAAGTATACAAGGAGTTTTCAACATCGACATACAATATAACAATTAGATATGTACGTGTTGAAAATAAAATATAACCTAATATTTTTTCTTTATTTGTTTACAGTATTAAATACATTTATTAAAATTAAATTTTTATAACAATGTTAGAAAATCTAGTCGCGTGGGTCCTCAATAACTATTTGGGGAAGTATGTAGAAAATTTAAACACAGACCAACTTAGTATCGCTTTATTATCAGGTAAATGATATTTAAATTTCCAAATTACTGGTTATTAAATCGGCTAACATTTTAATAGGTGAAGTAGAACTAGAAAATTTACCTTTAAGAAAAGATGCTTTACGCCACATAGGCTTACCGATTGAAGTGCGTGCAGGGTTCATCGGTAAAGTGAAATTACAAATACCTGTATCGCAGATACGATCTGCGCCATGGATGATAGTTATTGAACAGTTGTATCTTGTTGCCGGGCCAGTACGACTGTCAGAGGTATGTAATATTATAGAAAAATTAATTTCATAGGTACTATAATTAAAAGAACTAATGGTAAAAGTGAAGTATAGAGGTACAATTATCAATATTGACAGTGACAATATCTGCTGAATGTATAATGTAGGATTACCAAAATTGTGTTGATGCTGACTCGAAGAAAAATAATTTTGATGTGAAGAAAAACGGGGTATAAAATAAACTATTTATTCTTGAACAATAAACATAATTATATAATAAAGAAACTTTAAAAATTATGCATTATAATATAATAAAAAATATATATACATTATATAATAACAAATACATTATATATATGTATATGAAATTGACCACTCTCTAGAAAGAGATAAAGCGACTGTGCAGCCAATACCTGTCTCTTTTCTGTAGATGTATACACACGCAATGCAGAAAGAGACAATTACAGGCAGCACGATTGCTTTGTCTCACACTTTTCCACTTGTATTTCCTTCACAGCTGGATATAGGGAACGTTTAGTCCATTTTTTAAGTTTACGGTTTTTATCCTTTGGTGCTTCATATAAATACGGATACAAATGCATTGATGTAACCCTTCGAAGAGCTGTGAAATGAACTCTACATAGTCTTTTGCATTTATATAAACTATCAATTTAATCAACGCTATTAATCTTTAGTTAACCCGAAGAATTGAACTTGAAATCTTTGGGTCAAAATAACAATGTTGGCAACCCTAGAATAATGTAATAAATGTTTTTATTTATTGATAGTAATATTTAAGGTTAGATAAGACGGTAATGAAGATTCTATAGTTGTCCTAATACTATGAAAAAAATTTGAGTATAAGCACATTTTTGTTACTGCCTCCTTTCTCCATAAAAAAAACAAATTTAGGACTAAGTTAACAAAATTTCAGTGGTATGCTGACGCCGAAGAAATTATTTCCCAAGAATTAAAACAGGCTGCTTTAGATGCTATCGAAGCGAGATGGAGGGCAGAGATAGAGACTGCGCAACAGAGTGGTTACTACGCAAGCAGTTACTCTTCTTGGGTCAACTACGGAACAGGTCTCATGACCAACATCGTAGAGAATTTACAGGTACAAATTTTGTCATATTTTTAATTGTATAGATAAATTAAGCTATCTTATCTGATTTAATAATATTTATTATTTGTTAATCTTTTTTAAAGTGGTAAAAATTTAACCAGTGTTTTTAAAAATGTGGAAAGAAAATTATGTGAAGTCAGATTCAAATGACACACAGCAATTTTTTTACAGGGTCAACATTAAAAACAGTTTTGAAACATAGTTTCATAAAAATCAAGTAAGGTCACTTTTTGAACAAAAACCAATAAGTTCCTTATCAGTGACGTGATGAAAAGTTAGCAAAAAATTGTGATAAAAATAGCACAACTTAGGGTGCCGTCTCCTAAAATACTCAATTTTGCAATGTTTAAAGTACCCTCAAATTAGTATCACCGTTTTATAAAATTAAAAAAAATTTGACTCCCTTTTCCCTCCTATAAGGGTTAAATTTTGAAAAATGTCAGACGTTATATATATATATATAATATGCTTCTAGGTTCTGGGGTTTGGGTTGGGCGTTGATGAGTCAGTCAGTCAGTCAGTGAGTTGAGGATAAACTTTTTTTTTGTATCTGAAATTTATATTAATTAAAATATAATGTAACTAAAAATTTACTCAAATTAAAATATTGAATATATTTTTTTTTTAATAGTAATTAGATCAGGCGTCAAATCTAAAAAATTTATGATATTCAGAAATAACTCAGATTGGGTATTTTTTCAGTTATATAGTATCACTAAAAATTCTGTAGTTTTCCTCCTCAGGGGTGGGGGACAAGACGAAAATCAGGTTTTTGTTCTTTTAACGTTACAACAAAATTAGTTATTTATAAAATGAAAGCTTTATAAATTTTCTTTAAAAAAGATTCTATAGGTACTTATTTTTCATTAGATTCATACTTCATCGAGTAATTACCATCTAAATTTATTAAAATTGAATGAGAAAAAATAATTTTAATAAATTCAGATATCCTTATTCGATGAAGTACAAATCTGATGAAAAATATGTAACTTTTTAGGTTTCGCCATGTCCGTCCGTCCTCAAAAATTTTGGACCGATTAAGTAAGATGAAATTTGGTATACGGACGAAGACTGAAAACCCAAAAACAGAAATTATAAGATTTTTGAAAAAAAATTTTCCATAGACTGAAAAGTATATTAAAAAAATTTTTTTTACTTAATCCATTAAGTAGGGTGTCTTTAGATAGGTCTCCTAAAATGCAATATAAAATGCTGTATGACATTTTAATTTTAACCCTTGTCACGATATTTTTGCGTTCAAAGTCGTCCCCCCTCCACCTTAATTTCTAAACTATGTATTCAAAAAATCTGAAAAAATTCAATAATGTAGCTTTTAATTAGTGCTTCTACTGAAAATTATAACGAACACTGTCAAAATTATTTTGGACCCCCTTCCCATATACTGAAAAGTGTACTCAAATTTTTTTTCACTTACCCCATTGAGTGGGGCATCTTTAGATAGGCCTCCTAAAATGCAACAAAAAATGTTATATGACCTTTTGATTTTAAGTCACAATATATTTGCAAATGTCATTATCAGAGCGTTCCCTCCCTCCTTCTACTTTCTAAACTATCGATGCAATAAATTTTTTTTTAAATCCAGAATGTAGCTTTTAGTTAGTACTTTCAATGAAAATTATAATGAACACTGTAGCTAGAATAGTTTATAAAAAAATTGAAATAACTTGTCGTAATCGTAATGACTACGGAATCCTATCATGTGCATGCCCAACACGCACTTGGCCATTTTATTTGTAGAGAATTTAATTAGCTTTCATTTTATATACATATAACTATTCTGTCGTAAAGTTGAAAGAAAACCAAGATATCGGCAAAAACTGATTTGTGTCTT
Organism: Sialis fuliginosa; assembly: GCA_961205875.1. Lineage (NCBI taxonomy): Eukaryota > Metazoa > Arthropoda > Insecta > Megaloptera > Sialidae > Sialis > Sialis fuliginosa. The sequence goes on along the minus strand of OY540812.1, from coordinate 30,236,818 downwards.
TTTCCCACCTCCAGAGGGGCTGACACGTTAGAGGGGGGATACTTCAAGATTTTTGTATAATAATCTGAATTTCTGTCTATTCCAAAATACTCAGTGCTTCTCATAAATATTAATAATTAAAAAATACATATATTTCAGCTAAAAATCAAAGATGTACATATACGTTACGAAGATGATATCACAGTACCAGGCCAGTCGTTTGCTTGCGGGTTTACCATCCACTCTCTATCAGCCCAAAGCTGCGACTCAAATTGGGCACCGGGTTTCACCCAGTGGGACAGCTCGTCTGCCTCATTCAAATTAGTAGAACTATCAGATTTAGCCATATACTGGGATGCAATCCACCCACCCGAAGGGCTGTTAGGTGACTTGAATATCTCTGACCTTACAGTACGTAATTTAATTTTTTTTAAACAAGTTAAAAATTTACTACTCGATCGAATGTTTTTTTTAGAATGCGATGTGTCCGAATATAATTTCTAGTCATGAGTACATACTTAAGCCAGTCAGTGCTAAGGCGTATATCAAACGAGATAGATGCGAACAACCATTGAGGTCGAGATTAAAACCAAGAATAGCATGCGATTTAAATTTAGAGGAAGTCCCTCTTTCACTTATCGATGTAAGTTAACGTTCAAAAGACTTCTGCATATAACTAATATAATATAACTGTATTTAAATACTTGTTTAAAGTATTTAAATAGTTAACCTTAGAGAATTTAAATACTTTCTTAACAGGAAAGCCACTGTGATGGGTCAACAAAATGTCAATTTTTTTCATAGGTATAACTAATTATTTTAGAATCTCAATCAATTTTTGGAATTTTAACGTGAAATTTTTGAATATATTTTTATATATTTTATATATTTTAAAAAAACCAAAAAAACACACATTTTTTAACCATCACATGACTTTCCCCCTTTCAATAGTTTTTGGATTTTTGAATATTTTGTAAAAATACGTTAAAAGGTATTTAAACACTTAACAGCTCTGTAACTAATCAATAAATCTTTATTCAGCGTCAATATGAACAGATGGTAAGATGTATACGAGGTCTAGACGAAATAGCGAAACTACGTCGCTACCGACTATACCGACCATGTACTACAATAAAAGAAGATGCTCGTGCATGGTGGATATACGCAATCAGATGTATAAGCGGCCCCCAAAGATGTCCTTCTTTCTGTCTACCCAAACCGACATGGGATACTTGTTTGGAAAGAGCGAAAGAAAATGTTAAGTACGTTGATATTTATTCGAAGATGCTTACTACGCCTTCAGCTGCTTTAGGAGCGGAAAGTAAAGCTCTGAAGGATTCGATTGAGTGGAATCGGACTCTAGAAGAACTGAAAGCACTACGAGAGGTGAGTGATTTTCTTCAGTAGACATTTATAGATGAGTAGGAGAAAGTGGGGTAATTACAAACACCTAAGGGAAAAATCAAATAAATTAAAACCTGAGTTATTATTACATAATCCATTAGTTATAAATTTTCATTATCAATTTTAATAAAATTTAAGAACAAAATTAACTTTAAAGAAAAAAACAAAACCTTTGGTGTTGTGATAACTCGACTAATATGGGATAATCACGAACAGTGGGTTAATTAAATCTAATTGGTACAAAAGTTACAGCGAAAGCATCTGGATGTACTTGGACCATTAATACACTTATCATGTGCTCATAAATTGCACTTGAAGCACATTACCCATAGTCTTCAACAGAAGGATCTTGAAATTTTTCATTACAATATCAAACATATAAATTTCTTTATCAACATCTTCGTTTCTTTTTTTTACTTGCTACTTCATCAGTCTTCTTCATTTGGTTGTTTTCTTTAAAATTATTGCGATTCCTCACACTTTTTCTAGTTTTAGTTTCCATCGGTCTTTTTTTACAACGTTCGGAATTGCCCCATTAACTCGTCATTACCCCAAGAGCTTGAGAAAAATAAATGTGATTTTTTTTTGAGGTTAGGATCATATAAAAACAATATGGGTGACATCAAATACTGTTTGATCAAGGTTTACTTGAGTGTTACTTAATCACATTTATATGCATTACATGTCAGTTATTACATGGTTTTTATTTTAAAAAAATAAATAAATAAAGCGAGATCTACACTGAACGTTAATTGTCTGATACTAAACGTAGACCTAACTGTCAATAAGTGTAGAGAGAACATTAGCTTTCTAACACACTGAAACCACTGAATTTGCAATTACCTCGCGTTTGTGATTACACCCCACTCACTCCTACAAAATGATGTGTGTAGGTTTCAATGAAGAAAGTTCCAAAACCAACGCCTACAGCGGTCAATCCGTCTCAAGGAAGGAGCATGCTTGCTAGGTGGTTCCCACAGTGGTGGTACTCTACTCCGTCACAGGAGAAGTCGCTGGATTCACCGGAAACAGGAAACGTTGCAAAAACGCAGCTTGAAGATGAGTTGCTTGATGCTTTAGCAGACACATTTGAGAATAATACTTTGCTGAAGAGGGATTCGGTGTTTGGACAGTTTAATTTCACATTGAAGCAGGGGACGTTTTATTTGTGCACTATTCAAGAATCGTCAGCTGAAAGGTATGTTTTTTTTTGTTTGCTTTATAATCCTATAACTACAGAAAATTTATGAAAATTTGGTCTGCTAAAATCATTAGAAAGTAAAAAATTTAATCTAGTAAATGTTTTTTAAATTTTTTAATTTCCAGTTATTTTTGTCATATTTTTAGTATTATCCATTTTACAGAACATCTATGATTGAATTGCAATACGAAAACGTGAAACTTTGCATTGAATCCCGGCCTCGCACCGCCTCGCACAAGTTCGAAATAACTCTAGGGGCTCTTTACTTGCGAGACAAGTTAACACCCGACACGCAATTTCCAGTACTGATAGCGCCACAATGCAGGGAGCAAGGACCTGTCATGACGAGGATAGGTTCTAAACTGTTCACTCCCAGGTCCAGCCGTCTGTCTGCTGCTACAGCGCCCGCCTCGAACTCTGACCCTCTGTTTCAACTGTGCTATGAACAGAAACCATTCAATTCTACCGTTGATTATAGAATTCAAGTGAAATCTCGTTCTCTTGACATTGTCTATAATCCGGGAGCCGCCCAGTGGCTTGCAGCGTTTCTAGCGGGTCCGCATCAACAGAGGATCAATCTGCCAACGCGGTCTCGACTTGGCGCTGACCTGATTAAGAATTGGGAACATATACTTGAAGGAAATCAGTCAGAGAGGAAATCGTACGATCTACAGTTTGATATTTCAGCCCCTCAGATCATTTTTGTGGAACAATTCAGTGATAGGAATGCGGCTGTAGCAGTTATAGATTTTGGGCGATTGTTGTTGAGTAATAAGGATAAACAACAGCTGGTCTCGTCGAAAGCCCCTGTCTCGCAACCGGTCGAATATCGTGATAGTGAAGATGACGGTAAGAAAATTACAAATAAATTTAAATAAATATTCTTAAATTAGCTGTTTTTTATCTACCCGATATATATGATATATTTATGAAAGTCCATATTTTTCGATAATGAAAAAAATAAAAAAGATTTTCAAAAATTTTTACACTGGAATGGTCCCTTAATGGATTAGTAAACTATTAACGAGCCCTAGACCACCGAAGTTTTATGGGCCCTTGCCCGCAGTTTAGTTATAATTTTTTCACATGGCTCACTTACATTTGACATTTATGTATGATAAGTTATGCTAATGCATACATTACTTATAATTGATTGACTAAAAACCACAAGTAGATGATAAACAAGTTAACAATAACAAAAGGATTTCAAGAACGATCAGTTAACAGTAAAGACATTAACAATAACTAGACTCGACTGTAATATCAAATAACAAAAAATCAGAAGGACATTTTTTTACAGATAACTTCCAAACGCCATGCTCAACCCCTCCCGGAAGTGAAACCAGCGATTCTGACCCTATAACAACCTGTACTGCAGTCCCACCAAACTTAACATCTGCATCTTTAACCGATTTATCGATACATGAAAAACTCTATGAATCCTACTGTGTTGAACTGAACGACCTCCAAATCCTGATCGGAAAAGTGCGCGACAACTGGAAATATGCACACACCAAAGGGACTTCTGCCCTGCATGTGTTAGATCGGTTCAATATATCTCTACAGATTGAACGACGGGTAATATATACAACAGATCCTCAGTATCCGACGTTTACCCTAAACGCAAATCTTCCAAAACTTGTCGTTCACGTTAATGAACAGAAGATATTCACGATTCGGAAGTTATACAATATAATAATAAGCAAAGGTCTCCCATCTCCATTTAAATCGCCGCAGAATCATACGGTTAAATATGAACAAGAACCGTCGAATCTGCCAGAAAACGAGCAAGATTTGAACCACGAGACTTTGAAGATACTGATCCTGCAGTTTTCTGTAGATCAGATGGCCCTGGAAGTACAATCAAGAGGGAGGAGTATTGCCGAGCTGCAGGTTGCGGGGGTTAGACTGGGGTTCACGCAGAGGGCTTCGGATACGAGCATTTCTCTAAGTGTTCACGGGTTGTTATTAGTCGATGCATTGCAGACATTCGGGCCTGATTTTGAACTGCTTATTGCAAGTCATAAACATGTGGGGTATGTGTGTTATATTTAAATGATTTATCACAAATATACTGTTATTATTTTATTAAATAGGATGGATTCGGTATCAGGAAGCTTGAGAGACAGCGAGCCTTGCAGTCCTACATCGCCTGGGTCTCCAGATCCGACATTAGCAAGGATCAAGACAACTTCTCCTATTGCATTAACACAAGCACTGTCCAGCCTTTCTTTTGACGTTTCTGGATTTAGAGGTATGTTTATTTTTTTTTTTTTTAAATTAAAGTTTATCTAAAATATCTAATAACAATAATGTTTTTTGTATTCGTAGCATCGTCGCCTACACGTTCAATCGCATCCAGTCCTCCATCTGGTCTGTTAGCGGTAAACGCTCGAGGTTCATTCATTGGTCTCGAACAATTAGACGTCGATGCACTTATTCTAATTGAAGTGCTCCTCATTGGCGGGCCTGAACCTTTACAACATGCGAATATTCAGTTTAATAATTTAGACATCATCGCAAATCAAGAAACTATCGTCGAACTAATGGGTTTTGTGCGTCGAGTTTTCCCACAGTTAAAATCCACTGGGAAACAATCGACGGAACCTCACATTCTGAAAGAATACATGAGTCAGTCTGATGGAATATCTTTGCAGAATGACAAAGCTGTTTCCCATACTAAAACAGAGATATTGTTTGACTTCCACCGATTGAACGTCTTACTTCTGAGAGGCGTGATGAAAGACAACACTATACAAGGAAGAAAAATAGCTACAGCTACAATGAGCGAAGCTAAAATACAAGCTACAGTCGGTATGTCACTTTTGATTTTGTGGAGACTCGAAAACAATTGCTAACAATTGTAACATCGATCTTACTTGCTTTTTTAATACCAGACTTTATTTAAATGACTAACATCTAAATGATTAATCAGAATGATTTGAAATTTTAATATGTAAAACTAGACTATTCGCAGCGTGCGCGATGACAGCGCCAAATTGCGGTTACAGCTAGGGCAGGCTTTGACATAACTGTATGTAAACGAACAAATAATTTCAATAAAATACCATAACATTACTATATATTTTATATGATTCTTTATGGCTATAGTGTAGTTAACCATGTTGACTTTTCTATTTTCAGTTAAAAATGAGCCTGCCACAATTTCCCTTTTTGAACACCTCATGCGCTGCGATCAATTTTGTTTCTCCCACCACCTACTCTACACCCATCGAATATTACGGACATTTTAATATCATTCTGAAGTTTCTATGATTTATAGTTCCAGAGTTCTATGTTGCCAAACATGAGACTTTGTTTATTTCCGATTTTAAACAATATACTTAACTTAACGGACTACAACTTTTGAATTATTGTTCGGAATGATTTGAAATTTTAATATGTAAAACTAAACTAGTCTAAAGTTTTTATGATTTATAGTTTCAGAGTTCTATGTCACCAAATATTTATATCTACTGAATTCTTTTTTTTTGTAGATACTTCTATATCAGTAGAAGGTTCATTAGGAGGTCTTCAGATATTAGATTTAACGCCAGAAGGTCACACACACCAAAGAATTATCAGCGTAGGTAAAGACCCGTTAGTCGAACAAGAAAAAACATCAAGGGATTTATTAACCACCCTAGACGCCGAGTTATATACAATGGGGCAGAGTACGAGTAAGCAGATTGAAGATCAAAGGGCATTTAGTTTTACAATCAAAAGACAATTACAATGTGAAGATGGCAACGGTAATTTTTTATTTTATTTTAAATTCGACCCGATTGTAACTGAATTTTGTTTTAGCTTTTGCGGATGTTAAAATAAGAATGGCTTCGTTATGGTACACGCATTCACCACAGTTTTTAATGGAGCTGCAATCGTGTGCGACTGAATTCAAACAGTATTTAACTAATTTAGCTCGTTCTATTAAGTCAGCGGCTACGGATATGGCAATGGGATTAGTCCATGCCAGGTATATTTTCTGATGAATTAGACGTAATTTTCGTAAAAACGTTCATAGATAAGTAAAAAAAAGCATTGAAATGTCTACTTTTCAATGCATTTCACTGATAGAAAATTTGTTCAAATTTCAGTTATCGGATTATAAAGTTAAAAAAAAAAATTTTTTTTGTGAACTTTGTCAAGGTGCATAAAGGTTAAAAAAAATTTTAGATATAATCTTTTAGTATAATTTTTTTGTTCAACTACAAATTATTTTTTTTAAGATTTTATTTACGTTTCAAATTACTCTGACAAAAATCGCAAATAAAATGTTAAAAATATATATTGAAGCTAAAATTCTACTTTTTCAAGTGACACTAAAAGATTTCGTGTAAAAAAATTTTAACCCCCAAATACCTCGACAAAGTTTACAAAAAAATTTACATTATTTTTTTGCTTTATAATTCAATGAAAAATTAATGAATTTTAATTTTGCAAAAAGCATTGGAAAATAAAGATTTCAATCTTGAAAATGTTTTTTTACTTCCTATATATGACCATCCGTACCAAAATTACGGAACTTTGAATAACATATTTTTAATTTACAAAAATCTAAATCGTCTATAAATAATATATCTTTTAGAGCCGAAGCTTTAGCACATTCTTTATACATGAATTCACGTTTCACCGGTTCCATGCACGGAATGTCAGCTGGCGACGTCATTTCTCCACGAAGACGGAAACGCAGCAACTCACAGAGCTCGGAATACATTGAAGGCGTCAGTGGTTACACTTCATTCAAAGGGACAACTCTTCACACCCCATACAGTCCGGAAGATGAAGAAATTAACATTGATATTAAGTGAGTCATTATTCATATTAAAATTAAACTATTACATTTCTATTTAATTTATTTATTACAGGTTGGATATAGTTCTTGACAGCCCTGTCGTTATTTTACCAAAGACTTCAATGAGCTCTCAAGTATTCGTAGCTCATCTCGGTAAAATTACGATCAATAATAATAATGATGGGAATTTCGATTTGAATCAAACGGGTGATAGTCAGAAACGTGATTGTAATGAGCCTTCATTGTGGGACAGTCTGACTACGCATACGGAGTATTATAATATCGATATTAGGGACATGAAGCTGTATTCGCTGGATATTAGTAACCGCAGAATGGGAAGCCAGTAAGTGTGATTTGTTTTTGATTGGTGAATGTTAACTTGAATAACTTTGTGGAAAAAATGTTTAGATAAAAAAATCTAAAAGCATTTTGAAGCTGAAATTTTAAGCTTTAAAATGCAATTAAGAAGACATTTCTATGATTTTTTTCTATTGAGTGAGAGTTTGACAAAGTTTTTTTTTTTTTAATTTTTAAATTTTTCTAGTTTTGATTCACTGTTACGTTAAGCTGAATAACTTTGTGAAAAAATAAAAAAAAAAAAATATCAAAAAGATATGAAACTGAAGTTTCAAGCTTCAAAATGCAATCAAGTTGACCTTTATATGATTTTTTTTCATCGAGTGAGAACTTGACAAACTTTCATTTATTTTATTTTATCCTTTTGTCAGGTTTGATTCATCATCAATCGTTAACTTAAATAACTGCAAAAAAAAAATTTTGAATAAAAAGTCAAAAAACATTTTGAAATTGAACTTTCAAGCTTTAAAATAAAATGAAGTAGACCCTTCTACTATATTTTTCCATCGAATGAGAGCATGATGAAATTTTTAGTTTTTTGAAAATTCGATTGAATTAAATTAAACTGAGAAAAAATATCAAAAAGTAGATATTACAAGCTACAAAATGCTTTTTAAATAATCATTTTGTGACTATTTTTATCAAAGATACAACAATTTGAATTTTGATTTATTTATTTTTTGTCGAGTATATTTTGAATAGCTATTAAAATTAAATAAATTATTTATTTCCATGCTTACTAAAGAAAACAAACCTCTACGGTGACAATAAAGTGAGCTACGATACTTATATATTTTATATATTTCCATTATTCATTCATTAATAAAATAAATAATGTATTTCTTAGAATTGGTCTTTCTTCTCTGGAGCGAGTAGAAGAGTTATATTCTTGTTCAGAAGCCGGGCAACCTATTTTACACGACACTGTTTTAAAACTAACGGTGATAAAAAGAGTTAGATCAGATAATTCCTTGAATGAAAATTTCCCCTCACTTTTGATGGGACAATCTGATCTGGATTTGGAAGAACACGATACTTACTTCTCTGACAATATTCAGGTAATTATTATTTTGTTTTTAAATGAATTATCGTAATGATTTGAAATTTTAATATATGAAACTAGATTATACTGCGAGAATTTTAAAACCATTTTGAAGTTCTTGTGTTTTATAGTTCCAAAGTTCTATGTTGCCAAACATGATACTTTGTTTATCTCTGATTTTAAACAAACTATATTTGACTTTACTTAACAGATTATAACTTTTGAATTATTACTGATTTTTTGAAAATTTAATACGTAAAACTAGACTACATTATGGACATTTAAAGACCACTCTGAGTTCTTTGTCTATTCTTTGTTCTATGTCCTCAAACAAGAGACGTTTTTACTTATTCAGATATAGATATTTCTTGATTTACTTTACGTAAATGGCTGTAACTACATATTAAATGATTCATCGGAATGATTTCAAATTTAAATGTATCAAATTAGACTACATAGAGAACATTTTGGAACCAATTAGAAATTGTGTGATTTATAGATTCAGAATATTACATTGTCCGATATATTATTTTAATATTACAGATATCTGGCTGCGTTGTATCTCCTTTAAAAGTTTCACTGACTAAATCGCAATACGAGCAAGTTCTTGATACATTCCACACTTTAGTATCAAGCAATAAACTATTAGAGCAGCACGAGTCTTTAGGAATGAGACAAATGTCAACGTTAGGTGAAATAGTCGAGGAAGACTTGGGCCTCACGACTCTCAGCATGGATTCGCAGTTGAGATCGCGTTTGTTTACAAACGCGGAACAACATGAACCCAAACAAGAAATTGAGAATAAACTGAACATGATAAAAGGTAGCTTAAATTTTATGTGCATACAAATATATATAATATAATTAATCTGTTGTTTTCAGTATCGTTTAAAGTACCTGAATTAACATTTGAGTTACGAGGAAACAGGGGTAACGGAGAACAGGGTTTAGTCGATTTATCTTTTCAGGATTTCGTAGTTGAATATGAAAAGTTCCATCGTTATGAAACAAATATACAGGTTAGTGTATTTTATTTTACTTGACGATTGACGATTTAAAATTATTGAATATTCTCTAAAGGTATCGTTACGGTCGTTACTAATGGAAGATTTACTGCGACCGCCTGAATCCAAACATCGATGTATGGTAATATCGTCTGCTACAAATGAGTTGCAGTTTGGTCCGTGTTATTTATCGCAGTCTTGTCCTGATTTAACAAACAACCCGATACAGCATAGTTCTTCACGAGGGTCTTTACCGGATCATCTTGAAACTAAACACGTGTTCGGTGCAGCTTTTCCTAAAAAAGTACCTTGCCCTAGAACTCCTCCGCCTTCCCCTAATCAAAAACCAAAGTCCCACGATAATCTGGTGCTGATTTCATGCCTTTTGGTTGATCCGAATGTACCGAATTTTCAATCTCATTATAATTCAGTGAGTGTTTTCATTATTATTGTTTTTTGTTTAATTTGAATGCAGAGAGTGTCCACTTTTAGAAAAGTTTGGAAAACTAAAAAAAATCGAGAAACTGGGAGTTTACTAAAAAAATTTGAAAGTTGGGGAATTTACTAAGTTCTAGAAAGTCGTGGAATTTACAAAATTTCTGGAGTCAGGGAATTACTAAAAATTCTGGATTATCAAGGAATTCTGGATTGTTAGGGAATTTAGAATATATGGTCAGGAAATTTACTAAAAATTCTGTATTGTCGGGGAATTTAGAATATATGGTGAGGGAATAGTCAAGGAATTTTTTCAAAAACCTGTGGACACTTAGATGTGAAAAAGTTATATTTAATGTTTCTGTTTTAAGAGCTTTTAATTATAAATAATCGTACTAAAATAAAATTAATTTATATGCGTTAATATTTATTTTAGTTGCAACGTTATACGGCAGTAGACTTTAATTGTTTAGACATGGTAATTAGTGTAGAATCGTGGGTCATTGTCTTAGATTTCTTCGGAGTTGATTCTAAAAATATACCCGAAAGAAAAGTCAGCACTAACATAGAACCAATTGACACTGCTTCGCAAGGTTTGTTAAACTAACAATGGTCTCTAAGTCTCCGCAATTTTTTAATAGTGGAGTTTATTGAACCCAGTGTGAATATAATAACTTAAATAATTACATTTCCTATTTTTTTTAGACTCCATTCAAGGAAATTCTGAACTTTTAGTAGAAGTACGATCTCTTACGTTAGTATTCATAGGACCCGAGCAAGAAGTCGCCAAAGCTAACATTTCGAATCTAAGCGTCGATATATTAGATCGTTCCGCTAATATAAGCGGAAATTTCCATCCATCAGAATTACAGCAACGGGTTATATCTGGCCAGTTGGGGTCAATGTCGCTCTACGACTTAACACCTCATGGTCATTTATACAGAGAAAGATTTGTTTCCGCTGGACAGCAAGCGCTAAATTTTAACTACATCCGGTAATAACTATATAATTATGATTTATCAAAGATACATAACTTAATGTAAATTCTTACAGATTGAGTGAAGCTGAAGCTGCGTCTTCGTCATACGATACTCAGCTTTGCTTGGAGATGTCGTCAGTGCTGTACGTCCACACAAAACGGTTTGTGAGAGAGATACAGACATTCTTTGCACACTTCTCTCAGTTGCAGTCAGTTATGAGCAGCATACGTTCGGCAACGCAAGGAATGACAGTGAGTATCGAAGTTTGAAATTTAACATAGAAATGTGTTGATTGTTGGTTTATTTTCACAGATAAAGAAACTTGATGAAAAGCCTTTGAGGTTATCGATTGAATTGCACGCAGGTTCGCCTGTTATCCTGCTGCCTGTTAGTTCGCGATCTTCTGAAATATTAGTTGCAGATCTAGGGAAGCTAACCGTGACGAATTGTTTCCAGTTTGCTGGGTCCGATCAAAATACTAATATAAATAAAACTAAAGGTTAGTTCGTGAAGATATTTTAGGCCTTTTAATATAAATATATTTTTTTCAACGTTATAGAAAACCAATGCTTATTAAATATAATGTACATCGATCTGGTGAACATGGATCTGTACGCGGCAAAGAGAGCTCCAATTGACAAGAACAGCCCTTCAAGAGCTCTGGGATTGAATAAACCTTCTAGTTCAGAAGGGCTGGAGCTTGGAGCATCCCGAATTGTGAAACAGGGACCTTCTCTTTTGACAGAAAAGTGTCATCTTAAATTGAGAGTTGAGAAGAATCTTCATTCTGACTTTTATCACGATGGTATGTAAATTTTAAATTATTTTTAGTATTGAAAGGTGCAGGACGTATTTCAAAATAAATAATAATTTATAAGTATTCTGGGACATTTCTATGCCCCACTCGGATATTTTTATGATCTACTCCACTTTCTAGGATATTACTATGACTTACTCCACTTTCTGTGATTTTTCTATGTCCCATTGTACATTCTGGGATATTTCTATGTACCACATATCTCAGTATGTATAATATCTCATTATACATACTGAGATATTTCTATAACCTACTCCACTTTCTGGGACATTTATCTGTCCCATTATATATTCTGGGAAATTTAAATTCCTCACTACACATTCTGGGACATAATCTGTAAAAATGGATTTACTCTGGTTGCAACAGAAAATATAAAATCCTTAATCTACATTAAAAACTATACAAAATCTAAAATAATGAATTTTGTAATTTTAAGTTGCCGATATGAGTATACAAGGAACACTGTCAACATTAGAAGGGGCATTAGATTTATTACAGTATAAATTGATCCGAGGTCTACTTGCATATAATTTGGGGGAAGATATTGCAGATTTAACTCCATCTTCAAATAATGATGGTTTTGTTATAATACAAGGAGGGCAAGATCCTTTGGTATGCTATTTATATTAACAAACTTAGTTAAAATGAAGTAATACCTTCTTTTTTTTAGTCGACACTTAAAGATGTCTGGACAATATTATTCATTCGTTTAGACCTCGTAAACGTGAATTTACGTCTTTGCATAAGTCACGAAGAAGCGCCATTAGCCTGTATCAACTTTATTAAATCAAAGCTAACCATAGAAACATTCAGTAATGCGACAGAAGATATAGATCTTGCTTCGCAAGAAATCCAACTGATGGACATGAGGTTTAACGCGAACCCAATTAATAAACGGTCGAATGTGTTCACTAATATCTTACAATCAATACATACAATAACGCAAAATGATAACGTTCAAGCAGAAATTCATAGCAGGTTAGTTAGCTAATCCATATTATTATTATAAATGCGAAAATGTCTCTGTCTCTCTATCTGTTTACCTTTTCACGGCTAAATTGCTGAACCGATCTTGATGAAATTTGGCAGGGAGATAGCTTGCATTCTAAGGAAGGACATTGGCTACATTGTGTCCCAAAAATTTATTAGATAAAAAAAATGATAGTGACATTTGTAAGCACGATTTGTTTTATCGACTATCATAACAGAAATCTGTATTACCTAACTTTCTTCTTCATAGATGACAGCTCCTACCTAACCTAAATTCTACGCGAACAAAGTCGCGGGTAACAGCTATTTTAAAATATAATCAGCTTAATTAATTTAAATTTATTTCAGGCGAAGAAGCGATCATACTAAACATACGATATTGTTAAACAATATGAGATTGATGGCTATACTGGACTGGTGGGAGGCAGTGCGTGATTTTATATTCGAACCTCCAGAGTTGCCTCCGAAAGATACGTACGAGTACAAAGTAAAGAATTCTGAAAAGAACGGTAGCCAAATGAACAGCCACGAAAGTGTCGAAGAAGTGGCTTCATTTGAACTGAAATTAAACATTACTGATTCGGAAGTGGTTATCGTAGAAGATACGTCGCAGTGGGATACGAATGCAGTGATTCTCAAAGTGAGTAGTTTTTATTTGTTAGTAAATTTTATCCGCAGATTCTCTGGGTGTGTTTAATGTTACTGCTCAGCCTCTTGATAGAATGGTGATATGACATACAGATTAAACGAATTCTAAAGTCTTAGGCTTTCCAGTGATCAAAGTCTCAACAAAATTGGTCCAGTAGTTTTTATTAATTAGTAGCTTTTGTCTGCAACAAAATGTTTTATCACTCATTCTCTGAACGTGTTTAATGTTACTGCTCAGCTTCTTGATGAGCTAATGTAGTAATGTCTAACTTGAACTAATTCTAGGGTCTTGAGCTTTCCAACAGTCAAAGTCCCATTAAAATCGATTTGGTGATGAAATCTATTGTCTTAATTATTTCAGAGTACAACGGTTATATCATATCGACCTTCAGTTCCTGAAAAGCCTTTATCGTGTAACCTAAACCACTGCGAAATGTTTTCTTGTATTTTGGGAATGGAAGACGAAACTGCTTTATCAATTATAGACCCCGTTACAGTTAACATGGAAGTCAACAAAGATGGTATTTTAGAAGTGAGTTATACTTTTTTTAAATAACATTTGCTGAATTGCAAATTAAAATGAATTAAATGTATTTTCTTTAGGTTCAACTGCAACATTTTTGTGTTCGCCTTTCGTATCACGATATGATGATGTTCATGCAAATTGTTAATTCTGTTCCGAAGCAGACAAAGTGGGCTAAATCGCAAACACATGACCCTCCTACAAACTCTAAAGGTAGAATTAATTGACATTGAAACAACATAGAATTATTTTTAGGGGTATTTTATTAAGTTACGTAATATCCATACAATGTTTATTTATTTTTTAAATATAGGTCAAATAGCGAATTTATCAGCATTGGGATTTTCTTCGAATGATTGCATTGAAGCATTAGAAACTTGTGAAGGGAAATTAGAAGATGCGGCTCTTTGGTTGACGAAAAATGCGAACGTGATTGAAGAAAATGAAATGCAGAATAAGAAGTCTTTCAAAATTATGGCGTTAGAGGTGAGGACATTATTCAAAGCTCTATAATTATGGTAAAAATGTTTGTAGATAGGTTAAAAAAAACATTTTTAAGATTGGAATTTCTACTTTTCAATGCTTTTTGCATTTTATTAAAATTACAAAAATACGTTTCAACTTTCATTTTAATTTCAGATCAAAACAAGTTGTCTATCTTTATGCATCATCGACGATTGCCGCGATGCAGATGTCCCCCTCATCGAACTATCCCTATCAGAACTGACCGTACGACAAGTCGTGAATTCAAGCACCCCTGACACCAACAGCGAAACAAATTCCGAGGTATCTCAGACTATAAACGATATATCCAGTGGTTGGTTAGAATGTATCCTAGCTGGAGATTACTACAACAGAGTTCTATCTGGATGGGAACCTTTCATCGAACCTTGGAAGTACGTTAAGTAACAATCAAACAAAAGAACTCCGTTTAAATCATTCTATTTCAGATGCGAAATTGGATGGGAATACAATTTACAAAAGAACCGACTCCAATTGGACATACGATCTCCAGAACTGTTGAATTTCAACATAACATCTACGTTAATTGACCTCTACAGTCAAGTTAAAGACACGTGGACGCAGGATTATTATAATATATCATCGTCAAAAGACTCGATGGATAAACTGTCAAACAGTCCTCCAGGATATCGCAGAAGATCGCCTTTTGTTCCGTTTGCGTTGAAGAACGATACAGGGTCGAAAATGTGGTTCAGCACGTTGATAACTACGACGGATAAGATGTTCGAGACTGAAAAGATCTCGTTGGGACAGCCGGATGAGTCGTGGAATGAGGTGCAGCCGGGGGAGACGATTCCGTTCACTTTCGAAGGAAGGGGTAAGAGATGCGTAAGAAATACAAGTTGAGTTCAGTGTTGTTTAAGTGTTTTTTTTAATTGTTAGGTAAGTTGAGGCATCAGGATACACACAAGTTACGGATTCATCAGTTAAAAGTGAAAGTGGAAGGATGGAGGCCAGTTAAAGCAATATCCGTAGATAAAGTCGGGATTTACTTTCGGCATGCTACATCGGAGATACAGAAAAGTGTAAGTAACCTATTTTATTATTGATGAACAAATTACTCATTTTAGTCCAGTACATTTAGATAAAAAATAGATGTGTCTGGGGAAAAATTCGCAAGGAGCTGAATTTTTACATACACCTTCATTTTGTCTTTATAAATAAGGTACCAAAAGCCCTTGTGAGCATACTTTTTTACAGCCCACAAAAGGTGCTAACAATTAGTTTTAAGTAAATATCTCTGTATCTATTGGTTCTATGACTAAAATAGTTATTATCAAATATAAAGTTTAGAAAATTACCTACAATAAAGATCTTACAACTTTTTTCGTACAAGTAATCGTTTTCGCTTATTAAGAAGGTATTCTAGTCGAATTCAGTTTGATGGTTTCAATCGACTCGAAATGGGTTCTACGGAGTGAAAATTTCAGATTGGGAAAGAGGAAAAAGTCACAGGGAGCAACACAAAATTTAAGGCAAACTATTTGATCCATAATAAAATTCGCAGAGCACTTCTAAGGTCGACTGTTACTGACGGCTGTTGTAAACACATTAGTTGACAGATCGTGCTCAAATTTGGCTTGGTAATTAAGGAAGGTACTACCAACCTATGGAAAAAAAAATTTACCGATTCCTTTTAAGCTGTTCATTTAAATAACCAATTCCGGGTACTTTTTATACAGAAGGTATAGCTGGCTATTCAATGCTACGCATCATCTTTAAATCGTTGTAACTCCGTCAGTTTTTGGAATTGAAGTATAGGGTTTTGACAACATTTTTGAAACCCTGTTTATTGATAAAATGCAAAAAAATTTATATTTTCACATTTTTAGACTAGAATACCCTCTTAATAAGTGAAAACGTTTACTTGTACGAAAAAAGTTGTAAAATCTTTATTGTAGGTAATTTTCTAAACTTTATATTTCATAATAGCTATTTTAGTCATAGAACCAATAGATACAGAGATATTTACTTAAAACTAATTGTTAGCACCTTTTGTGGGCTGTAAAAAAGTATGCTCGCATGGGATTGTTGGAGACTTTTGGTACCTTATTTATAAAGACAAAATGAAGGTGTATACAAAATTCAGCTCCTTGTGAATTTTTCCCCAGTGAAAACCTAATGTTCTTCGACTATTTTTAAATATTTCTCAATACAATTAATTTGATTTTTTTTATGTGTTCTTGACTTTCTGGAGTCTATACATGTAAGTTTTATACAACTTAATAATTTTGAACAAAAATAACTTTGAATTCTAATTAACTATAATGACTTTTTTTATCATCTTTATATATAAAAGAAAAAGTTATCTCTAAAGTATCATAAATTCTCCCACTTCCATTAAGTGGCGAATTAACCCAATCGTGATCGAGGTTTTTTGTTTTTACTAGACAAGATTTTTTTTTATAAATATTATCTCAGCAAACATGAACATTTTTAAGCATATACATTTAACTTGAAAAGCAACCTATGAGAAAATTTTTTTGTTAAATTGATTCAATGGCACAGTTCCCATATATTCCCGGATTTTGTTTTTGTTAGGCCAAATTTCCGGTATGCCTCCAGGCTAGTCCAGTCCTGTTTAGCAACAAATTAGAGATGTTTTAAAAGTATTAAGGCGGTACGATCGCATGCGAATTTATACGAGTATGTTATACCCTTTGAATCAGTTTGGGGTTTGGATATGTTGTTTGGTTACATACAAGGTATAATGTATAAAAAAAATGGCAATTGCCCTCCGAGTACAACATAGTGTTTTTTAAATTTTATTAATTTTTTTCTGGTTTACTATAAACACAGGACAGTCATTAGTACCTCTATAATATACTACAAGCACCATCAAATTCAATCGACTGATTATAAAAAAAACTTTTGTTTTGAAAATAAAATAAATTTTATTTTTGAAAAGTATAAATTTATAATACTTCCAAAAAAATAATCAGCCAAATCCATGTAAAGACATGTTTTGCATGCTTACCCGGTTATAGCCTTTTGACTGTTCCTTAAAAGACCCAATCTACAGACAGAAGGTTAATAATAACAAAACGTTTTAAATTTAAATTCCTTGAATTGGCAGCTTTCATTTGATAACTCACTTGAATTTGGATAAAATATCGCAATGCATAAAAAAGATACGCATAAAAAGTATTTTATATTTTTGGGAACTGAAGAGTAAAAAAAGGCCATTGAAATTTTTTTTCGTTTGAAAATAGTTTGTGAAAAATTTTAAGGTAAAAATGTCTGCCTTGGGAACCACGGTACTTTCTTATACGTAATCCTAACAGTGAATAATATACGTGATTCTTATTTTATTAAAACATTTCTGACAAACTAATAGGATAGAATAAAATGAATAATATAGATAATATTATTCTCTACATTATATAACAAATGATTTTTTTTAACATAATAACTGAAAATGGATGTTTACTCTTGTCAATTTTTTGAAATAAGAAAAAAATGTTTTAGATAAAAAATGTCGATTATGTTATTATCGATAATTTATTCCACATACATTTTTTCCAGCATTTATGATTTAGCCAGAAAGATTTTTTTTATATAATTACTAAGACTCAACCACACTGTTCACTCTCAGTATTACGTATAAGAAAGTCCCATGGTACCTATGGCAAACACGCACACTGTTCAATCTCTGTAATACATATAAAAAAGTCCCATGACACTCATGACAGATATTTCTCCTCTGTTATGAACCATTCAGTCAAAAACTAACCTTCAGTCAGACACTACATACATCATACAGCTAGGTTATTTATAATAATTTTTATTTTGAAGAGCCTGGACACAACTCGTGCAAGAATCGTGTTTGCCGTAGCTCTAGAAGGATCAGCACGAAAACTAATAACTGTACGATCTGCATTACTACTGAAAAATCATCTACCCGACATGGTAGAAATAAATTTAAAAAGTAACAGCATCCCAACCGCAGGTAAACACATAATCTATAAACTGCATTAAACATATTAATACCAACTTTATTTTTTCTAGCTTCTCTGATCTCTCCGAGCAAGAGTATTTTCCTCCCAAGTCAAGGAATACTATCGATACCTCTCTCCCTCGTTAATTCAAGCATCTTCGTGCGACCCGTCGATTCTAAACATGCATACATGTACCCAAATACAGCTCTGAAATGGTCGCACATCGTGAGACCTGGCGACATAATACAGGAGCTCTACGAATGCAGAAGTCAGAGGGATCGAGTCTACAGATTCTGTCTGTCGATTCACAGAGAGAACTATCCTTGGGACCGCAGTATAACTTCTGTAATGAATAATCAACCCCAGCCAGCGCATACGCTGACTTTGCGTTCACCTATATTGATAACTAATTTGTTACCACATGATTTGCGTTTCTCTGTAGTGCGGGGACCTACAGGAACTATTTTACCGAGTGCTAGTCTGTCGTTACATGAAGTAAATATGATATTTAAATCCTTTTTTTCAGTTGTAATTATTTGTTTAATGTTTTTAGGTCGATATGGATAATCTTTTAGAGTTTTCGTTTCATTTAGACAACTTTCCTGGAGCTGGAACGTTGCTGATACCTCCAGGTGCAACCACTTTCAACTGTCGTGTTAGAATTCAGGACCAGTCACACAGAAGTCTATTCTTGAACTCTAGCGTTGTGATATTGAAAGGATGTGGAATTGAGGTATTGTAAAATTATTATTATATTTTAATATATTTTAAATTTATATTTTCGATAAGTTTTTAATAGGTCATCGAAATAGGTAAATTAAGCAAGTGCCTAAGGACTCCAACCTAGGGGGGCTTACAACAGAGATGTTTTAAAAACAAAATCTTGGAAAACAACTTACTTTTTAGGGTTCCAAAGAAACCCTGTTAATCTCACTTTGTCGTCCGTTCATCCTTTTCAGTTAAAGCAAAATATCTCATTAACTATATAAGCTAGAAACTTGAATTTTTTACTGAACATGTAAAATGATCCCCTCTAGTAGAATTTACTGAAAAAATAATTTTTCCAAGGGAATGCTAAGGAACTAAAGCTAGGTCAAAAAAATATTTTTTATATCAAGGAACCCTAATGGCATACACCCGTGTATGTCTTGCCCGAATTTTTTTTTTTTTTAAACAACCAAATCTTGAGACAACTTCCTTTTTAAGGTTCCATAGAAAACTAAGAACTCTTATAGTTTTACTCTGTCCATTTGTCTGTCTGTATTTCACAGCCCTCATTTATATACCTAACCTAACCCAAAAACAGAAATGATGAGATTTTTGAAAAAAATATTTTTTTTCATAGATTAAAAAATATACTCAAATTTTTTTTCACTTAAATCATCTTTAGAAAGGTCTCCTAAAACGTAATAAAAACTGTATTAGGACCTTTTAATTTAAACCCTTCAGTCACAAGATATTTTGCTTTCAAAGTCATTATCAGAGTGTCCCCCCCACCTCTCTAATTTCTAAACTATCAATGCAAAAATCTGAAATAAATCCAGAATGTAACTTTTAATTAATACTTTCAATGAAAATATAGCACTGTAGAATTTTTTAAATTTATATTGTAGAAATTTAGTTAATTTCAAAATAGAATGTTAGTGAGAATGACTATGGAACCCTATCATGTGTGTGCCTAACACGCACTTGACCATTTTATTTTTAAATAAATTTTAAAAAACAACTTCCTTTTCTTTTAAATCATAACAGACAACTTCCTGTTAAAAAAAAACTAAATCTTCAGACAACTTCCTTTTTTTAAAATTAAAAAAATAAAATAAAAAGAATTTGATACCTTTTTTGGTATTAATTTCATGTAATTAAAAATTATCCAAAATTTAACTCAATAAATATTTAAAATAACAAATCAACAACGAAATTACCCCTAAATATTTCAATGAAATAAAATTTTCAGATAACAATAACTTCTCCGTTTTGGATAATTAATAAAACCGGCATTCCATTAATATTTCGCCAAGAAGGCGTCACGGCTGAAACTGCAGGCCAATTCGAAGAGCATGAAATAGCACGAATGGTAGCTCCGTTACTGTTCAGCTTATCCGATCCAGACGCCAGTCCTACCGTTGTAGCTCGTGTTGGTAACTGCGTGGTCTCTTCCGGAAACCCTCAATGGTGCCAACATTTCCATCTGCAACCAGGAATACAAACGCGGAAGTTAAGAGTCACCATGAGAGATAACAGACCTGATATCATATATCTTATCGGTATCGATGTGAGAACTGGGAGAGGAAGACACAGGGATACCAATATTGTGACCATTTCACCCAAGTTTCAACTACATAATAAGAGTTCCTTTCAACTGCAATTTGCTCAAAAATATTTTGCTACTACTTTGGTAAGTACATATAATAAAATCATATCTAACGACTTAGAACTTTGGAACTATAAATTACAGAAACTTCGGGATGATCTTAAAATGTTTGTTAATATTGTCTAGTTTTATATATCAAAATATAAAATGGTTTCAATGAATCATTTAGTAGTTACAGCTATTTATGTAAAGTATAAAAAAAAACGTAATGAATAAAAAATAACGTCTCCTGTTTGGCCACATAGTACTCTGGAACTGTAAATCACAGAGAGTTTGGAATGGTGTTAGAATGTTCATTATAGTCTAGTTTTACGTATCAAAATTTCAAATCGTTTTGATGAATTAGACCTTTAGGTAAAGTGTGGTATCCGAATACCAAATGACTTAACTACTTATAGGCTATTGAATTTACTGGAAAATAAGGGGTAAAAAGGAACAGTTACGTTAAAGGGTTTTTATTGTTTCATATGTCTGTTTGGTACCTAAAAATGATAAAATCATAAAGTGCTACTAATTACCAAAATCACTCTTATGTTCTTAAGAATGGGGTAAAACTGGTCGCTTTTCAAGAGTGAATTTAGTAGCACTTTGTGATTTTATCATTTTTAGGTGCCAAACAGACATATAAAACAATAAAAACCTTTTAACGCAATTGTTCCTTTCTACCCCTTATTTTCCGGTATATTCAATAGTCTATTACTTTATTTACTTTACTTAACGGGCTGTAATTACTAACCAATTCATCGAAATGATTTGAAGTTTTAATACAGAATACTAGGTATATTATATAAAGCACATTTTAAGATTAATCTGAAGTTTGTGTAATTTATAGTTCCAGAGTACTATGTCACCAAACAGGAAACATTTTTTTAATGTTTTATCTACTGACATCCAAATTTTTACGGAAGGGTAAAATTTTAACCAGCGTTATATCTTACAGAATGATCTTCGTGCGCAAGCCACGTACCTTCAAGCAGTTCCAAACTGTCATTTAGCATTCCACTGGCCGAGGTTAGACAAAGATCAACTACTGTGTGTAAGAATACTCGACATATCGGACTGTTGCTGGTCTGGTGGTTTTAGAATAGACTCAAATCATTCTCTACATATCAATATACGGGATATAAACGGGCGGATGTACTTTCTGCGATTGGATATTGTTTTACAAGGAGCTACGTTCTTTATTGTTTTCACAGATGCAGACACGATGCCTCCACCAATTAGGATTGATAATTATTCAGAAGTACCTTTGACTTTTTCACAGGTAGGTAGTTACTATTTTTTTCCAGATTTCCCCCAAACTGACATTTCTTTTTATGAAGTTTTTATAAATAAAATCTGGTTACACAAACCATTAATGGAAACATACAAAAAATTTACACTTTTTATGACAAAACACAAAATCTGGTCAGTTTTTATGAAAAAACACAAACTTTTAAAGAGAATACGTAAACACACATTAACTGTCCTTGGTTAGGATAATCTGTTAGGGTGAAAGGGGGTTAATTTAGTATAAAAATGGATATTCAATCTCAGCTGCAATAAACTGTTTTTAAATAATCTTGTTATGACAAAACACAAATTTGAAACTAAACTAAAGACAGAATATAAACCCTTTATGGCAAAACACAAAATATAGATAATTTTTACAATAAAACATAAAATATGGACAGTTTTTATAATAAAACATAAAAAATGAATAGTTTTTATGACAGAACATAAATATTTTATGACAAAACAGCAAATATGGACAGTTTTTATGACAAAACATAAAATATGGACAGTTTGTATGACAAAACACAAACATTATAAAACACAACAAAATATAAGGACAATTTTTTAAGAAAACACAAAACGCAAATAATTATAATGTACAATTTGTGTTTTGATAAAACGTGAACTGTTTTTACTGACATTATGATTTGTGTAAAAATTTTTTAGGCGTGTTGTAAAGATACAAAGATATGCACTGCAAGGGCGCATTCTTCAGTCCCTTATGCATTAGACGAGCCGACTGAACCACCAAACATTACAGTTATCGCTCCAGGAGGTATCACCGCAACATATGACATGAATAAACTAGGGGAAGGGAAACAACTAACATACGAAAACTTCATATACATCTCATTTTACGGAACTTTTAAAGGGTAAGTTGATACATGATATAAAGGAGGTATCGCTACTTGACTGTATATTTTTATCAGCTCCCCTACAAGAGACCCGTTCGACATTGAATCCCAGCATCTGGTACTGGACGTGGGCGCCGGTGGAAGAATAATCCTTGCCCAGAAGCAGCCTGGACACAGGTCACAGCTGTGGCGTATGAGCAGTTCTGGCCAGCTCCAGCATGAGGGGTCTAGCCCCCCTCGGCCACCACAGCAGCCCTACTCGGATAAGATACTGGTGCTAGATATAGAGGGTCCAGCGCCACAGCCAAGGAGCTACACGAGCCTGATGCTGCGCCGCGCAGACCCTAGGAGAAGGTCTACGCAGACGTGGAGGTTCACGGATGACGGCAGACTTTGCTGTGCGCACAGTAATATGTGCGTGCAAGCTAAAGACGGGTTCTTTGGACTTCGGCAAGGTATTTTTTTCTTATTTACTTACAATTTGTTTTGGAATAAATGCTCTGATTATTTTGAAATCGATACCAGTGCTTACGTTTAGACATTTTGAGAATGGATATTATTTTATTATCGTTTATTTAACTGTTTAATTTAATTTGCAGTTGAAAACGTGAACTATTGGTCTGAGTGTATGTATTTTTTACAGTATATTCGTTTACTTGCTTTTATTAATTACAATTTATTTGTGTGTTGTGTTTATTGTTTAACAAGTATCTATCATCTATCAAGTGGTTAAATAAAGTCTCCTACTCTGAAATTATAAATTACACAGACTTTGGAATGGTTTTAAATATTTGTTATGTGCTGCAGTTTTATGTATTTAAATTTCAAATTATTTTAAATCATCATTTAGTAATTAGAGGCCTTTAAATAATGTACATCAAAAACATCGATATAATGAATAATTATAATTGTGATAGCAATTATAATAGTTATAATTTATTAAATTCTGTTTTAATCTGCAAGGAAACCATACCTCTATTTATTCTATGATTGTCAATACCTGATTTTTTATTTTTTGATATGTAGAAATCTATATCCTACTTGATCTTTAGATATCGATGTTTTTAATATATTTTACTTAACGGGCTAGAATTATTAAATGATTCATTGAAATTATTTGTAATTTTAGTACCTTAAACTAGACTATATAATGGACGTTTTAAGACCATTCTGAAGTTTGTGAGATTTAAAGTTCCAAAGTATTATATCACCAAAAATATGTTTTATCTATTTTATTTTAATTGTTTCAAGTCCTTCTAAAATTATCTTAAAGGTTTTTCATTATCTATCTACCGATAGATAGAAAGTAGTACATAATTGATTAACCTCTTGACCACACGTGACGCACACGGGTGCGTCATGGGTTTGCCGAAATGTTTAAAAAGCGGTGTGGTCAAGGGGTTAAAATAAAACAATTTAAAAAATAACTCGCGTTAAAAAAACTCCCCAATACAAAAACCATTCTGTTATTATTCAGGGAGTACGGCAGTTCTTGGAATGATTAATCCATCCGCAAGTCACCGATTTACCGAAACAGGAATACCGTTAGAACAAGCCGTCGGACGGCAAAGATTACGTCCAGGCTCTGGTTTCTTAAAACTGGAAATTACCACAGATGGACCGACAAGAGTTTTGAAAGTATATGATATAAAAGAAAAGGTAACGAATGTAAATTTTTCCTGACACCTCCGAATTAACCAATATATTTTCAGAGAATGTATGCAGTTTCCGAAGAGAGAGACTGGGCGAACATATCTGTCACTCAACGACCCAATCTGCTGCTTGAGCAATACAAGTCGCACAAGGAAACTAAAGAGCTTGATTTAACTATGCAGCTGTCGAATGGAATCGGAGTAAGCATCGTGTCGAGGAGGCCAGCTGAAGAATTGTTGTTCGCTCATTTAAAAGGGATTATTTTAAATTTAATTATTACGGATCCTTCGAAGAATTTTAATATCAGTGTTGAAGATATTCAAATTGATAACCAGGTAAAAATACCCTCTAATTTTTAAGCGAATGCTTTTACTATATTAAATATTTGTTGTTATAGTTATTCGAAACGTCAAACCCAGTATTAGTTCACGTAACGAAACCAACTAGAGGCGAAGAAGACAAATACATGCTGCCTGCGTTGAGAATAACCGCAGAAATTCTGTCTAGTCCAAACGAAAACGCTGTGATATACAAGGTAACATTATAATAACGATTCTTCACCTGTTTATTACAAACTAACTTTTCCCCGTGGTTTATTTAAAAATATTAATTGATTTATTCATTGCTCAGCTGTTTTGAATGATAGCTTGATCATACGTACTCGATCGAAACACATCGGTGCAGGTTTTTCCAAAATCTGCCCAGTAGTTTTTGAGATTACCTCTGACAAACTTTCGTATAGATATTAAATTAATTTTTTTATTTTCAGCATCTGATTGTTAGTTTAAAACCACTAGCTGTGAATCTTGAAGAACGATTGATACTTAAATTATTTGCGTTTGCCAGTTACAATAAAACAGAACAGGAAACATTGGAGACTGATGAAAACGATTATGAAATACAGAGGATATTGACTGAAGTGACTGCGACTCACGCAAAACGATATTACTTTGGAATTATTAAACTGGCACCGCATCAGGTATGTTGATATGATCCAAGAATATTTTTAATTATGTTTAATAATGTATTATTATGTTGCAGATACGTTTAAGTATGATGACGGCTAATAAATTACCACCGCAGTTACAAATAATCAAGAAGAAATTAAGACTGACGCTTATAAACTTTGAAGACGCCGCTGTAGATCTGGAACCATTTGTAAAACAACATCCATTTGAAAGCAGTCAGTTCTTAATCAATTCTATATTAAAGCATTTTAAAGATGTAAGTTATTGGAATATATTAAATATATTTAATACTCCGTTAAAACATTTTTGTTTTATAGGAAATCAAATGGCAAGCTGCAATTATTTTAGGTTCTGTAGACTTTCTCGGTAATCCTTTAGGTTTCGTGAACGACGTCACCGAAGGAGTCAGCGGTCTGATATATGAAGGGTCGGTCGGAGCATTAGTTAAGAATGTGACGCATGGTATTTCGAATTCGGCTGCAAAAGTTACTGGTTAGTTTTGTATTCATAAAATACTGATATATATACTCATCCAAACAATTAAAGGAACAAGAATTTAAACATTTTTTTTGGGTGTTTTTTGAAGTGCTGTATCTTTGTGAAAAATGGTCGTATCGAAATAAAACAAAAAGCATTTTAAAGCTTCAAGTTTCTAGTTTTGAGATTTTTTAGCATAATTTTTTTTGAGTTACGGTTATCGCGCAATCAAAAGAAATAGTGGGACACAAAAATTTTTCAATTTTTTAAATTTTTTTTAAGGGTCCTCGGGCTTGGGAAATTTTTTTTCAGTTAAACCAATGCATTGGTCAGTTAACTTGTTTATTCAGCTTTAATTTGCTTTTTTTTTGGTCTCTCTCAATTTTTTTTCGCCGAGATATCTGCCTTTAAATGAAAAATGATTCTTTTGTCTTCGATCATCAATATATCAGCAACTAATGATTAAACAGTAAATTTAAGGGCAGTTTTAAAAACTTGAATAAATTTCCTACAAGACCCTTTCATGACTTTATTAGAAAAAAAAATTTTTTTACCCTCACCATTAGTGTGAAAAAGTACAAAAAAATGACCTTTTATGTTCTTTTAGTAAATCTATCGCTACTTTACAAATATTGATGGGAAGATTAATGTTGCCAGGTGATTTTACAGCTTAATGTACCTCCAATAGCCCTGTAAATTATTAAATTGATCCATCGAACCGTTTTTCCGGACCGATTGATCAAAGTTTTACAAAACAATTAAAGGAACATGTGTATTGTGTAACAGACTGGAACATAACATTGTGTAATCATCATCAAAATGTAGAAAACGATTTTCGATTTTTGATTTTATTTACAGTTTTGCATTAGTTACTTGTTAAATTTGAAATGGAGAAAAAAAATTCCAAAAAATTAAAAAAATAATTTTTTTTTAAATTTTGAATTTTTTTTCAAAATTTTTAAAACATTTCAAGAAACAATACTGACTCATTTTTGACTCGATTCGGCTTTTGCGTACCATAATTTTACTCATCTTGAATTAATTGCATTAATTAATTCTTTCGCAGCGGGAACCGTACGAAATTGTAAAATAATTTTGTCTCGCATGCTGGAATCGAATTAATACGCAAGCAAAATTTGATCAGTCGGTTCGGAAAAACGGTTCGATGGATCAATTTAAAAATTTACAGGGCTGTTGGAGGTACATTAAGCTGTAAAATCACCTGGCAACATTAATCTTCCCATCAATATTTGAAAAGTAGCGATAGATTTACTAAAAGAACATAAAAGGTCATTTTTTCGTACTTTTTCACACTAACGGTGAGGGTAAAAAAAATTTTTTTTCTAATAAAGTCATGAAAGGGTCTTGTAGGAAATTTATTCAAGTTTTTAAAACTGCCCTTAAATTTACTGTTTAATCATTAGTTGCTGATATATTGATGATCGAAGACAAAAGAATCATTTTTCATTTAAAGGCAGATATCTCGGCGAAAAAAAATTGAGAGAGACCAAAAAAAAAGCAAATTAAAGCTGAATAAACAAGTTAACTGACCAATGCATTGATTTAACTGAAAAAAAATTTCCCAAGCCCGAGGACCCTTAAAAAAAAATTAAAAAATTGGAAAATTTTTGTGTCCCACTATTTCTTTTGATTGCGCGATAACCGTAACTCAAAAAAAATTATGCTAAAAAATCTCAAAACTAGAAACTTGAAGCTTTAAAATGCTTTTTGTTTTATTTCGATACGACCATTTTTCACAAAGATACAGCACTTCAAAAAACACCCAAAAAAAATGTTTAAATTCTTGTTCCTTTAATTGTTTGGATGAGTGTAGATTAAATAATTATTTCTTCTTTACGATATTCCCTCTTTTTCTTCCTTTTTTCTATTTCAGTCAGTACTCATCACTTAAAATATTTTTTCAGAATTTTAGAAAAATAGTTACATTTTTCTTAATATTTTGAGGATGATTTCACCCCATGGGAGAGCTTTGGGGTGGTGTTTTAACCCACATAAACCCTCATTGATCAAGAAAATACGTGATTACACTTTTGTAAGGTTTATTTTATAGAAAAAATGATTTTATAATTATTGGTATTTTTGATTTTTTAATTTTTTGGAATTTTTTCAACCCTTGAATAGGGGTAATTTTTTTTAATTTTTACTTTGGTTTTCAATGACGAATAATTTGGTACCTGTAACATATTTTTATATTTCTTCCCCAGGTTGCTAGCGAGGTCCAAAAAAATAGGCTAAAAACAGCCTTTTTTGCAGTCACTCTTTGTATCCATAATAATGACAGTCAAAGTAATTCTGTAAATGTAAATTATGTGCCCCCTATTTACTTTCGAAAATCTGACCTTGTCACTTTTCTACAAATCACATCATTAGATATTTCATATTCCAGAATCGCTTTCGGACGGTCTAGGTAAAGTGACCATGGACGATGAACATGAAGAAACAAGAATCCGCATCAGACAGACGCATTCCGGAAGCAGCAGCGACCATTTGGTTGCAGGAATCAAAGGACTAGGGTTTGGCATACTCGGGGGCGCGACAGGTATCTTCAAACAGATCTACGACGGCGCAACAAATGAAGGGATTCCTGGAGTGTTCTCTGGTATCGGAAAAGGTCTTGTTGGTGCTGTCACAAAGCCTGTAGTGGGCGTTTTGGATCTGGCATCAGAGACGGCTAGGGCTGTTAGAGATTCTAGTAGAAGGTGTGTTTATATAGCTTATTTCTTAATGGACAAAATTTTGCACTATTCAAATGCTTTAACATTTGTAAAAATGACTGTAATAATAATTTAAAAAATGAAATTTAAAGTTTAAAATCTTATTTTTCATTTTCATTTACATCTTAGAAAGTTACAGGCCAATAAAATGTGCAGATGAATTTGAAACATGCCATCTGGAGGCTTGAATCATTAGCTCCAAAATGCTTTTTTGATTTTTTTCCCCCTAAAATTCTTAGAAGTTAATGTATGATTTTTTTTTAAATTCAATTATTATTATTTTTATCAAGTCAGAATTCTTAGAAGTTAATGTATGATTTTTTTTTAAATTCAATTATTATTATTTTTATCAAGTCAGAAGGGTCGGAAATTGTGGTTGAAAAATGAATGTAATGTTCAATCATTTGCCATTTCGTGAAAAATTTATTTATTTTTTCAAAAAATCCTATGTAGCGAAGGGCTTCGTACATTATATTTATCTTCTAAGACTCTCTTTGAAATTTCTGTTATGAATCAACCGACTGCCAGTAATCCTGGGAACCCCATCGAGGGACATGTTTTATGTTATTACAGCATACATATAATTGCACTTTTGAAAAATTCCATTACAATCATTTTTACCAAAGTTATAGCTGTTTGAATATTGTAATTTAAAAAATTGGCTATTATAAAAGAATCAATTGAATATAAATCGAAAAATAATATTGAAAAGTAGAGATTTCAAGCCTAAAAATGTAATTTAAATTATCATTCTGCGACTATTTCTATCAATGATATGACAATATGAATTTTAGCTCAAGCCGAGTGTCACCTCCAAGGTTTCGGCCACCTCGCTGCGTCATAGGTCCAGGAGGTCTGCTACCAAACTATTCAAAAGGTAAAGCCCTAGGACAGCAGCACCTGTACACGCTCAACAGCCGGAACTATTCAGAGATACTTGTTGCATATAAGAGTCTGCGGAGCCCGCCCGAAGATCTGCGAGTGATTGTAACCAGCGAATTCGTGAGAGTTGTTACAAACGCAAGTAGTGGTAACGCTCTGGCTACTGTCATCGAAGTGCATTTGAGGTAATAGCTGAATTATTTTAGATCAAATTTAATGTAAGATGCAAGAAAACTGTCGAGTTAAAACTTTTGACACAGTTGAGTGTCCCCCGTGGAGTAGATGAAGAAATCACATTCTTGCCCATTAATTAATTTCCGGAAGTGTCCGCCATCTTGGATTTTGTGTTTTTGTTGATTTGCACACGCATTTTACATTTCTCGATAAAAAAGGTGACACTTTCCGGTACTCTGCGGGGGACACTCAACTGCATCAAAAGTTTTAACTCGACAGTTTTTCTTGTGAAAAAATCTAATATGATTGGGTTATAAGTTATTATGCAAAAATTGCTAGGACTTGAAAAACTAATTTTTTATTCCTTTCCAGCGATTTAATTTATTGCACGCCGATCACGATGCATGAGCCGGGAGTGTCTCTGCATTATATAGAGCTGTCGGTGTGTGCTAGCGGAGGAAGCACAGCCGGCCTGTCTAGCACAGATCCAGTCAGACGACCTCAGATACGCTGCGACTCTAAAACGCTTGCTAACTGGGTGTCGCAGCAAATCAACTACGCTAAAAGCATGTACGAAGAGAGACTTCATACTCTGATTCCTGACGTCAACACTGAAGATTAGGATTATCGTAGTTTATGAGAGTGTATTTGTTGCAGAAGAAATTGCTCGCACGATATATCAAATCGTAATATTTTTAGCGTTTGCGAATTTGATTTGACAATATAGGATGTTTCAAAAAAGAAACAAACCTGAAGATGTAAATGTTATGTCATAATATAAATCAAATGGAAACACTACTCAAGGTTAACTGTCTCTAGCCATTGAAATGAACATGTCACAAGCCAGTATAAGATAATATAAATAAATACACGTTTATCTTTTTATCACAATAAAAATTAATGAATGAGACTACCTCATGACAAGTTCATTTCAATGGCCAGAGGAAGTTAACCTAAATTACAGTGTTGCCATTTGACTAATATTATGGCAGAAAAATACTCTCTTCAGAGCTGCATCCTTTTTAAGTTGTCAATTAAACTGGAAATACCTCATACAATTTCAGGCATTAATATTTTAAAATGTTAAATGAATTATGCACTTTGACGATTTCCAAAAATCATTTTTATTTTTAAAGTACAACTATTTACAATTCATTTGCAGGTAACTAACTTAGAAGGCAAAGGTATATTTTTAAATATTTCACTCAAAAAAGATTACCTCTATCGCACACAAAGTAGGATTTTTATATTCCGTCTTTTAAGTTGAAGATTTTCTATTGGAATTTTCTCACCCTTTAAAAAAAATTTTGAAAATAAAGCTATTCTTTGTAACCTCCTAAAAATCGTTTCGAGTAATTTAATGCATTCGAATACACTGTGTTATTTTGTAATTATTTACTAACGTTTTTACGGGTATGTTATAAACTATTATTGGTAGCGTTGATGTAAACAGCTGTAGTTATTTAATTTTCTATGTGTAGTGTTTTTTATTTTGGGTACTGTCCGTTAGTTTTATAGTCTTTATAGTTTTATGTAACTATTTAAAAATGAGCCAGGAGCCAAGTTGGAGAACTTTACAAAAATCAGAAGTGTCACTAAGTAATCCTGGAGATAGGGACAAAATTCAGTTTTTGTCAATTTCTTGGCTTTCTTTCAACTTTACAACAAAAATAGTTATGTACAAAAGTAAACCTAATTAAATTCTCTACATAAAAGGTATTATACATATTTTTCATCAGATTTGTACTACCCCGAATAATATCCGTCTGAATTTATTAAAATTGAAAGAGTATTTTAGTGAAAAATCAATATTAATAATAAATTCAGACGATCATTACTAGGTGTAGTACGAATTTGACGAAAAATATATACAGACTTTCTTGTAGAGAATCTAATTAGGTTTACTTTTGTATATAACTTTTTTTGTCATCAAGTTGAAAGAAACCCGAGAAAATGGCAAAAACTGGTTTTTGTTCTTTCCTCAACACCTAAAAAAATATCCAGTCAGAATTTCTTCACTCCAAAATACTTAACGCCTGGCCTATACGTAGTATAAATTATTAATTATATAAATGAAGGATATTCAAAAATATATATGTATATATATTTTTTTTTGTAGATTATGAAATGGCAACACTTTTGTTAAAATGATAAATTTTATTTATTAAATGTAAGGACAGCATGTAAATAGCAAAATTAATGAACCAAAGATATAAAATGTAGAAAAGACTAAAAAGACTTGTATTTTTGTATTTTATTATTGTTATTTCTTTATTTAATAACATTAAGTTATATTTTTCCTATATAATAAAGTTTTGTTAACCGTATGTATAAAATTTATGTTTGATACATATAATAAAATATTTTTATAAAGTAGTCCTTCAATTAATTATTTATCAACCAACGATTGGCTTACAAAAGAGAGAACTTAACAACTTGTTGAGTTTCTGTCTCTTCACAAATTTCCTATGCAAGACAATTATCTATCTTCCTTTGCTTTCTTCTATTATTTTTAAGGTGAATTTTAGATATATTATTGAACTTTTTATAAACAACAAATATCACAGAAATGGAATTCCGCCGATTCGACTGCGGTTTGATTGTGTATCAATTTGTTTGATAATCCCGCTCCTTTTGACTCAACAATCACGTCTTTGTTGCGACCACAGAATAATAAAGGAACTGAAAAGCTCGAAAAGCTACTTGATTGGCGCCATCTCTCGTGAAAACGTTGAACTCATTTGACAATTATAGATAACAAATATCACAAATACACTATACGCACTATACTGTCGCATCCGTATCTGTGCTTTTTGGAAATACTTTTATCAAATTTATATTTAATCTGTCGATAATTAATTTCTTTGTGCATTAAATATGGAATCTGAGAAATATTTAGATGAAGATTCCAGTGTAGACTTTAAAGGTGTTACTTTAAGAATAAGTCAAGATGCATACAAATCTCAAACATCTATTTCACATGACAGCAACGATGATATACTAGCCAAATTACATTTAACACACGAAGGTAACAGTAACGAGAAATCAACATCTGAAAGTAGTTATTTGAAATCAGGAGTTTGGAGTGGGGTCGACGTAATATCTCCAATTACAGCACTACCGAAAAAAAGTACGTTAATTAATACGAATTTAAACCAATTGTTGATTTATATACTTTACTTTAGTTAGTGAGACAGTTTGGGGTACAAAGAGCAGCATAGATAGTGAACCTAAACCTGAAAATGTTGAAAAAACACGTTCCGATGTGATGGTAACTAAACCGTACAATAAAGAGAATCCACGAGATTTCTTCACATTCCGGGATGGGCTTGTTGATAACGCTGTTAAAGAAAGTACTAGGGACCTGTTAAAAGAAAAGGATGGTTCTGTGGTCGGGGCTTGGCTTTTAACAGAGTAAATACAAAATAAATAGTCAATGTATTATTATTTAATTAAAATATCATTTTTTTAGGATAAGTCTATGGGATAGCGAGAAAGAACGATTGATTATTCTAACAGAAAACAGTATTATTACAGTCAAATATGATTTTATAGCTCTCCGTATACTTGACTATCGAAAAGTTCCTTTAAGCCGTATTGACACGCTTGTTACGGGTGCTTTAATATATCCGTCAACTTCTCTTGTTCCGTAAGTATATATCAATCATGTTTCTAAAAGTTATGGCGTTCGCGTTTTTTCGTGGATGGTTAAAACAGACTCAGACCATAAAATTTTACAATAAACGTTTGAATTAATGCATCTATATTCTCTGATTTTAAGAATGTTATTTATGTATTTTAATTAGTCAAAAAAGCCTTGATTAAAAATGATACATTCATCAAATAAATTAAAGTATCTAAATTTTTGTACAAAGAAAATACATTATACAAACCTCTGTAATTATGGTAAAAATATTTGTATTTAAGTATGAAAGCATTTTCATAATTAAAATCTCTGTTTTCCAATGCTTTCTGTATATAGAAAATTCATTCAATTTGTACAGAGCTATTGGTTTATAAAACAAACAAAAAAATAATTTATATTTTGTTATCTTTATCGAGGTGCGAGGGGGTTATTAATTTTTTTAGACATAGTATCTTAATGTCATTTGAAAGTGTAGAATTTCAGCTTCAAAGAATCTTTTTAAAATTTGATTTGCAATTTTTTATCACACAGTTATATGATGTTATGACTTATAGCTTAATGTTAAATATTTGTGGGAAAAAATTGCAAATCAAATCATAAAAAAGTAATTTGTAACTAAAATATTATGTTTCAAATAACATTAAGAAATTTTGCCTAAAAATTTTTTTTAACCTTTTAACAAAGTTTACAAAATAAATTAGCACTTTTTTGTTTGTTATATAATCTTACAACTCGATGAAAAATGAATCAATTTTAAATTTGTGGAAAGTCTTGAAAAGTATAGATTTTTCATCTATAAAATTCTTTTTTTTGCCTTTAAATGAACATTTTTATCATAATCACAGAACTTTGGATAATTTGCATAAAAATATTGATCTTGGAATTTATTGGATGAATGTTTCTTAAATATTAAATAAAAATAATCTATCGTTCATTTCATCAGCCGTTTGAATGGACTAGCCGACGGTGTGACCAGTATTTTACGTGGATGCGTGTTTGAAAGAAAACCGCCAGAAGAAACTCAACCCGCAAAAAAAATCGATGATAAAAAAAATCATTATGAAATGTCTTATTTTGAACCTAGGTATTATTGACTGATATAAAAATTGCAGCTTGACTTTTTTTTTAACCCCTGACTTTTAGACAGGTTATACATTCGAACTGTAATTTGTACATTTATCTATTTGTTTGTTAATTCATATTATTTCATATCTCAAGATCTAAAGCAAATAGAAAATATTATTAACAATAGAACAAAATTATTTTTACATTGTTTTACCAAAAATTATATTATTTTAAATAAAAATCGGGGGTTCCTTTTTTCTAGTTGTTATTGCACTACTATTTTTATTTTTTATGCATGTTAGCAGAATTTGCTTTCTGTTTAGAAACATATGTACTACTGTATGCAAAATTAACTGACCAGTTTAGCACTATTTGTATTTTATAATATTTAAATCATTTATCTGTGCACTAAAGATAGACATACATTTGCTAGATAGCAAAACACTTGCAGTCGTATTAGTCATACATATTTGTGCGATTTAATTATATTAAAAATTTAAACAATTGAATTTTAACAAAATGTGTTGTTAAAAATTAACAATTTTTCAAAATCTTGAATTTAATTTTCAAAAATGACTGTTTAATTGTGGCTCGGTCCCAAATCGTTGCCAAATAAAATTTTACTGTTACTTTTGCATGCGATAGTACATAAAACTATAATAATTTTTGTGTATTTATTTTAGAGAACGGGGGATGAGGGGGGTAAGGTTGATGTGGAACAAAGGAGAGCCAATCTCTTTTACAAAAATGTGGAATCCATTTTCACAGGACATTCCGTTTAATACTTACTCTTCACATCCTTTATATTGGCATAAAGGTAAATCAGAAAAATAATCTTTTACCCCGACTTTCATACTGATTCCATTTAAATTTCAGAATGTAACGAAAACGTCCGGAAAACTTATGACGTCGACGACTTAGCAAACAGTTTAATAGACGCAATCGAACGGGCCCAATCAAAAGACGCAGAGTACGTCACGTTGTTTAAAGTACAACACAAGCCAATCATTTTACAAAACTACGTGTCTCTTGGGTCCCTCATTCATAATAAAAATGCTCTCGGGTTTTTCAAGGTCCGGGGAAAGTTCAGTTTTTAAATTACTCAATGTCTATCAGTGTATTTCTTATGATATTAAGTCAATGTGATTTCCATGATGTACCTAAATAGTTAAAATGCCTGAATACTGTCAATTCAATGTTTAATACATATTTTATTCCAAGAAACGTAATCTTAAAGAACAATCGAAGAGGGTTTTAGAAATGCCCTTGTTTTACTTTGTGATTTTACGATATCAGTATTCTTATGACTAGTAATATTAAGAAGTGGCATAGCAATGTTTTCTATTTACAAAAGGGATTTTTAGTTCAAATTTTACTTGAAAGGCAAAACGACTTAAGTTACATACGTAAAAAACATCTAGGGAGATCGAAAAAATTACATTTTCGGTATTTAATTAATTTTATTAATCAATAATCGTAAAGTAACTGTAAAAGTATATATTTTAAAGAACGGTTTCCTAAGAAAAATTTACGTCTGTTGAGCCTGTGGTCAATTTTTTATGATATTAAGCAAAATTAACAGAAATTTCAGGATTTTCAATAATTTTCAATTCAAAAACTATTAATTTTTAAGAAAAATCACAAGAGATAGAAAATGCTTGCATTTAAACTTTTTTGTAAACAAAAAATGAATTATAAATAAATAAAAAATCCTCAAGAATTCTTGCTTAAATCCAAGCACTTTATACCTCTTGCAATATTTTTTTTAAATTGATAATTTTTGAGTTAAAAATTATTGAAAATCCATAAATATTTGTTTATTTTAAAATTTTACTTTTTTTCACGGAAATGAAAATTTTATAAATTATACAACAAAACTTGAAGAGATAATTTAGCTATAGTCAAAATATTTTTGAAAAGGTGTACGTAGTCACCTAAGTTATTTTTGGATTTTAAATCGCAGATGAGAAAAGTCGTTTTTATCAGTCCAAAGTTTAATATAATTTTTTCACGGACCTGTATTTAATTCCGTACTCTTGCTATTCAGTAACTATGCCACGTATTTTAATAATAATTATTATATGTATCCTGCGATTTTAGATGTTCTTTAAATGGCAATATTATTGTAAAGTGAACAAATTCTTCAACTAGATTCTATTTGAAACTTTCAGGGACTGTACAATTCTAAGGACTTTTAAATGTTTAATTGCTATCTTATTTACCCTAAACCAGATCAAATAGAATCAAGCGTTTATTCTGAAACCACTTTGTAATAATAGTACCATCTAAAACCGGCGGCACATTTGATAAATATCTAAATAAATGTTTGCACGATATATATTATACAAAAAGCGTAATTTCCTAAACCAATAAAAACATGGCGAATTTAGCCCACCGTGACAAAATAAAAAAATAAACAAGTTTTTATTGATACGTCTTAAATCTGCCATTGTATTCACATAGAAGTTTAACATTAGAGAAATTCTCGCAGTGTAAAACGTAAAAATTAATTTTCAAGGGTTTTAAACGCAGAAGTACTGATCCGTATTGATGTAAAACTTTTAAATACCAAAGTAGTAGTTTAAGATAAATATATGGTTAAAAATATGATTCTGTATCTATTCGGCAAATGCTAATTTTTCAATGTAGAAAATAATTAATAATGTTTTATACTTGTCCAGCAAAATCGATTTCTTATTGTTTTGCAGTTTCTTTAAGTATAAAGTTTTGAATTAGTTATATAAAGTTAATTCCTAGAAAAAAATTAACAGATCTAACTGGATCAGATATATAGCCTAAACTCTAAATGGATCTTAACTCTCACTAACAGCTTAACTTCACTTTCTAACTATATATTATAGTCCATGAGCCGTCAACCCCTAGAACATACGTCATCGAGTTTCGAGATAATTTAACTATGTTGGAATAGTTTATCAACAGTAGGTAAAAGAAATGCTGGTCGGCCGTGGCATATCTTGTCCAGTTGTGTGCGAGCGTGGGTGTTTGATGCTTATTTTAGGTGTACTTTTACGTCATCAAGTTTCGACATGATTTTCATTTTATTTTATAGATCTCACTTGATAAAATGTAAATAAACCAATCGGCCGTGTAATATCTTGGCAGGTAATGCAGTCCAACCAAAAAAGAGGGTTGATTATAAGAGTACTTTTATGTCATCAAATTTCGGGCTTAATTATATACTAAATTAAAGCTAAAAAAATATATATTTTAAGTCTCAGTCGGCCAGCGAATAACCTGGCAGTTTTGTCAGTCTGACTAAATTTATATTTAAAAAAGTCCAATAACTCGACCAGCATTTCTTTTACTTATTGTTGATAAACTATTCCAACATAATTAAGTAAGTTTTATTTGCTTCCGCCAAATAGATTCGGAGTTAATATATTAAATTATTTTGCAGCTAATGATAATCTAAATAACTGTATGTAAATAAGAGCAACTTCTTATTCAGCAATGTCTATATTATAAATTTCAATTATATACCTACTTATAAAAATATCATTAAATCAAATCAGTCATTTCAAAATAACCGATTTAAAAAAATAAAATATACATTCTGCCATTTATGCATAATACAATTTTGACATGTTCATTGTTTACATTTATTACGAAACAAGTTGTAACTGATATTTTATAAATTTTAAACATGTTTTTATACAATCAATTTTGATCCTTGATATGTGATTAAAATCTATTATTATTATTCTTATACCTATATTGAAAAGATGTGTAAATATATTTTATGAAGTTTTGTTAAAATGTAATTTATCAATTAATAATTTACAAAATAAATTGAGATATATGTAAATCATCGTTATTATTATTAAAATAAACGTATCTCATCAAATTATTCTCAAGTAAGTACATCATTTGTTTTATTAATTTATTATAGTACTGAGATTTATGGTTAATTGTTATAATTACGTAATTTCTAGCACGTCGTGTGTTCTTACTTTCAAAAAATTTGTGACAAGGAAAAGTTCGTGCATTTTTTTGGAATTAAAATAAACGTGTTTATTTATTAATCAATCGTGTAAGTATATAAATTAGATGTATAATATTTTGTTTACTTTATTTTATTTAATATCTGAAACAGAATCAAATAAATTAAAATAAAATGATCAGTATTGCCATAATATAGGTTGGTATTGAATTCTGTACAGTCTAGTAAAATGTGAATGTAATGTATTTGTTCGCCCAATCACAATCGAGATTTGTATAATTCTGTGAGTGACACAAACAAAGCCAAAAAGAGCAGTATAAATAACTGTATCTACTTTATTTAACTATGTCATAAATTTATGTGTGAAAAAAACGTTTAATTATCGAAATAATTTTGTTTTACTTAAAAAAAATGGATGATTCACCAAAAGGTTATTGGCAGAAACAAGATTTTCCCAAATTAAGACCACCCCAATCTATGGAGGAATCACAAGAGACCAGTAAATTGTCAGCAGATGCTAAAGAATGGTATCCACCTGGCTATCTTGAATCTAAAACTAATCCGCCGAATTACGATCAGACGCAGAATCACCAAGTTTCAAATAAAAGTTCAGTGCAAAATAGGTTGGCTCGACCTCAAATAAACAATCAGGTTCATAATGAGCACATTATACCAGATTACGATTCCAAAGTTGAATATTTACAAGAAATATTTTACGAGTTAACAGCGGATCCAGGAAGGTTCGATGATGTTTCCGTCGTGTTTTTAAGTTTTGTAAGTAAATATTTCGACGATGAAGACATGCTCGATCACACAGCAAAATGTATCGTCGATCAGGTAAGTTTTTAACATATAACATCTACCGTTCCACTCTTATGCATATTTTATTTCAGGCGATTGCACACAGTAACTTTGCATATACAGGAGCAAGACTTTCTGTCATGTTAAAAAATAATGGCGCAAC
The DNA here is from genome assembly GCA_961205875.1 of Sialis fuliginosa. Classification (NCBI taxonomy): domain Eukaryota; kingdom Metazoa; phylum Arthropoda; class Insecta; order Megaloptera; family Sialidae; genus Sialis; species Sialis fuliginosa. The sequence goes on along the minus strand of OY540812.1, from coordinate 30,197,155 downwards.
AAATTTCCAGACAAATTTAGTCAGTTACTTTTCGACACTGCCTTTTGACCCCGTCAGTTCGCAGGCAACTAGAAATTACACAATGTTCTTAGGAGAATTAGTATCACAATTTGAAAAGGATCCTGTTTTTCACAAACATCTTCTAAGCGCGTTCAATATGCTGTTGAATAATTCGGAACCTGACGATATTAAATGTCTATGCCAATGTTTAAAGGTAAGTCAATCAAATCAAAATCAAACAGCCATAATAATTATATTAATTAATATAATATAATAATATAATAATTATATGATTATATTCTAGTTAACTGGAAGCCATTTGGAGCGACGCACTTCGTTAAATGATTTGATGCAGCGCATATCGTCCAACATCCACCTCTTCCCGACGTGCAAAGACCTTCTAGCAAGCGTGCAGAACTTGCGGAGCAACAACTGGGGCGTGTCTCTGTCCCCGATAGCGCCTCACGACGTCCCCGCCAACGACAACTCTGTAATATACCCGAGTGAAATCGAACTTTCGGCCGAAGAGAACGCATTTATTATGGAGAACTTCCCCGAATATCAACAGTAAGTTAATTTAGTTTTTATTACGAACTATGGAAATCCAGCACTTAATTTTAACGGCTATAACTTCTAAACAATTCATCAGAACAATTTGAAATTTTAATACAGGATACTAGACTATATAATGTACATTTTAAGATCATTCCAAAGTTTGTGTGATTTATATATAGTTCCAATGTTCTATGTTGTCAAACATGAGTTTGTTTTATTTTCAATATAGATATTTATGTGTGGTAATTTGTCTTTCAGTGATGAAGACGACGATTTATATTGGGACGAAGATCCTGAGAAAGATGAAGAAATGAAGGCAGCATTTAATGAATTTCTCGCAATGAAAAAAAATTGAAAATTTGTGTTTTCTTTTTTTTACTCGAATGGTAAACCTACTTTTATATTAGTTGTGCATATTATATAGATATTTGAATAGTTTTAAGATATATTTTTTATTTATATTTGGTCTCAACACAGCCACGTTCAAATCAAAAACCGCAAATACGGTTTGTTCGGTCAACGCACATGTCGTTTAATCAAGGTCAATTGTTATATATATACATGAATCTATTGTTTTGTATATAATGATGATTATGTCGTTAACCGAACAAACTGGATTTTGTAAATAGTTTCGATAATTCTGCGCTTGATAGCCAAAATTAGGAAAGCCCGTTACAAGTTCATTGACTTACGTTTTGATCTAAATTCCAGCTCTGTTTTTCAAACGTAGCGTTTTTTGTTTTACTCATACCTCATAAAATATTAAGAATATGGAGACAGGAAGTTGTTATATTTGTTAATATCGTTGACGGCTTAAGTAACTTTGAGTATTAAGCACAGATTTAAGTATAAGTCAAAGGATTATTTCTCAAAAAAAAAAAAAAATAGGTCTATATTATACGGTATTTATTTACGTGTCGTTTATAAAAACACAAATTTTATTTATAACATATATTGACGGTGGAATGCTGAAACAAAATAAGCAATGTATATCAAATTTTACAATAGGACGAAAAAATTATATTTTGTTTTGTTTTATCAGCAATTTTTTTATTTTTGTTCTTATATCTGCTAAAATTAGTCGTGTTTGATATTTTTTTAGCTTTATTTAATGAAGTGATACGTAATATCGTCCATTATAGTGCTACGTTGAATGAACCATTTGGTGCGGCTTGAAATGCTGATTTTAACTCAATATCAGCTTATTTAATTTCAGCTTTCTTTCGCCAATATTATATGAAGAAAAACTGGCAAACTTTAAACAAAATACAGTACAACCTCTTGTAAAGTATACTCCCTAAACTAATGTAACTGTCAGATAAGTTTAATTTTTTTTAAATGGAAATATCGCACATATTATTAATGTAAACTAAAAATAGTTAAACTTCTAACAACTTCCCAAATGTGTACGTTTAGAGAAGTTTTACTGTAACATTTACGCTATTAAACGTAAAAACGCAGAAAATAATTAAGTGATATTATCGTAAAGTTATTTTGATAGAATACTACATTAATTATGTTTTAAAGTTTTAGTTTTTTGTAAAAAGTGAATTAGTAACTAACTTTTGATTTAATTATTTCTAAAAAACAATTGGATAATATTTTCATTGTATAAAATATTCATTATTGTCAGTTTTTCTTTCAATTTAGAAAAAAAAGAATAATTTTTTACGTAATGTAGGTTGAATACATTGTTTTGCTTTTTTTTTATATAAAATGCTACAAATAACCGCTTTTAAAAAACTTGCGCATTTATTTTTTATAATTAAAATTAATTTCTACTTCATAAACGTGTGTTTTTTTTATCACTAATTCTAAATAAATTTTACATCGAATATTTCAATAATCGTGAATAAAAAAATATTAATATAAAAACTGCATCAATTTATCCAGTGTTTTGTATCGTGTATTACATCAGACGTATTCATGACTCATTAAAAAAAAACAATAAAAAAAAATTATGCTAAAAATCTATTTTAAAATGTCTAAGCTTGGATAATATTTATGATATGATATGACCTGTACTGTTATTTTTGTTATTTACTTTGCATTATAGAAGATGGTGTGGATTTATAATTATAATTATAAAGTTTTCCTAAATTGTTTTGGAGATAGAAGTTTTGTTTATTAAATATTCAGGTCCTTTAAGATTTGGAATATCCTTTAGCGCTCTTTAAGAATATCTTATACCAAATGTAACGGGTCGAATTTTTTTTTAATAAGTAAAAAAAAAGCGTCACATTATAAGTTAAAATATATTTTTTTAGTATTGTAAATGTCCAAATTAGTCACGTACTATTTTGCGGAAGTTCTTAAATTACAACTTGTTTCGGGTTTGCGAAATTTTTGATTCGGACAGTCGGGTTCTTAAACGTTCTTTCCGAGTAAATATTTTATTCGTAGTTAAAATAATCAAAAGTTGTAATAAATAACTGATAAATTGTCGAAATAATGCATGCAAAATTTATCAAAAAAAATGGTGGACAACAATGCAATAGTAAATATCAATGGTGGAAAGATGAATCCAAATTTACAGGACATAAAAAACGATTTTTGTCAGCAGTTTTTTTATTTTTCTTCTTATATCTATTAAAATTAGTAACGTTTGGAATTTGTTAAGCTTTATTTAATAAATAGTGTGGTTTTACTGTAATATTGTCCATTGTAGAGCTATGTTGAATAAACCATTTGACGCAGTTTAAATTCTGATTTTAATCTCTGATGCTAATGACCCAAAACATTTTTTAATATAAACAAAATTATGATAACTCTTAATATTAACGTAAATAGGTTTGAAGTTTAATAAACAATTAAAATCTTTATTATTAAATACGTTGGATATTTGTTAACCTAAAAATTACTACAGAAATTATTTTACTTAAAAAAAAGGATTACTGAAAGAGACTACCATGTTTTCTATAATTTATATTTTATATTCCTGGTTAACACCAGGTCTAATCTATTTGGTTTTAACTTTCCATTGTTAATATTATTATACTGCATTGTTTAATTGCAGTCTTATCCATTAATGTCCAGCGTCCTATATATAGGACAGCAAGTTTTATGTTCTTTAAAACAAAGGCGAGCATAAAAATTCACTGTTCTATATGTAAGACGCTGTGCGTTAATGAGTTAAGTCAAAGAGTATTTATTATAATAGTAATTATATGATATTTCTGTCAGTCAAATGTATACGAAGGAGTAGAAAATGAAATTATGGTTTAATCTTAATCAATGACGAAGTTTAATTATATAATAAATAATGTTTTAGTATTTAGGATTGCGAATTTTTTTAATGTACATTCTTGGAATTTAATAATTGTGATGAAAGAGTTAAAAAAGTAGATAAATAAAATAGGAAAAAAATGTTTAAGGTGATTGTAGTTGAAATTTAGAAAAATAGAATTTTAATAAATAAATAAAATGGTAATATTTTCTTTTTTTATAGACTATTTCTCTTTTCAGTTTAATGTAGTCTATAATTTAATTAAAAGTAAAATTGAAGAGTGCCAACCCCTCCCCCCCCCCCCAAAAAAATAAAAATAATGCATTTAATTGAATTATAATTGTAGTAAAACAATATAATTCAGAAGAAAGTAATCGTGTTTAATTTTTAACATAAACTATTTATTATTATTAAAAAAACAAAATATGCGTGGATAATTTGGTAAGATTAACTTATGTTAATAATAATAATAATGTGCAGCTGATTATTGAAATCTATGTATCTCTCTCTAGAGCATTTACGAATAAATTTATTATTATTTTTTATTATATAAATATGTATATTTAAAAAAATATATATATTTAGAATTTTATTGAATGTGGCTGTGTCATAAACTGGTTGTACAATTAATATACTGTTTACTGTATATTTGTGAAATAAATATTTCTGCATCCCTGTATACTTGTTTATTTAAATTTCCTTCTAAGATTATACTCCTTCGATTTAGTGATGAAGAAAATGAAGCACAATCACAGACAGTGAAGAATAATTAACAGCTATATGTAGAAGAAAAAACATCTGCCACATGATCTGTCTGCCATTGGTTCACCATTTAATTTTCATACAATTTTATTTAAAAATATTAATTCGACATTTTTCTTAATATGCACCTGTTTTTCTTCTTCGCCATATTGAAGATACGAGAAACTTTGTGATCGTTTTAAAATGAGAGAAAAAATTATTCTCCAATTAAAAAATTTTAACTTTATCTTTCTGTTTCAGGTCAAGACAAACACTTTCCATTCCATGTCTGTCTGTTGAGTGTATACTTGTCACACGCATAACTCGTGAATAGAATGACCAGATTTTAGTTTTTGTAAACCCTAATTTTCACTGCTATATTTTTTTGACCTTTTTTTAAAAAAAACGAAACCTGGAGAAACAGTATACAAACCCTGAGACTCCGGGTAAGAACCTGAGACCTGATCACCCTACTCATGAACCATTTCAAAAAAAAGGGGGAGGGGCAACATCCCAAAATATTAATTTTTTCAAGATATGTCAAGAACGATACTTTACGTGACAATTTTATAGAATCTTTATTGTAGAGCATTCAATTTCTTGTAATATAGGTCTACAACGTTTGTTGTAAAATATTCCTTTAAGGCCTCTATACACCACCCAATCTGCAGTACCCCCACTCTACCTTCCGACAAATTGGGTGGTGTATAGCGAGGCCTCAAAGATTTGTCATTTGTTTTTTTTTTAAATTTATATTTACTTTGAAGTATGGTGACCAGGTCTCAGGTTTTTACCCTGAATCTCAGGGTTTCAATACCATCTCTCTGGGCTCCTGGTGTAGTTATAATTTCTCCGGATTTTCTAATAATTTAACTTGACTGAAATTTATCATTTTCACCTCAATTTTCAGTTTAATTTAATATGTATTCAATTTGACAAATATTATTCTTTTGGCGTAGAGCTTAATTTTTAAAATAACCTGCTTACGAATTAATATTGTTGTGATAAATCAAGGTATATAAAGACATCTTTATATTGGTGATAAACAATGTCATGGTGATAAATATGATTTTTTTTTTAATCTTACTATGGGAAGCAAAGAGGGCAATATGAATTTTTCACACACCATCCCTGATTAAATATTTATGTATTTTTACAATAATAAAATATAAATTTTATTTTAATTGAGAAAATAATTACTCTTCCTCCTACCCCCCCCCCCCCCCCTTCTCGTATCATGTCCAGGTGTTTATCTCAGGGTTTACAGCAGTTTACAGTCACCCTACTTTGACGTATTAAATGTCATTTTGACGTTATAGGATAGTAAGTAGTAGAATAGTGGAATTAGAGTATGTACTCTACCTACCGTTACTGTGTAATAACGGTAGAGTACGCACGCACTCTAGCTCCGTATTCCACTACCTAATGTAATCGAGGCTTTAGGGATCATAAATCATTACCAGGATCATTACATATCCCATTGGGATCTTCGAGCATATACCTACTAGAGGCAGCCTTGCCGCTCGGCCGTGCAAAACAAGCGTGCGAGAGAGAAAGCGCAAATAAGTTTACATCCTTTCTCTCTCGCTCCGCGTGCTGAATTCGGCGAGCGAAAGAGAAAGGTTGTAGACGTATTCGCGCTTTCTCTCTCGCATGCTTGTTCGCACGGCGGACGGAAAGGCTGCCTCTAGTAGGTATCAGTAGGTATATGCTCGAAGATTGGGATCCACAGAATAATAATCATTGAATCCAATTGAATCAGCTCATTTTCAAGATCTAAATGATCCAATTAATCTGATAATTTTTTCCCGTAATGCGTTGAAGATTATTGTTTTTTTTAATACTTTCTTTTGAAATATAATAGTTTATTATTTCCTTAAAATGCCGCCATTCTTTTTGTAGCTTATATTGATAAATTTATAAGTCTATGGATAAATTTGACATCCTTTGCACACTTCACACACGTTTAAAAATGAAAACATATTATATTAACCTATAAATATAATTTCTGTATTTCGTAACATAAAAAAAATAACAAAAATGGTTTTGATGGTACCTTTTTCACCTGCTAGTGGGATTGGAAAATGCTGGGCTAAATCAGCCAAGATTATAAGATTTGCTCGATATGGTTGTACAAATAGGCCTTTCTTTCATATTGTTGTTATGGAGGTATGTAAATGAATTTGATAAATACTAGTAAAATAATTCCCGTTTTTTACAGAGAAGAAAAGCTCAACATCAACCGGTTATTGAACAAGTTGGATCGTATGATTCTCATGAAAATATGTACGGGGAAAAATTAGTTGCGTTGAATTTAGAACGAATAAGGTATTGGTTAGGAAATGGAGCTCATCTTGCAAATCCTGTTGCTGAATTATTAGGTATGTAAAGTAAAAGTAAACTATCTTTATGAGGAATTGAATGTATGTTTAACTGTTGTATATTTTAACAAGTTATAGTTTTAATACAGCGTAAAAATATTTTATAGGATTGTCTGGTTTGTTACCAATTCACCCTAGAACTTATATGACAGCTTGGAGAAATAGACAAAAAAATGAAGAAACAAAAAAAACTGAAGAAAAATCAGAAAATAGTGCTTAGATTTTTTAAATTATATAATTAGTAAATTTGAAGAACGTGGGTGGCCCAACGTCACATTGAATCCCTGTTTTTATACTATATTAATCCCCTTTCGCCCCAATAGATTGTCTTAACCAAGAACAGTTAACACGTATATTATTAGAGTATCAACTACATATGTTTCATTTTAACAGTTGTGATGTTGGTCCACGATACCATTTGTAGATATTTTTGTTATTAAAATATAATTGCATTTATATTTAATTGTGTATTTATCTAGTTTTTCCTTCACTCAAATTCATTCTAAAAAGTAAACTGTTGTGGTCATCGTAAGACTTATAGATTCAAAAATTAAAATATTTGAACCATTTGAACTTTCGGAACTGACGTGAAAATAAATAGTTGACATATTTTGCTAAAAGATGGCGCCACTAATTTTTTAATATATTCATGCAGAAGGTCGTGGTCGGTAATGTATTATTTTTTATTTTGATTAGTAGATGGCGTCATTTTAGTTTACTATTAATTAGTCAATGTAATTAGCACGGGGGTCCAACTCATATCGACTGAGAATGAAGTAATTTTTCTTAATGTAAATGTCACATTTCATTTTTCAGATAGCTAATAGGTGGCAGCACCAGTATTAAAATCAAGATAAAAAAATGTTTATTTTTTATATAGGCAATACTCTTTACATTTAAGTTACTTAAGTAAAAAACTTTGAAAATATGTATCGATAAGTTCAAAGTTTACATGTCCCGAACGTACCGATAATTTACGAAACTCACCGATCGTATTTAAAAATTTTATTTGTTGCAGAAATTGATTCTGTGATTTCTGTGTATATTTATTGTTCTGTGATTCTGTGATGACAAGAAAGTAAAAAGTTACATTTACATTTTGATTTTGAGTTTGGGTATTATAAATGTCTGATAATTTACGTCATTAACAATGTGCAAAAAGTGTAAAATAAATCTGTACAAGTGGTCAAGAATAAAAATGTTATACATTTTCATGCATTTGCTCTTAAATACATATATGGATCTATAATCTATATGTAAGTTTAAATATTGAATTTATTTATTATGTTATTAGTTGTATTGAAATTTAATCTGCTATTTATTTTAATATGAACAATATATTTTTTGTAATGTGAAAAAACAACAAATTAAAATCAAAAAGAACTGATCTGAGAAAAAGAGAGATACGATAATTTATTAGAGTGTTTAAAAAGAAATAGAGTATACGTCTGTATACATTATATTATTTTGTATATTGACGTGAATATACAACAAAATTAGTACAAAATGTATTTATTATTCTGTGGATATAATATTTTTTTACTAACAATGTTTTTTTTAGTTCTTAGATCTTTTGGGCTCGCCTGGTTACAATTTGAAATCGTGATTTAATCAAGTAGTCTACTTTTGAGAACGTTATTTTTATCTAAATGGTTATTTTAAAATCTACATAAAGAAAAAAGCTTTACACAACATCTAGATCCAAACTTATTATTCTGTGAAATGTTAACTGATATATTCATTGTACTATCACTATCAACAATATCTGAAGTACTTGTCATTGCTGATGGTTTGTGTTTGATAGATTTAAACAACAGGAAAAAATCTCCGAAGAGACAAATGTATCTAATTGTAACAACAGATGAATCTGAATATTCTAGGTATGTTATAATATATTCATGTACTATAATATGTATATGTTAATTAACTATGTTTTAATTTTTGTATCAAATTTCAGTTAAACTGAAGAATATGCAGGTACCGACGTCACAACTATCAAAAATCATGTGTTGATGTGTTAGGTAAATTTTTATTTGACAGAAATATTTAACAAATAGTTCATTGCGGCGGAGATTGAATCCCCATTTTTATACTATATTCTCCTTTTGCCCCAATAGATTGTCCTATTCAAGGTCAGTTAACGTGTTTATTATTAGAACATCAACTCTGTTCTGAATAACTATACACGTTTTTTTGATAATTGTGACGTAAGTTTAGCTCAAATTTCAAATACCGAAAGCAGCTATAATTAAATTTCAATTTTATTTTGTATATAAATTCATATCAGTCATCCTTACAGATCTAGTAGGCATCTCGCAATTAAAGTGATCCTTAAAGAATACCATAGGTGTTGTTTTGTGTTACAGCATATTGAAGCGTCTTCAAAAACATGAATTTTCATATTGAAACAGTCACATAGTTGAATATTATTAAAGCATATTGGGCATTATTGGGTCGTTATTGTTATTTGTTAAAATTGACGTGGTGTATGCTTTAAAAACATTCATTTTTGCATTGTCTAAAACAATGATAACAAAATCGAAGCATTCTTTGAATATGCTGCCACAAAAAAATATACAATTTTAGTTGATCTAAAAACATTATTTGAAATTAGATAAAATACATGAAAAGAATAATTTCGGAATTTTATCAATATATTTTTGTTCTTATTGCAGGAGAACTATTAACTTGGGAAATCAATAGAATACTGTATCGGACAACAAGAATTTTGAGTAAACTCCAATATCAAGACAAGACCTAGTATGTGCACATATATCGATGCTTGTTACAATAATTAGTACGTTTTATTTTCTCATGATATTTTTCCACGAAAAGTAGCACATTTTATTTTCCACTACAGAAACTAGCATTTATGATTACTAGATGCAAATTTCAAACGTTCTAGTTTTTATAAGAAGTTTTAATATGATAGTTTTCATAAAAAAATCAAAACATGCTAGTCTTCATAACGAGTGTCGATATCTTATACCAAAAATACAAATTATAACAAAAACTTGAAATTTGGGTTGCGGCCACACCTACTGCTCATACGAGTAGTATTTTCTTCAAGTACATAGCGTAATACTATATGTTCGAGCAATAGGTGTGATCACAGTTTATGTAAAATAAATGATATCAATAATTAAAATGTTATATTATTGATAACATTATAGTCGCTGAATTTGCTATGTTCAGAAAGTGCAATTTTCAAAATTTTGAATTTTAATGCCAAGTGATACATTTCTCAATACTGCCTTCATGTACCTCTCAAATCCATTTTCTAATATTTAATATAAAACCGGTTTTGCTAAATCATTTTGTACTCTTACTGTTAGAAAAATATGACAAGTATAATCAGTGTTTTGTAATTAATTTTAAATTTGGCAAGTGCAGCAACAATATTTGATTAATGTAGTATATTGATTTGCTAATTTTTATTTTATTAATTACTAACATTAAACTTATAATTTATTTAGTCTTTCTCTTATGATTAATTAATGTAAAAGGTTTCTTGAGTAACTTCGAGAGCAAAGATTTTAAGAAAAAATGTTTTTTTGATTGAATCGGCTAACTTAATTAAATCTCAAATTAAAAATTATTATTATTAAAAATGATATTACATATTTGAATATGTATTATTGATGACTTATCTACATATGCGCTTATGTAGTTGCCTATATTGAAATTCTAAAAAGATTTTAAATTAATTTTTGGTTTTTATATTTATAGCTTTATTGTTTTTTGGTTTTATATAAACACAATGTAATTGTAATTATAAAAAATATTAATTGTAAAAAAATCAATATAGAGTATATAATATACATATAAATGCTTATTCTAAAAGAAAGTTAAAAGACTAGAAAAAAATCACTGTTAGTAAATAATTTATAACATTGTTTACATAATAATAACTAGCAAATGTAAATTATTAAATACCAGAAATATTATTAAGTTATTAAATTAAATATATCTAATAAAAAAACTATTAAGTTAGTACTAAATTTGTATGAATATTAAAAGCTTACTTTAAAATTTTGTATTAATTAAATATTCTAAATATTATTTAAAATATGGGTAAATCTTACAATTACTGCAAATAATTCTTTTTAAAATAATCTATCTATTTGATGTTTGCATACTTACTCGAAACATATGTTAATAAATACATTTTTAATAAATACTGTTATGTTTTATTTTAATTATTTTTATTACAGATTTGCAGTTTAGATGCAAAATATTGTGATTTCAATAAATTATATCTTGAGTGGGTGATATATTTTATTGAAGTTACAATATTTTGCATCTAAACTTTTGAATTTTAAATATGTATTATATTGAAATGAAAGTATATTTAAATTTCGCGCCTCGAATATTAGAGATTTTTCAGATAGCAAGTAGATGGCAGCACAAGTGGCTTGTCAAAATATTTTAACCAAGAGTTGAACCCCCGTGGTAATTAGTAACAATTATTAATACATATTTTATTATGTCATATTATGATACTTTCTCAGAATAATTAGAATGTTGACACCCCCTTTAAAATAAATATTACGTCCGAATTCAAAGTGTCCGATTTACTAATGAAATTACATTAACAAAATTTACGAATATTAAATTCATCTGTCGGTTCAAATTAACAGCAATTTTCTTCAGAAAACTGAAAAATAACCAGAAAATGGTTTTAGGTACGACCACAGGTACGACTAGTAAATTGCATTCGTGAACTTGAACAGGAATTAATAATTAATTACACTGCATGACTTCCGGTAATATGACCTAGTGACAATTGCGCATGCGCATGCCGGTGTCAGAATTAGACCAAAACGACGTCGTCCGTATGGCGTCGCAACCGAACCACGGCGCTTTCAGTCAGTGCTTGTTGTGCTGTTGTGTTGGTAGTATTGTGTGAATAGCCTACTTGAAACGTAATAATAAATATATGTCTACTTAGAATTCATTTGTTTTTGTTTTTATTTTTAAAAATATTTGGACCTTTTGATTTTTTTGTTGGTATATGTGTTATATAAATATATGTATAGAATGGATTCATTTTTATTGATAAATTATTTAAATATCAATTTATATAAACAAAATATATAATGAACAATAACAACAGTGTCAAATAATAATTGCTAAATTATCTCAAATAATTTTTTTTTAAATAATTATATTTATATAAACTTGATAACAATTTATTGTTACGTGCAATCATGTCATTTTTATTATAGGTGATATTTTTATCGTTTTATACTCGTAAATTAAAACGAATTACATATTATTATTTAATTTATTAATTATTTTTACTTTTACAAACATGTAAAAAATAATAATATTATATTATATTATATATTTTATTAAAATATATTTTTTAAATATATCATTCGTAATTCAAGATATAAAAATACGTATTATTAGAATTTCTTTAGCTATTTTTAAATGGTATAAAAATACTTTCTTATTTTCTTTATAAGATTTTACGTGGATATCTTCATTGGTGTTATTTATCTACTTATGTTTTTTTTTTTATAATTTAAAAAATTAAATTATATTTTAATTACTTTTAACATAAAATTTTACCAAGGACCGGTTTTAGGAGTTTGCAGGCTGGGCACTGCACACGATCTCGCGGGTAGACCGCCCCCGCGCAGCTGATGTTTTTTATAATAATAAATTAAAAATTAAATTATCAGCCTAATTTTTATTATTTACATTTTTTTAAATCTATATACTTTAAGGTAGTACCATCGCCAAATGGGTTTTCTTAGGATTTTTTTAAAATTTGGACAAATTAATCTTCAAATAAATCTGCATCGATTGGTGCAAAATGAAATTTATGAACAATATAGTTCCGGAGATATTAAATTCTAAAAATTGAGTTTTTGAGACTTTTATACATTGCGCTATACGGGGAACCAAAAGATTTACCCACATACCTATATAATTTTATCTCAGAAACTTTTCTTACGATTTAAAAAAAAACTAAAGTAACATAGTAACATTCAATAGCAACTAAGCAATTTTTTAACAATGAAAGCATCCACACTATATGGGTATCGTGCCGGTCTCGGTCCAGTCACACTTCAATACAGTATTTACTATTCTGAATATTTGACTGGAGCGAGACCGGATCGTTTATTATAATTTGTTGTATTTTTCCGACTTATTTTATTTTATATCAGTAAAAATCTAAATCAGTAGTTCTTTAGATGAAAAATATCAATAAAAAATCTTATAAGGGTATATTTTATTTATTTATAAATTTATTTCAGGATTTAATATTTTAAAAACTGCTACAAATTAAATTGTGTTAATTATTTTGTTTGAGCAGTCAAACAATAAATCATTTTTAATTTGAATTAAAAAGTGATTAAGTAAAGTGATTTAAATATATTATAAATAACCAGCTGAATTGAATTTGTTGTAAAATTATGTGAGGGAGCCAGATTGAGTTAAATTTATAAATGCTTGTTAACTCTTTTGTTGTGGTGACATTATTTAAGTTATTTAAGTGAATATATATATAAACACTACATTCAAGAATGCCTAGCATGTCGGCCACCCACGGGGGGATGCTGTATTATGTCGTCAAAGTGAATAGACAGGAGGAAAATGGGTAAGAAATAAATATTAGAATAAAATAACATCTGCTAAGTGATTTTGCTAAATTCTGCAAAAAATTTTTTTTTGGATTCTTATAAGGGGATACTTAACTACAAAAGTTGTAGGAACCTTTTTTATAGATAATTTAACGCTCTACAAGTAAGATCCCGTACAATTTTCACGTAAAATCCGTCGTTTTTGAGATATTTTGATTTAAAAAAAATTACAAATTTGGGATTCCACTTCTCGCTCCTGCACACGATTTTGATGATTTTTATATAGGGCCATCTACTAGCCAGACCCAACTAGCAAACCAATTTGTATAAATAATGGTTCAATGCTTTATGGGTTATGTATGGGACAAGGATTCAGATTCAGACACGGGACGAAAAGTATATGTCTTGATCTGAAATGGAATGATCAATTTTAAATCGGGGAACAATTTTTTTCTGCTTTGATAAATGATCACATAGCTTCCCCTTTCCTTCAAATATGGCGAGGAAGCAAAATTTCCAAAAATGAATAATAGATTTTTGGTCGATTATATCGAAATGCGTTATATCGAGGTTTTACTGTGTTTGCTAAAAAAAAACTGAAAGGGATCGATTAATTTTATTTAAAAATATATAAGAGCAAGTTTTCGGTTTTTATTTTTATTAATGGGCTTGTTTTTTGTAATTCTCATGAACTCATGTTACTAATAAAACAAGTCTTTATTTAATCAATTTAATTACCAAAGTCTGCAAATATAGTTTTTTTTTTTTAATTATAGCCTTTTATTTTGTTTACGTATTTTCTCCAGTAATGGCAAAGGTAAAACCAGTAATGAGCACGCAGTGATAGACAGTTGCTAATGATTACAAAATGATAAGTATGTATGTATACTACGACATAAAAGATATAAAAAAAGAATCGTCAAAGAAACAATGTAAAGCAGTTGTTATGATAATATAATAATTAGTAAATAAATTATACTAATCATTAGTTTAAATGTCCACCATTTTGACACCTATTGGCCGATTGTCATCAAATAACACTGTAAGACAGTTAAATGTATGCAGATTAATATTCAGTAATTGTAGTAAAAAAATATCAGCACATATGTATTTCTAATTCAGAACATTTAATTAAAAATTTGCTATTACTGGGGTCCTTGTCAAGACTGGTGCCACTACCTTAATATGCTAAACAATATTGCAGACAGAAAAAAAAATCAAATACAAACTTAAATATCCATAATAAGTTCAAAGACATTCGAAATTTTTTGTACATAATTTTTCTACGAAAAAATAATTATTATGTCAAACTGAAGGATACATTTTTTTGTTGACGTTACGCTTCCTAAAACAATTATTATAGGTACCTACATGTTATTAGATCCGCCACTGTTTGTTTTGTTTTATGTATGATGTGTGTGTGTGTGTGTAAAGAAAACATAGGTGCGCCTAAATGCACATGACACAATGGCCAAATACGTTATATAAAACGAGATTCAACTGATTTACCGTATCTAGTAATAACAAAAAAATAGTTTTATATGGACAACACACAACCATCTGTGGTTTATACAGGCTCATAAAAAACGTTTATTCCGCATTGTACATCACATAAAAAATAGTTTCAACCCCCATACTCTATACTATAATAAATATCGTAAAAATTTCAGCGCTTACTTTTTACATTTTTAAAATTTGTTAATTTTAAAAATTAAGGCTAAGCCACCAGACAAGAACCAAATTCAGATTTGATATTATCGATGCAATTAATAGTAAAAGATATATTAAGACAGTGGCGTAGTACGAACAAAATTCGGTGGGGGGGGGGGGGGAGGATAAACAAATATGAGTTAAATTTTTTAATGGTGTTTTGAACTGCAAACAAAGTTTTTTTAGAACACTGAATATTTCGAGGGGGGTTCGTCCTTTAAATGTTCATTAAGAGATTGCACTTCTTTATCCTCGGCAGGGGCGCATACAGTCTTTTTAGGGGTGGTCCAAAAACAATTTTTTTCAACAATTTGGATACCTCCCATTTATTTTTTGTTATTTTTTTATTATTATCTTAAGATTACTCATATGTGCGCTAAATATCACATTAGTTTTTATTTTTTCGGTTTTAACCTTTTTAAATGGCATAACTTGTACTATTCAATCTTTATTTTTTACCCAAAGTTACTTTATTTAAGTTTGCAAAGTTATTTTGGTCACCGAGAACATACATTGTTTGCTAGTGTTTATCATTTATTTCTACTTTATAATTACATATTCTACTATTTTCCAAACATGTTAATTCCTAATTTACTTTACTGTTACTTTTTACTGCAATCACTTACCGCGGATAATAGTTAAAACGTAAACTATTTTTACATTTCCACTATTGAGATTTTTTACTTCTTATGGTTAAATTACAAATATTCGCCTTAAAGCGCTGGAACTAGGGTGACCAGGTCTCCGGTTTTGACCCGGAGTCTCAGGGTTTGCACACTGGATCTCCGGGCTCAGGGTTTGGGTGCAATTTCTCCGGGGTTTGCAAAAAATGACGACTAAAAAAAAGGTCGAGCAGGAGACATAACAGTGCAGATTATGGTAACAAATTTTATGAAAAAAAAGAATAAAAAAAAGATAAGATAAAATAAAAAAGGGGTCTTCATTTACATCTCAGGGTTTAACAAAACTAAAATCTGGTCACCCTAGCTGGAACTTAACAAAAACGGAGACCGTTACTGTATCATTTGCATAAAATCAAAACAGATTTCCAGCGCTGGACGGACAGCGTTTTTAGGGTTCCGTAGAAAACTACGAACCTTTATAGTTGTGCCATGTCCGTCCGCCCGTCCTCAAATGCGTGCCCAACACGCACTTGGTCGTTTTATTTATAGAAAAGTATATACATCATTAAACATAATAGTTCGACTCATTTGAAATAAAAATCAAATTCATAATAATATGACCTATTGAAAATGGTCTACGCATGTAACATATATGCCGTGACAATAATAGGCGCGCCTAACGGAGGGTTAAAAAGGTCCGATTAATTTAATTAATTCTACGTAATTGAATAAAGTTTCGTTGTAAAATATCGAGAGAATGATAAAAGCTAGTCGCGTTCTAAAAACCAATATCCATTAAAGTTAAAGGTCAGCTGTAGCAAGTTAGAAATGTATTCAATCTACTTTACGAGCATCGCACATGTCTTGATTGCAATTTGTTTTTCATCAACATTCCGAAAGGTTTCTTCGAATATGCGTGTATACATGGAAAACAGCTGGAAGCAGTCATGATATATAACAATTATCACCAACGCGCTAATGCAGTAGTTCTTAACATTTAAATTATAACTGCAATCTGCAATGCATCATGCTTGTTTTTGTTTTTATACATAAGAAATGCGTCCTCGTGCTAAATCTTGTAAGCTACTGGCACCAGTCTTGGATCATACCCCAGTGTTGGATACTAGTTTAGTTAAATTAAATTAGAAATGTTTGTTGATATTTGACTACTGTCATTACTGAATCGTAATCTAAATACCAGAGGTTCCCGAACTTTTTAAACTCGAAGTGCCTTTTTTGAGCTTTCCATACTTATATATAATATAATAGCAGTGCCCACGCGGCTTCGCTCGCGTAGACTACGGAATTATTGTTTAGGATTTTTGAAAAATATAGTTTAATTAATTAAATACAGACACGATTAGTTATTATGGCAATAATAACTTATCAATACCTAAATAACAGTGGCGTAGGAACGGGGGGGGGGTGGGGTCGAACCCCCCCCCCGAAATATTAAATGTTCTTAAAATATGTGAAATTATTACTATAACTTTGAATTGAATGACCTGTTTTTTTTATTATACCCCCCCCCCCTAAATATTCAATGTTCTTAAAATATACAAAATTATTACTATAATTTTGAATTGAATGACCTTTTTTTTTTGATCATATAGTTAACTGTACTAAAAAAAAAACAAATCGATACGGCTTACACCCAGAAGCCAAGATCCATATCAAGATCACCGCGGAAGCCTCAAGACTTGTATTATATCTGATGTTCAAAATAAAACGTTAAGATTTTTTTCTCTTTTATAAGTGGGAATTTTTTATGTTTTGTTTCAATATTTTTTTTTTAAACATTTGTCTGAAAAAAATATAAAAACAGTAAATAGTTTAACCTTCAGCTTCGGCAAAATCTTCGGCCTGATTTTGGCCGAAGGTGACCGAAGTCGAATGGTCGGTCGGACACTAGTGCTTATTACTGCTTATATGTGAATCAACTCCAGAAATACAGATCTGTAATCATTTTACCCGACGTTCAAATAAAAAAAATGAGTTTTATGTTCTGTGACGCATTTTTACCCCCGCCCCTCCCCGTCCATCTTAAGGAAAAAATAGAAAAAATATCTGTTAGTGCATAATGAGGGATATTTATGAGAATTTCCTTTAAACTTTTTTAAAAATTCACTTTTTTGATAAAATTTCCGTAATTTTAGACCTAATGCGAAATCTTCAGATATTTATTGACTGATTTCAAAACAATGTTTTCTTTATGTATGTATTAATGAGAAGGAACTATTACGTTTCGATCCGCGAAAGTTTCCTTAATTTAACCCACCATACTACATACATATATGCAAATCCACTATAGAAATAGAGGTCAGTAAACATATTTAATTTTACCCGTCCACCCAAAGTAGGAATTTGAAAAAAATATATGTGTTTGTGTATAATAAGGGGTATTTATGAAAAAAATTTCGTAGGTGTCCCAGGCCATTTAAGCAAAAAAAATGTTTTTGACAATTTTGAAATCGAAAATTTCTACGTATTTTTGATGGGAGATTTTTCAAAAAAATTGATATGATACTACTAAGGTATAGCTACAACATATATCGCAAATATCGACATTTATAAAGTAATTACAGCGAAATTTTTTTTTTTGAAATTACATTTTTCATAATTCCCGGAAAATTAGTGGGCGCAGGGGCCCAAAAATTTGTAGAAGAGTACCTTTTAGTCATACCTTTTTATAAAAAAAATATCGACCCCACTTTCCCCGGGGGCAGATCGCCCATGCTTACCCTGCCATGCTCTTTATCCATTTATTATTTAAGTATTCATTAACATTCAATTAATGGGATGTATGAGCCTGCAGATTCGTAGCACCCCTGTAAAGACACCGCGGCTCCCCAGGGCGCTGCAGTGCACACTTTGGGAACCTCTGTTATAGACACTTAACTGTAAAACAGTTTAATTTGATGACAATCGGTCAATGAAATTCAAAATGGTGGACATTTAAACTAATTATTAGTGTAATCTATTTATTAATTATTATATTATCAAAGCATCTGCTTTATATTGGGTGCGTTTGAAAAGTCAGCAGTCAATTATGTTGAGTATGCTGACAGTCAACTGCTTCAAATTCTCTAAACCGTGAGCTTACAGTCATAGTATCACAAAAAACATAAATATTACCATTAACATTTCTACTAACGAGCCTGTTATTTATAATAACGAAATCCTTTAAAAAAATTGGTTTGTTCATTTTTTTCGACAAGAACGACTCAGAAAACGCAAAAATAATTTACCGAACCAAAAAGTTTTGACGTCTAAATATGAACAAGACCGGAAAAACGGTTAGATGGATCAATTTCAAAATTTACAGGACTGTTGGGGGTATATTAAGCTGTAAAAATACCTGGCAACATTACTTTTCCCATCAATATTTGTAAAGTAGCGATAGATTTACTAAAAGACCATAAATGGTAATTTTTTTGTACTTTTTCAAACTAATGGTGAGGGTAAAAAAAATTTTTTTCTAATAAAGTCATGAAAGGGTCTTGTAGGAAATTTATTCAAGTTTTTAAAACTGCCATTAAATTTACTGTTTAATCATTAGTTGCTGATATATTGATGATCGAAGACAAAAGAATCATTTTTCATTTAGTGTTCTAAAAAACGTATATTTTGAGAAAACATGTAACTCATATGTATCTATCCCCCCCGAAAATTATTCTTACTACGCCACTGAATTAACTCTCCCCCTCCCACTTCGTACGTGCCCCTAAAAGTACGCCGGTAAACTCTCAAAAGGGATACATATGTACATGGCGATTCTTATTTTGGTAAACACTGTATAGATCCTTAATTTTTCTTTAAAAAAGTATTTACAACCATACGCGCTGAATTTTAATTTTACCGATGGAGGCGGAATTTTATATAACATACTTTTCACAGATTGAAATTTTAATTATTTTTCGCGGAGTTATTTTATAAAACAAACAAAAAAATGTATTTTTTTGCAAATTTGGAAAGGGTACACGTGGTAAAAATATTATTTTAAACAAAATCTGTTTATATTATTTAAAAGCGTAGAATTTCAGCTTCCAAGTTTTTTTTTTAATCTAATTTAAAAAAAAATTCACATTTAATGTAAGTAAAATTGTCATTTTAACTTTGCAAGCTTTTAACCTATTTTAAAAAGGGTTAAAAAATCTACGTATATTTGTTAAAAAAGTGTGGAAAGCTTGAATATATTAAGATACGTTTATTTATTTTTAAAAATATATTTTTGTATATGTATTTTTCTACTTGATTTTTCAGCAAAAGGATGTATATTTTTTATAATTCAGTTTATATATAACGAAAATTGCATTGTAGCAAGAACAAAAAGTCATTCTACATATATAAGAATGAGAATTGCCCTTGGGGGGAGGGGAATCGTCCCCTTTTGTAATAAAATGTTCCCTTCCAAAGATATATCTGTTTTTGTTTTACTGATAATAACAGTTAAAACGTTTAATTTGATGTCCTAATTTTATAAAATTATTTTTACCCAAAGTTCTTGTATAGAACAAAATACATTTTAATATTTAATATCTCTAACAAATTCAATACATATATTATGTGTAGTCTATATTATAGTTTAATATGTTTTCAGTGGAGTACCGGGTTTAGAGAATCCTTTTCGTCCTGGAGGACAGCTGAGTCGCGAGGCAGAACAAATGGTCGAGCTGATAAAGGAGGGCAAACCAATAACGCCTAGCTCGTCGGGGATACCGGAAGTAGACACGTCCCCGGAAGTCACAATACAGTCGTCTTCTGTTGTCGATAGTTGCAATGCGACGCCCGTCAAGTAGGTTATAACGTCAGGATCCGTTTATAAACGGTCCGATAACACTGGCCGACAAAAAAAATATTTTTGTTTGCTGCAGGGTATACAACAACTTTATTAGGGTAATTTGAGACGCTGAATCCAAAAATGACCACCATTTTGCTCATTCAGCTCTTGTATTTGCGATATTGCAAAAAAAACGTATTTTTCGCAGGGCCGTGACTAGAGGCTCGGGGGCCCCGGGGCAGTAGGTGATTGAGGGGCCCCCCTTATAAAATTTTGTTTGAACAATTTTGAAGTATATGACTATTTTCGAAAAAATAAGTTTTTCAATAAAAATGTGAATGCTTTCAAATTTTAATTATTAATATTTTTTGTAAACAATGAAAACTACACCAGTAAATAATTTTTTTGAAAAAAACAAACAATAATTTCATAAAACTCGATTTATAGTGCAGTCATATTAGCGAAATTTTTTGTACCTTGTTGAAAAAACGACCATTTTTATGGTTTTTTGTGTATGATTTTTTTTAAATATCTCCTATTCTATTGGCAGGATTGCAAAAATAAAAAAAATAATTTAAAATTCATGTTATGAATTTCCCTATAAAACTAAATTTTTAAAAATCTTATAATTTTATTACAGAACGACCAATAAAATCGATTTTAGTAAAATTTTGGGGAAAGATATTCCTTATGATTATAAATATGTAAGTGTGACAAGTTCCAAATCAAAATGGCTAAAAACACATTTAAAAATAAAAATCGACTCGTTGATATCTTGTGAGCAACAAATGGTACAGGGACATTCTTTTTTTGTAGATTTTTTATGTACTATGCGATGGCGCTAAAGATAATTCTATAAATGTATTAAACATTTTTTTTTTGAGTTTTTGTTTTTGAAAAATTTTCTCCGAGTTGAATCAAAATGAGTTAAACTGAAAACTTTTAAAAAATACCTTCCTTTTTCGGGGGCCCCGGGGCACAGCCCCGACTACCCCGGTGGTAGTTACGGCCCTGATTTTTCGATATGCAAACATTTGTACTTATATATTTTTTTAATCAAATACTTCAACTAATGATCATTCATAATGTAGCTATGGGTCCTAATTGAACTAACAAAACTTTGAATTATACACATTCATAAAGTTATTTTACTATTATTTATCCTAGCAATTGTGCAAAAATCAACCGGTTATTTATAAATTACATAACATCATGAATTTGATCTGTTGAGGGTGAAGGTCTCGCTAAATGCCCCAATATTTTTGTAGGTCAATGTATTTCCCGATGTTTGCATTATAAAATTTTGTAATACAAGTAAAAAATAAAGGGTTATTTGTAAATTTTCTATAACTATCGTTAAATTAACATGTTTGACGCATGCCACATCAAAAACGCCCCAATTCTCAGAAGAAAAAATAATCTCACAAAACTGGCAAACATAATAGTTGTTTTCAAAATAATATTAAATAAATAAAAATTTATTCATTATTCTGTTCACAGAATTTATTTAATTAACAAATCATACACATACGCCAGGAGTGGAAATGACCGTAACTACCAATTTTGACAAGCGCGGTTGATTTTAGTACCATATCGTCAATTTTCATACGATTGCGTTAAAATTTTAACACAATAAGGAAGATAGATAAAGCTACAAATTTAGTAAATTTCATTAAAATTGGACAAAAATTGTATGTGTAACAGTCAGTGGCGTAGGAACGGGGGGGGGGGGGGTCGGACCCCCCCCCCCCCCGAAATATTTAATGTTCTTAAAATATATGAAATTATCATTACAATTTTGAATGGAATGACCTTTTTTGTGATTATAACCCCCCCCCACCCCCCACCCCGAAATATTTAATGTTCTTAAAATATGTGAAATAATTATAATAATTTTGAATTGAACGACTTTTTTTTTCGATCATATAGTTAATTAACTGCACTTACAAGGGGGAGCAACAGCACGGTTAATGAGAATTTCAATGCGCTTGTGATATGTCAAACTAGAGCAAAAATAAAAAGACACGTGTCCAACAATTTGATCTCATAGGCCTTAATTACAAAGATAATTAACTTTGAAAATTTGTGTATTCAATATAACCGTGTATTATGTTCGCTCGAAATATAAGGTGTTGGCCCTACGGTCAACGTGCTGGCGTCTCGCCTGGTTTTAAGATTTTGATTTTAATTTTTATTTACAATTATTTTTTATTTTTTTGTACACATTACCTCTCCCACTTGCGTAAAAATCGATAAATTAGACATAAATAAAACATATATTATTATTGACAATAGATGTTTGTGGTTTCTTTCAAGTTTGTTTTTTATTAAAACTTTTCAATTTATTAATTAAAAACTAATGAGTTGTGTCAATAATAAATTAAATTTACTTTAAAACAAATTAATAATTATGTACTGGCGTATATATCAATATTTTCATTGTCTATAATAATATATGTTTTATTTATGTCTAATTTTTACGCAAGTGGGAGAGGTAATGTGTACAAAAAAATAAAAATAATTGTAAATAAAAATTATCCATAACCATCGTTTTCCAGCGCGTTGACCGTAGGGCCAACACACTTATATTTCGAGCGAACATAATACACGGTTATATTGAATACACAAATTTTCAAAGTTAATTATCTTTGTAATTAAGGCCTATGAGATCAAATTGTTGGACACGTGTCTTTTTAATTTGCTCTAGTTTGACATACCACAAACTCATTGAAATTCTCATTAACCGTGCTGTTGCTCCCCCTTGTTAGTTATATATAACTAAAAAAAAAGGTTTTCAATAACTACGTATTAATTAATTTTCAATTGTGTGACCTTTTTTTTTTAGTCATAAGATTCGAAATAAAATATTTTAGATCATTCGATTAAAAATTATAATAATAATTTCACATATTTTGGGAGCCTCAAGCTTAACCCCCGCGGAAAATTTTTCTTACTACGCCACTGGTAACAGTACTGTGAATTTTGAAAAGTGCCGAATTTTGTCTACCCTGCAGCAAAATGGTTGTTGAATGTTCGAAGATATTATATAAATATTCTGAATCGTATTATTATTTTTTACAGAAAACAAATTTCCAACGGTTCTAACGCCGTCCCTCTCTCTCCAGGACCTATCGACATAAAACGTACTACAGTCGAACCACCGGCAGACGCGACGCAAGTCGAACACGTCGTCATAAAGAAAAAACAAAAATGTTGTACTATACAGTAATTATTTTATCAAAGTCACAAATTATTTAAATTAAAATACGCATTTTCTATAGTTTTTATTTATTATACAAATAGGGTGACCAGGTCTCAGGTTTTGACCCGGAGTCTACTGGTTCTCCGGGCTCAGGGTTTCGGTGCAATTTCTACGGGTTTTGCAAAAAATGATGACGACCAAAAAAAAGGTCGTAAAAATAGAGCAGGGGGAGCAGATTAGGATAATAAATTTTCTGAAAATAAAAATAAAAAGGATAAAATAAAATAAAAAAGGGGTCTCCATTTACATGTCAGGGTTTACAGAAACTAAAATCTGGTTACCTTATATACAAATCGATTTTGTAATAGGTATACTAATTACGTATATCAGAGACAGATTGAGGACGAATTTAAGTCCAGAATTTTATAAAAAATGATCCATTTACTGAAAAAATATTTTTATAAATTATTAAAAAAGGGAAATTGTCTATTTTAAGTACATTTAATTCCTCCCCTCCAAATAAATTTAATACCGACCTTTTAAAAATGTTTCATCACGTTGTACCTATATACTCGTACGTGCCTTTTTCTGAGCATGCATGCTAGAAATGAATACGATTTCTATCTGTAAAATAAATAATTTGAATTCTTTCTGCATGACTATAGTATAGTTATATTATGTATGTATACGTCAGTGGCGTAACCAGTTTTTTTTTGGGTTGTAAATTTTATTATATTATCTACATATATAAATCAGTGCTTCCGAAACTCCGGTATACTTCACTTTTGATAAAACTCATTACAATAAGGTATCTTTTTATGCGGTAGATACGTTCCACAGAAAACCGCATATTGATTTTACACGATTCAATTTAAGGGGATTTCCCTATGCATTTGATTTTTTTCATATATTTTCAATTTTCAATAATGTTTTATTTGTAAAAATTTCTTTTTACGATTTTTGAGCCTTCGGAACCAATCCCCAGTTTTTTTATGTATATCATATATTTTTTTACACGGTAATAGGCTGTACCATTGAGTAAAAAATAAGCTGTACGTATCTACCGTGCAAAAACAGAATTGGGTGTACTAAATGGACTAATAGAGGATTGCATATAAAGCAAAAATAATCGCACTGTTATGTTAGTTAATCGGCTGTTTTCAAACCATGATTAATCACAATTAGTGAACTGACGATTCATAAAGTCTTAGCAAATAAGACAGCGCTATAACGTCGTCGCGTCTACCTTGAAAATTCAAATCGTGTAAATGAATAAGGCGGCTATTACACTATCAAAGAAATATGATAAAATTTCTTTGATCAAAGAAATATGACAGTGTAATAAGTCAACTTTTATAATATTTACTTTCATAATATTTCTATGATCATAGTTAATGACAGTCTCTTATATTTGATCAAAGTTTTTTGAGGTCAAAAACAAAATGGCGACTACCAGATTATCACTGACAGTTACAGTTACATAATTATTAATATATGAAAATCAACAAAATCCAGTATTATATGATAATCTACTTAATGATTATGAAAACCACAATACACGGTTGTAAATTCAAACCTCGATCGCGTCAATTGACGAACATCCACGCATTGATAATAAAAATGCACCAAAAAAGAAGAATCTCTAGATAATATTGAGAAAATATTATCAAATATTTTATGTAGTGTAATAGAACAAAATCTCATATTTTATCAATGAAATATGATCAAATCTTTGTCAAAGATCTTTGGCATATTTATTTGATAGTGTAATAGCCGCCTAAGGTTGCGGTTAAAGTGCCAGCCTTATTCATTTACACGGCTTTAACTTTCAAGGTTGATGCGATAACGTTACAGCGCTGACTTATTTACCAAGTGATAAGTAGTCAAAAACGTTCAGATTTAAAAAAATTTTAGTCGATTTTGTTTTATTTTTTAATATTTTTCAAAATTTTAAGTTCTCTATTTATTCAAATTAAAATTGAAAAATTTGGTGCTTACTAAACGGACGATTAACTATTTAATCGTGATTAATTTTAATTTATTCAGCCCAAGGTAAATATTTTAGTATTTTTATTAATTAAATGTTAGCTAAGAAAAGGAAGTCAAGAAAGGAAGAAAGAAGAAGTTCTAGAGAAGTATCTAGTTTTTAGGTACAAAAAATACGTGATGTTTATGTTTTTAAACGATTGAAATTTTATACAAATTTCAAAAAACGTACAATATTTTCAAATAAATTGCCAGCACAAAAAATTAGTTCAATAATTGGTTAAGTAAAAATTATTTTTAAAATTTATACGACTTTTACAACTACTTTTTCATACAAGAGAATTTAATACAATTTTAAAATTAACATATCTATATTTAAGTACCTATATATAAGCACTGAATAATTAAAATAATGCAGCTTAAGTATACGTGCAATAATACTAATGTCCGGTATTATAAAGAAAATGAATAAAATGTTTTAGCCTTTAGCTAAGAAACACTTTCAACGGGGTATCAAACTTATATGCCATTTATATATGTTTGAGCGCATGTGCGGCAAGTAAAAAACAATGGTATTAAAACAGCGGTGATTATATTAATAAATTAAGTACCACTGTTCTAAATTCTAAATTACAAAATAAATCTCATAAAATTAATACCCGTTCAAAGTGCTTGTAATCTAATAAATTTTATTCGATTTTTTATAATATAATTTATAATATGTGTCTATATATGTAATATGTATACATATACATATATAGTTATCATTCGTTATTCGCAGGTGTTACGTTTACGAAAAATGTCGCGTATAACGAATTCGCAAATTGCGAGGAATGAAAATTAAAATGTAATTCTCGAAAAATGTATCCACAAATGATCAAAAGCCGCGAAGAACGATGGATTACTGTATTATTTAAAGCACACTTCATAATTTAGTATAATGTAATTTATTTATAAAATTAATATTAATGTCTACATTACATAATTACAAATATATCTTAGATTAAAATAGAAAAAATATCAGACGCTTGCATTAAAAAAAATTTCAGCCAATTTTATACAATTTTATTGTTTTTTACAATAACCAGCAGTCTCACCCCTCCATTAAAAAAATCTGCGGATGCCACTGATTAAGAGAATACTGAACTTAATTTTCGAATACCCCTTTGTTTTTTTTACGGACGCCATTGATTAATTAAGAATTTCCGAGCGGTCCATCATAAATTGAATTGACTTGATTTAAATTTCTAAGTTGGCGCCTGTGGATTTTTATAAAACGTGTTCAAAACTTTATTTTTAATAAATGGGCAAAATATTGACGCTTGAAGATAAATTTTGTAATAAGTTGCTTCAGTATATAATATGCTGCAATAGTTCTATAAATTATAAATGAGTCATACAACGAATGACTTCATGACCTTGGTGTCAAATGTTATGTATTGCTGTATTTTGTGGACATTTACTGCATTTGTTGGGATGGAAATGAAAATTACACAATGGCTGCTAAAACTAGAAACAAGGTTATTCTTGATGTTTAAAAAAAATTAATGTCACCCAAATAATTAATTATAATCTTTTGGTGCAATAAGTAATAATAATAAAAAAAACATTTTAAGATTAATTCTATTAGGTATATATCTGAAAATATACTTAGAAATGTTGAAAAAAATTATAAGTAATAATATACTGTTACTAAAATGTTTTAAAATAACTCAATATTTTAATAAATAAATGCCTAAATAATTTTAATAGAGGTTTATGTCTACCAATATGTTGAAATATATTTTTATAATCAGCTATGACTATCATGATATAGATTTGAAAGAGATATATATTGTTATAATTAATTAATATAAAATATTTATATTTTAATATTATGCTTTAACAATTTTTGTATAATAAAATTTTCAATTTGTTGCTTCATCATTGTTATTTACTAAGTTATTGATTTCATAATATGTATATATTTTTATTAATAAATATTTTAAAAGTTTTTTTATTTTTTTATTTTAGAAATACATTTTATTGTATTTAATTTAATTTAAAATCATCATTCAAAATAGTACATAATAAAAGATTTTCTTATTTAACTTCTCCTAGCTCTTCTTTTCAAGGAAAATGTAACCAACATAAAACAAACAAAATCACTATAATTCTGAGAAACTGAAATACCGGTGTCATTATAAGAAAAAAATATTAGTTAACATATGTAAAATATTAAATTGTACAGTGTAGTTTCATTAATTTATTTGTAAAATTTAAGTAATTCATAAATTAAAATAAAATATAAAATTACAAAATGCTTATCAAAGTAAAGGTTAATATCCTCATATATTTTTCTTTTGTTATAAATTGGATTAATTAATTCATAATCAATATTTACTTTATAGACATTGACTGGAAAAGAAATCGAAATTGACATTGAGCCTACGGATAAAGTAGAACGTATAAAAGAACGAGTCGAAGAAAAAGAAGGAATTCCTCCCCAACAACAGCGTTTAATTTTTTCTGGAAAACAAATGTAATATCATTTTGCATTTTTTAATTTCGCTTTATCTGCTGATATACATCTTATTTTGCAGGAATGATGAAAAAACGGCACAAGATTACAAAGTTCAAGGAGGTTCGGTACTTCATCTTGTACTCGCTTTACGTGGTGGCTTAAATTTATTAAATGATCATTAATTAATTTATTAAAATATTACTTTTAAGTCTTTTTGTATTTTAAGTTAACATTTATTAATAAAATATTTTTTGGAATGTAATATAATTGTTGATTGTCATTTATGATTGAGGTTATGTTCTTTTACTTGTCAAGAAGCACTTGTGAAATGTTAAGAAATTTAATAAAATTTTATAACTTTCATTAGTTAAAATGAGTGTACATACAATTATTGAAACATTATTACAAAAATGTGATGAAGGTAATAAAAAATTGGTTAAATTTAGGAATTTAGATACGAGATGTAAACGTTAAAAATTGCGTATTAAAAAATGTGTCCAGTGGTGAAGCTGGGGCCTGGGGGTTAGTTTAGATAAAAACGTGGACTCCGCCACAATGGACTGTTTTGAAATAATTTTAATTAATATAAAATTACGAAATTGTCAATAGAATGCTTTATTCTTAACTACTAAAATATAAATAGCACTTTTCATTAATTAACGTTTTTCAGGAACACTAGAAAATTTCGACGAACACTTAAAAAATAATGTAATGAAATCATGCATTATTTTATTAACCACATCTGAATGTATTCAAGAATTAGAACATGTAAAAAATATATGCGAAGGATTTAATCAAGATTTTGAAAGTATACGCTGGAAATATATATGTCTCGGTTTCCATGCTTTAATATCAATTGAAAACGACCCTGTGTTAAGTGTCAAACAGATCAAAAACATCCGTAGCATTCTAGAAATAATTATATCCCTAGGACTACTTCCAAACTTGATCCCAGGAGTCGGAATCGATATTCAAAAGAGGTCAAAATTAATCAATAAAATACCGGCCGAAAACTTATCCGTAACTGAACAATATATCCGAATCCGTGCTATAACGAAAGGACTATTGTTGTGTAACGTAAATAACGAACTAAAGAATGTAATTGTTTCTTATCATATCGGAGATCTATTAGCTGCATTATGCCAACTATCTTTTGCGCCCATTAAAAAACCGAGCGATATCTCAGAAACAGAACAAAATTCCTTCAAAATGAGTAAAGAATTTTGGGTTATTTTAATGAAAGATCGGGAACAATTCCGAAATGTATTTTTTAACTTATTAAAAACGTGTTACCGGCCTATTTTAATAAAAGAATTCATGATTATGCTTGGAGTTAAAAGCCCCACTACTCCTACTTGGTTAAAAAGAGAACTAACGAAGATATTGTGTGGATTTTTAATCGAAAATGAAGGAATTATTTGTATGATACAAGTAATGTTTGAATCGGATCAAATTGATACGGGAGCTCATTGGAAACAGTTAGAAACATTAGTAGAATTAATTATAAATGTTGGACGTCAGAATTTAATACCAGATTACTTTCCGAAAATTTCTAAACAAATTTTACGTACATTGAAAACGGTTGTAGACAATCGAGTTAAAAATAATATATACACCGTTTTTATTAGGACATTTTTGAAAAGTTTAAATGAATACGATTCAAAAATTTTCGTAAATGAAATACTTAATGTTTTGTTTGAACCCTTGCGTAAACGTTTCCAAGAAAAAGAATTGTCATATTGTATTGATGTAATTCATATACTCTTTATCATTGAATTAAATCGTGATAATGTTTTACCGTTGATTTATTTAAAACCTTACGTAAAAATACTTTTTCGAATACATACAAAAATTAATAATGATACAGAAGATATTGCAATTAAATTGAAATCTATATTAAAAAAATTGATAGAAAATAATAATGAAAATATTATTTTTTCGTCTATTCTTTTCGATACAAAGAACGCTGAAATTTACGATGCTGAATTCATTAATTCCTTCAATGATTCGTGTATTTGTTTAATATTGTTACTAGAAAACTGTGATAGTAAATGTCAATTTACGTTATTTAATTTTGCATTAAACTATCTTTCTGATTTATACACTGATAATCACGACATAACAAATAAAATTGATTTATTGAATTTAGAAACTAATGAAATATTTATTGATAAAATAACAGAAGAAAAACTTGCATGCATTAAAATATTAGAAACGTATTCAGAAAAACCGTCTGTTGTTGAAACAATTAAAAAAGATCCAAAATTATTACTGAATTTCATTTCAAAGATATTAGAATTTTCAAAAAATAACTCAACGGAAACTTATGGCGATTCTAAAATAATTTTCATTGCGATCATGTTATTGAGTTTAGTTTTCGATAATATCCATTCAATTAAAGATAACGATGAATTAAAAAATATATTAGAAAATTTAGAATACATAGAAAATCAAAGTAAAAATGATGAATTGAAAATTTTCATTAAAACAATTTTAAAAACTCAACGACGTCCCAACGAAATTAAATTTAAAAACGAGGAAACAGATAAACCTTTAAGTGAGTTTGAGCAAGCATTAGATGAATTATGCAGCCCTCTTTTACCTGTGAGGGGCCACGCCTTAATGGCGTTAGGAAAATTGATTAAATCTGGCGATGCAGAAGCAAAATCAAGATCACAATATTTATTGTGTGTCTTTCAAGAGAATTTACTAAACGATGATTCGTATATATACTTAAGCGCTATCGGAGGACTGTCGGAACTTGCGACAGCACACCCAGACATAGTCATAGAAACACTCACTGAAGAGTTTGTTAATGCCAAACAGAATTCAGAAGAAATGTTACGGGTACGGATGAATATTGGAGAAATTTTAGTGCGGGTGACGAAAAATCTAGGTAAGGAATTTTTTTTATCGATTAAAAATCATGTGCTTGTAAATTTGAATTGATTTCAGGTGAAACAGCTGTAAAATATAAAAACGAATTGTTGAATGCATTTTTATCTGGAACGCACGATCCTGATCATTTAATACGAGCATCAAGTCTGTCAAATCTTGGTGAAATATGTCACGTGTTAGGTTATAATTTAGGAAGCATTGTCACAGAGGTAAGGATTTTTTGTTGTAAAAGTTTTATATTGTAAACTAAAAAAAAACAACTTATATTATGTATGTATATTTCATGTACATGGGTATAAGAAAGTAAAAACAATTTAAAAACACTTTGAAAATATAAGTAGTAAGGTACGACTGTAGGAGTAGAGTTGTCGATACTTCAAGTGAAATAATTTTAAAGTACTTCAAGTATTTTTTGACACTTGAAGTACTTTACTTTAAGTATACTTAAAAATAGTAATAAAAAGTACTTGATACTTTAAGTACTTTTTCATATTACTTAGTTTTAATAGGTCAAGTACTTAAAGTACTTTTGAAAATAGTAAAAAGTACTTGATACTTGAAGTATTTTTGATTAATTTTAAAAAAGCAGCTAGAAATTTATATATGGTATAAATTGGATCCATCCTTTTTTTTCAGATTATTTTTTCTATACATTCAATAATTGAAACAGACAATTCAGTCGAAGTTAGAAGAGCTGCAGTTTATGTAGCGAGACGTTTAATCGAAGGTCTTGGGGCCGATGCGATTATATATCTCAAAGATGCACTGCTACCATTATATCGACTGTTAAAACTAGTTTACCAGAATGATGAAGATGAAGCGGCTAGACTTCAAGCACAACTAGCTTTAGAAGAGTTGAATTCTGCGACTTTAGCATTTTTAAAACCGCAAATCGGAACTTCGAATAATATTTTAAAGATTGATAAATAATTACAAATAAATAATTGTGTTATTTTTTTATACAATCGTTTATTAATGATAAACAAAAAAAAACAATAAATAAAAATACATTAAACGTTTTGTATATTCATTAAACTTCTTCACATACTTTAGGTTTAGTTGAGTTATAATGTTCACCTAATCTGTACATGTGTCTGTGGTAAGTTATCATCAGCGGTTCTTTCGAATATTCTTCTCCAAGGATTGTTGGAGGCCCGCTAGCTTGTAAAACGTGAATCGGCGATTCCAAAACGTTAGATAATGCCATAAGTTCAACATGACCTCCCCAGCATTTTGTTTTTACTATGCTGTTGCAATATTTATCGAAACTTTCGTCCGACATTATATCATCTGTATCCGTTATCAAAAACGGTAGAACAGAATCTTTATTTTCTCTCAAATATTCAGCAACAACAGCCCGAAGTTCTTTCACCGACTTGCTGATATTTCTTAACTCGAGTTGGTGGCTTATAGCTTGATAAAGACAATCTCCGTCTGAAGGTACAACATGTAAGGACAGTTCTTTTGCGTCTAAGATCTTTTGTATCGCTTGAATTTCAAGATTGCGAACACCAGTTTGGTTTTTTATTTCTTGTTCTGCAATTCGTTCCTGGTTTTCTTTTTCTTGCATACTCTTTTTATTTCTACGTTTTTGAGCTCTTGTTACATGTTGAACTATTTTCGGTTCTGATAAAGTTTCATCGATATCTTCATCAATATTATTTTCTTCAGTTATTTGACTCTTTTCTAATTCGAGTTTTAAATCGCTCAGTTCTTTTTCTTGCTGTTTTTCTAATTCTAATTCCATTGAAGCAATTAAATCTCTCGATTCTTTTTTCTTTTTTTTATCAGCGGTTTTCTTGATGTTCTGTATTTTAGCCTGTAGATCTTTTCGTTCTTTTTTATGTTTTTGAAACAAATCTTCCTCGGTCATTGGTTCACTCATTTTATTTATTATTTAGAATTTTATTTGTATATGCAAAAGTAAACCTACTGTTAATTTTAATTCAAAACAATTTAATTAAAAACAAAAAGCTCGCACTATATTTTATTGAGGTTATGTAAATTTCCCGTCAAAATTTGACAATTGTATTTTTATTTTTAATTATTATCTATGTCTGAAATATACGTCATCTAATGTTGTTCACACAAACGTCATGGAATGCAATTCACACGTGGTAAAATGGGTCAAAGAAGTAAAACTAAAAACTGTATAATATGGATCCAGGAATAATATGTTATCAGCATTGTATTAAAAAACATTACTGCGTAAATTTGCCAGAACGATGTACAGAATGTGCGAAAGATTTAAAAAATGCCGAATTCAAGATATTGCCTTTTCGGTATGTGTGAATTCAGCATACATATGTACCTACATATTTTTCGTGAGATGTAATAATTTATTTTATTTTTTATATACAGAGTTCCTTACCCATTTATTAGAGCATCTCAGTATCCTTGTTCTGTGATTATGAAACCTACTACAGGAGATTTTCTTAAGTAAGTTATTTTGAAATTATTAAACAAAAATTCCAGGTTTTGCAATATTTGTTATAAAGTCTAGTATTACATATTATATAAAATAAAAAATCAATTATATAGTACAATATAGCCCTTTTTATCATGCAAAAAATAGGCCTATTTTCAGATTTTTTTAAGGATGAAAAAGTTTTATTAGAAAACCAAAATTAAATGCAATTTTTTTAGTTTTAAAAAATATTACAAAATATCGTAAATACAGCTACAAGAAATCAATAAACATTTTTTTCTTAATTTTGAAAAATAAAAAATTTGGCAGCGATATAAATTTTAGATAAAAAAATTACATAATTCAGAAATGACTGGGTATTTTTTTTTATGGTTTGTTTTTTGAGTCGCTTCAGTTTTTGTTAACCCTCAAACGGTACAGCGGTTTAAGACGAAATAGACGGTACAGTCAGGTCGGATTCAACCCGATCTCTTTTTGATGAAGTTTTTGGTAGACATATGTATGTGCACAATAAGCATTTTTATTGAATAATAACATTTATCGATAATATCTTACATGAAAAAAATCCTTTTTGTAAAAATAATATATAACCATTAGACCTTAGTGGCCTTCAAAACCAAATCTTTACAAAATAAAATACAATTCTAGTCTTTTTTGACAAAACGGAAAATAATATAGGAAGAAAATTAATTTTTCGAAAATGAACCATTGGATCGGATAAGACCCCCACCGTTGAGGGTTAATTTCTTAGCTTTCTTTCAACTCTAAAATTAATTAAATTTTCTGCTAGATTCGTACTTCACCGAATAATGACTGTCTGAATTTATTAAAATCAAGAGTATTTAAATGAAAAGGCAATAATAAATTCAGATGGTCATTATTCGGTGAAGTCTAAATCTGACGAAAGTAGAAAATTTAATCAGTTTTAATTTGATATATAACTATTTTTGCTATAAAGTTGAAAGAACGCTGAGAAATCAGCAAAAACATACTTGATGCCTGATCTAAAAATATTTATATTTAAATTTATTCTAGCGATTATGAAAATTCTACAAATCTTCATATCGGAGTAACCACATCAAGTGGACTTATTGTTGAGTTTGATGAACGAGGCTTGCGTCGTCACAACGGTTCAACGTGGTCCCAATGTTTAAAACTAGAACAAATGCCTGACTGTTGGGCAGAACATTGGGATACGACTTTACTCGACATTAGCAAACTTCCAATATGGCTGCCTAGTAACTACGACGACCAGAAACATAACTGTTACACTTTTGTTTTGACGTTTTTACAAAAGTTAGGTTATGTTGGTATTAGTAAAGCTGCGGATGACAAGACTGCGTTTTGTGAACAGTTTATTATTCCGTGTACGACGGCAGCTGGGAAATATATTTCGCTTTACAGGAAATTGAAAAGTGGTGTGGGATTTTTGTAACCAAAGATTAATAATTTATTTTTTATACGTGTATTAACTTATATTTATTTATTAAAAGTATCTATTTTAATATATGTGTTCAGTTTTTTTTTTTTTCAGATGAAAGAAAACGATACTTTAGCGTTATATTAAATTTATTATTATAAAAAAAACAATCATTACACATATTTATTTATTTATAATTAAACGGCAAAAATTCTTCAAATATATATACAACATGAAAACTTCCTTATAATAATTTACTTTGTACAAATATATTAAAATATAAAATTATAACGGAAAAAAATATTGCATTTAATAAAATAGTAAATGTTTTCAACAGAATTATAATTTTTAATTAATAAAGAAATAAATTTTTGAAAAGAAATACATAAGTACAGAAATTATTATTTCATTAGTACGGTGTAGAAAAAATAATGTATTAAACAAATCCATACTAAATGAAGTTAAAAAACCATTTGAATATTTAAAAACTACGATAAATACTATACAATAAAATAGTAAATATGTATCAATAACTCTCACGATTTAGTAATTCAAAATTATGTCCATTCAAGAAAATCAATATTTTATAAGCAACAAATGAAATATTGCAACAATTTCTTTAATTTTGCTAATAAAGTATTTTGGTATTAACAAATCGATAAGAAATTGATTAAAATTGTTTTCATAATTCAACCTCTCAATTGAATACATACAAAAAAATATAACTATATATAAAAAGGTTAAATATATTTGGGTGAGAGTTATCTGCAGAAAAACACTGTCTCACATTGAAAAGAGAAACACTTTCCTCGTTATTGCCCTTTCCCTTGTTAAAAAAAAAATTGGCTAAAATCGTTACTATGATGTTTAATAAATAATTTTCATTCATAAAAAATGTGTTTTTCATAGTTAATATTAAAATGTTTTGGAAACATGTATTGCCTTCTTCAGTTTCCAAAAAAAAATTTTTTTTTACAATTAGCTTTAATGGGCATTAACAGTAATCTAATCAATTTTCGGGATACAAAGTAGCCTATGTCCTTTCTCAGGATGCTAGCTATCTCCTTGCCAAATCTCATCAAGTTCGGTTCAGCGGTTTAGCCGTAAAAAGGTAACAAACAGGCAGACAGAGTCACTTTCGTATTTATAATATTAGTATGGATTTTGTTGAAACTGCAAAACATGTTTATATTTTTAGAAACTGAAGAAGCCAATTAAATGTTTTAATATTAATAAAAGTTTTTAATAACCTCGAAATAAGCCTATAAGTTAAAATAATGGTCATTTATATAAATTCTATTTGTATATTAAATTAAGCAATGAAACATCAAATAGAATTATACTAATATGGGTACTTATGTATTATAATAAATAATTTATATTAATTTTCACGGTCAGTCCAAAATAAGTAAATAAAAAGTCAAAGAAAACATTATTTTTAAATTCATCTTGTAAATACTTTTAACTATTATTTCAGCAAGATCGCTAATATATTAAATAAATAAAAATTAATTTATAAGTTTTGTCAACTTATTTTCTATGTAATATTATTGGCTGCCTTATCATAACATTATTTTATATACAAATTTTAAAATTTCCATGTCAAAATAACCACCCATAATTTCAATTTTGTTGATAATTTTTTATTACATTTCTTACCCAACTAAGTTTCATTAATATCTGTTCAGTGGTTCATGAGTTATGCATATGACAAGGATTCAAGGGACAGACACACAGACAGACAGATACGGAACGAAAAGTGTTTGTCTTGACCTGAAATGGAAAGATCAAGTTGAAATTCTAAAATCTCATTTCATCGATATGGCAAGGAAACAAAGGTAAATAACAAAAATTCATATTAACAAAAAAAAAAAATACGGAAACATTAGGTAGGTAAGAAATACTACAAACTATGGGTGATATATTGACGCAATGAAATGCCTCATACGGAGATTCAAAGGTCAAAATGATTGAGTCCTTATAAATTTATACATATTTGTATAAATAAACGAATTTCTAGCAAATATTTTACTAGTCAAGTATGTTACCAAAATTAACAAATTGGTAAAAAATATACTTAATCATTTTGACAAGTATGCCTCAAACAGATATCGATAATACTTATCGAAAAAAAGAACGGTACATGTTAATTGTCCTCCCACAAACGAACATATACTATAAGTGTTTATCCACATCAATGTGAGTAAAGTGTATACTAATTTAAAACAGTTTGTTGCGGCGCAGATTGAGTCCCCCGTTTAAAATAAAATAACCTACGACTTGATCACAAGGTCCCTAGAGATTACCCTAGCCCATATACTTTTAATCTATGTTCATATTTGCAAGAGGATAATTAGCAAGTATCAAAAGAACTAATTCTTCATTTTTCAAATAAAACGAGCTGCTATTCTAAATTATTTACACTGATATAACCTTAATCTCGATTAAAAATGTTCGTCTTCACATTCAACATACACAATGTCGAACTTGCCCACTTGTGATTCGGTCACTTTAAACGTTTTCGAACCACTTTGTGATGTTTCCGTATCTCTATCATTATTCTCGACAGTTTCCATCGACTTATAATGCAACATCAAATGTGTTTTAAGAGTATACTTTCGCGTGAAGGATTTCTTGCAAATATCACATTTAAACGGCCGCGTCCCTGAATGTACGGAAGCGTGTCTATCTAAATAACTCCTGTAGGAGAAGGATTTGTTACAGTGTTTGCATTTGTATCGTCTTTCGTTGACGTGTGTTAATGAATGCTGTTTTAAGTGATACCTGTGAGTGAATTCTTTCTCGCATATTTTACAAACAAAGTAACCACTATCTTTCTTTCCATCATCTTCAACTACCTCTTCGCTGTTTGATATTATATCAAAATCACTGTAAGTGCTTTGGTCGTCAAATGGCACTATTTCTTCTTTTATATTAACTTCAACGAATCCGTTTTCAATCGAGAATTGAGAATCTGAAGCAGATACTGCTTCACTAGTACATTCAGGTATTTCACTTTTAATTTCTATAAATTCTTCTTTTATATTCACTTTCACAAACCCATTTGAATCGGAGACAGACACTGTTTCACTATTATCTTCTAGTGTTTCACTTTCGATTTCGATAAATTCAGCTTCTTCACCGTTGGAATTTTCACTTCCAAGGTCCACCATAGAACCAATGTATTCTAATTCTATATCTTCACTACTTTCAGTGGACATTTCTTATAAATCGAAAACAGTTCTTTGTTGTCGTTTATAGTTGAAATTTACAATTGTTTTTAAACTAAACGAATAAGTTCATAGTTTATTTTACAATATTAGGTCACTCTAACCACTTTTCTTCATTGTTTTGTAAAAAATCAACAGCTTACATTAATTTGATAAATCAATGCATTTACATGCACGGGAGCATATTCCATTTCAATATTATTTTACAAAGACAAAATGGATACTTCAACTCCTATTGTTTTCCAATTAGTTTCTGTCTAAAATATATATTTCTTCAAAGTGAATGTATATTTCAAATATTATATGAACTGTAAAATACACTTATGTACACTTAAAAATAGTATTTCTGATAACGCGAAACACCATTGATAATATATATAAAAATGCACGAAAAAAATCTGATAATATAATTATTTGTAATCTATGAAATTTATACTCCATTTTTAATTGTTTATTTTTTTTAAATTTTCCACTAAAGTAATTGACGATTTATAAGTCAATTGTAATGTATTTGCTGTATTAAATGAAAAATCTATTTATTTAAATAATTATTGTAATTGAAAATTTAAGTTCCGACAGCTTTTTATTGAAAATTTATTTTTGTTTTAGTAACTGTTCAATATCAAATGTATTGGTTTGATCAAAGCAAATAAAATAAGATTGCTTTTAAAATTAAATACATAAAGTACATTTTATTTACGTTCCCTTTTGAACTGAAGTGGTAGTACTTTAAGAGGGAAATATAAAAATGGAAATAGTTATCAAAAATTATAAATGACAATAAAAGCATATATAAATAAAAAATATATGTATACTAGCTGCTACCCGCGGCTTCGCTCGCGTGGATTTCGAAACCCTTCATATGTGACAGGGGGTAAAATATTAAATTTATCTTATTTTTAGTTTTCTTTAATTATACAAAATCGTAAATGTGTCGGCTCCTATGCGAGATAGAGGGGTTTTTCCGCCCTAAAACCCCCACCCCCGTGGTATTTTTCCCGCTGGATCGAATAAAACCACTTACAACCCTTCATATGTAACGGGTAAAATATTAATTACTAAAAAAAATTTAAAATTTTCCTCCCCCTTGCAATTCCTTAGGGGTTGAATTTTCGAGATATGAAATAGCCTTAATCCGTCCTTGGGATGTAAGCCATCTCACTGCCAAATTTCATCAAAATCGGTAAAGCAGTTTAGTCGTGAACAGGTAACAAATAGACAGACTGAGAGATACACTTTCGCATTTATAATATAAGTCGCGACTCCTATGTAAGATAAGGGGTTGTTTTGTCCCCCTAATAATCCCTCTTCCGTAGTATTTTTGCCCGCCAGATCGAATGTAATCAATTACAACTCTTCATATGTGACAGGGGGTAAAATATTAAATTTTTCTTATTTTTAGTTTTCTTTCATTATACAAAATCGTAAATATCTCGGCTCCTATGCGAGATAGAGGGTTGTTTTGCCCCCTAAAACCTACGCCCCCGTGGTATTTTTCCCGCCGGATCGAATAAAACCACTTACAACCCTTCATATGTATCGGGGGGTAAAATAATAATTACTAAAAAAAATTAAAAAATTTCTACCCCCTTGCAATTTCTTAGGGGTTGAATTTTTAAGATACGAAATAGCCTATGTCCGTCCTCGGGATGCAAGCTATCTCACTGCCAAATTTCATCAAAATCGGTAAAGCGGTTTAGCCGTGAAAAGGTAACAAACAGAAAACAGACAGACAAACACACTTTCGCATTTATAATATTAGTATGGATATCGTAAAATGTCCAAATATTACTTTACTTAATATTTTATTAACTAATTAAAATTTGAACAATAAAACTTAAATTTTTCGAAAAATTGTTCATTCGAAGAATTTTGATTTGAAAAATTGTGATTCGAAAAATTGTGTTTCGAAAAATTTACACCAAACCTAATAATTAATTTCGATATTTTACCTTTCATAGAAGTGAAATGTTTCTTCATATTTAAATTTTCAATCAATATAGGCATTTCAAAATATTTAATTGTTAATATGTGTCAAAAATCATTTAATTGTTCGACAAAATATTTTAAAGAGACATAATCATAGTAACCTAAATTAATAAAATAAAATATTGAAACCGTAAATTATAAAATTCCGTATTCCATGGCTAGGTACTATGTTTTTATATACCTAAATTATAACATACCTGGTTAAATTATTTCTATATCGTCCCCTCCAAGGCAAAGTATCGTAAGATACACTTTTTGCGAAATTGAGTTATCGATTCTAAAAATCTCATATATAAGCGAAAAAATTCTCTTTTCCGCTAAAAAATCTGTTAAAACTTTTATCGTATTCCTCCAGACAATGTATTCTAAGCACCGATATCTGTTTTATGAAATATCGTAACCAACAATAATATAGTATCGTAACCAGTGACGTAGCTAGCCCTGAGTGGATCCTGACTGGCCTATATGGTAGGTACTTTCCCGCGACGGAATA
This sequence comes from Sialis fuliginosa, assembly GCA_961205875.1. Classification (NCBI taxonomy): domain Eukaryota; kingdom Metazoa; phylum Arthropoda; class Insecta; order Megaloptera; family Sialidae; genus Sialis; species Sialis fuliginosa. Next base: position 30,156,394 of record OY540812.1, on the reverse strand, counting down.
ATATAGTGCTGTGACGGAGTGCTTTCTTATTTATTCATTAGAGCTGGGCTTTTATCAATTTTAATTTTATTAATTTTAAGATATTTTAGAAAAATCGTACCTGTTAAAACTTTATTGCACAAACTAAATATGGTTTCTCTATGAGGTTTTTTCAATATATTTTTTACCCTCAATAACTCAATTTGGTTGATATTGAAGTATGATGTAGAACAGTGCTTCCTAAACTTTTCCTACGACAGAACACTTCACAAATCCTGAAATTTTAATGGAACGTCTTGGTTATTTTGTAAGTAATATATAAAATAAGGAAAAAAGTAAATTTAAATCAGTCAAGCATGTTTGAACTTCTCGCAGCATTTAAAAACATTGAATATTAACTTTGATATTTTTTACGCTTAAACTGATAAGACATACGTTATATATCGTAGTACAGGTATTCCTCGACTTACAACCGAGATAGGTTTCTAAACATCGATCGTAAATAGAATAAGTTGTAAGTTAACACGTACAATATGTACATATTTTTGCTTTGGACGTTTTCCTTGATGTGAAGCGAATCGCATTTTCTATACATAACAAACAGTTGCGGGTTCCCAAAAATATCTACATAAATAATAATAAATTACATTTTTGGGAAATTCCCGGAACTGTTTGTTTCATTTATGTAATATGTGCATGTAAGAAAGAGACAAAGACAATTATAAGTCGAGGATTACCTGTATATTTGTTTACGATGCGTTTTCAACTCTTGTCGTATGAAAATATATTGCATACTAAATACATATTATGACATTTGTTTCTGATATGACAACGACAAAAAATTATTTTATGACTTCTGGTACATGTATTGTATTACATCATGTACTTACATGATTTGAACATTTTATGAATATTAAAAATAATTTCATTTTTGGTTTTTCTGCTCGTGTCTTTCAAAAATTCATCAATGTGTCTATATAAATACATTATTAGCTCTTGTAGATACTCGTACACCCTTTGTACAATTAATTAATTAATTACAATCAAATATAGGTCTTGTCAATTGAATGAAGCTTTCGTAACAATTTGCAATAAATCAACATCTTGTTTTAATTTTGTAAATGTACATTTTAGGTTAGTACATTGGGTAAAGATGACAGATATACAGTTTCAAACAACAATTAAAATAATATCATTTAAAATTACAATGTTAATTTGAAATTATATAAATTCTTCTGATATTTATGATTACAAATAAATATAATAAAATACCTATACCTATGAAAGTAAAAATATTGATAATTCAATGACTTAAGATTAAAAAAATGTCATTATATACTTAATTTTTATTTGTACCGGGAACACATATCTATCGCCGAATGTTGGTCGAATTGTGTCCGAATGCTGTAATTGTTTGTCTTCAATTTTTTTGTCAAATTTATTTATGAAAATTTTAATTATATATTACATTAGAGTTGTGCATATTTTTTCATTCGTTATGTTCTTTATATTTCTTTTTTGTTATATTTTATTGTTCACTTCAAAATTTTAAATGGCCACTGACATTTAAATTTTTTTAAAATAATCAATAAAATATAATGTATCCATAGTTACGACATTTGCAATTAATTTAGTAAATGCTTAAAGCGCATTATATGTAAACGTATTTTGTTTATTTTCTCCTCTTTAACATATCTTTTTCAAAAATCAGACACGGGTTTATGGTTGTCAATTAACCAAAGTATTTGAAAAAAATTAAAAAAATCTAATATCGGTTTTCGTTTTGATACTTTTTTACATCAAAACTTTTTTTTTCCTTTTTTTTTCTTTTTTTTTAAATCTGAAATTTGAACCTTACATTATATCGCCCAAGGAATATAAAAAAAATAATAAAAAAATTCTAACTTTTTTTTTGAAAAATTGGGGGCCCCTTGTTACCCCATTTATAAACTTTTTCAAAAAAGGCCCACTAGTTGTTATTTTTTACCCCCAAGGAATGTATATATCAAATTTCAAGTTTCTCCGATGAGTGGAAATGGTCAAAAAAATGATTATCAGTCAGTCAGTCAGTCAGGGCACTTCGTTATATATAGTAGATAAACTTAATGATATTTTGAATCGTGATATTATATTATATAAAAGGAGGCATGGGCGCCGGGAGGGGGGTGCAAGGAGGTGCACTTGCACCCCCTTAGCAAAAAAGAAAAAACTAAAAAATTAAAAAATACAATTTTTAATTTAACATTCAGGTCAGAATATAAAAGTGAGAACCTTTTTTTTTTGGTCGCGTCAAGTTCACTCTGTAATTTTATAAATTTAGATAAGGAAAAATAAAAACTAAAGCCCTTTTTTTTAGTCATGCTAAATGGAATACAAGTTATTACTAGAGATTGGAAAAATAGTTGTTATTTTCAATGAAATAGTTATTACTTGAATTTTTTTTCGGAAAATAGTTGGTAAATAGTTTTTTTTACGATTTGATAATAATTAGTGCAAACGAAGCAGTAAAAAGTGTCGCAAATAGTTTAAAAATAGTTGGAAAGGTAGTTGCAAACAGTTGATTTCAAATCGTTTCAATCAAACCTGTTTTCTTAAAACGGTGGAGATATGTAATAAAAATTACAATAAATGCATTTTTACGCAAGAGTTGAAAAACTATTTTTCCAATCTCTAGTTATTACAATATTATTTTTTAATTTTTTTTTATATGTTTTATATATGTAGATGTACCCCCCTGGAAGAAATTCTGCCGGCGCCCATGAAAGGAGGTATAATCATGTGAGTGAAAAGGAGGATTTAATTGTTTGTATATAATATATTTTATTATTATTTGACCATCCATGTCTTCCGATAGCTCTTCGTGTTTGTATATTTTTTATATTTTTAATAAAATGGCTGACTGTACAAGATTTTTTTATACATTATTATACAAGTGCACAGAAAGAAATGGCTCTTCCTCCGGTAAGCCAGAATAAAAAAATTTCCAATAAAAATAAATAAAATATATTTAAATAATTAACTTGCCTCCCCCCCATGATGTAAAGACATTCCGCTTAAAAACAATTCCTGGTTATAATGTAAATAGTCGAGTTGGTTTATCATATTCTAAAAACGTAGACAATGTTGGATTAATTAAATTTTTTTTTTAAAAGTCAAGACTCGCGTATTAATGTTCCGTATTCTATGACGCCCCTCCCTATTTCTCCAAAATTTGAAATGATATTGTTGACTTTAGTATTTGTCGTTGGTAGTCACACCAAAGCCTCGTTACCAAATTTTTTTCAGATTTTTTGTCAGTAGTTACGAAGTTAAAGGAGGGGATAAAATAATTTACTGCTTGGAGTCAAGGTTAGTAAAGTAATAGGTTGCCTCATAACTCTGGCGGGGAGTGGCATGAGAGGGGAGAACGCGTCATCGTGAGGAACTCTTTGACATTATAAATTGCTGTCAAACGTGTCAAACTATATTTACTCTTTATTTTAGTTAAGCTGATTTATTGTAAGTTGTTTTTAAATATTTTCATTTGATATTGATAGTGAGTTTTGATACTGAGTTTTAAATCTAAATTTTTATTATTTTATTATTATAAATTATAGTTTTAAACAAGTGTTTTTTTATGTGTAACCAAGAAATGTATTTTCTTTAAGCATTGATTTCTGACATCATTTTAAAGTTTTTATGAAGAAATATTATATGTAATAATTTGTGCTTCTGTAATAAACAATAATATTTACTTTTTTTAAATACAAATATCCAAAAATTCGAAATAATTTGAAAAAAAAACTTAATATATGAAACAACATTTAAAGGTTCCTCAGGCAGACGTCATCACACGCAGCCGCTGATTGGTCAAAAAGTTATGAGGCAACCTATACATATACTAACCTTGGCTTGGAGTCCCTTGCAGGCGTCATTTTTGAGTTACAAAAAAATAAAAAATATGGTCAAATTCTACTGATTGAGATCTATATTTTGACACTCCACACATTTTTTTTAAATTTCCTTTAAAGCCCTGCAGGCGTTATTTTTAATTTAGAAAAAAATAAGAAAGAGGGTCAGATTCCTCTGGTTTGGTTATACATTTTGACGTGTCACATGCCTTGGTATAAAAATATATTTCTTGCGTAGCTTTAGCTCCTTAGCCCCCCCCCCTGAAAAATTATTTTTTCAAAAAATTTATACATCTTTCACATCATTTTATATGTTCAGTAAAAATTTCAAGTTTATAGTTTATACTAGTTAGTATAGTACGAGATATTTTTCTTTGACTGAAAAGGATACACGGACAGACAACAACGTGAGATTAATAGGGTTTCTTCGGAACTCTAAAAATGAAAAATATATTAGGTACTCTGGCACCAGTTATGGCCGCTATAAGAGCAAGGTTTACTGCTTTTGTGATTAACGGGCTTCTTTTTTGTTGCTATGATAATATAATAATTAATAAATAAATTATACTAATAATTAGTTTAAATGTCCATCATTTTGACACCTATTGGCCGATTGTCATCAAATTACGCTGTAAGACAATTAAATGTACCTATATAGATTAATATTCAGAAATGGTAGTATATACTTAATCAAATATCCCCCTTACATTTTTTTCTGGGTGCGCCGCTGGGTATGCTGCATAAGTGAGCGAGCGTGAATTTTAAATCGTGAGTATAAATCACTCACGACTAGAATAATAAATAAGAATTAGTACTTAATTACTAATTTCTGTATCGCCAATTTCCTATATACTAATATTTTATCTGCGTAATAAGTGAACGGGCGTGAATTATAAGACCCAATGTTGTTGAACAACATCAATCACACTCACGACTGGAATAATAAATCGTGCTAATTGTCCCGAGTAAAGTTTCCCGATTCGCGTCGACCTAAGAACGGAATGTAATTTTTCACGTTGCTGTCTACTTCATCTCCCGGGCGGTCCCGGTAGCTCGAGGCGACACGTTCCGAATGCCTGCGCTCCGTAAATGCGGACGGAACAACTGCGTAAATAACATCTGACCGGAGACAAATGTCGAGTCTTGTTTGAACGTGTTTCCGTTTGATAAAGTTGCCCACTCACATTGTGTTTTTTTTGAGGGTATATTTATTTTTACTTCCATGTTCTGAAAGAAATGGAAGTATTGTAATACCATCGAAAAATCGTGTCCGAGAAAATGACAAATTCTGATTGTACTAACTTCAAAACTTAAAGAAAAGTTAATTTCCGCATGGCGGCTGTGCGTGTGTCTGTGTGTCTGTGCGGATGTAGAATTTTCTTTCGTTCACGATAACTACTGTAAAAATGCACCGATCTGAATTATTTTTGGGGAAAATGTTTGTCTCAGTGAGTACTCCAGATCTATTGATTTTGGTGCTAATCGGATTAGGGGTTTTGGAAATATTCGCAATTTTGTAACTATTTTCGTCTAAAAAGTGAATATTGCGAGTATTATCTCACTAATTTTGATAAGATTTGGTACATTTGCAGTTCAATTGAATCTAAGGGACATTTATTATTTGTACGTGCCTAAACAGCCATTAAAGGGGTGAAAAACACACTTAAAATTTGAATTTTAAATACTAATATGTCATTAATTCATATTTCCTTGGAAACAAATGCAAATAAATTCAAATTGTCAAATTAGTTTTTCTACGAATGTGTTTTATGTTTTTGACATTAGAAAACTAATATTTATATACAAATGGCAAAAAGAGCTGTAACCGTTGTATGTATTTATGTTTTTTTAATGTATTACGACATGTATATTCATAGTAGTAGGTTATATAAATAAAATATTTAAAAAAATGTATATATTTAAAAAGATAGAAAGAACATGGAAGTCATGTATGGTTCTCCATACCGATATTATTATTTTTATTACCAACTACATAGTTGTTATCTGCTACTTCGTTTAGATAAATAATACATATTTCTGTTATGATATAGTCATAGTCGATAAAATATCTTTTTAGTTTCGTATTTGCACGCTAGATGTCACTAAAATATCTACCCTATCGCGCGTACGAAAGTACACACACCCATTTTTTTATCTAATCAATTTTCGGGATATAAAGTAGTCTATGTCCTTCCTCAGGATGCAAGCTATCTATTTGCCAAATTTCATTAAGATCGGTTCAGCGGTTTAACCGTGAAAAGGTAACAAACAGACAGACATACTTTCGCATTTGTGTTATATACTCTAAATTCCATAACTAATCCATAGATACTATCACAGAATTAATACCCCATTTGAAAGTGCTTGCTAGCTAGCAAATTTGTTAGCTCCTTTATAATACCGGCCATAGTTCCTTTCAACCGCTGTATTTAACCTTTAACTGGGGAGGTGGGGTGTGACACACCCCAGGCGCCATTAAAACGTATATACCGGTGGACTTTGAAGTCTTACTGCTCCCTCCTCTCTTTTCATAACAAGTGTCATTCTTCAGGTACACAAGTTTGTTGACCTTTAACATTTGCACGGAAAGGACTATTTTTATTCACTGGGGTTCGGGAAACCCCACATCCCTTGAAGTGTTTTTTTTAGTCCCAATTTCATTCATTTCTGCTCATTTTTAATATTCCAGAGGCTCCAGAAGTAGGTGCAAGCTGTCCAAAAAAGCAAAGAATCATGTCCCCGAGCAAATGACAGGAAAATCAGGTACAGCTGTGCAAAATGCAAAAAAGCGGTGTGTTTACCTCACGCTGAAATGATCTGCCAGGAATGCTTGAGTTGATAGCTCGTTATTTTAAAAAAATTTGAATATTAAATAATTTAAAAAATTTAAATAGTCCAATGTCTTGGTTTAAAAATAGTAGCCTAAATTTTTATTTTTTGTAAATAAAACATCAAACATCGAAATTTCAAACATTTTTTTGTACTTTATGAAAATATTTGTTTGCCATAAAAAAATTGCTTCTTTCATAAACCCCTATAACATTCATATTCCTATAATCTTTAGATTTAAAAGTGTAATTAAAATTATAAAATTTTTGTTTAAATAATTTGAAAAAATTAAAAACAAATGGAGTTTATTTGACTCCACGTCCCTAAGAACGTTCGAAATTCTCACCTCCCCAGTTAAAGGTTAATAATATATCATTATTTGACTTTCAAATTAAATTTTAAGATTAAATAGAAAATAAAATGCTCTAAATCTAAATAATGCTTTGTATCCGATATCAATATCTATATGTATAAGTACATGTATATGACTTCATTTGCGCTATGTTGGACCGTTCTTTATGTAACAAACGTCAAACGTGCTCTTGTATTTTATACAATTTTTCTTTTACATAGATAGTTACCATAAAGATATCATATAAATTGTTAAACTTATGATGAAGGATTAAAACTCATTTTATTATAAACGGGACTATATAAACCAGGGACTTGAATCTGAACTCGAACCCGAACCGTAAACCCGAAAAAAACGTATTTTTCATTAACCTGAACCCGAACCTTTTCATGGATAACCGGTAACCATACATATATTTTAAAAAGGTTCAATAAATTATTTTTAATATTTTAATATTTTCTTCCAATAATTTTTAAGAGATTATAAAATGTACTAATACTTACTAGAAATCTGTTTGAATTTTATGGTATCATGGTACTTATTAAGCCAACTATATAGGTACTGAAATTTACATATTTTTTTCTTTTTTTTTTTTATTCTATAACTGAATTACATTTCAGTTTGCAAACAAATCTGAAAAATTTCAATCTTAAAAATGTAATTTTATTTTTTGCCCTTTTTTTAGCAATATTTTAATAGCTATTAATGTTTTTTTCTTCCGAACCTGAACCCTAAAAGGTTTTTGAACCCAAATAGTTTGCAGCATGTTGAACCCGAACCATAAATAAATTCCGGTTCAAGTCTCTGATATAAACTGTCTATTGGTGTTTTATTTATGGCTCAAAGATTATTATTTCCGAAGATATAAGCTTTTAAAGTGTGACATATGTCGTTGCATTCGGTTACTCCAGGGAAAACGTACTCCTACGTCAAAATATGTTATTTACAATTTAATTATAAACATTTACCTTGGGTTGCACAAATTCAAATTAATCACAATTAGTTAATCAGTTGTTTTAAAACCATTATTATGTCTAAAAAACAATCACTGTTATGATATGTATATTTTATAAGGTAAAAAATTATCATATTTAGTGAATTTTTCATTTACAAATTGAGATTAAGTTTATAATTAACATAAATCATGGTTAATTTTGCTTTATGCAACCCGAAGTTAAACTTTTAAACGGAACATTCAAAGGATGAATCTCGACTTTCTCAGTATATACTTTTATTTTTCCCGGAATTCAGACATTTCAAAATTCAAAACCATGAAATTTCCAAGAAGAAATCGTACTTAAATATAATTATTTATATGTATACAGACATTGTATTAAATATATGTATCATGTTTTCTTCATTTTCCCAGACTATGAACCTTCCATCAAGCGTAGCACTTTGTTTTAAGCCACCCACCCCACTCACACCACCCAAAACGCGCCGAGCTGTCTGTGTTTTCCGGAAGCTGCACGACCTTTACGATATCAATACTTTACAAAACTTTGCAGATTTTGTAATAGCTCGTATTTTCAGGGATCTGTTTGTTTCTGCATGACATAGCAATGTCGTGATTATAAAAATAAGGCCGATGTGAAATTGTTTTCTGGAAGTAATTTTTAATATTACTACCTACTTGCCATATTATCAGTGAGTTTTTCTGTCGCAATAAATTATATGTATATTGCTTTTTGAATTCTTCAATTTAACTGTATTGACAGAAGCTTTAATAAATTCCAATTTGTTATATATTGCTTACGGATTTGATTCAATTTCAAAGTGAAATAATATTGATAAATTCAAAATTTATAAATTTACTACCCGGGGATATAAATTTAATCTGTAATAAATCTGATATATATTTCACTTACCGCTAACTATTTACTCAGCACACACGAAGATACCTCTTCTCCAACGATTGTTTTTTCTCGACTTCCACAAAATATCTACAAATTATACATTAGTGTAGGTGCCAAGAAACATTCCGTTTCAAAAACCGTTAGGATTTATAAGAGTTGATGATTTACATTCAGAAAGATGTAAAGAATGAAATTCTGAAGGTTGCCATAAAAAATGTTCATTACTTGTTGTGTTAACTACATATATGTACATATTAGAACGGAGTCATTCCATTTATAATCAAATTTATAAAAAAAGATGCACCATTTTTAATTTTGATGAAAGTTTAGTCAGTTGCTATTATACCTATTAGTTTACAGAAACTGTAATTAGAAATTTTTTAATGTCGTAAAGATTTAGTCGATTTTAAAATATTTTTGAACTCGCATTCTAATTAAGCAATTATAATGGGCTAGATGTCATTTGAAAGCATAAAAGGTCTAGTTTCAAATGATCTAGCTCAATTCTGAGTTTAAATTATTTTCGTTGTAGATAGAAGTTTTTCAATTTCATTAAAAAAATTGTTATTTTATCTATTTTTCAAAATTATCTGTGACTTTCGGGTTTAACTGAGAAAACTGTAATTATCTGTAAGTTATGTTCATATATAGTACTCAGTAACAACAAAAAATCAGCTTGATTGATACACATTTTCTATTAAAAAAAATTAAGTTAAAGATCACCAAAAATCGCGAAAATTTCAAAATCAGTTATTTTTGAAGCATGTGAGGGACGACATATAATGCTGATTTTTTTTACAAATGCTCTTAATAATTATCTTAAAAGGGTAATTTGGTTCGTTTTGTTGTTTTGATTTTTCTAGCCACCAGAAATTTCAAAAAAATCCGAAAAAGCGGAAACTTGAAAATTAGCTATTTTCAAAGTAAAAAATATATATGGGGGGCACGAGATTAAAATGTGATTTTTTTCTACATATGCTATTGCCCGTTGTGAACGACGAAAATTGCCGCGCGACGACTATATGACTTTTTTAAGTCTGCGATACGATTATCTTGTAGTTTTAACGCGTGATAAAAATTTCAGCAAAAAACTACTTGGCCTTGGAAGCTTACTACTTAAAGCTTCTGTAGAAAAAAATTCAGTTTTTAATCTCTAATTTTGAAAAATAGTTAAAATGACAATTTTATTAATGAAATTGAAAAACCTCTATCTACAATGAAAATAATTTAAACTCAGAATTGAGCTGGATCATTTGAAACTAGACCTTTTATGCTTTCAAATGACATCAAGTCCATTAAAATTGCTTAATTAAAACGCGTGCTATAGCGAGTTCAAAAATATTTGAAAATCGACGAAATTTCGAGAGTAAAACGGTCAACACCCCCAATATTTTTTATAATTACAGTTTCTGTAAACTAATACGTATAATAGCAACTGACTAAACTTTTATCAAAATTAAAAATGGTGCAACATCTATTTTTTATAAATTTGATTATAAATGGAATGACTTCGTTCTAATATATGTAGTTAACACAAAAAGTTATGAAAATTTTTTCTAGCAACCTTCAGAATTTCATTCTTTACATATTTCTAAATGTAAATCAATCAACTTTTATGAATCCTGACGGTTTTTGAAACGGAATCTTTCTTGGCGTCCGTAAAATGCACGATTCGTACCGTCAAAACCCCTGCAACCACTGCATTCTTAAATGAAATAGAGTATAGTAGGTATATAAAAATACACTAAGCTTGCCTATAGGGCTTTGCACATCCTAAAACGTTTTTTATTGATCTGTATTGAAACTCCGACTTGCTAAAATCCATAGACTACATAAAATAGTATTCTGGAAATATTTTTAAGAAAATTTTCTTGAGGGAGATTCGGTTGAAAATACCTTTTCAAAAATATTAAAATTAAAAACTAGTGTATTCGTAGATTATGTAATATATGTACATATGTATAATGTAGATAAATGTGTAGATAATATAGCAACATATATTTAAAAAAAAATTCATTATTTATTATTACTTACTAAAATTGAAAGAACCGTCACATTCTAATATACATCCTCGTATATCTGTAAATAAAATTGACTCTTAGACCGGTATATACATTTTTATTATTGCATTTTATAGACTTTATATATTTTATCGTTCGACATTTATTACACAATATCGTCCATTGTGATATTTTCATATAAAAGTCAAATAATGATATCAGGAAAAGTATCTTTATTGAATCATAAATACAACAAAAATGAGATTTTTTGTTGAGGTGTTCACGTTTTTATGAAATATTACAGTTTTATGTTTTTGGTGAAACCACGAAATGCAGCGGTTTCTATTGCTAATAAAATAATACGTACTTTACAGTTATAAAATTTTATTTACTACTTCCTACTTCCTACAAATTTTATATAATATCAAAAATGGTCGAGCTAGATATCAGCAAAGCAAGAGTTATGACAATGTCGCCATTTTTAGCCAAACCGGTGTGGTGGTATTATTTTTAATAAGCATAAAAAGATTAAATTAAAATTGAACATAATGTAATAATATGAAGTATATTTAATGATAAAATCAAAAAATACAGCTTTGAGAGGGATTTGGCTACTACAATCAATCAGAAATCGATTCGGGTTGTCAGAACTCTTACTATGAGTGTCTCTAGGTGGAGTAATATTAGTGAAAATTTACATGAACTGGGACGGATTATTTACATTGGTAGACCTCAGGAAGCCATTTTTGGGGGCTTTATTAAAAATAAAATCTCATTTTTTACGGTTTCTATTGTACATTTTGCTTCCTCGCAATATCGAAGATACGAGAAGCTTTGTGATCGTTTCAGAATGAGACAAAACAAATGTTCTCCGAATTCTAAATTTTAAATTGATCTTTCCGTTTCACGTCAAGACAAACACTTTTCGTTCCGTGTCTGTCTGTCCGTCCGTTTGTGTGTCTTTCCCCTGAATCCTTGTCACACGCATAACTCATGAACCACTAAACCGATATTATTGAAACTTGATCGAATGGTTGGTTCTGGTTTGAGGACGGTTCCATTTCAAAATCATCAAAATCGTTTGTAAGGGGGAGGGGTGACATCCCAAAATATTTATTTTTTCAAGATAAAAATTTTGTAAGATCTTTTTTGTAGATCATTCAATTTCCTATAATATAGGTCTACAACGTTTGTTGTAAAATATTCCCTTACAAAGATTTATCTGAATTTGCTTTTAAAAATCGTGTTGTTTTTTAAATTGATTTTACTTTGGTATATTATGTCATTTTGACTATTTAAATGTCATTTTGACGTTTGCATAAATTTAGATTTAAATTTAAATTGTCAAAAAATTAAAAATATACGAAAAAATAATCAGGTGCGTTTTAAGAAAAATTCCGAACTAATATTTTTTAGTAAAATTGTATAAAAATTAAATGGTTAATCAATGCTAGGCAATTTTTCTGAGCGGTTTTTATTTAAATTGTTCAATAATTAACTACCTTTAGCGAATTTGGCACGAGGAAACACTGTACATTTACTTGACTGATGTTTTTTTTTAAATATCTCCGGTTCTATTGGTCGGATTGCACAAATAAAGAAACCATTTTCTTCGTTATGAAATCCTCTACAAAGTTTATAGTTAAAAACCCGGTGAGTTTTTTTATATAACCTAAAAAACAATAAGGTACTGGCACCAATCTTGAACAATACCTGAGTGGTGAACATTTTGAAATTAAATGTACTGAATTAGAAATATTTGTTGATATTTGATTACTTGATACTTACAGCATGATAATTGATCATTTTATTTAAAAACAGTGGACAAATAATTATTGCGGTTCAGTACACTTATTGTTAGTACACTATCAAGAAAAGTGTATTTTCTTGTGTATCGAAATGCTTTATATCGTTTTAAATTTTACGACTTTTATGTTTTATAACGGTTGTGTCGTATTACTAATTATCATATGTAGCAAGTGTTCATAACTGGATGTTCATTACTAGTTTTACGTTGTTCATTACCGGAGAAAAAAAAATAAAAAAATAAAAGGTTATAATTTAAAAAAACAAACTATATTTGCGGATTTTGATAATTAAATTGATTGAATAGAGAGGTAGTTGTTTTATTAGTAACATGAGTTCATGAGAATTACAAATAAGTACCCCATAAACCCCAGAAAAACAGTATACCTTGCTCTTAAATCGTTCAAGACTGGTGCCAGTACCTAAATAAGTTATTTTTTTATAAGTTTCCCAATAGTAAATTGATTTTGATAAAATTTTGGAATATCTATTCTAATGTGTGTATTTAATTGCTAAGTTTGAAAAAAATGTTTAAGGATTATAAAGTTATGTTATCTTGTGTCATTTGTAAAAAAAATAATTAAATACCAGTATTCTTTTCTATTTTTTAAGATTTTTCATTGTCTCATTCTGATTGGGGGTGGTTTTACCCTTCGTAGGGGTTATTTTCTCATCGGAACTAATATAATATATATATATTCTACATTTTTCTTGAATTTAAGTATATTTAAATATATTTTTTCGGATGTTTAGAAAAATATTTCTATATTTCTTAAAGCTTAAGGGATGATTTCACCCCCTTCAAAGGGGTGAATTTCAATCCATTTTTTTTAAAAGATTATAAGGATAAGTTGTCTTGAGCCTTTTGTAAAAAAAATATTAAACACAAGTATTTTATTTTTATTTTTTAAGAATTTTCATTATCTCCTTCTGATTAGGGGTGGTTTTACCCCTCGTAGGGGTTGTTTTCTCATTGGGACTAATATAATATAGTTATTCTACATTTTCCATGACTTGAAGCACTTAAAATATTTTTTTCGGAATTTAAAAAAAAAATTTCAACCTTTGAATAGGGGTAATTTTTTGAAATTTTCGAAAAACGAAAAGCGATACTCACTCTGGTTTTCAATGACGAGTAATTTGGTACCTGTAACAAATTTTTATATTTCTTCCACAGGTTGCTAGCAAGGTCCAAAAAATAGGCTAAAAATAGCCTTTTTGCGGTCACTCTTTCAAATAAAAAAATTTTTTTTTTAGAACGGCTATAAACACATTTAAAAAACAAAATTCACTCATTGATAACCTGTAGAATTGTAGCCCAGTGTTTTTTTTAGGGGTTATAACCTCTCCCAAGAATTTGTTAATACACAGTATGAAAATTACATATAATGACAAAAAAATTGACCTCCCCGATTTTTTTTCTAAGTGTGCTACTGCTGTAGATGACAGGTATATGGTAGACTTTTTTTTAATTGTCGATTTTTTATGTAAGTACTTTACAATGTCACTAAGAAATCTTTTATAAATGTTTTTAAAATACGATTTTGTACGTTTTTGTGTTTGAACTTTTTCAAAATTTATATATTATTTATAGTGGGGTATCAGCATACAAGTCTTCTTGAGCTGATTTCAAAAATATATACATGTCACACCTTTAAAAATTATTTATATATTATTATATATAAAGGGATACATAAACTGCACAAATTTTTAAGAAAAGTTTTCCACACCTGTAATCTAGATAGTTTTTGAGTTATGCTATAGACGGACAGAGGGACAAAAGAGATTCGATAATATATAGGGTATTTATTTTCAAGGAACCCTAAAAATTGTATATATAATATTTCCGGGTAAATTAGAAAATTATAATATCGCGATAGTAGTTTTTTTTCGATTAATAAAATCATATTTACATCCACCAGCTTACACTTTATTAACTCTCACATGTCATCTGCGTGACCGAGGGTATAAATATTATACTGAATGAGATCAAACGGAATGATCGGTACCTTACATATTTAATCCACACAACCAGGGCCGACCTGAGTTAAAATGTTAGGGTCTAAAGCAAGTCGCTTGTATGTATGTACATATCTCTAAAATAGAATCCCTACACTTTTGATCGCAAAATTGAATGAGGCAAGGAGCGAACACATTTTTTGGAGAAGGAAAACACATAGAAAATTAGTTTTAAAATCTGAAAGAAATTGATATAAAACTTAATATAAAATAAGTTTATTTGCCATTTAATTTGATTGAAAAATAACAATTTTTTTTACTTTTTTCATCAGAATTATCGTCACTATCTGAAAATACAACTCGGAACCGTTTGTGAATTGATACGAAATCTTGTTAAATTAAGATTTTAATAATAATAAAACGTTAAGATATTTAAATTCCTTGAATTATCAGCTTTCATTTGATACTCCGAAACGGAAAATCCCTGAATTTGCATGAAAAATCGCACCGCGTAACTTCAAATCCGCGTAAGAAAAGACCCTATTGATAAAATTTTCAAGCCCCTTGTATATGATTGGTATTGCGGTTAAACCGGGCCTGTGTTTGGCATTGTACACAGCGCGACATATCAATCATTCTAATGGATATACTTTATAGAACTCTGCTATCCCTGTTGAACATCTGTGGCCCGCAACTTGCGTTTGCTCTGTATAAAGGTCGAGTCCCGAGCTTTACTAAAAGCACGCGAAAAAATACTACACATAATTTCATGTCATCGTAGAGCGTTGGTTCTTAATATTTTATCATGTTGCTTGGTAAATAAATTATATACTACATTTCCCGCGGATTCGTCCGCGTTTATTTCGAAATTAAAACTATTTAATTTGCATACATTTTTTTTTAGAAATATTAATTGTATTTATTCTTAATACGTGCCAGACCTAATTAATCAATATAAGATGTTAGTAAATTATATACTCATATATTTTAAACTAGTGGAATTCCCGCGGCTTCGCCCGCGTTCTATTAAATTTTTGTGTTGTCAGCACAAATATTATTGTTTTAAGTTGGTGAATTAACCCCGTAGTATTTTTCCCGCTGGATTGAATGAAACTAATTATAATCTTCCATATGTGATAGGGGTGAAGTATTCAATTTATATTTTTGTGCTTTTTATTCATTTTATAAAATCGTAAATATGTCGGCTCCTGTGCGAAATTGTTTTTCTCCTTAAAACCCCCATTTCTCTGGTATTTTTTTCCGCTGGATCGATTTGAACTAATTACAACCCTTCATACGTGACAGGGGATGAAATATAAAATTTGTATTCTTTTGCTTTTTATTCATACCTACATGTTTATAATTTTTTTTTTCAAAACAATCGTCTCCGTGAAGTTAAACATTTTGTGGACTGCTTGCAAAGTGTGAAATGTACAAATAATGTTACTATTCCCAGCGCCTACACCATTCATCCATATATTGTTACTCGTATTTATAGCCAGTTTTGTGTTTTAAAGTATTTTTCAACATGAAGGTAAACTATTTAAAAATTATAATTACTAACAATATGTGTCATAAAAATTGTTCATAAACAGACTGAGTTGTTATTATCAAACTAGTAAAATATTTCAGAAATATTATATTATAATATAATCTATTATACAGTGTGGGGCAATAGTGTGTGGAAGTTCGATAGCTCGTAGACCATAACAGATAAAAAAATCTTTCTAATGCAAATGTAAACTGTGGGTAAATGCGCATACATAGAAATTATTTTCAAATATACCGGGTGCTACAAAAAAATGTGGCACGCTTAAGGTAATTTTTTTTAATGGAATGCCCTGATTATTTTTGCATATTTAACACTTCTCTTGGGATGTTTATTCCTATCAAAAATATTAGCCCCATCTGATGTCCGGTTTAGACGTTATAATATATTTTTCAAAAAAATTGACTTTTATGTCACTCCACTTAAAAATTCACCACTTCCGCGGCCGCAGCTTTGAAGACGAAATTAAATATGGACCTTATTGTAGGAGGTTGGTGGGTACTTCTGTTTAAATATCTTAGAGCTACCATGTACAGGGTGTTCAAAATTAATTTTCAAATTTTGAGAACTTCGAAGTTATTTTTCTCAACTATTTCAAATGGAACACCCTATATATTTTTTAACAAAGTTATGTAGAATTTCTAGGTAATGCTAAAGATAGTTTGAGCTATTAGGTGCGATTGTTTTATTGTGGATAAGGTGTATATTTTTAGTTTAAGTAACTTAATTTAATAACAACAATTATATTATCAAAACAATAATATTATCATAGTATCTGTTTCACATTGTTTACAATATTACGATTCTTTATTTTATAACTTTTATGTCGTAGAACAAATTATATTTGCGGACTTTGGTAATTACATTGATTAAATAAAAAGGTACTTGTTTTATTAGTAACATGAGTTCATGAAAATTACAAAAAAGAAGCCCATCAATCCCAAAAAACAGTATACCTTGCTCTTAAAGCGGCCAAGACTGGTGCCAGTACTTTAGTGTTTATTTTCATAGATGAAAATCAGCTGGGTACATAATATAAATAACATAATTTACGCATACACATACATTCGGTTGCACTATTTATTTATTTTCCCTCTCTTTCCCTTTTACATCGTTATCGTTAGTGACAGCTCGATATGACATGTTCTGTTGTTGTTTTCTACCTGTGCTCTTTCTAGTTCTACCCATCTCTGTCTTGTATAGCCGCAACACTGATGGGTACGTTTTGGAACTAGGTTTTCTTTTGTTAAGTAGCTCCTGATTACCAAAAATAATAATTGCTTGCGTTCTCGCATCTTTTGTTAATATTTTTATTTTCTATTTTTAAATTCCTTTACACGTACTTTTATAAGCGTCTTTTAAATAAAATAATGCGTTTGGAAATAATGCAAATTGTATGTAAGTACTTGTTTATTTTTCATGATTACGTATCGTATATCGAAAAAAATAGAAACCATTAAGGGGAACACCACTGTGATGGGTCAAAAAATTTTATGTCAATTAATAAAAAACATCTGCCAAGTAAATGTACAGTGCTTCCTTGTGCTAAATTCACCAAAGGTAGTTAATTATTGAACAATTTAAATAAAAACCGATTGTGTTTACATAAATTGCCTGGAATTGGTTAACCATTTAATTTTTATAAAATATTACTAAAAAATATTAGTTCTAAATTTTTCTTAAAACGCACCTGATTATGTTTTCGTATATTTTTAATTTTTGACAATTTCAATCTAAATCTAAATTTAAGCAATCGTCAAAATGACATTTAATATGTCCAAGCAAATATCAATTTAGAAAAACAAAACACGAATTTTAATAAATTGAGATAAATCTTTGTAAGGGAATATTTTACAACAAACATTGTAGACCCATATTATAAGAAATATAATGCTCTACAAAAAATATTCTATAAAATTTTCACGTAACATGTGTCATTCTTGAGATATCTTGAAAAAATAAATATTTTGGAATGTCACCCCTCCCCCTTACACACGATTTTGATGATTTTGAAATGGGACCGTCCTCAAGCCAAACCCAACCATTCGACCGAGTTTCAACAATATCAGGTCAGTGGTTCATGAGTTATGTGTGTGACAATGATTCAAGGCACAGACGGACGGATACACGGACGAATAGACAGATAGATACGGAACGAAAAGTGTTTGTCTTGATGTGAAACGGAAAGATCAATTTAAAATTTTGAATTCGGAGAACATTTTTTTTGTCTTAATCTAAAACGATTACAGAGCTTCTCGTATCTTCGATGTTGCGAGGAAGCAAAAACGGATATGCTTAACGATAAGTACATTCATATACATATACAGATTAAGAAAAACATTTTTTCATATGAATCACCACTTCAAGCCGCGTTTACACAATGTAGTAAAATCTGCTATATAACATTTGCTATATTTTCCAAATTGTACTCAAATGATACCGTGTTACCAGTGCCGGACTAACCCAGCGCGGGGCCTGTAGCAAATATTATAATGAAGCCCTTGACAGTGGCGTCACTAGGAGAGAGGGATGACACCCGGGGTGGAAATCAATAGTGTCACCCCAAAAAAAGAAAAAAAATTAGAAAGTGCAAGCTTTTGAATGAACTTTGGATCATTCATATCTAATAATTTTTCGCGGAGATATAACTGTTTGAAAATTTGCTTTTTTTTGCTTTTTTTGAATTATCCCTTAATTTTTTTGAGGAGTGTATAATAAAACACCACATTTACAGACAAACTTTTCTTAAATTTAGAAAAATCAATTTAAAAAATCAAAGATCGGAGCTTTAAAAATCGATTTTTCGATAAAATTGAATCGAGATCGGAAACCATAAAATTAATTTATTAATTACTGTAGATTTGGACACTGCATATCAACCATTAGTAGACGGTAGGTGGTAAATCCAAACATATATATTTTTTCGCCGTGGGGCCCTCAGAGACGCGGGGCTGGTAGCATTTGCTACTCCTGCTACATGGCTAATCCGGCACTGCGTGTTACATGTAGCAAAAGTTATATTATCTCCAGTCTGATTGAAGATATCAAGGAGGAAAGACTTAATAATAGCGGCAGCTATTACGGTATTTTTGGCATATCATAGAAGGAAACGTAGGTTTTGGGTTCGGCCGTCGTTATTAGCTAAAGAAAAATACAGTGGAAGTGATTTCCTGAAAGACTTAAATGCAGATGACTTTGGCGAAGAACCGTCGTTGAGAAATGAAATAAGATGTGACGGTAGTTTCAAGAACTTCTTACGAATGACTAGTGAGAATTCGATTGACAACAGTGAGAGAGCTGGGGATATCGTTGGAATATATCTATCTTTTAGCTCAATGTTACATTCCTGTTGAAATAAAGACAGGTATATCCCAACGATGCTTTATCTATTTTTTTAAGACTGTTTTCGAATCAGATACACAGTCCATGCTCTATGTCTATGGTGGTAGAGTCAAAACAGTCTGCTCACTCACGTCTGCACCAACACGTAGTCACCGCTCGAACTCGAATGAGAGAAACTGCTACATATAGCAGATTCTAGAGAACCAAAACTACATGTAACACTTGCTACATATAGCAAAAGTCACATGTAGCTATTTTTTCTACGATCTTTACCGACTCTGGATGGAAAACATAAATCTTGCTATATGTAGCACCAAAAAATGCTACATGTAACATTTGACATTTTTCCGTTTTCGTATTTATAGGAAGAGTTATATAACTTTTGTTATATAGCAGGTTTTGCTACATAGTGTAAACGCCGCTTCGAGATATTCAATGTATCATGCGGATATGATTTTTTTTATGGACCAGCATATTGTATTTTAAAACTTGGAAATTTTAAAATATTTTTCATTGAAAATGTGTGTAATCAGTTCAAAGTATCCTTAATAACATATCCTTCACTTAATCCTAAAATAATGAATTAAAAAAAATAATGACAAAATCAATAATTTTACGACCCATCACAGTGCCCCCACATCCCTTAGTTTTTATACACTAAAATTAATACAAATTGTTGGTTAAATTACATTAATATCACAGATATCTTTGATTTATATATTTTTATTAGAAAATTTTCCTTAATATAGGTCTGTCTAGTTCAATTATTATATAGCCTAAATTGTTCTAGGATCAATAGCTTTCTAACAGTAAAAATCCCATCAAAATCAGTTCAGCCATTTTCATGTTAAGTCGAAATAAACAATTTTTAAACCATCAATATCGATATAAAACGGTAGTTTTTGTAAGTACATATGTAACTACATACAATATAATATACTTTTTTTTCAGTTCTTGGTAATTGCGGCGTACTGTACTTAGTACGCCCCAATTACCAAGAACTATCAAAATTCACACTTTTTGAAAAAAAGTATATTAATAACAAATAATTACTACTATTTTGTATTTACAAAATAAGTTACCATTACCGTTTATTCTATGCATTCGTCTCATATTAAATTAAATTATTGAATGTACCGAATAAGTCTCCATTACTCATCGCAATGTGTCAAATTTCACACTATTAACTTTTGCATGTACCGAAGACGTTTCCATTATACTACTACATTCTCGTATTGTATCATTAGCAATACATAATTTACATAACACTACGAAGCCTCCATTACAGCCAGCTCTTGGCTTTTAAAGCTCTCGCCTTCAAGAGCCGAGCTTTTCTTATTCGGATCATCAAGGTCGCTTTTGTGTAGTTCCAAACACCACCACTCACTGCACCATTGTCGCTGTCTATCCTTGTCAAAATCACGGTGTAGTACGACCGGTCGAATGCATTGTATTTGGGTGTATGTACATAATTGCGTTTATAATTTTCATTGATAGCATCGTTGGTGGCGATAAAGGGCAAATATCGACCCCTTGGGATTTTGTGTTTGTTATTTACATTTATAATGCTTTCGTGAATATGTTTTCATTTATCATATTTTTAATTATTTTATAATTTATCGTTATATTTATAAGTTTGAATAGATAAAATCGAAAAATTAACGGTATGAAGAACTATACATGACTTCCATGTTCCATAATATTTTTCTTATACATACATTGCTTCCTGGCAATATCGAAGATACGAGAAGCTTTGTGATCGTTTTAGAATGAGACAAAAATTTTAAATTGATTTTTCTGTTTCGCGTCAAGACAAACACTTTTCGTTCCGTGTCTGTCTGTCTGCCCGTCCGTCCGTCCGTCCGTGTGTCTGCCCCAGAACCCTTGTCACACGCATAACTCATGAACAACTGAACCGATATTAATGAAACTTTGTTGGATGGTTGGGTCTGGCTTGAGAACGGTCCCATTTCAAAATCATCAAAATTGGGTGTAAGGGGGAGGGGTGACATGCCAAAATATTTATTTATTTAAGATATCTCAAGAACGATACATGTTCCGTAAAAAATTTATAGAATCTTTTTTATAGAGCATTAAATTTCCTATAATATAGATCTAAACGTTTGTTGTAAAATATTCCCTTACAAAGATTTATCTTAATTTAATTTAAAAAAATCATGTTTTTTTTTCTAAATAGATATTAACTTTGACATATTAAATGTCATTTTGACGTTTGCACAAATTTAGATTTAGATTGAAATTATCAAAAAATTAAAAATATACGAAAAAATAATCAGGTGCGTCTTAAGAAAAATTTCGAACTAATATTTTTTAGTAAAATTGTATAAAAATTAAATGGTTAACCAATTCCAGGGAATTTATCTGAAGACTATCAGTTTTTATTTAAATTGTTCAATAATAATTAATTACCTTTGGTGAATCTAGCACGAGAAGTACTATACATTTACTTGGCAGATGTTTTCTTATATTTTTCTTATATTTTTAAACTGGGAAAAGGGAATATAAAATAAATAATGTATGATATTACTTTAACTAAAAGATTGTATAATGTATGTATTTTAAATTATAATTAAAATAAACACTATTTAAATGACTTTCTATCACAAAGAAAAAAGGATGTATAAAATGCTATAAAATGTATATTTATTTAAATTTGTACTAAAGTATATAAGGTATGTTGGCACAAGAGATTTCTGCATGTCTGTTGTATTCATTCTATGTTTTTTATTTTGTCTTTTGTCGTGGTTTTATTGCAAGTCGTCTTTCAGGGAATATTACATTGTTTGCATAATTCTGGAAAGTTTAAAATGCCAGATATGTATTTACTTATTTGATAAAACAGTTGTTATCAAATGAACCATTCATGCCCGGTATTATAAAGAATTTGCTCGAGTGCAAAAGTTAATTTGCTTTTCGCTTACGCTATCTGCGAGGTGTCAAATCGTTGTTAATTTGTTCGGGATTCTAAAGCAGTTGTAATGTTAATTATATGCATTTTATGAGGTACACTTGTGACAACTTATTTTAAATCGCTGATTTTTTACTTAACGCGCATGCGTCGTCATCATAGAGTACGTTTACACAGCGCTTTTATTCCGGTTTAACTATAACCGATGTAATAAAACCGTTTCAAGTGGTGGTGTTTACACATACGAGAATAAGTGACGTCAGCTGGAATTATAATTCCGATTTGAAATACGCTTTAAGTTCGATGGTGTACCAACAAGAAATCTCAAAAATATTTTGTCTCTTTTATGCCCCACGAATCACGTTTCTTTTATTTTCCATCTCTTCATCTCAGGTGTTTTAACCATATTTTAACAGACGACGCTTTTTCAAATGTTAATGCGAAGTGCATTACGATGAAATCCCCACACTCCGTAGATACTTATATTTTTTGAGGTTGGCTAAATAGGTATAACTGTGTCCATGCAGTTTACACGCATTTTTATTCCTGCTCTATTCCGGTTTACTTATGCTATTCCCGTAGACCAAGAGGAATAGCATAACTAAACCCGATTAGTTATGTCGGGTGTAAAGTGCCGGTTACATGGACTTTTACACCCGGTTTTATTACATCGGTTATAGTTTAGTAATTTTTTAATATTAATTAATATTGATTTTTGGAAACCCGTGAGTCGGAAAAAATTCTTGTAAAAATAAAGAACCTGCAATGTGTGCCGTTGAAACGTGTAGGTAACACTTTCTATAATTAACAATAACGTCGATAATCAATTAAATTATGTTTAGTAAAAATGAAGAAGTTGTTTTTCATAATACCCACTGTGGCTCATTGTAGGGCATATGCAGGGCCGGATTAACCATGTAGCAGGAGTAGCAAATGCTACGGGCCCTGCGTCTCTGGGGGCCCCGCGGCTTTTCGGAAAAATATCTTATTGGATATACCATCTACCGTCCAATGATTGGTACGGGGTGTCCAAATCTACTGTAATTAATAATTTAAATTTAGGGTTTCCGATCTCAACTTGATTTAATCGAAAAATCATTTTTTAAAGCTCCGATCTTTGATTTTTTGAATCGATTTTTCTAAATTTCTACCATCGCGACACATACCAATAGCAAAAATAGGTTTTAAGTGTTGGACAGAGGTGGGATAGAAGTATGTGACTTGTAAAGGGCCGTAACTAATACCGGGATAGCCATGATTGGTACGGGGTGTCCAAATCTACTGTAATTAATAATTTAAATTTAGGGTTTCCGATCTCAACTTGATTTAATCGAAAAATCATTTTTTAAAGCTCCGATCTTTGATTTTTTGAATCGATTTTTCTAAATTTCTACCATCGCGACACATACCAATAGCAAAAATAGGTTTTAAGTGTTGGACAGAGGTGGGATAGAAGTATGTGACTTGTAAAGGGCCGTAACTAATACCGGGATAGCCATGATTGGTACGGGGTGTCCAAATCTACTGTAATTAATAATTTAAATTTAGGGTTTCCGATCTCAACTTGATTTAATCGAAAAATCATTTTTTAAAGCTCCGATCTTTGATTTTTTGAATCGATTTTTCTAAATTTCTACCATCGCGACACATACCAATAGCAAAAATAGGTTTTAAGTGTTGGACAGAGGTGGGATAGAAGTATGTGACTTGTAAAGGGCCGTAACTAATACCGGGATAGCCGGGGCCCCCGAGCATAGAGGACCTCCGAATAAGGAAGATATTTTTTACGAAATCGGATAAAAAAGTTTTGAGTTACACTCGTTATGATTCAACACGGAGAAAATTTTTCAAGAACAAAAACCCCAAAAAAAAATATTTTTAAAACATTTAAAGCATTTACATTTTTATTGAAAAACTTCTATTTTTTTCGGAAATAGTCACATACATCAAAATTGTTTAGACCTTTTTTTATAAGGGGCCCCTCGATCACTTGCTGCCCCGCAAATAAATTGATAAATTTGAATTTTGACTATCTGTTGGCGCATAATCTGTTTCGGTTATATATTTGATTTGTTTTTATTAAATTGTGATGGGGGAGGGGGTGTCTATGAAACCTGTTGGCCTCTTAAGACAGTCTTATTTTACTTATAATTAGTCCAATCATGTCAATGGTGCGAATCTAATATTTAAATTACATAGAGTTATGACCTCTCAGTTCACGCTGTTAGCTAATCAGAGATCGTTAGACAAAGAAGTTGCGGTACATTTATTGCCCTAGCTATTTCGTGGGACAGGTTTTTAACATTGAGTTATCAATCCAGTACTATTTCCATGATTTTCTTTACAATACAAATATTTGATGAATACCTGTAGTAATTATAAAGTACGTAAGTTGATAATATACATTCTGATAAACTTAATTAAAAATATAAAATACCCTTTATAGTAACGTTAATTTTTAACATTATACTGTTAAATAACATACATTATATCGAATTGTAAATTGTCGTTTTCCAGGGAGACTTGGAAGTTAAAGAAGAAAATCTGACAGACACCGACATTACAAATCATCAAAAAGAATATTATCTTAGTGTTTGAAGCAACAGATAACAGTGATAAATATTTAAATTCAAGCAATGTTAATAAAACAATTAACTATAAGTCAAGATCTACTATCCAGAGTGTGAATTTGAAGAAATATAAATGTTATTTATGCATGAAAGACTTTAAACATAGATGTAATTTATTACATCATATATTAATACATATTTTTGTTCAAAGTGATACAAAATTTGCAAAAATCGATATTTTATAATAATCGTGTGTACTTCGATGGAAAAACTCATGTAAATAACGAGAATGTTTTTTTTTGTTCTGGATGTTGATCCATGGAAGTTCTGTTTTCCGCAGAAGAGTACATAACAAAAAAGATTCACTCAGTGTAGCAACGCTAAAGTCACCATTTTGTTTTATATTTATTTTAAAAGAATTTTTTTTTTAAATGAGTGTCAATATTTCATAATATTCTAAAAAAATTCTTAAAAAAGTGTCATTTTCCGAAGTTATTTTTGAAATGTTGCGAATAAAAAAAAAATGTTTTGGATAAAAGTTGTAAAGAGTACCTATTATTATGTTGCAGTCATTTTTTCTATTTTTTATAAGTTCGCTAGAAATACTTGTTTTATATAATTAAATCTCGTACAGCGTATAAGAAAGTCCGTGGCAGCCATAGCAGCTTTTTTTTAATAACTACTGGTTTACGAGGTATATATTTTTATAATTTTATAAAATTGTCCTGTAGCCTAATAAATTTCAATTAAATTTTAAGTAAAATATGTTGGTTGCAGCCCTGCAGTAGTTTTAATTATGTAATTAATAAATTGACTCTGCTGCAGTAGAATATTTAAACATAATAAAAAGTCGGCAGAAAATAATATTTTTACTCAAAAACACCAAGGCTGTTAAAAACCTTATAAGGGTACTTATTTAATACTGGCTAAAATGGGTTCAATCAACCCTTTATGATATTTGTTTTTCTTTTTTTTTCTTTTTCGACATGACAAGAAAACTACTGATCTGATTTTGATGGGACTTTCACTATTAGAGATTCGAAAGATTATAAATGAAATTATTAAGTATAATAATATTAGTTTTAAAGTATATGTGTATATTTTCATAATTGAAAATACCTAAATTCAAGGTTTGATGAACTTTAAAAAATTTATAACAAATAAAGGAATAGATTTACATGTATGAGTGTAACGATTTTTTTATACAAAAAGGCCTAAAGATGATACAAAAAATTTTGATTTCAAAAAACCATTTTTTCTTGTTGTGGGGCCATTTCGCGTTTTAAATAATATTCGACCAAGATACCGACTAGCACCTTGCACTTTTATATTCGGACCAACCTCCCCAATAAGGTAAAAACAAAAAATTCAATCGGAGTAATTTTTCGAACGACTGCGCTATTATGTTCTGGTCTAATTATATACTTTTCAGCATTTTTAGGATTTTTTTATTCACACCCTGTACATATGTAAATTCAATTATTTTTGATAAATGTTTATTGCATGTGAAAATTTCGGTAAACATATACTTTGTTTGAAAACTGATAGAATAATGCACGTTTTTGTAATTGTTATGTCAGTACATGGATTTGATCGATTTTCCGGTAGTGACGTCATATCCAGTGAAATATTTGAGTGGAAAATATTTGAAAGCCGGGCAGGTAGGTATATGCTTTGTCCATATACCTTGTTTGCATCATGCAAACGCACAGGCCCTCATTAAGAAAGATTTAAAAAAGTATATACCTACTTATTTATAATAATTATATGTATACCTAATGATTTATGAACAATTTTTTTTCTATCCTTACTATTTACTCTAAAAACATTAGTATATGAAAAAAGTGGTGTGTGCCTTACCTACATAAGCGCACGGTTGAAGTGAAACTTCATTTGTTTTCATTAATCATGCGAATTAAATAAATAAAGCTATAAGTATTAAATTAATAATCAAATGTATTATTTTGATGCATAAACCGTATATAAAACACGTAGCTTAACATCGAGTTAAAACTTAAACTGACTTGTACGCATTTATCGCTCACTCACGTTTATGGCACAAAATCACGGAGGTGGCGAATTTGCTATGGTAGCTCATAAAATGATAAAAACATTTTTTATTGTTTAAAATAAATACATCAAATTCGTCGTATTGTTCAGTTTTAATGTTACCTAAATTAATTTACTTCGAAATTCAATAATTTAACGCATTAAAAATTAAAATAAGTAGCAAAAGTCATCATGGGAACGTGTCCGTAAGTGCTAATCCGAAAATAAAAGCAACCTGTACTTAAAAAAAAAGTTTTTATGCTTTTAACTGTTTTAACGTTCTTGAAAGCTTTATTCATTGTTCTACAAAACTATATTTTCAACTGGCATTAATAATATAATTAATTTCAAATAGAAAATTAGTTAAAAGTTTGTCCGCCAATAAACGCACCATATCAGTGAACGGAACAATAACTAAACGAAATAGTTTCTATGAACAATTTTAGGTGCTGTTAGCAAGCAGTCGTGTTAGATAATTCAGTGTTAATGGCTGTCAATCGTTTTTCTCCGGAAAAATTATTACGATTTAAGTGGTAAGTACCTGTTGATTCAGTATTTAAACACCGTACCCCAAAACAGCATCATAAGGGGAACGCATTTAATTGTTTTAAAATGATTAATAACATGATATCGAAGTACATTTCTCTAAAACTATTGTAATCCGCTGTTCATTGACCATGAACGCGTTCATTTAAAAAAGTCATTAAGGGAACATTTTAAGAAGTCATTCGGGGAACGTTCTTCGATATGAAACGCGTTCCCTTAATGATTGTGACGTCTCCAGAATAATGTCTGTAATTGATATTTATAATTTAATTAAGGCTTATTTGATATAGGTATTTAAATAAAATTGAAATGTCTATTTGTACTTTCGATATTATTTTAAGCTCATTTTACGCGTTGCTCATTTATTACTCTTATTTCAACAATTTATAATTCTTAACTTGCTCCTTTTAAATAATGTTTAATGACTAGTGTTGCAAAGATCTTAGCTATTTTTTAAAGTCATATCATGAAACTATTTTCATCAAAAAATCAAACTTGAAATTCGCCACCTCCGTGATTTTGTGCCTTATGCACACTCTCCTTGGCGTTTCATCTTGAAAATCTGTCGTATTGTAAAACGTGTCGAAGTCATTCCAATTCACTAGGTGAAGGGGGGAGGGGGTGTAGCTCTACATAGTATTAGCAATACAGTGAAATATAATATATTTATAGTATAGTATATATTTAGTATAATTTTATACTTCATTTATAAAATATAACTTGAAGTTTTTGATAAAGAAATATTTCATTAAATAATTTCTGTAGAACTCAATACAGTCAAAATAAACTAAATAGATATTGTTTGTTACGAAATTTGCAGGGGTTATTTTAGTGGGTAATTGTAACTTGTTTCTGCAGTTCCACAAATGAAAACTGCAGTTGTAAAAGCTTATTTATGTAGTTGAAAAATTACAAGTATAAAAAATGTAAGTGTAGAGCAAAAAAGTCACTATAATTTCTAAGAGAAAAATATACAAAGTGTAGAGTAAAAAAGCAAAAAAAGAAGGTATTTGCAGTTGAAAAAAAGTCTTAAAATAACCCTTGGAAATTTGAAAATATATGTGGACCATTTGGAAACATTTAGGAGTCTGCGATACACCTATTATTTATTATTTATTATTGATATTTAAAGAGACAATGGGGCGCAGTACTTAGCAACTACGCCGCAACTAATAATGTAGAACTACGATATTGTCACTTTTTTTCTTATAGAAAATATGTAATATTAATGATTAATTAAGTAAGTACTAATAAAAAATAGCCCAACTTTTTATGTTGCTGTATTTAAGGATTGAGGGATGGAGGGTTAAAACTAGTTTTATTATAAATGGAACTATGTATACACACCATCAATTGGCGTTTTTTTTGCTATTTAATGAATAATCAAAATGGTAAAAAACTCGGATTTTATGCGAGATAGGGGATAGATTTTCCCCTATAATTCCTAGATATCCATAGGATTTCTCCCGTCCGATAAAATAAGACGCGTGGGGGGGGGAGGTGAAATATTAAAAGTCGGTTATATATATATACAAAAGCTGTTTATATTCCAGAGATATAATCTTTCGAAGTTTGACATATTTTCGTTGTAATCGTGTTCTCGAAGTTACCCCCTAATACCCCCGGGGAAGACGTAAATAGTTTGTATTATTTTTTATGTTTATCTAGGCTAGATGTGATATAGAAGATATTTAAGTAATAAGTGTGATAAAACATAACACTAATGAATTTCTAAAAATAAATTTTATATTTCGAGAATTTTTCAATGAACAAAAGGACATTTGTGTTTGAATTGTAAAATTAAATGGTCGTATTTTTTAATTATTTGAACCTTTCATGTGTTAAATACAACACTATTTGTGAACGTTTGTGTACGTGTGTCTGTGTGTCAGGGACGGAATGTGTTGAATATAAGACGATAAAAAATTCAATGATAATTATAAAGGACCTTGCGAAAAGCAATGGATTTTGCCTTTTGGTTGAACTTTTTTGTAATTTGGAGAAATGATAATTCAAAGTATACTGATAAAAATTGTATAGGGTGCAACCTACGAAAACCCATAGTTTCCGCTCCAGGTGCACCGAAATATGTATTATTTATTTATTTTTATTTCCCAAAGAAACAAATTTTAGAAAAATTCGCAAAGAGTAAAAAGCGATTAGAACTAACCAAATAATGCAAATAAATTATTATTTTTAGTTTTCATGACATTTCTTTAGATTTTTGGATCGGCATTTTTTTAGAAAATAAAAAATAATTTTTTTTTTAATAAAAAAATATTTTCTTTTTTATATTAGAGACTTCGAATTTTAATTATTGATTAATATCAAATAGTATAAATGTAATGTGTTCTATTATTTAATGATAATAATCTTTTATAACCGACTTATAAATAAAGATAATTTCGTCTCGAATTTAACGCACTCTATTCCCGGCGTGTAACTTTACTAAAAATTTACAACCGATGTTTAAAGACGTCCCTGTTGATTAATATTTTTTAAAAAGAGGGAAATACACCGACGATAATTAAATCTACCGCCGTCTCTGTGTTCTAAAAGCATCCAATCTCATTGCACGGCGTAGAACTACCCCATTCAACAAAGAGAAACCACTACTAACTAAGGGTAGTTTTACAGGCTGACGTTTCTATCGACCGGTCGTTAATGAAATGTACTTGTAAACTGGTTTAACATGATATGATACCAAACCAATTAATAATAATGATAATAATCAAATATTATTACTCTCCTACTCGACCATAAAATTTAAATTATAAGTAGGTATAATTTAAAATTTTATACAAAACTAAACAAACTATGGTACTGGCACCAGTCTTGGATAATACCCTTGTACGGTATGCCTAGGACGAGTTATCTCGTAACCACTATGATAACACTAGTTGTAGGTATATAAAATTTCCTTCGATATTGGCTGTTCTGGATTATAAAAGTCAACTTGATGAAGAAACTTGTAGAGATATCAGTCAATATTAAATTAAATAATTATTTGGATACTGTTCAATAATAACACACAAATTTTGCTTACTGTATTTTCTATATTGAATTTTTCACACTTGTTATTTTTAAACAAAAATTTTTACATTGGCAAAGCCAACTAAAAATTTATATAAAAAAAAAACTAACTACTAGATACATCGGGACTGAACAACCCTAGTGTTGTTATTTCTTTCAAAATATCTCAAGAACGATGCATGTTACGTGAAAATAACATAGAATCTTTTTTGTAGAGCATTAAATTTACTTAAAAAAGGTATACAGTAAAATGTTCCCTTGCGAAGATATATGAGTCAAAATCACCAAGGTGGCAAATTTGGTTCCGACACTATTTTTCCCAATAAAACCTTGGAATAGTTGGATTGCAATTATCTTTAACTATTGGATTTGGTTAATGATATCTAAACCCTTCATTGTTTTTTGCAAAATAATGTTAGAACATTTTTTTTTTCTCATGAAACTAGTGAAAAAGTCATTTTGGGAACGCGTCCCAATACGTAATTCTGTATAAGAAATGTTCATAAAACAATGAAATACTAATTTAAAAATTAAATTTTCAAACATGTTTGATACACTTGTATCATAATATCATAACCACAATTATAAGTAAAAGAAAATGTAAGTTACTTTATTTATTTTTTACGTAAAACTTTGTCCGGCAGTTTGTAGGTCACTTCGTGAACGCACTCTATTCTGTCAAAAAAGTAGTACTCAGTTACATCGTACGAGGCACTACTGTGCAGTCACGTGGTGTAATCTGTTAAGTGTAGACAGCGTTCGATTGTTTTATGGTGGTTTTTAATTAATTTAGTTGGTAAGTTTATTTCAGTTCATTATTTTGGTATCGTACATCAATAGAGCATCATAACGGGAACGCCTCCAAGTCATTAATATAACTATAAGTGAAGATAGTTAGTCGTAATTTCATAACATAATACTGTTCTATTGTCGCCGGTGTCACATAATAGCGTCCAAAATGGCCGACGACTATTTTAAACAATACGAAACGTCGAAAAATCATTTCGGGAACAGTCATTTCGAGAGCGTTGTCGAAAATGACGTGCATTCCCGTAATGATGTTTTTGTTAGTATTTAACCGTTAAGTACCTTTGTTTCGTGAATTTACGTTAATAATAATATAAATTGTTGTAGTTGTGATTGTAATGAGTTTAAATTTACCGCTCTAGTTTTTTCAACGTAATGTAATAGAATCTAAGCTGAATTTTCAAAAGATGGAGTTTCTTACTGCTTCTTCTATCTGGAACAACATCTTTTGTTAAAGTAGCAGTAGAATCAAGAGTATATAACAAGCGACTGTAAATTCCGATTTTAAATAAAGAGTTTAACTTGCTGTAACAGGTATTTACATTTGTTTTAGATTTAACATAGAAACATGGAGCCTGAAGAACTAAAAAAGAAAAAGACTTCCAAAAAAATTATCAATAAAAATAGCGCCGCTTACATAAAACAACGCCAAAAAGCTAATACAAGGCACGTCTTATACAGATGATTTTAAAGAAAATATCCATCCTAACAAAATAATACCTGGAACATTTTTATTGATTAATGTTCCAACGAATAAGAATGTGTTCTATAGATATGTTGCTATTGCTGGAACTTGTGTAGACGATGAGGGAGAAATAAAGGTGACATTCTTAAAATCTCTGCGTAATAATGACAGGGACTTTAAAGTTGACTATAAAGATATATCCTATGTTACATACGAGCAAGTCTTAAAAATTCTTCCTAAGCCCCATTCAATAAAGGGAGTAAGCCACAATGCATGCTATCATTTTGATAATGATATGGATATTTATGAGAAGTTTTAGCTGATTTTATTATTACATAATTATTTAAATACATGCTATTATTTAATTAATGTTAGAGTTTGTTTTATTTCTTTATTTTAATTTGTTGTTAAAATTTATCAGTGACTGTTTATGAACGAGTAGTAATATCTTCTTTTTTTTGTTTAAAATACTCAAGTAACCCTTAGATCAATGATAATATTATCTAAAGGTTTTAATGTATGGTACTTGCAGTACGTTTTATTACAATAATTCACTGCAAAAGTTGATTTTTAGCATAGTTTATATTTCTTTATAATGTTTGATGTAAATTTAAGAGTTTAAATTCTCAAAATAAAGTTCCTAATAACCCACGTGATGTTTCTTTTATACAAAAATTGATTACCTATGTCATTTAGGAAACGCTTTTGTCACTTCGTGAACGCCGTGATCATTCAGTGAATGTTTCGTCATTTATGGGAACGTCATAAAAATATTATTAGTAAATTCAAGATAAAATATATCTGCTTCATTTATTATTAAAATTAAATACTATAGCAAACAATTTCCTAGAAAAAAATTAAACGATCAAACTTAAACCAATGATAAATAAACAGAACTTTTATCTTGGAAATTTTAAGAAGTGCTTCATAAATATTACATTTTATTAAAATACAATAACATACGACAATGTAGAGTACAGCTTTAAATATATTTTATTTAATATTTATTGCAATACCGTATTTCCAAAGTGAATTACATCAAATTTGTATTTTTAACAAAAATATCCAAATTTTGATATACGTTCCCTGAATGATATCATAATACACCCAGTCTGTTTGGAATCCAGGATAAATAATTAAAATGTGAAAATTTTGCGCGCTTCTTTTACACAGTAATTATTGATGTTACGGTGTACAATGTAAGTTATTTTATGGATTTCCATGATGTACTAATTTTTAAAGAATTTTAAATTTCGAAATTCGTCACCTTGGTGATTTTGACCCATATCTCCATTTACTTCCTAAAATAAAATAAAATCGTTAATTGATTAAATGTCATTTTCTATAAAAAAAAGTTTGAATGGCTTATATACGAAGATATCTCTATTTGCAGAATTTATCACGGGGAAGCATTATGCTATCATTTAGAAAACTATTGTACATATTTTGTTCAATAAAAACTATGAGACAATTTTTGGGGTTGTTATATTTATTTTCCTGATTTTTAAAATAATAAATTCCCTACAACTAAAAAAATCTTGGTTTCAAGTTGTCAAATTTCCTTTTTTGATTTTCAGATTCTCATGTTACGACCTTCTTAAAATATGTTTCCCAATCTACTCTTTTCAGAAACAAATCTAAAAAAGAATCTAGCCTAAGAGCCCGTTCACACGGCGTCGTAATGCACACAGTCGACTGCTGTATATGGTCGGCCGTGTATCGTGTGAACACTCTTATATGAAATGTATTGCCACTGCGTGTGAACGGGCTCTAAGAGTCAAAATGTCAAAAAAAGGAATTCGACAAGTCCAGAAAACAAATTTATATGGACAACCGCCACGAAAGCCTACAGAATAAAATCACTCAATCTGCTACTTGCATACACATAAGGTACTGGCACCAGTCTTGGTCGCTTTAAAAGTAGGGTATATTTTGGAATTGATGGACTTCTTTTTGTAATTCGCATGAACTCATGTTACTAATAAAACAAGTACCTCTTGTTTTATTTCTCCAGTAATGGACAAAGCAAAATCAGTAATGTGCACCCAGTGATGGACACTTGCTAATGATTACAAAATGATAGGTACTAGGATACAAAAGTTATAAAATAAAGAATCGAAATTTTTTAAATATAATATAATAATTATTAATAAATAGATTACACTAATAATTCGATACTCGTTGGCCGATTTGTCATCAAATTAAGCTGTTTTACAGTTAAGTGTCTATAGATTATGATTCAGTAACGGCAGTTATCAAATATTGTTGCGACCTAGTTGCCTAAAATCAACAACTTAATACTCTGGTGTGAGTTACGGTGTCTACGTTGGCCAGGGAGCTTGATGATGTAGAAAAGGTGCAAAAATAGATATAACAAATTTAATTTTAAATACCCTTACTTTATTTGATTAAAATATACAGACGTAGATCAATAATTCCTTCCAAGATCACTGATTTGTCATATTTTCATGCACCGTTATATAGCCGACATTTATGCAAAGTATTCGTTTTTACACGCGCTTGGGAAACAAATTGTCATTGTGGAAATGACTTGCCAATAATCCAAGCGCGTGGCTATACAACGCGTGCGGTTCACAACATACCTCCCCCCTTAAATTTGTCATTGTCCCCAATGATGCAAAAAAAACGAAAATTGATTTAAGTGAGGTAAGGCGATTAAGACAAATCAGTTCTCCAGGTCGTCATAATATCTGTAACATATACAAAAATAATATAATAAAATGTAATTATTCAGATAAATATGCAAGGCTTCATGGATTTGCGACCGATGTTGAACTGGTTCCTAAGCCTCCAAAACTTGGCAGGGATTTAGTTGTATTGGTGCGGATTGTTTCGTCGCACGTAGCATAGTCCCGACCGTCCATCTCCATATCCTTGGTATCGGTGCTGGTCCTTGAGTTCCTTCGAAAGAATTTCTGAAGTGTTCGTCATCATGAATGAGTAAATTCACTTCTGTTTCCTTAAATACGTAGCACAACATTTTCTTTATTTCGTGCCAATTTAAATTATTGTCTAATAGATTTGGTTTAGACATACATAATTTGTTTATTTTATTCCTTGTTACGAGTTCTCTTAACACTTGAAAACATTTAAGCAGTATCTGCGGCTGTCCCATATCCGTTTTCTTCTTCCTGGATATCAAATAAAATATATTCTTGCCGCCTTTGCTTACTGTACATACGGAACCAACATCCTGATTCTGCAGTTTTTGTACGACCTTACTGCATATTTTGAAATCTGATACGTCGCGCGACACACAGCACGCGACCGCCTCGCTATCTCTTTCTTTTAGAGAACCTCTCACTTCTGCAATAACATTACAGGTTGCTTGATCAGCTGATTTGTGCTGACAATTAAATTTTTCTGTATCTAGCATGTACCTTCTGCTGAGTACGTCTGTATTTGTATCCGGCTTCCCTGATTGTTTCTGCGTATCCTTTAATTGCTTGTTGATTTCGTCCTTATGGGCCTCTGGTATCCGATAAGGGTTGACGTTTAAAAATGACGCTCCATCCTTGAGTGTTATTGTGTGTGTCACATTCTCCGCAAAACTCGGCGAATCTTCTTCCAGAACAAAAATATCGTTGTATTCTTCGCATATTTCTAATAATGCGGCTTCTACTTCCTTATTACATTTTTCCGTAGTAAGGGATTTCTTCATTAGGGCGTTTCTGTTACATCTGCCGACAAATACATCTTGTGTGAGTTCTCGTGTTTCACACACACCTTCACATGTAGAACTCGTGAATGCTGATACCAGCACTTCGCTTTTCGGGGGCAATGCACGTTCTGGTAATCGTAATTTGATGTCTTCACTTTCGACTTCCAATACATGTTTCTTGTAGTTGATAACCACACCATATTTATTGAAAAAATCTCGCCCTAATATGCCTTGACACGCGAGTGGAAAATCATGACTCACTACATAGAAAGGATGTATGAGTTCTGTATCTCCGATTTTCATGTGGGCGTAAAATCGTCCTAGTGTCTTGATTTTTTCCTTGGCTATCCCTTTCAAGATTAAATTTTCTTTCGTGCATAGCTCTGTATTGTTGTCGAGGTCAGAAATTTTCATAATGCTGACGTCGGCACCCGAATCCAAGAACAATAATGCTGTTCCTGTTTCCATCTCTCTCATTTTTATTTCAACTCTGTCGTAGTCTTCTTTATGTGCAATTGTGTAACATTTTAGATCCTTCACCTTGGTTGTACTCGTTGCAGGATAATTTTTTGGAACTCGTATTTCTCTTCTTTTCTTTCTGCATTCTCTCTCATAGTGCCCAAACTTATTACAATAACTACATCGTACGTTTCGAGCGAGACGAACGGATTTTGAAGCGCTATAGTCAATACGGAAATCTTGCTGTGGTCTCTGATCTCTCTTAACTGATTCCTCCTCGGCTAGGGCTGTGGAAATCGCTTCATCGATAGAGTTGTGTCCTCGAGCCTTTACCATTAATTTTAGAGGTTGTTGTAGACCCTCTAAAAAAACGTTTAGTGCCTGTGACGCAATTAAGTCATTAATTGCAGTCACACCCGTGCCCGATTTTCCGGCTGTGGAAATGTTTCTTAAGGCGTTGACCGTCTTTTCTAGGCGCTGAACATACTGAGAGACGCTTTCGTTTCTTCCTTGCCGCGTGTTGACGAATTCGGATTGTAGATGGGTTAAATTTCTCCGATCCATAAAATGAGATTGTAAATGTGATTTCAATTCGGTCCATCCAGTAATTTGTCGATGTTGTATTGAACTATACGTTTCTTTATTCAATTTGCCTTTTACTATTTCAAATAAGATTGGTATCTGTCCTACCTCAATCCCATTGAAGCAGACGTCGCAAGCACTTAAAAATCTGTCGAGTTCGTCGGTCGTCCCATCAAATTCAGGAATAATTCTGCTGGCTAGTTCCAGGCTTATTTTACTCATGTTGTTTTCTTCTATCTCTGCAGGTTCCTCAGACTGGTTAGATTCTTCAGGCTGGTCACCAGGCAGGCTTTCTCTCGGAGTGTTCCGGGTACTTATCACCATGGGATATGATAATAAGGAGTGATTTGGGATTACACTTACTTGTGCACTTCTGTCTTCTTTGGCAGGATTCTTCTTTCTTCAGAGTCTTCAAAAAAAAACTTGCTTTTCTCTACTTGCACTCGAGTTTGATTCACAAACCCTTTTCACCTGACACCAAAATATATTGTTGCGACCTAGTTGCCTAAAATCAACAACTTAATACTCTGGTGTGAGTTACGGTGTCTACGTTGGCCAGGGAGCTTGATGATGTAGAAAAGGTGCAAAAATAGATATAACAAATTTAATTTTAAATACCCTTACTTTATTTGATTAAAATATACAGACGTAGATCAATAATTCCTTCCAAGATCACTGATTTGTCATATTTTCATGCACCGTTATATAGCCGACATTTATGCAAAGTATTCGTTTTTACACGCGCTTGGGAAACAAATTGTCATTGTGGAAATGACTTGCCAATAATCCAAGCGCGTGGCTATACAACGCGTGCGGTTCACAACAATATCAACAAATATTTATAATTTAGTACATTTAATTAAATCAGTATCCAACACTGGGGCATTGTCCAAGACTGGTGTCAGTACTTTACACCAATTTCATTGTTTTGTAAAAATAGAACATGTTAACTCGCCTTTACATAACCACACACCCGTACCTACTGTAGTACACCGTGGCGATATGACGTCATACAATCGCACGAGTTTGTCCGGCAGTGTTAGACTGGAAGACGCCAAGCTGTAGCAACAAGCGACCAGTTGCTCGCATAGCTGTCAGCCGGTCGGTCGCGCTCGTACCCCCGTAACCTCTCTACTACTATAATATACGTTACAATTAGACTGTGCGATGTGTTTGTCATCTAGTAAATAGTGTTTTGTTTTATTTGGTTGGAATTGTGATGAAATAAATGAATGCGTAAATAATATAAGGTTACTCTAATTTTGTGTATGTAATTTTAATTGGATATAAATAAAATTGATTTTTTAATTTGAACTTAACAAAATATAGGGGGTAATATATATTTATTTAAAACATTTTGATTAATTAGTGTATATAATATAAATGTAACTGTTCAATTATAGTATTAATAAAATAAATTATAATAAAAAAATATATCAATGTAATAAAAAAAAATAAAAAAAACATATCTAAAAGTTTCAGAACACGGTAGTAAAAAACACCACATTAGTAATAAAAATAATAATAAATCATTTAATTTTTTATATGTAAATTTTAAAATATATGCAAAGAAGAAAATGAAAAAACATATGTAAGTAAAATTGTTTATATATTTTTTAATTTAAGTATATGATACGTATAATCAGGCCCTATTAGAGGGTGGGGGGTCATTATGGTCATTTAAATCTGGGCCTAAAAAATGTAAAAATATATAATAAAATTAAATCTATCGCCTGGAAGATTTTTGGAAAAAAAGAAAAAGATTCAACTCTAATAAAAATCTGTAAGATTATTATTTAAGGACCCTATGACTGTCCAAGACTCCTTCCTCCCTACTTATCAAAGACCCTGTTTATTATTATAATTTATGTTTTTTTTGATATGGTACAAAAAAAGTGTATTTTTATGATTAAATAATCATAGAAATAAATAAAAGATTTAGAGGACAGTTCATATCCTTTAATTTTTTTTAATGTTTATTAAATTATAAAAATATTTTCTTTATAAGTTGAAGTATATAAAATAAAATAAATATTTTTTTAGGAAGGTATGTTATTAAAATTAAATGTGTCGCTTAAAAAAAAATTATCACCTAATGAGAACTTCGCGTGAAGTTGAAACGTGTTGCGACATTTAGAATTTTTTAGTATTTGATAATATTAATTAAATTCAAGTTTAGTGTTTAGTTATAAAAGATACACAGATAGAGAGAGTATAGTTTTCTACTACGGGTTTACCGACGGTTCTTTATAAAATAATATAAGTTTTGTATCTATATTTGAAGTTGAAATTATTTGTATTATAATGAATAATTATTAATCGAGAAGAGGGTAAATGATGATTTACGTTAAAATTGTAATTGGAATAAAAACATTAAACAGTTATTTCTTTAACAATCTAAAGCTTGTATCATTTAACCACATGCTCCCTCTCCCCCCCACAGATTAAAAATACTTGATTAGTATAATATCTATTTTTCAGATAGACAATAAATAAATAAATATCCTAATAAATGAAAAACAGTTTGCATTTCTCGTTTAAAATTTGTGTTTAATCGATTAGAAAACTAGGAACCCTTATAGTTTCGCTATGTCCGTCCATCCTCAAAAATTTTATACCGATTAAGATGAAATTTGGTATACGGAGGAAGACTGATAACCCAAAAACAGAAATGATAAGATTTTTGAAAAAAAAATTTTTTTTGAATCCCCTTTCTATAGACTGAAAAGTATATTAAAAAAGTTAACTTAATCAATTAAGTAGGGTGTCTTTAGATAGGTCTCCTAAAATGCAATAAAAAATGTTATATGACCTTTTTGAATTCAACCTTTCATTCACGATATATTTGCGTTCAAAGTCGTTATCAGAGAGTCCCCCCTCTATTTTCTAAACTATTAATATAAAAAATCTGAAAAAATTTAAAAATGTAGCTTTTAATTAGTACTTTCACTGAAAATTATAATAGACACTGTCAACATTTTTTTGGACCACCTCTCCTATGACTAAAATCTGAAAAAAAAAATTTGGACCCTCTTTCCACAGACTGAAAATTATATTTAAAAAAAATTCACATAATCCATTAAGTGTAGGGTGTCTTTAGATAGGTCCCCTAAAATTCAACAAAAAGTGTTAAACGACATTTTGATTTTAACCCTTCAGTCACGATATATTTACTTTTAAATGTCGTTATCAAAGCGTCCTCCTCTCTAATTTCTAAACTATCGATGCAAAAAATCAGAATGTAACTTTTAATTAGTACTTTCACTGGAAATTATAACGAACACTGTCAAAAAAAATTTTTTGAAACATTTTGGAATAACTTTTTTATAAATCGTAGTGAGAATGACTACGGAACCCTATCATATGCGTACCCAACACGCACTTGGCCGTTTTATTTTAGTTTAAAAAAATGTACATCTTAAACTACTTTCTTTTGGTTTTTATCGTAAATATACTTTGTAAAGATAGGTGATGGAAGTTTTAATTAATTTTAAAAAGTTTTATAAATCTTAAGAACGAAAACAAATTAAACTTTGATGTTGTTTTTTTTTATTTAAAAAATATACTTATAAATATTAATGTACATATTACACACATATATCAGGGGAGAGGGAGGTCATACCAGACAAGACGGTTTTTGTAAAACTAAATAAATTTAATAATTGAGTCTCATAAAAAAATTTCACCCATCATTCATGTTTATTTCTGAAAATTCACAAAAATAAGAATGTCTAAAAGAAAAACATCTTCCAAGTAAATGCACAGTGCTTCCTCGTGCTAAATTTACCAAAGATAATTAATCATTGAACAATTTAAATAAAAACCGATGCTCAGATAAATTGTTTAGAATTAGTTAACCATTTATTTTTTATACAATTTTACTAAAAAATATTTGTTCGAAAGACGCATCTGATTATTTTTTCGTATATTTTTAATTTTTTGACAATTTCAATATAAATCTAAATTTATGCAAACGTCAAAATGAGAGTTAATATATCAAGGTAAATATCAATTTTAAATTATCTGCCTTGGGAACCACGGGACTTTCTTATACCTAACCTAACCTAACCTAAAGTGAATTGTATACGTGATTCTTTGTTTATTAAAACATTTCTAACAAACTAACAAGAAAGAACAAAATGAATAATTTTATATTTATATAACAAGTGATTTTTTTTAACGTAATAACTGAAAACGGATGTTTACTCTTGTAAATTTTTGGATTTTTGAATTATTTTTGAAATAAGAAGAAAATGTTATAGATAAAAAATGTCGAGTATGTTATTATCTATAATTTATTCCCCATACATTTTTTTCTCTGTTATGAACCATTTGAATTATAATAAATTTTTTTTTCAAAAATTGGTTTATACAAAAAAATGAATAGAACATAAATTATAGATATAGATATTATCTAACTTGACCATTTTTCTCTATTTCGCACTGTTTCAGAGTAATTCGAAAAATTAAAAAATCGACGTAGGTAAACATCCGTATCCGGTTGAAAGATCGATTTCAAAAATAGGACGTTTTCTTCCCAGCCAAAAATCTTAAATATAAAATATCACCCTTCTACGATTTGTCGTATTTGAGTTACAGCGCTTACAGACAGACAGACAGACAAACGGACACACAGACATCATGGCGAAAATAGTCAGAATGGATTCAGGGAAGGTCAAAATAGATAATTCCGTCAAAATCCGGAGTTCGAAAAAAATCGGCTTCACTATACTTACTTATACTAATGTATATTTCGGTATACATGGTATAAGAAAGTAAAAACAAAACACGATTTTTAAAAATAAATTGAGATAAATCTTTGTAAGGGAATATTTTACAACAAACGTTGTAGACCCATATTATAGGAAATTTAATGCTCTACAAAAAATATTCTATACAATGTTCACGTAATATGTGTCGTTCTTGAGATATCTTGAAAAAATAAATATTTTGGGATGTCACTCCTTCCCCTTACACACGATTTTGATGATTTTGATATGAGACCGTCCTCAAGCCAGACCCAACCATCCGACCTAGTTTCAATAAACGAACGGATGGACAGACAGACAGATTCGGAACGAAAAGTGTTTGTCTTGACGTGAAACGGAAAGATCAATTTAAAATTTTGAAATCAGAGAACATTTTTTTTTTCAATCTAAAACGATCACAAAGCTTCTTGTATCTTCGATTCGAATTAGTTGGTTATTTTTCAACAAAAATATGAATTTTTTTACAAATAATTCTTGAATATTTTTTTAAACTTTAAAACAAGTTTGAAAAGATATTCCTTTGTCGAGTATTCTTTTTATAGAAATTCTAAATTTATCTTATATTTTTTTGACAAAAAATGTGTCTGTCCATTCTTCAGATTCAATCAATGTACTATCTTTTTTCTATTCTTTGAAAACCGTATTTGATAAAAGACTCAATTCTCGAATATCTTTTTTCTATACTTTTATATTTTTTACTTTTATACATTTTAAAAATTATACTAAAATTTTTATGTGTATTCTTTAAATCAAATTATTCTAACAAAAAAAAAAAACGAAAAAAGGAAAAAATAAAATATGTAGGTGAAATAATGGTATTTCACGTTTTAAATGTGGTGTACGGAACTGGGAGGGAGGTCAAAAATAATTTTAATACTATTCGTTATAATTTTCAGTGAAAATACTAAATAAAAGCTACGTTTGAAATTTTTTCAGATTTTTTGAATTGATAGTTTAAAAATTAGAGGGGAGGGGAAGCTCTGATAGCGACATTTAAATGCAAATATATCGTGACTGAAGAGCTAAAATCAAAAAGTCATTTAACATTTTTTTGTTGCATTTTAGGAGACCTATCCAATGACATCCCACTCAATGGGATATGTGAAAAAAAATGTTAGTTCACTTTTCAGTCTATAATAATTTTGACAGTGTTCGTTATAGTTTTCAGTGAAAGTACTAATTAAAAGCTACATTCTCGAATTTTTTCAGATTTTTTATATTGATAGTTTAGAAAATACAGGTGGGGGGGGGGGCGCTCTGATAATGACTTTGAACGCATATATATCGTGACTGAAGGGTTGAAATCAAAAGGTCATATAACATTTTTTATTGCATTTTAGGAGACCTATCTAAAGACACTACACTTAATGGATTAAGTGATTTTTTTTTTAATATAATTTTCAGTCTATGGAAAAAGGGTCCAAATATTTTTTTTCAAAAATCTTATTATTTCTGTTTTTGGGTTATCAGTCTTTGTTCGTATACCATATTTAATCTTAATGAATAAATTGTATTTAATAATTAAATTAATAAATTTTTTGAGGACGGACATGACGAAACTATAAAGGTTCCTAGTTTTCTACGTAACCCTAAAAAGCAGCCATGAGTGCCACGGGACATTCTTATATACCTACATATTATACTGAGAATGTGTGTGTGTTTTTAGTTGTAATTATAAAATAAATATTTCTGGCTAAATGATAAAAATTTAATGGGACATAATAATTATAGATAATAATATTTTCTAAAGAATTGTTTTACTAATTCGCACTGTTTCAAAAATAATTAGAAAAAATTCAAATGATGGTTTTTAAAAATAGGAGGTTTTCTTCCCCAGATGAAAATTAATCCTTAATATATAATATCTATATAATATATAATCTACGATTTGCCGTATTTGAGTTTACAGACAGACACACAGGCAGCATGGCGAAAATAGTCAGAATGTAATTAGATAGATCAAATTGGATATTTCCATCAAAATCTCGAATTCGAAAAAATTAACAATACTTTTTATACTACATAATATACTGAGTGTTTTTTTTAATGACTTTCCAGCAGATAATTTCCAAAATAATGAATTTTCAAAACAAGCAGGGGTTATTTTAAGAAAACTTTACAACCTTATTTTTTTGCTCCATACTTACAATTTTTGTTTTTGCAACGGCGATGACCTATTTTTTTTGCTCTATATTTCTTATATTTTTTGCTTTTACAACTGCAATGACTTTTTTTGCTCTACATTTCTAACATTTTTTGCTTTTACAACTGCAATGACTTTTTTTGCTCTATATTTCTAACATTTCTTGCTTTTACAACTGCAATAACCTATTTTTTGCTCTACATTTCTTACATTTTTTACTTTTACAACTGCAATAACCTATTTTTTGCTTTACATTTCTTACAGTATTTGCTTTTACAACTGCAATAACCTATTTTTTATTTAAATTTCAGACCTTCGTGATTTTTGGCCCATTCTGTATATTATGTAGTATAAGAAAATATACGAAATATTTTTGAGGAATTTATGTGAGAATGTTTTCTAACGAAAAAAATATCCTATCCCGACTACTGACTGATGAGATATCAAACAAAAGCTAGTGCCTTGAAGAATGCAC
This sequence comes from Sialis fuliginosa, assembly GCA_961205875.1. Classification (NCBI taxonomy): domain Eukaryota; kingdom Metazoa; phylum Arthropoda; class Insecta; order Megaloptera; family Sialidae; genus Sialis; species Sialis fuliginosa. The sequence goes on along the minus strand of OY540812.1, from coordinate 30,112,103 downwards.
GGAAAATAATTTTATATCATACGCTATAATATTTAATAATCATGTTGTCTTTAATGACGTTATTAAAAAATTTCGAGAATTTTGTACAATGATTATTAATCAAAGGTTATAAGCCATTGTTTCAATAACGGAAGTAAATATCGACTGATAAAAGTATGCACATATTTTTAATAGACGGATTAATCGCCGATTGTAATTACATTATAAAACCCCGATATTAGCGTGATTATTTATAACTAGGATTTAGGTACTAGAAATATTTTACGTGTTTAATAATAACACAGCTACACAAAAAAAGTATGGAGCCAAAAAAGAGACCTATATAGCATTGTAGTATTGGTCAAGCATAGTCGAAATCTAAATATTTGGCATTTTCTGATTACCAGTTTTTTTTTATTTGAACTTGAATTTTGGGTTTTAGGTTGAATTTTTCCAAAATAAATAAAAAAAGTGTGTGATACCAAAAAAGCGATCTATATAGCATTGTAGTATTGGTCGAGCATAGCCGAAATCCAAATTTTTGGAATTTTCTGTTTATTAGTTTTTTATTTATTTGAGCTTGAATTTTGGGTTGTAGGTTGAATTTTTCCAAGTTGGCTTAATCCAAAATGGTAAGCAGAAAATTAAAAAAAATCAGAATTTTACTATACTCGACTAATATTACAATGCTATATATATGTCGCTTTTTTTGGTTCCGCATTTTTTTTTTGTGAAGCTGTTGTCACCTACGAAAATCTATAATTTGTGCTTCAAGGGGCATTCAAACATTTTATGTTAAATAGGTACTTACATGATTTTATGTTTATATTTATTTTTATAATTATTTATTTCTCCTAAAAGCTCAACTTTTAGAAAAATTTGCAAAGAATAAGAAGTGCTTCGAATTAGTCAATGAATACAAATATTTTTTTTTAGAATCTTTGGTGCTATTTTTAGTTTTTTGGTAGGGCACTTTTTTTATAAAATTAATAAATGTTATAAAAAATTCTAAAAAATATTTCTATACATTGTCTGGCTAATTCTAAAAACTTTTTAATATCTGCAAAAATTTCTAAAAATTGATCATTTAGGAGATAAACATAAACATAGTATGTTCTAGAACAGTGATTCTTAAACTTTTTTTATGTCGCGGCTCCCCTTCAAATCAAATTGATAACCCATGGCCCCCTAATTTTTTTTTGCAAACCAGGCTGGTTAAATAAAATTTCTTTGTTTCATATACACTCCTGTACAACTGTGGTGCTATCTAGCCGTAAAGGAAGAATTTAGGATTAGCGCCAACAGTTTAGAATGCTTGATTTAAAGATAAATAACGCTTGAAATTAAAATGCAGTTCTTTGTAAAAATATAATCATTTTAACATTTCAGTATTTAAAAAAAGTTTCATATTTATTATTTAAGCAAGTACATATTTTAAACTTATTTAACTATAATAGGGGACCGCGGCTCACCACTTTAAGAAGCTCTGATCTAGAATAGAAATTATGGATTTTCGTAGGTTGCACCCATTATAACCTTGATACTTTATACTATTATTTCCCAAAGTTACAAAAAATTTCAACCAAAAAGCAAAATTCATTGCTTTCTTTTGTTCTACTGCTAAAACGGCTCGTTTGCGGACATGAGTTTATTAACAAAAAGCGATTATTTTAATGTCCTTGATAACTCCCGAAAGTTAATCGGTATGTTTACGAGACATCCTGTATTTAATTTAATTACATATAACAATAATTAATATCAGTTGTTTCAAAACTTTACTGGAATAGTTACAATTTTTTATCTTAAAACCAACGCATATTTAAAAAAAATGTTTGGTTGTGAGGGAGAAATCGAATATTAATATTTATTTGATATTTTAGCGTGGCCTTCAAGGTTATTTGACGGTTAACATCATCTTTTTTAAAATGAACCTATAGTTTTTATTTAATAATCTTATTCTACATAAAAACACGAATATTTCATTAAAACCTTTTTTTGAAAAACCTAAACTTAACAAGTAATCTAACACAGTGGTTCTTAATCTAAGGTCCGCGGATCCCCGGGGGTCCGTGAAACATGTTTGACATAAATAAAAGTAATTATACATTTCTTTTTATCAATCATTAAGGGGAGGTTCTCATCTAGCGACCCAAAAATTACGTGATTTTCGCGATTTTTTTTCTTATGGAAGGAAGTAAATAAAGTAGTCAAGTTTTTTGGTACTTATTAAGTATGTTATTAACTACTTTTACAAATTTTTATGAACAAAAATACCGAATAGTTTATTAGTTATATGCATTCAAAGATAGTCATCGAAAAAAAAAACACCTCCACGGGCGGCAAGGTAACGCATCCAATTTTTGTCTGAAATCAAAAAATCAAAGTTTTTTATAAAATAGAAGACATTTGCTGGATCTTGAACTAAAATCATTAAGAAAAGTTAAAAATCAACAAAATGGCGGACTTGCAAAAAAAAATAAAATTTTTCGCACTTTTTTTGGCTCTAAAAAGTGCTGTAACAATAAAAATAATGATTGTAAAATTATGATTTTAGTTCAAGATCCAGAAAATTTAATTATCTTTAAAATAAAAAAAAAATTCATATCGATATCTATAGTAGTTTTTGAGATATCTTGCCGCCCGTCTCAGAAAACATGGTTTCGAGAAATACGTGTTTAAAGTTTTAGTACAACATGTATATATACACACATACACACACATATATATATGTGTGTGTATGTGTGTATAAAAATTGAATTCGGCAAAACGGGTTTCACGAGCGTATTCTACGAGACATTTGCCAACTTTTTAAGCAAAAAAAAAAATCGATTTTTTGGTCGTGCTTGATGAGAACCTCCCCTTAATTAGTATCTAACGACCTTTTTTGTTTTTCTGTGAAAAAAATTGTTCCATAGACCAGCGGTTCTTAAACTAATGTAGTCTAGGGACCCCCTTTTAAAGAAGATACTTATTAATCACAGATAAATAGAAATGTAAAAGTACTCTTATTTATACCAAACATGTTTCACGGACAACCAGCAAAAGTATATCGGACCCTAGTTTAAGAACCGCTGCCCTAGACCATATAAGTTTAAGAACTTCTGCTAACAAATTAATTCGAGATTTTAGACTTTCAAGAATTTTTTATTCCGAGATATTATTTTTGGAACCACTTTTATCTACAAGATATTTCATGATACAAATAAAGGCCTTCACCTTCCTACCCCTCTTTCTCTAGGATATTTATTTGACAGACACCCAGGGAATAATTGTTAAGGGTCACCTGAAAAATGCCTCCCCGTAGACTGATAATATAATAAATCAATTAAAAAGTTCGTCTCTTTTTGTTTGGATTCGGAATATTTAATACATTTTAGAGCAATAGGTGTTTTAAAACCAGCTCTGGTAATACAAATACCGTTAATTAAATGGAAATTCATGATGCATTGATAATGAATATTTAAATGACATATCAAATATGACATGATTTGTTTATCTATCTATTATTAGTAATGTTTACTTTATAACAGTTGGTAAATAATATGTTGTATTTTTTTTTATTTTTCGTATACAGTTAGAGTAGCGTAAATATACTTCAATAAGAGTTATGACTTCGCCGCCATTTGTAGCGGCGACGCGATTTATTCAAAAATGAATGTATGTACTATTTTTAGCAAGTATAAAAAAAAATCTGCCAAGTAAATGTGTGGTAGTTAATTATTGAACAATTTAAATAAAAACCGATGTTCAGATAAATTGCCTGGCATTGGTTAACCATTTGAATTTTTATACAATTTTACTAAAAAATATTATTTTCCTATTATCTCGGCCACCCTGTTCGTTTTCTCCTATTATGAATGGTACATCAGCAACTTCCCACTCCATCTTGTGTCCCTATGCTCCTAAACATACATACACACGCACAAATACACTTACAACAAAAAACGAAGGAGCTGTATGATGTCCGGTATTATAAAGAATTTACTTGAGCGCGAATGCAATTAAAAGTTTGCTTCGCCATTCTAAAAAACATTGATTTTTTGTGTGTAATTACCCTAACATGTTGGTAGTTCGAAACGACCATTATTTTAATTTTATTGTTTTTTGTTTTCGCGTGACGGCCATATTTGTTCTACAGGTCGCAGCATTTTTTGTACTTTAATAGGTTTGCGGAAACTAAAATACCTCAGCTTCTATCAAACCTTTCAACATCAGAGTAAAAGCAAATTATTCAGAATAGAACGGGCTACAAGATTACTTCTAGAAATTTTCACCTAAATGTTATCCTAAAGGGTGAAATTTCAGCTTTAATTCTTAGTTCTATTTTTGAAAAAATCCCATTTACAAGGGGATGTTTTTGCAAGAAGGGGAAAAGTTAACAAGTCAAATTATTTTTTACAAATAAGTGGGTACTAGTTGTATTCACACACTAAAGTTCAACTCTGAGACTTGCCCCCTTTTATTTTAAGAAATTCTCAAAATTTGAAAATTCGAGAAAATGGCACTTTTCAAAGCTAAATAACTCTGGTGGGAGACCAGATAGAAATCTGAAATTTTAGCCCATAATAGTACTACATAATGGTATTATGTACCAAAAATTTTGAGATTGAGATTTGACTACAAGCAGTGGTATTGCAACCACAAAAATGCATGTTTTAATGAGCGTATACATGTTGTGATTTTGTTTCAATGATAATTAAAACATGTTATATCTTTGTTATGAGTTACTTTAAGTTATTATATGTGTTATAAATTTTTAAAGCTGACCTAATTTTCTATCTAAGAATAAAATATATATAGGGTGTAACCTTTGAAAAACAAAAGTTGACATTATTTCCGGTTCCACCGGAAGTGACAGAAAATAAAAAATGAGATTTTAAAAACATTCAGAAAAAATACAATTTTTTTTTTCATTCAAGCATTCTTCTATTTCCAAGAGGAAAAAAGATAGTAATAGATATTATATTAATGTTGACACTGTATTAACATATGAACTATTGAATATTGTGGTTGCAATACCACTGCCTGTAGTTAAATCTCAATCTCAAAATTTTTGGTACGTAATTCCATTATGTAGTACTATTATGGGCTAAAATTTCAGATTTTTATCTGGTCCCCCACCAGAGTTATTTAGCTTTGAAAAGTGCCATTTTCTCGAATTTTCAAATTTTGAGAATTTCTTAAAATAAAGGGGGGCAAGTCTCAGAGTTGAACTTTGGTGTATGAATACAACTAGTACCCACCTATTTGTAAAAAATAATTTGACTTGTTAACTTATCCCCTTCTTGCAAAAACATCCCCTTGAAAATGGGATTTTTTCAAAAATAGAACTAAGAATTAAGGCTGAAACTTCACCCTTTAGGATAATATTTAGGTGAAAATGTCTAGAAATAATCTTATAGCCCGTTCTATTCTGAATAATTTGCTTTTACTCTGATGTTGAAAGGTTTGATAGAAGCTGAGATATGTATTTTAGTTTCCGCAAACCTATTAAAGTACAAAAAATGCTGCGACCTGTAGAACAAATATGGCCGTCACGCGAAAACAAAAAACAATAAAATTAAAATAATGGTCGTTTCGAACTACCAACATGTTAGGGTAATTACACACAAAAAATCAATTTTTTTTAGAATGATCGAGCAACCAGTGCTGGACCAGTTCATATGGATTGACCCTATAAGGTACTTGGATATGACCCCAGCAATGGCTACTCTTTAATTAAATGTACTGAATTAGAAATATTTGTTGATATTTGATTACTACCATTTCTGAATATTAATCTATATACCTACATTTAACTCTCTTACAGCGTGATTTGATGACAATCAGTCAATAGGTGTCAAAATGGTGGACATTTAAACTAATTATTAGTATAATTTATTTATTAATTATTGTATTATCATAGCAACTGTTTTACATTGTTTCAAATTTGACGATTATTTCTTTTATATCTTTTGTGTCGTAGTACTTATCATTTTGTAATTATTAGCAAGTGTCCATCACTGCGTGCTCTTAACTGAGTTTACTTTATCCATTACTAGAGAAAAAACATAAACAAAATAAAAGGCTATAATTAAAAAAAAACTATATTTGCAGACATTGGTAATTAAATTTATTAAATAAAGAGTTACTTGTTTTATTAGTAACATGAGTTCATGATAATGACAAAAAAGAAACCCGTCAATCACAAAAACAGTAAACTTTGCTCTTACAGTGGCCATAACTGGTGCCAGTACCTTATAACAAATACACTTAAGTTAAATAAAGTTCCTCAACATATTTATTTGTTTTCAATTAAACGCAATTGAAGCTTTAATTTTCAATCTGAGGTAAAATAAAATACAAATATTTACTTTAGAATAATTTGAAATTGTTATTTTGCTATACCTACGTAAATCTAGTCTTTCGTTTTCTTTGTGTACCTTAAATATTTCATTTAAATTACTATGGTAATTTTTCTATACCGTAGGTTAATATAGACATGTATACGTGCATGGAGATTACTTTCGAATTACAACTTCACTAATTTGTTTTTTATTAAGAAAGTTTGTATATTAATTACATTTTATACAGTTTACTTACTATACACTTTCTTATACACGTATATGAAATATATATAGTACTAGCTGTTACCCGCGACTTCGTCCGCGTGGTAATACAGATTTCTGTTATGATGGTGTCAATAAAACAAGTTTTTACTTTCACATTTTCACGCTAGATGTCACTAAATTAACCTAACTTATCGCGCGTACAAAAATACAGTCACCAATTTTTTATCTTTTTAAATATACAGGGTGGTCCGGTTTGGGATACAGATATTTTAAGAGGTGATTCTTTGGTTCATTGTGAGTAAAAAATTGTACGGGAAGGTGGGGTTTATCTTCAACACCCTCTGAGCTACAGGATGTTTAAAAACTTCCGTCAGAGTAGTACTTACAAACACAGATTATCTCATAACTTCCAAAGTAACGTAACTAGAGCAACCACATCTCTGTTTTTCACAACTTTTATTTAAAATAGTTTTCCTCGTATATTTTATTATAAAGTATATTTCATGTGTGCAGAAAAGAGTAAAAATATATCTAAACATGGAAGTTTATACAAATTAAAAAATATTTTTCATTAAAAATAATATATACCTACCTATAACAGTATATTTCATTTAACTCAAAAAGACACATCAAATATTGAATATATCCCCAATAAAAATATCCACATGTTTCGCAAACGATAAATGTTTGTAAAGCCCGAAGGGGGGTGGGGGTGGGGCGGTACTTTTTTTCTGACAGTTTGCAATATTGTCGGGTAAATATATAGCATGCCATACATCTTTCACGAGCGATAGTCCATAGGGAGTTGAGCGTTGTGAATTTGTAATCAGCGACTCGGGCATTATATACAAGACATTTATAACATGTGTAAAAAATTATACTAAATTACAATAGCAGCGAAAAATGTACAAAATAAAATCATGGTTTTTATGTAAATTATCAAATTTCGTCTATCTATTTCTTATTCGACATATCTAAAGGATAGGAGGAAGCATGGGCGTCAGGAAAGGAGGGAAAACGGGGCATTGGCCTCCCCCTGAGATTGTATTATTTAATTTTGTATTGAGAATTTCTTGATATTGATGATTTTATTGATGTTTGATAGATTTATTGATGTTGATTGGCTACTGATTTTGTACTATATTTGTTTTGAAATTTCATTGGCTTTTATACCAAATAAAACTTACATAATAATGATTCAAATGACTTATGTAACTTATATAATAACTAATTGAATATATCTAACATATTTATAAACGTAATAAAATTAATTATTTTGCTGTAACAAATTTACTTCTGAAAAAAACAAATTTATTTATTTATTTATATATTATAATTATATATAATTTTCTATGAACGAAAAAAAAGCTATTTAAACATTTCCGAAAACTTATTATAAAATTTAGATTCTGATTTCAAAATTTTTACTTGATATTTCCGAATTTGATCAAAACAAACACTTTAAATTTTAAATGAAACTTGGTTTGTTGTAAGTTCTAGCTAGTAAATGGTCATATGTAAAAAAAATCTTCAAAATCTGACAGTATACTATATTTTTTTCAAAATATTTCCAGTAGGATGCATATTGGTGAAAACTATATACAATAAGGTTGTAAATTTTTGATGTGAAATATTCCTTTACAAAGATATAAGGTACTGGCACTAATCTTGAATCATACCCCAGTGTTGTTGGATACTTGTTTAATAAAATATACTAAAATATAAATACTTGTTGATATTTGAAAGCTGTAAAACAGCTTAATTTGATGACAATCGGTTAGTGGGTGTCTAAATGGTGGACATTTAAACTAATTATTAGTGTAATATATTTATTAATTATTATATTATCATAGCATCTGCTTTACATTGTTTCAAATTTTTTGTTTCCTAGTTATAGGTGCTCAAAGTAAAATGTGTGATTTCAGCATTGATTGTAAATAACTTGGTCAAAAAAGGTCATACAGCAATAGAAAAAAAGTAAATTAAAGAAAAAAGTCTGATCTACAAACATCCTTTATTTGATTTGACCAAAAAAATTTCTCAAGTCCTGTAGAGCTTCTCAAAATTATACATTATTTAAATTTTTAAAAAATTTTTTTTTCGGCGTTTCATCTTCAAAAAGGATATTATCCTTAAGGATAATAAAATTTTTCAACAAATGATTCGAAGACAAGAACTTTTCAAGCTTTAAAACTGGCCATTTTCTCAGAGATACAGCCATTTAAAAATACCTAAAAAGATTGAAAAAAATTAGTGATCCCTTAATTTTGGAGTTTAGTGTTTATTTGCGGACTTTTGTAATTAAATAGATTTAATAATAATATAAAGATTAGTAACATGAGTTCATGAGAATTACAAAAAAGAAGTTCATCAATTTCAAAAAACTGTGTATCTTTTTCTTAAAAGGGCCAGGTCTGATGCCTATACCTTATCTCGCTTTACACGAGGATCAATACGTTTTATACAATATATTTTTCCGATCAATTCTTAACTTTATAATACATGTTAAAAAGAAAGAAGATATGCTATTTATGATATTGAAAATCATGCTGATGCTTAAGTTCTTTGCATTATAAAAATGTTCATATATAAAAAATTCAATTTTATAGTGAAGTTTGTTTGCAGAGGGTTAATAAATAAAACCATCGTCGAGCCTACTGAAATTCGATTCTTCTTTGTAGGAACTCTAAAATATTGCAAATTGAAATTCACAAACCAAAAATTAGTACAAAAACATAAAATGTGTTTTTATTCTTCGATGCAAGTTTTTTAAAGTCATTCTTATCTTATGAGTGGAAGCCGCGTTCATAAGGTCAGTGAATATTTCAAAGAAACGACTGAATTAACAATTATAACAGCCAGTGTCTGACTAAGGAAGGTTGAGGCCCGTGGTGAAATGTTAGTAATGCCCCATCATCTCGGCTCGGTATCGACTTCAAAAACTGTGTTTTTATGTTTTTAGTTTTTTTTTAAGTAGGTTTTATTTTTTCTTAAAATGTTTTTTATTTTTCCCTTTTGAGTAGCAGGTACATTAAATTAGCACAAAAAATGTAGCACACATCGATAAAAGAAGAGTACTAAATTAGAGCCCATTTAATGCTAATTTAGTACGTAAAAAAATATATAACTCTTTTATTAAAAAAAAATATGAGCGAGAGTGTGCCAGCTTAAGATTTAAGCCAGCACACTCAAGTATAATAAGGTCAAATAACAAAACAGGTGTCAAACATTTAGTGCTAATTTATAACCCTCATTAGACAATTCATAAGCAATTATTTACCAAAGTATTTGAAAATAAGCATGAGTGGGCGCTGGCTTAAGACTTAAATTAGGAAACATGCGTCGAATTGATCGCTCAAAATTGAAATTCTACTACGAAAAAAATGACCTTCGAGCGATTAGTTGTATTTTAGTGCATGTGTGCTAGCTTAGTGTTTATGTTAGCACACATCATTATCGAAAACACAACCAAAGTGGTGTACTAAATTAGCGCACATTTAGTGCTTATTTCGTACGAACTTAAAAAAAATTATAACTTAACGCTTAATTTTGACAAATTAAAAATCATTTTACGTGAAAATGCTAACTTTATTATTTAACCTAGCACACTTGCTCATAATTTAAAAAAAATGTAAGTTTTAAGATCGTACGAAATTAGCACTAAATGTGCGCTAATTTAGTACACCATTTTGGTTGTTTTTTCGATAAAGATGTGTGCTAATTTAAACACTAAGCTAGCACATATGCGCTAAAATACAACTAATCGCTCCAAGGTCATTTTTTATATATGTTTATGCGAATTTCGTATTCGAGCGATCAATTTGACGCATGTTTGCTAATGTAAGTCTTAAGTCAGCGTCCACTCATGCTTATTTTCGAACACATTGATAAATTACGAATTGTCTAATGAGGGTTATAAATTAGCACTAAATGTTTGACACCTGTTTTGTTAAAATTTGACCTTATTATACTTGAGTGTGCTGGCTTAAATCTTAAGCTGGCTCACTCGCTAATAATTTTTTTAATAAAAGAGTTTTTTTACGTACTAAATTAGCATTAAATAGGCTCTAATTTTGTACTTGTTTTTATCGATGTGTGCTACATTTGTTGTGGTAATTTAAGGTACCTTTGAGTAACTACCTTCGAAGGCTTTTCAAATTCAAACAAATCATTCAAATAGGTGCATATTTATCGTAGTAATGTTCGAACATACAAGTATGTTATATAAAAATATATAGGTACAGCCAAATTGAGAACCCACTATTTTTTGAAGTCGGTTAATAAATAATTCAAAGAATCTAGTAAAATCCATTCATCTGAATAATTTATACCTCAATACGGATCTGGTTACAAAAACAAACAACAATGTATATAGCAGGTAGAGTTTTTTCTACATAAATGTTGAATATTGATAAATACAATACTTACTTTTTGTGCAAACTTTTGTAATTTATATTCGGGAGTTGTGGGAACGTATTAGAGCTACAATTGTGGTTCAACTTACATATTTTATGAAAACGCGAGATACCGCATCGTCAATATACAAAGGGTTTCGAGCTACAGAGGTGTACTATTAAATTTAATCATTTTCATTTAACCCAAAAGTTTTAATATGTATTGTTGCACTCTTGAGGAATATTATTAATAAACTAAAAACTCCCCGCGGGTTCGTCCGTGTTTATTTCGAAAATCAAATCAAAATCAACTATAAAATAAAGGGCCTATCAAAGTCAATTATCATACTGGCACCAGCCTTGAACACTTTAAAAGCAAGTTATACAATTTTTTTGTAATTTTCATGAACTCATGTTACTAATAAAACAAGTACCTACCTCTCTATTAAATCAATTTAATTACCAAAGTTCGCAAAAAAAGCTTTTTTTAAAATTAAAGCCTTTTAATTTGTTTATATGTTTTATTTAGTAATGGACAATGCAAAACCAGTAATGGGCACCCAGTGATGGACACTTGCTAATGATTACCAAATAAAAAGTACTACGACACAAATGTGATAAAATAAATAATTGTAAAATTTGATTTATATATATATATGATTATATAATATTTAATAAATAGATTACACTAATAATTAAATAATTTAAATGTCTACCATTTTGACACCCATTGACTTTTTGTCATCAAATTAAGCTGTTTTACAGTTAAGTTAAGTGTCTATAGAATTTGATTCAGTAATGGTAGTAATCAAATATCAACAAACATTTCTAATTTAGTACATTTAATTAAACAAGTGTCCAACACTAGTGTTTTTTCCAAGACTGGTGCCAGTACCTTATATGTTGAATCTAGCTTGAACAAATCTAGGATCTTAGGCTTTTGTGTCAAGTCAAAACAAACAGACATACAGATAACAATTTGTCATGTGTGAATCGAGCCTTGCGTATTAGTGTCCCTTACCGTATATTTTTTCAATTCATTCCATTATTTTATTTTGAATTGAGATTGTGACAGACAATCAGTGTTGTCCATGTATTCCTTTTTTCGATTTTGATACAGAACATTAAAAATTATCAAATTTTATTTTTTGTAAATAAAATAACGTATAGAATGTTTCAATTTATAATATATTTTCATTGTATAATACATATTAATAAATACATATTTATACAGGTTGTTCAGATAAGCGTGAAATGCATGGGGATTTCCTAAACGGTAAGAGATACATATTCGGTTAAATGAGATGAATTATTTGTAAGGAAAGTGTGAGTATTAGGGGAGACCGGGGGAATGGCGCCACTCGGGGTAATGCCGCCCCCTATATAAACAGCAAACGATAGTCGGTGGAGAGGTCGCGATAAATGCTGTACTTTAGTGACCAACAGAAGAAACTGCTTCAGTATTATCAAGGTTCTAATTAGAGAAGTGTAGTTATTATCGCAGAAAATATTGTTTTTTACTGTTTCGTTATAATTTGTGACTTATATATAAATCGAGTTAAGTGTCTTTTTTTGTTAATTTATAGCCGTAATTAGTATGCGTACGCATTCAATTAATATTCAGTTACATTTATGTGTTATATTTTTTATGTGTAAGCGTCTTCACTAGTTGTGAATTAAGATCATTCGCCATATTGTCATACCGGGGTAATGGCGCCATTATAGCTAGGGCAATAATGTAAATCCTCTCAGATTAAAACTTAGAACCTCTAGTTATTGACGATCAAGAAGTTGAAGAGGTCTTCTATCTTGGGCAAAATAACGTAGACCTAGGCTCAATAACCGATAGCAGAAACCTACTCCAAACTAATAAAACTGAAGAAATGGCAATTTATAGTCCAGATGCCCTACCAGAAGTTCCCGGAACTTCGAGTACGTCTTCAAAAACAACCGATGGCAGTTTTAATGTATAGCATTGAACAAGTTATCTTCAATCCTAATTGCGGCAGCTAAACAAATCAGGGTGTGGCGGAATTACCCCGGTACCAGGGCAATCGCGTCACTGTGGTCTTTTTAAACTTATTTTTAAATAACGTTAAAACTTCGCTTAATTAAGCTTTGTTAAAGTATTTGTACAATGCGTGAGAAACTGTATAACTAAATAGTCCGCTTATTTAAAGTGTTATGTTACTTTAAAGTATAGAAAAAATCGTTTTTCCTTAAGGTGACGCGATTCCCCCGGTCTCCCCTACTATATCAAAAAATATTACTAATTGTATGTGGTTTAGGCAGTATACCCAAAAATCCGGAAATTATTTAAATGGCTATAACTTTTTTATCAAAGTAAATTGGTACTTTTTGTTTGCGGTTTTGGAAAGCACTTTTTGTGTAAAATTGATTGGTGTATTTAGAATTTTTATATCACTTTTAGTTTCTCAGTTACAAGCCTTAACTTTAGTTTTTCTTATGGATCACTAAGCTGGATATAGCATATTTAAACGTGTTTTTTACTCTACTTTACAAAGATTTCATATTTCATATTTATTTTCGAAAAAGAGTAAGAACATTGTTTCAAATATTCATTTGTTATTTTGATTGTTGTTATTATGATTTTTGTTTAACAATTGTTGTTTTTCGTGGCTTATTTAAATGTTAGTAATAAAATACTTTATAAATGTCACTATACTCTATTTCATTTATGAATGCAGTGGTTTTTGACGGTAAAATGCACGATTTATACCGTCAAAACCCCGGCAACCACTGCATTCTTAAGCGAAATAAAGTCTAGTACTTAGTACTTCGAATTATTTTCGAAAATAAATATAACAAGTGACATATCGTTGTAAAGTAGTGTAGAAAACACGTTCAAATATACTATATCCAACTTAGTGGCCCATAAGAAAAAAACTAAAATTAGGACTTGTAATTCAGAAACTTAAAGTGATTTAAAAGTTCTAAATACACCAATCAATTCTACATAAAAAGTGCTTTAAGAAACCGCAAACAAAAAGCACTTATCTACTTTGATAAAAAAGTTATAGCCATTTAAAGAATTTCCGAATTTTCAGATTTTGGGTATACTGCCTAAACCACATATAATTATTAATATTTTTTGATGCAGTAATACTCACCCTTTCCTTACAAATAGTTAATCTCATTTAACCAAATCTGTATCTACTATCATTTAGAAAATTTCCATGCATTTCACGTTTATCTTGGACAGCCTGTATAATATGGTGAGTTTAAAATATTGTATATTTCTTTACGAACTAAATGCGAGTGAAATTTGATAAGTGGTTAAGTAGTACATAATAACATTTATAATTAAAAATATCCAGTTCAATGATTATTCAAAATTATGTTTAAACTAATTAAGGTTTCAATAGCATTTATTACAGACAGAAAGATGAAAAGAATATTTAATAATTCATTTTTAACGGATAAAAAAATTAATAAAAAATTACAGTTTTGACAATGTTATAAAAATTAATATTTATAAATGATGTACAGATGATATACCGGTTGGGTAAAAAAGTCTCATGTTTGGCGACATAGTACTTAGGAACTATAAAATAAATCATACGAACTTTGGACTGGTCTTAAAATATTTGTTAAATGAATGTTCGTTTGTATGTGATTTATAGACTCGGGAGTTACTGAACCGATTTCAATGCGGTTTTCACCAATAGCTAGATAATTTTTCTGAGCAGTATCGTGACTAAAAATATTTTATGAAAACCTAAGATTTAACATCAAAAGACTAAAAAGAATCTTTTTCAAGTCGTCTTTTGTTTTCATGATGTCAGAGCATACAACTGCCATTTATATAAAAACACAGTAGCCATGGAATATAGAATTCTATAGTTTACGGTTTCAGTATTTTATTAATTTAGGTCACTATGGTTATGTCTCTTTCAAATATTTTGTCGAATAAATAAATGATTTTTGACACATGCTAATAATTAAATATTTCGAAATATATTAATTAAAAATTGAAACATAATAAAAAATAAAGAAACATTTCACTTCCAAGAAAGGTAAAATATCGAAATTAATTATTATGATTATTACTAACCTATCTATTTATTTATTTTCGATTTTCATACAAATTCTAAGACAAGACCTGGTGTTTCCTGGATGTTTGAAAATATAATTTTACTCGATTTTTTCAATAACTACTGAATGGATTTTATTCCGGTTTTCACTAATAGCTAGGTTAAGTTTAGGTGTATAATTTGTGGATATTTTGTGTAAATTTCATGAAGCCGGAAAAACCAATTCGCGGTGAACTGTGTGTTGTGAGCACGTTGGGTGAGCACGTTGGGTGAGCATGTTTGGTGAGCATGTTGGGTGGACATGATTACTTTATGTTATTTTAAATTAATATTCCCGGGTAACACCGGGTTCAATGCGCTAGTTTGGTAGTTACACAACGTTTATTAGTTACAGATAAAAACGTTTTTACATAGGTTTATTCGAAAATAACTAATTTATCAAAGATAGTAATTTTACAAAAATTAGCAAAAAAAAATTAATAATCAGAATAATTATTTTTAAAAAATTACTAGAATATTGGCAATATTTTTTAACTTCTGTTTTATTATTTTAATAAAATTAAGCAAGCTTCAGACCACGTGCCGCATTCTAGAGTCTTACGGGCCGCTTGTGGCCCGCGGTTAACTTATTTGACACCACTGGCTTAAATGGTAATGTTTTCTTGACCCAAAATTCCATGAACACAGCCTCCTTGTTCGTCAAAACTTGCTATGATCGGTTCATTACTTTTCCCAATTACTTCTATACAACTAAATTACAAAATATACGAAGGAGCTGTCTACAATTCTATCCAGTGGACAAGAATTGATGATAAAAAAGAAGAAGAAAAAATGATTATGACGTCATTCTTTAAGCACCTGTAATATATTTCGCAAAGGTTTCGATGTCATCATTTATAATAATAATTTTATTATTTTTTGCCTCACTGGAAAAATGTCCAATTAATTTTTATGTTTTTTCCATTATGCGGACTTTCCTTCATATTTTCTTACAAACATATAATTTACATATTTTACGTAATCTGAAAAGGAGAACAAATATTTGTATGCATCTTTAATAACATAAAACAATAAATTTGATTTTCCTATTTCTTACAAGATTTTACATAAAAATCTTAGATCGAATATTTCTATCTTTAAAGTTTAAACTCAAAATAATCGGTAGAATAAACTTTATTATTTAACTCCCTTTCGATATTTTTATTTTTAGAGCTATTTTTTATTGAGTGTAGAGGGCTTTTATATAATTTCCCCGAGGGGGGGAGAAGAAACCTATTTAAAATATTTATCGTGACAATAAAAAAATTCAATAGTAAACCCAAATTTGGTACATTTGAGGTTATTGGCCTAGCACTTGTGAACTATCCGTATTTTTTTCAAGAAAAAAGTATTTGATTTCGAAAAATTGTGTTTTTAATTTTGACCCTATTTGACCTTGAAGACGTCCATCAAATAAAAAATGAATAACGCCATTTTATTCGAAACATTTTTTGATTTAATTGATAAATAAAAAAATTAAGGGGGGTGATGGATTAAAATGGGACTTCCGATATACTGGCAATGTTAAATTAATTGATTTTATTTGAAAAAGTTAGGTTACTCCTACCTAACCCTGTCAGACATAAAGCTGGTGATGAAGAAGAAAGTCAGGTAATACAGATTTCTGTTATGAGTCGATAAAACAGGTCGCGCGTACAAATCTCACACACTAATTTTTTTATCTAATATTTTTTCGGGATACAAAGTAGCCAATATCCTTCCTCACGATGCAAGCTGCCAAATTTCATTAAGATTGGTTCAGCGGTTTAGCCGTGAAAAGGCAACAAACAGATGGAGAGACAGATACACTTTTGCATAAATTTATAATATTAATGTGGATATTGTAATATGTAATTCAAAAGCTGAAGAATTAGCTAGACTAGATATTTCATATTAGTAGTAACAATAATGATTATCAATTTCACGGTTTTAGATTTTGTATCTGAATGTTAGTCGACAGTCTATACAATTTGCAATGTTCATTCTAGAATTTCTAGTTGGTTTAACTCTTAAAGACAGGTTGTAGATTTGAGTTTTAGTTAGTATAAGTTTCTGAATGCGCTGAAGATACAGGTATCATAAAGTTTAATTTTATAAATGCACATATAAGTTTTCTGTGATTTAAATTTGTTTACTTAAAAACTAGGTCATATGCTTGCGATGATTGAATAATTAAGGACCTATTTTGTCCTGCTTTACTAAAAAAGGTATCTACAAAAAATCGAATTTTATTATGTAAACAACGTAGAATTTTTTACTGGTGTAAAAAAATGTACTTTAAAAATGCAAAATTTTGAGTTCGACAGCTTTATTGATAGGTATAAAGTTATTTATGACCAAGAATGTGTTATAATTGATTGTAGTACATTTATTCGACTTTTCAAAAAATTAAAAATGGGGTTAATCGGACTTTTAGTTCACTAGTAGTGTTGGGCATTTTAGTTCATGACAGAGAGCGCTCCCTATAGTTCAGTGGTCTTAAATGAACTAGTTCGTTCTTCTAGTTCTTTTAGTTCTTATAATTTTTTTCCGGACTAATATGATATACATATATATGATATATAGATATATTGGATTGTTGGATTTTTAATGTACCTATAATTGTTTAATTAGTAATTTTGTATTACTATTTTTCATCAAACTATAGAAATGTAAACTGCTGCAGTTTTTAATTCGTTATTAATTTATAGACAAGATCGATATTTTTAAATGTACCTATATATTTGCAATAATTTTTTTTTTAAATTGAACCCTCGATATATATGAAAATTATGAAACATTTTCAATGATACATTATTTATTGTCTATACAATAAATAACAATTTATTTAAGCAATATATTTCAATTTCATATTAAATCTGTGACATTCTTTTTTGTTGATTGTCATAAAATAATACAAAAATCCCTTGCTTTTGACAGACATATTGTATTCATGTGAACAAAAAAAATCAATATAATATATCTTTAGTAAAATAAATTCAAAATTGGTAATAAAGTATTGCAAAGGTAAATATTATTAAACATAAAAATCATACAATCTCATTTTTTTTCAGTGTATTTGAAGTGTATCGGGAATTATTGAACTAAAACAGCGGAGCGCATACGAACAAGTTCCTCTAGTTTTCGAGTGGGAGCACTCTTTTGAACTAGTTCGTTCGTGAACTACACATACAAGTCTATTCATTAGATATAGTAATTTTCTGTATCCATTGCAATATCTAAATATGTTACGGTAAATATGTTCATACATACATATTTGGCTTCGAGTCTTGTGTTTGGCGATATGGTACACTGAAATTACTAATCTATAATATACTTCGGAAAGGTCTGAA
Organism: Sialis fuliginosa; assembly: GCA_961205875.1. Classification (NCBI taxonomy): domain Eukaryota; kingdom Metazoa; phylum Arthropoda; class Insecta; order Megaloptera; family Sialidae; genus Sialis; species Sialis fuliginosa. The sequence goes on along the minus strand of OY540812.1, from coordinate 30,093,753 downwards.
AATGTTCTTCATAAAGTCTAGTATTAAGATTTATTTAAATGACTTATAATTAATGTATTTTATAACTATTGGGAAGCTACGCACGAATTCAAAATTAAATTTTCCCTTTAAATTATATTTATATGGATTTTACTAAAAATAGTTTTATTTATTTTTTATAGTCTGCATTTTAAATTATTCATACACTGTTAACAACAATATTAGGGTGTCAAAATGGTGGACTTAAAGTAATTTATTAGTGTAATCTATTAATTAATTATTATATTATGATAGTATCTGCTTAACATTAACATTGGTTCAAATTATACGATTCATTATTTTTTAACTTTTGTTTACTAGTACTTATTATTTTGTTATCATTAGCAAGTGTCCATTATTGGAAAAAAAATATGAACAAAATAAAAGGCTATAATTAAAAAAAAAACTATATTTGCGGACTTTGGTAATTAAATTGATTTAGTAAAGAGGTATTTGTTTATTAGTAACTAGCGTACCCGGCTCGGATTCGCACGGAAGTTAATATTTCACCCCCTATCACGTACGAAGCCGAAGGGTTGTAATTAGTTTCATTAGATCCGGCGGGAAAAATACCATGTGGGTGGGAGTTTTAGGGGGAAAATAACTCCCTAATCTGACGTATCCTAACCATATAAATATAGAAATAGTGATGCGAGACTCCTAACTCCACCTACCGGAAGTATTTGTACATAAAAATATTTTGTACATACATACTCTGAATATGAGCCAAACCAGACCATAAATATACATTTTCGTAAATATCTAGACCTGCACCATCTACCCGATTCTACCGGATCCATTTTTTGTAAATATATTTATTTCAATTATATTTGAAAATGGCTTTGATACGTCCAGTAGTTTAGGCGTGATGATCTCACGTACATACGCACCAAAACCTAGATTTTTTTATATTAAGGATGTATGGCACGTACAGTCTGAGTCAAAAATAATATAAATCTAGATGCAATGAATGATCAAAATCAAATTATGAATTATTCACTTTAAATGCTTATAAGAAAGTCAAATTGGTTTATACACTACATAAACTATAAAAATACTTTTGTTTAAAACCTTATTTCTCATTATTGACTGTTATTTTAAAATTTTAGCCAAAAAATTAATATTTGTGTTGATAATACGAAAAAATTTTATTCTGAATTCATCTGTCAGATATAAAAACAAAAGAAGTATTTTATTGTTATAAATGACATAAATTAAAATATTTTTAAATAACACTATTTAGAACATATATATGTGGAACATACAAATGTAATGAAAATAACAATATTAGTACTTCATATGCTTACATATATGAAAAAATATATAATAAAAACAAATCATTACATTTCAGTACGCCATTTTTTTTTTAAAATATTTTTCACCAATAATTATTTTTTTTCTCACAATTTAGTTCTGTATGTATATAATTTTTTTTATGAAACTTGTTACTAAATATGTAAGTGACGTGTTATGAAAATTTCAGATTTTTCTTGATGCTTGAACCATGTGTTTTATTGGACTTTAACTGTAAATACACCATTTTGCCATAAGAGCCCATGTTAATTTAAAAAAATAATAACTTTCAAACTATGTTGTAAAACCTTTTGAAATTTTGTGTGAGTACTTAAGATTTATAAAGGAGTAACTTCTCCAAATTTCAACTATTTCTAGTTGAAATTAAATACCTGCCATACATCCTTAAGATATGAGTTCATGAGAATTACAAAAAAGAAGCCCACCAATCCCGAAAAAACAGTATACTTTGCTCTTAAAGCGACCAAAAACTGGTACCAGTACTTTAAATCCGGCAACAAAGGGTTAAAAATCTAAATTGACTTGACTATATGACTATATTACAAGTTCAATTAACTCATTCCTTAATCCAGCCCTGGACACATATGTGTTAACGCATTATTCACAAAAACCACCACTTTAAATCTTCATTAGAATTTAATGAAAAGCTTACCGTCATTAAATACATTTAACAACATTAAATTCGTGTATAATTCCTTTAGCAAGATGGATTCATATACGATTGCTATTTAATCGGCAAAACTAAATTAAAATTAAATGTTCAAATCAGTATGCTAATTACAAAATGCAAATGTATTGTCTGACTCCACCGCTGTCTCTCTCTATATATATTTTTCGGTGTCTCTTTGTTATATTAACAAACACTAATAACCATTTTACCCTTTGTATTGTTGTTCTACAATGGGGGATGGACGTAATTGGCTATAAAGTCATATTTTTGTAATGTCATTAGGGTCTTTTCATACGGTCAGATGTTGTTATCATTTATTTATTTAATAGAAATTAAAATGTTGTTTTGTAACAATCCGGGATGCGAATCGAATCGAAACGAACCTGAACATTTACATAGGTTCAAATTCATTATTAAAATATTTATCAAAGGCGATTCAAGTCTCGCGTATTAGGGACCCGTAATTTATCGATTATGTTAATTTAATTTAATTATAGCAGAGTTAAGAACAACTAGTTAGATTTAATAGTTCGTCTATTAGAAAACAGATGGCTCCAAATGTACTATATATATTTCTATAAAAGTTTGATATTATTTTTGAAAAAAATATTTTATTATTATATTAATTATATTTTGAAAAAATCTTCTCGTATCTACGATATGGAGAGGAAGAAAAATTATTTTTAATAATTTAAAACTTTTGTTTTAATAGAGTAGATAAATATTTCAAATTATTTAATTAATATTATTATAAATTATTTTAATATATTAATATAATTATCAATTATTGAAAAGTTTTTAAAGAATACAATTATTAACTACACAACAACCTTAACTTTTACGTAAAAGATGTTTTTTTTAAGTAATATCGTACCTAAGTGGCTTTATGACGGTATATTAAACTCATAAAATAATATATAAAACGTTAGTTAATTAATTTTAAAATGACTCTTTCGTAAATGAAAATGCTGTCACTTAATGGCCCTTATCAAGACACTCTCATTGTCAGTAGAAGTACCTACAATTTTTATTTGAGGTTATTTTGTTGAGAGGAACAATATTTAAATTTTTATTCATCGATAATTTAAAAAAAGTAATATTCTGTATTAAGTAACTAGCAAAAATGTGTTAGCTTGCAAGCATGGGGTATCAAATTGCAAACATATCAATTGTTCAAACAGTTAGGTATTCTTACATCATACGATATATGTTTATATTCTTGAATGTGCTTTTTTGCAAAAAAAAAAACATTATTTTCTTTTCGAAAACAATAAATATAAACACGAATATTTTACAAGAGGCAAAGAAAATGTATTACCACCTTAATCAATACTTTGTACCAACACGTTGTACAAAAAGGTCCAAATAATCAAATAATCCAAATTTATAATAAAATCTCCGACGATATAAAAAAGTTACCCCCGGAACTTAAAAAAAAAAAATCTACTTATAATTAAAAACTACTACACTATCAATGAGTTTCTTTGTCCTATAAATGATTCAACTACTAAATGAATATGTCTTGCATGTTTCTTTTTTTCTACTTAATTTATATTTATAAAAATTGAAATTTTGTATTATATTCTATATGTCAGTTCTCTTGTAGTTTTTGACAGGCAGTTGCATGCGCAGTAAGTTAGTTTTTACCGTTTTTACTTAAGATTAGTAAATATACTTTACATACCTGGGTTTTTACTTCCTATGCTTGCAACTATCTGTCAAAAACTCCAAGAAAACTGTTATATAACTTTGATACCCCGTTTAAAAGTGCTTTTACAAGCTAGAAAATTTTGTTAGCTAGGCTGTAATACAGGACATAAAAGAAAGGTAATATCATAGGCGATGGTATATGAGGGGGCATAAGAGAAAGATCGCTCTATCTGATTTTTTTTTTAAATTCAAAATAATTCCTACTTATACCATATCAACCTATCCCTTATGATGAAACATTATCATGTTGCCCCTATAATTTAAATACAATTTCTTAGAACTCTAGAACCAATATTCGATTTGCTTATTAACTAAAAATCTGTCATACCATTTTACTCCTTCGCCATACCCAAAGGATATGTGATCATTTCTCAAAGTAGAAAAAAAATTGTTGTCCAATATCAATACCAATACCACATGTCATATGTGTAAAAAAAATCGATTAGAAAGGGAGCTGGTATCCCAAAATTGTTATTTATTCAAAATTTCTCAAGAACGACGCATGTTATGTGAAAATTTTATAGATACTTTTTTGTAGAGAATTATATTTTCTATAAAAAATGATACCACAACTTTTGTAGTAAAATATTCCATTATGAATATATTTCTCCTTTTGCAAGATCTTGTTCCCTTTGAAATTCTAGCCATCGGCAATTTTTGAAATACACGCGATTTGACATTTAAATATATCATCTTGACGTATGTAGGTATAGCAAAAATATTTAAATTTAGAAAAGAATAATCAGGTACATATTAAGAAAAATTTAGAATTAATATTTTTCGGTATTTATTAAAATTATTCGATGAATTTAGCACGAGAAAGCACTATGTAGTCATTTGGCAGATGTTTCTTCTAGGTAACTCCAAAGATAAAACAGAATTAAATGCAAAATCGGGTATTTATGAAATAAACTGCTTAAATTGCGATATAAGTTACATAGGACAAACTAGGAAATCAATAAACATTAGATTTAAAGAGCACATGGCTCACCTAAAATACAACCCGGTTGATAAATTCAGCGTAGCTCATCATATGACTACATTAAATCACACAACAGATATAAGTAATTTAAAACTAATTAAAACATGCAGTAATAATAATCAATTGGACGCAGCAGAAAGCTTAGAAATCTTGAGGGATAAGACTAGGATTTTTAATAGTGGAAACGGACCTATCCCAGCTTCAGTCCTTCTAGACCTTACAGTTGATTGGTCAGAATCATTGAAGCGAGATAAGCTCTTTTAGTATAAATATAAAGTTTGACCAAGACTGTATCAGTCTGGAACTGTTAGGCTTCTGATGAGGACTTCTTGTGAAGGCGAAACACGTGTCGAGTGACATTGTTTATTGTGGTTAAGGTGTATAATTTTAGTTTAAGTAACTAACAATAAGAAACCACAGTTTCTCCGTTTTTCCAGTAGATGTTTTTAGGATTTCGTAGAAAACTTGAAACTCTTATAGTTTTGCTCTGTCCGTCTGTTTATATAAATTTTATACCGATTAAGATGAAATTTGATATTACCTAGCAACAGAAATTATGAAATTTTTGAAAAAAAACATACATTTTTTGGGCCTCCTTTCCACAGATATTTTTCACTTAATCCATTAAATTGGGTGTCTTAAGATAGGTCTCCTAAAATGCAACAAAAAATGTTTTAGAACCTTTTGATTTTAACCCTTCAGCAACGATATATTTACGTTCAAAGTCGTTATCAAAGCGCCTACCCCCCCCCTATATTTTCTAAACTATCGATATAAAAAATCTGAAAACATTCGAGAACGTCGCTTTTAATAAGTACTTTCAATGAAAATTATAACGAACATTCAAAAATGTTTTGGACCCCCTTTCCATAGACTGAAAATTGTACTCACATTTTTTTTCCACACACCCCATTGAGTGGGGTGTCTTTAGATAGGTCTCCTAAAATGAAACAAAAAATGTCAAATGAACTTTTGATTTTAACCCTTCAGTCACGATATATTTACTTTTAAATGTCGTTATCAGAGCGTCCCCCCTTCTAATTTCTAAACTATCAATTCAAAAATCTAAAAAAAAGTTATAAGTCGTAGTAAGAATGACTACGAAACCCTATCATGTGCGTGCCCAACACGCACTTGGCTTTTTTATTTTTTTAATAACTTTGATTATTATAACAAAACCTGTTATCTCATATAGTTTTATAAGGATTGAAATAATATACTACAATTTCAATCCTTATTAAACTATATGAGATCTTTTAACGTGATTCTCATTTTAAAAGTCCTTACGGGTTTATAAAAGACAATATAACGTCCGCATATTACATAAAATAACACAGGTAACATAGTTATAATCATTTCATAAAAATATTTTTATGACGAGGCTAACGTTCCTATGTACAAAGGGTATTTTAATGAAAATAAAGGATGTGTACCGGTTAAAAGCTTTGCTTACATGCTACAAGAAATCTGTTTAGTTCAATTTTTCTTTTACCTAGTTTTTTATCGGTTAATTATAAACTATATTAACATGTGTATTATTTTAATAAAATTATGAATTTTTGTGATCTAACAAATTAGAATTACTTGACATTATTAGAACTGCGCGATATTAACGAGTAGTATTTTTAAGCGTGCAATATTTAATATAGGTACTTTTTATAAGCATTAAATATATTGTATTTTGAGCATTAAAATTTTGTTTTGCGCAATAATGTTTGCGTTTGTATAATTTAATTTGCTTTAATTTTATATTTTTTTTTTTGGAGGGGGAGGGGGAGGGGTGTGTTTCATTACCCTCTCCAGCCAAATAAAATAAAATAATTGTATTATCGAATTTGCTTTAATTTTATAACTTTTAATTATTCTTTTTTTAGGGGGGGGGTCCATTTTATTTTATTTATTTTTATAACGCTACTTAATTAAATAGAGATACATGACCAATTGTAAATGACATCTAAAGAGAGAAGTAGGCAAATACTTGAAACTATACATATTTGCATATCATTATATTTAAAGGGCCACAAAAATCAGAACTTCGGCCCTGTATTACCCACATACGTAGTAGGTACACTACTTGACATTCTTGTAATAATCGTATATATTTGAAAACTTTTACAATAAATATTATATTGTATGTTCAAGTGTTTAGATATTTCTTTGTTAAGGAGAAAACTTTTCTTCAAGGATTTTTCAAAACAGTAAATGCTCACACACAAACAATAAATTTATTAACAATACATTAAATTGTTATAGCCCAAAAATGGAATGTATTGTAGTGCAAATGGGCGCCTCTAAGATTTATCTTTTTTTATTTAAAAAAATTGGGGGGGGGGTAAATTTTTGTTTTTAAATTTTAATGAGTGAGAAACATTTTATTAGGGTTGCATACGAGACGAGAAGTAAGTCTTGTCTCTTAAAAAAAGACGGACAAGTGCGAGTAGAATTCACGCCCTGAGTGTTCCGTACCGTAATTAAAATTAGCTACGCAGACTTTAGACAATGGACTTGTCTTCATGTTCAAAATTCAGTTTTTCGCGTAATAATTTCAAACAGAATTAGAAAGTAAACATTTTCGGATTTTTTCCTTTACTTGTGCTATGAAACCTTCCAGAAACTGGACATCCTGTAATACAAACTACATTAGTACTAAAATACGATTTATTGATAATGTCTAACTTCCTCCCCCACACCAAAATATTAATATTCTATACCTTTTACAATATAAATTCACACTTATGAAACATAATTTCACATTCACGAAAACAGATTTCATACAAATGAAATATGTATAATTTCACACTAATGAAAACTGATTTCGCACAAATGAAAACAGAATTCACATATAGAAAAATTAATTTATCAAGTGTGAAATTAATATCAACAAATCAATGCGGATTTACAAGTTTTTTATTCCTTATAATATTAAATATACATGTTAATTATATTACATTTCAATAAGGTCTTCCTGGCGTAATGATGCAGCATAATATAATTGCCACATTAGCAAAACTATATATGTGCTAATAATCAAGCACCAATCATTTTAGAATTTTGAATGCGTATTTTGGAAGATATCTCGAACGATATTATGCTGCATCATTGCGCCAGGAAGATCTTTTTAAGTTTGTGAAACCCTTGTGCAAGGTCCTAGGGTTAATATAATAAGGAATAAAAAACCTTTACACATGTATTCTTTTGTTGAAATTAATTCTACACTTAAAAAAATTAATGTTCCTATATGTGAATTCTGTTTTCATTTGTGTGAAATCAGTTTTCTTTAATGTGAAATTGTGTTTCATAAATGTGAATTTATACTGTAAAAGGTATAGATTCTAGTCATTTTATATATGAAGGACATTCATACACCTTCTAAAACGAATTAAGTTATGATTAATAACTAATTAATTATTTTTCTAAAAGTTTTCAATACACATTCAGGTTCACCGAGGAAGCTTTAATAACATCTGATATAAAAAAATATGTGTATTAAATCATATAATATTGAAATAACAAAAATAAATTTCCGAATCGGTTTCTATAAAAATCATTCATCCGATTATTTTTTTACATCGCAGAAATTTTATCAGAGTAATATCCGTATCGCTTATATCCGTTTCCGAGTACAGCGGATAAAAATAATAATATCAGAACTACAAAACTCTGAAACTGGCTCTATACTGACTGATACAGGATGAGTCATAACAGGTGGAACAAACTTTAATTAACAGTTGATCGACGAATTTATTTTAAGCAAAAATAAAATTCTATTTTAATTAATAATAATAATTAAAACAATATATGTATGGATCTTGGCTTCTGGGTGTAAGCCGCGTCGGTTTGGTCGTGTTATCAGCCAACGTTTCGTCACATATTGCAGTGGCATCTTCAGGGCTATCCATATCAAGACCACCGCGGAAGCCTCAAGACTTGTACAATATATGTATGGTTTCTACATAGATTATTATCTTAAATTAATATACCATTATTTTATATGGTATATCTTAAATATTAGAGGTGTATAGTCCTACATTATATTATAAAAATATGTTATTTTTTACAAATCTTGTAATTTTTACAGATTCGTAAGATCTATTGTTTTAAATTGTTTGTATATCATGCGTTCTTCTTGATCGAATCTAATTACCTACATTTCTAGTGTCAAATTATGAATGTGATAAATCACAAACAGCATTTAGACATATTCATAATAGAGAAGATGGTATATGTACATTTTTACAGATAAAAGAATGCCTACTACTCGAAATTAAAGCACCAATATATTACTATTTATTTAATTAAATTATATTATGTAGGTGGAATAAATTTGAACAGTTTATCAAGAAAAAAAATTTAAACAAAAACGTTCATATAAACATGTGTCCGAAAACTCTTCCTGAAGGAGCTACAGACTCTCAAAGATTTTGTTTCAAAATAGTTTTTATTTAATATTTTCAAAACCCATTGTGATACAGTACTCAAATTTGATACCCGGTTTAGTATTATACGTATTATCGATTTCCAGTATCAAACAATGATTATTTAGACCAGGGATGTATGGGGCCAGTCTGGCCAGTGGGCACTTTGAGTTATATCTACCGGTACATTTATCCGGTACACCCCTAATAATTATATTTATATTATTATTATTTTTATTAATTTTTTCACTATCAGTGATAATTCGGTAAAATTGTCAATGAAATTTGGTTTTTTACTCAAATTCTGCAAATTCAAAAGAAAATAAATTCTTTTGAAATTACAGAATTTGAGTAAAAAATATTTTAAAAAGTATTAATTACAACTATACATTATACAGTTATACAAACCAGCACACTGACGTGAAAAAGTAAAAAAATATATCGTACCTTAATTTTTTATAAGTAAGTATAAAAAAATATTTGGAAAAAATGTCAGATTTTCTTTATACGCACAAAAAAGTAGCACATTTTTCCAGAAATCACACCGCCCGTATTACATCCTCTACCCCCACCCCCTGGTGTAATTTATCCAGAGTGCGGTCGAAAATAACATTTTTTTTGTTGATATCTCAAATATTCTGTTTTGGCAATTTCTACATACATTCCATCCTAATTATACAACAGGGTGAAAGGGAAATTACATCTATATATATACGTATGGATATGTAGTACAAGAAGTAAAATAATGTACATGTATATTGTATATGAGCATTTCCAGGAGTTCTTTTTTAAAAACAGGGCGCATGTATGTTACCGATTTTGCTCTCGATTTTTTTTCTTAAAGTACATATCAAATAAACATGTTTGTCAAAAACTTTTCCCCTCCCCCTTTTTTCGGTCGAGTTATAATTTTTTAAAGTTTTGAAATCGAGTGAAATTATACTTTTTTCGAGAGTACCTTATTTTTCGAAGCATCCCTTATTATGCATGTTATAAGGCTCATTCTCTTCATTTTTTATTGAACTTTCATTTGAAATCAGTTTCAGAGCTGAGTATTCAATTTTGACCGAATGCGGTACCAAAACATTAAGTATGTTTTTTTGTTAAAATAGTCGATTTTAAAATTGCCGCCAAATATTTTGGTTTCAACCAAAATACTTCCGGTATAGGTCATTTTATGCTATTTTTTATGTAGTTTCCAAATATTTATACATTTTTTAATTTGGTCTAAAACTTGTAAAGTTACATTTGTTTTAAGATGTCGTATTTTCCAAAAACACCATTAAAACTTTTTTCTCTATACTCCAAATTGTACCAAATTTTGGCAAAAATTTATTTTCTTTATCTCTAAAACAACTCTCAAAAAACATTTTTTCATATTGAGCTCCTAAGTGAGATATAATTTTTATAAAATACCTAATTACTCGTGTATTAAAGATAAAAATTTACAGGAATGTTGTGTTTCTGAAATATCGGGGCTTCTGAAATTCGAATAAAAAATATACCATTTAATTCGTTATGAAATTCCCTACAAATGTACATATGTTTAATTATTTTAGATTAATTAAAAAACTTATAAAAAAAGCCGAGCGAGCGCAGGCGAGCCAGTCTTAAAAGTCAGTACATATTAAACAATGAAGTAATGATAATGAGACACTATTTATTACATTTAAAATTGTTATTAAATAAATACGAAATCGATGTACAAAGTTTTTATTTATTATTATTCTAAGAAAACATATTATTAAATCTATTGTATTAATTGCTATGCAATAATATACGTACCATGTATTTGGAATTTATTTTGTCATTAAAAATGATTTTCTTTTGAAGCGGGCGAGTACCCCCCCCCACACACAACCGCAGCGGTTAAACGAGCCCCATATTGATTGTTTACAAAAGTTTTGTTTGTCTTTAAAAGGGTGGAACATAACAATTTTTTTCGTTACTTTTGATGGGTAAACTATGTATTACTTTACAAATATGACATGTAAATATTGAAACAATTTATCAAATTAGTGAAATGTATTATTTTTAATGTATAAAAATTGTCCATTAGCATTTTAATTGATTATTGACATTTATATTTATGTTAAATTAATGATCCATCTACGACTTCGCCCAAGTTTAATTTGTTTTTATGACCATTTATAAAATATATAAAATCTAATACCATTTGTTCTATTATTCTGAAATCACTATTTTTAGATCGCGATACACAAGTATTTTTATTCTAATACAAGATTATTTTGTCAGTTATGGAAATAAACTTATAATCAAAAACTGTTTAATAAAAAAATAAAACCGACTTAAAAAAATTAAAACAATCGCTTTTTGGTAATAAACCCATGTCCTCAAACGAGCCGTTCTAGCAGTAGAACAATAGAAAGGACCCCACAAAAAGCAATTAATTTTGCTTTTTTGTTGAATTTTTTTTATGGAAATGATAGTTCAAAGTGTGCTGATCAAAAGTTGTACAGGCCGTAACCTACGAAAATCCATAATTTCTACTCCAGGGGGCAAACAATTTATGTTTAAAAAGGTACCTGTGGCAAATAAGGCCCAGGGTATAATAAGGTCCATGTGAAAAAAAAATACATTTGCAATAGTTGGATCGGTCTGGGTTTTTATGTACACATAAAAGATATTATATAAAGCTTATAGTCTTTCGCCGCGTTAACTTTTCGGTACCTCTGAGTTTGTTGCGAGAGATGGTGACGAATGCTCAATTTTATAAAAACAATCAACAAATAATCTTAATTTTTGTTAAATTTTTTTATGTATTTTCTGTTTCTTATTTGTTCAGGTACTAGTTTGATCCTTAAAGTTTATGGTGCAAGTTGATTTCTATTGTTTTTGCTTTATAAAATAAAATAAAAATTACCGAAGTATCTTAGGGATAATAAGGCCCACCAAATTTATGATTTGGTTTTTTATTACTTATTACAATCTATGATCACATATTCATATTTTGTTCTAGATTGATATGTAATTTTTATTTACTAATAATTCTATAAAAAAATCAAAAGAAATAACGTGGTCTGGCGAGAGTTTAGCATTTGATATGAATGCTGCGTCGGCACGTTATGTATAAAAAATAAATATTAAAATAAAATTATTAATTGTTTATTTATTAGCTGTAATTAAGCAAACATTACGCCAAATGTTGATTTAAACATAGTTCCCATACAAAATAACTTTATAATTATCTGAAAATATTTAATTTAGTTAAGTGGTTTTGTTATAACACCATAGTTTAAAAAGGCCCAAAGTTATTTTTTTTAAAGATGTCTTAAAAATGAAAAAATCATTTAAGAAATGTTGATTTTCGCACTTCTTTAGATTAATAATAAACCAAAGTTTACCATTAACAAAGCCTTTTTAATACATATTATTTATTATCCGAAATATAACATTTGTAATTAAGGTGGGCCTTATTTGCCTCGATGACCTTACATGATTTTATATTTATATTTATTTTTATTTTTTATCTCCTAAAGGGTCAACTTAGCAAATATAATATAAAATATTCTAAAAATATTTGTTTTATTGTCTGGCTAGTTTTAAGTATTTTTTATCCTTTGCGGAATTTTGTAAAAGTTGATCCTTTAGGAAATAAACCTAAAAATAAACATAAAATGTTGCGATGCCCCCTAGAACAGAAATTATGGGTTTTCATAAGTTGCGCCCATTACAACTTTTGATCAGCACAGTTTGAACTATCATTTTCCCAAATTACAAAAAAATCAAGCAAAAGGAAAAATCCATTGGTTTGTGCGGTTTCCTTTCTTTTACTCTACTGCTGGAGCGGTTCGTTTGTGGACATGGGTTTATTAACAAAAAACAATTATTTTAATGTCCTCAACAATTCCTGAATGTTTATTGGTATATTTATAGGTACATGCATAATAATTTTAAATATTTCACTACATGCACAAACTATTGTTCTAAATCAGCGGTTCTTAAACTAGGGCCCGTGGAACTTTGGCCGGGGGTCCGTGAAACAAGTTTGGCATAAATTAAAGTACTTTTACATTTCTATTTACCAATGATTAGTTACTATCTAACGACTTTCTTTGTTTTTCTGTCAGGGAGGCAGGAGTTATTTTAGTGTGTAGTAGTAGCTTATTTCTGCAGTTGTAAAAGCTAATTTGAAAAAATGTACAATAAATAAATAAAACATTAAAATGTGTGGAAAAAAGATCATTACCCATTGCCGTTGTAAATGCAAAAAATGTAAGAAATGTAGAGCAGAAAAAAGTTATTGCATTTGTTAAAACAAAAAAAAAGAATTGTAGTGCAAAAAACAAAGGTCATTGCAGTTGAAAAGAAAAACTTGTAAGTATGGAGCAAAAATATAGGGTTGTAAAATTTTCTTAAAATAACCCAGTAAAATAATTGTTGAAAAAGGGGGTTCCTAGACTACATAAGTTTAATAACCGCTGTTCTAATGATTATACTGAATTAATAATCATTATATGTTATCTAGAATTGTATTACTAAAATTAAAATTAAATTAGAGAATATGGTAATAACTGATAATTAAATTTTACAGTTTTTAAAATCTTTCTAAAAAGGATTTTTATTGGCTTGGCACCTACTTCAAAACTTGTAAAATTTAATTATTATATACTTTTCAGTGTTCTTAGTTTTTTTTTACTCTTTGAGACAAAAAAAAATCATTCAAATCGGTGCATATTTGTTGGAGTAATGTCCGAACATACCTACATTCAGGGCCGTAACTACAGGCTCGGGGCAAGAATATGAAAAAATATGAAAAATTGAAGACCTTTTTTTTTTATCCTTACTTGGAAAAATGTACTATATTTCTTTCTAATTTAGATTTTAATGACTTTTTTTTTTTTTTAGTCGACAAATTCAGGTTTTTTTTATATATATTTCCTATTAACTTTATTTTCATGAATGATAAATCAAAATATATATAACATTTTCAAGAACCAAATAAAAATAAAAGTTTTACGCTACCGCAAGGGCCTGCGCCTACATTAAAAAATATACACTGTCGAATTTTCTTCTTTTTTGAAGTTGGTGTATGTGTGTATCCCCCTCACTTATTAAAATCTTTATTAGTGGATGCTCATGTCATAATTATATAAGAAAGACAATTTCATGTTTCTAGATCCAGGGGTTTGGGCTGGGTGTTGATGAGTCAGTGAGTGAATGAAGACAAACTATTTGATATATTTAGATTAAATGCCAAACTATGTTAACTACATAATTCATGAAATGAAAGATATGGAAATTGTGTTTAAATATGAACCCATTACAACTACATAGTTATAGAGAAACTCAACACCTTTTAATTTAGTTAACATGTTTTTACACGGATAGCATAATTTAATGGATATAAAGATCAGAACATTTAATTTAGGAAATGTTTGTAAACATATTTGAATAATTAAAGCATTCTTGGAAGATGTTATATAATCTACTGTAATCTCTAGAGATAACAGATTCTTATCTGGGTTACGTGATCAATGCTCCGTCCAAGGCCGTAACTAGAGGCTCGAGGGCCCGGGGTAGCAGGTGATTGAGGAGCCCTCCTTATAAAATTTTTTTTGAACAATTTTGAAGTATGTGACTATTTTCGAAAAAATAAGTTTTTCAATAAAAATGTGAATGTTTTCAAATTTTAATTATTAATATTTTTTGTAAACAATGAAAACTACACCAGTAAATAAATTTTTTGAATAAACAAACAATAATTTCTAATATCGAGCTGCATAAAATTCGATTTGTAGTGCGTCATATTAGCGAAATTGTTTGTACCTTGTTGAAAAAACGATTATTTTTACGGTTTTTCGTGTACAATTTTTTTTAAATATTCCCAATTCTAGTGGCTGGATTGCAAAAATAAAAAAATTATGTTCAGAATTTCCCTATAAAACTAAATTTTTAAAAATCTTATAATTTTATTACAGAACTTATTTGCAACGACCAATAAAATCGATTTTAATAAAATTTTGGGGAAAGATATTTCTTATGATTATAAATATGTAAGTGTGACAAGTTCCAAATCAAAACGGCTAAAAAAGACATTTAAAAATAAAAATTGACTCGTTGATATCTTGTGAACAACAAACAGACATTCTTTTTTTTGTAAATTTTTTATGTACTATGTGATGGCGCTAAAGATAATTCTATAAATGTATTAAACAATTTTTTTTTGAGTTTTTGTTTTTGAAAAATTTTCTCCGTGTTGAATCAAAATGAGCGTAACTCAAAACTTTTTTAATCCGATTTCATAAAAAATACCTTCCTTTTTCGGGCCCCCCTTAAGCTCGAGGGCCCCAGTAGTAGTTACGGCCCTGGCTCCGTCGAACGTTATGCCGTGTTTTGACTGAAAGAACAAAACAGCAACAACGTGTCTTTTTGTTAAAAGTGCAATAAATCCTATATACATTTTTAAATACGATGTATTTTCAAACACCGTGTTGCTGTTTTGTTTTCTTTGGTCTAAACTCTAAACACAGCACTACACGAGAAAAATTCTAAAAATTTTCGAAAAATTTTAAATACGTTTTTTTAACAATGTTGTTTGAATTTTATTAATAAATTAACGCATTGGATCCGGTGTTACCTGGGGATAGTAATTCAAAATAACATAAAGTAATCATGCCCACCCGCCATGCTCACCCAACATACCCACCCAACATGCCACCCTCAACATATCCACAACACACGATTCACCGCGAATTGTTTTTTTCCGACTTCATGAAATTTACACAAAATATACAAAAATTATACACCTAAACTTTGCGTATTCATTAGTAAAAACCGAAATAAAATCTGTTCAGTAGTTATTGAGAAAATCGTGTATAATTATACTTTCAGACTCCTAGGAAACACCAAGTCTTGTCTTAGAATTTGTATAAAAAAAAAAATAGGTTAACAACAATCATAATAATTAATTTCGATATTTTATCTTTCTTGGAAGTGAAAATTTCAATTTTCTATCAATATATTTCAAAATATTTAATTGTTAGCATGTGTCAAAAATCATCTATTTGTTCGACAAAATATTTTAAAGAGCCGTGATCATAGTGACTTTTAAATTAATAAAATATTGAAACTGTAAATTATAGAATTCTGTATTCCATGGCTAGCTATAAACTATGTTTTTATATACCTAAATACCAGTTGTATGTTGTGACATCATGGAAACAAAACACGACTTGATAAAGATTTTTTTAGTCTTTTGATGTTGTCTTAGATTTTCTTAAAATATCAATATATCCACGATATTGCAAAGAAAAATTATCTAACTATTGGTGAAAACCGCATTGAAATCGTTTCAGTAATTCCCGAGTGTGTAAGCCTCATACAAAGGAACATTCATTTTTATATATACAGATTTAAAAAATCATTTTGTGTAAAATTAAAAAGGGACGTGTTTTTTAAAATAGATATTTCTAGTATTTTTAAAATTATCTTACAAGTACAACGATGGAATTGGACACCTTGAACAAATTATGTAATACATATTTGGACTATTATTATTCTATGGATCATCACTTACGGAACAGCCTATATAAATATGTAAGCTCTGTCTGTATAGTGAAAATATTTTAACTTTTTGAGTCCATATTTCATTTTATATAGGAAATACATTCTATTTTGATAGTTTTGAAAAATGTATGTTAATTTGTTAGAATTTGATATGAAAACTACTGAACCGATTTTGACAAGACTTTCATTATTAGGAAATGTTTTCTAATATCAATACATGTATCCATACTTATATTATAAATACGAAAGCAACTCTGTCTTTATGTCTGTTTGTTACCTTTTTACGGCTAAACCGCTGATCCGATCTTGATGAAATTTTACAGGGAGATAGCTTGCATCCTGAGGAAGGATAGTTGTATCCTGATAAATTGATACAAATTTCACGCGTATGAAGTTGCGGGTAACTGCTAGTTTAACATAAATAATTGATTAAACCAACAATTTATATTAAATAATTAGGACATACCTAACATGTATTTAAGTATAAAAATAAAAAATAGTTTTATTTCCAAAATTTCTACTAGAGTTATAAATTTAATGTATTAACCACATAAACTAAGAACTAAATATTGTTTTTGAAGATAAATTTGTATATATAGGTATATGATGCATTATAAAATTATAACTGAAATTGAAAATTTCGCTAAACAAAGTTCTATTATGTACGCATGTATATGTAGATATAACATTATCAATAAATTAGTAAACACGTTTTCGAGAGATAAGTTCCAAGTATAATGAGGGAAGTTTCTTTAGCACAATATTACAATGTTAGTCAAAATGTTCCATACCCCATTTCCCCCGAGAATTACATTTGTGTAGGACTATCATAAATGCGTTAACATATTTCAACATAGGAATAATATCTTGACACATACATGTGAAGTATAATTGGAGTGAGATATCAAATATAGATTAAACGAAGCCTGTGTGAAGTTAGCAACGGATGTTTTAAAAAGCGAATACAATTTCTGAATAGCACTAAAATAGTTCTAGTTCCATTATAAGTACATATTTTAAAAAAGTCAGTTTATAGTAACCCCCTCCCCCCCCAGTTCAATTAAAGCAACCGTGCGTGAGTCCGTGAGTATATTTTGAAGATTTTTATAAACTTATTTGACCTTTTTTTTAATATCTGAAGTTTTGATGCTTTGATATAATAATGTTTTAAAATTGGTTTTAAAACGAATTTTGACATTAAAAAATACAGTTTAAAAAATAAATGTCATTTTTAGAAGCACTTTCACATGGTCAGCATTGCCAACTATATCAGAACACCAAAAAATATTTAAAAGTGCATTGTAGCTTTATTTTCTTATTGTTTTGTTTTCTATTACTTCTACTAGAAATGTAGTTTAGAAGAAATAATATGAATATAAAATATACACAATATATTTCACGTAAAAAACATTTCTTTTCATCATTTCAAAATTTTATTTACAACAATTACATTAAATCGTGTCACGAGTAAAAAAATAGGATTCGTGACCGTGCGTGATCGTAAATACTTTTTTTTTGTAACCGTGAGTAAGCGTGCGTGATCGTGTGCAAAAATTACGCGCCCAGCTCTAGTACGTACTACGTGGACTGTTTGAAGTCACTTACAGGTGCATTTTTTAAATTAGAAAAAAATATATAAATTGTCATATTCTATCAATTGAGACCTACATTTTGACACCCCACTTGCCTAGATATAAAAATAAAAAATTCTATGACGCCCCTCCCTATTTCTCCATTTGAAATAATATTGTTGAGTTTAGTATTTGTCGTTGGTAGTCTCACCAAAGCCTTATTACTAGAGACCGGATTATATGCAACATAAAATCGTTAATACTCGTATATGCATGCAAATATGCACTAAAAAAAGGTCAAAATATGCAATAAAACGGCCAAAATATGCAGTTATATGCAACTTTTTTTCTGTAAAACACATAATTTAAAATATAAGCATATTAACTACCAAAGAAAAATTGAAATATGTTGTTACATTTGATATAAAAATAATGCCTCATTAATAATTGTCCAAAGCTTTGCATAATTTGGAATTTATAGCAGATTTAAAAAAGTGATTATTGCAAATATACCTATTTTAAAATATGTATAGACGAAAATAACGAGCTGTTATGCAAGAATCAAATTTCAGGCGATAAATATAAATATGTATATAAAACCAATCATCTGACAATTTTTTCCAACTGTGTCACTACATATTACTATATGCCTAGTAATTATATGGTATTTTTTGTTTGTAGATATACAATAATATACATATGTATATAGTAACGTGCATTTTTTTCGATTTAATTCGTAGTATTTTTATATTTTTTATGTTATGTATTTATTTTGTTTTTGGACATTTATCTACTAAAATTGTAAGAAATATGCCAAAACAACAGAAAATGGTCAAAATATGCAAATGCATATGCAAATACATATTTTATATTTTCAGATTTTTTGAGCCAGTAGTTACCGAGCTAGAAGGGAGGGGACGAAATTAATTACTGCTTGGAGCCCCCAGGGCGCCATTTTTAAGTTAGAAAAATATGGTCATATTCTACTATTTGAGGTCTACATTTTGTCACCGCCCACATGCCTAGATATAAAAATAAAAATAAAATTCTATGACGCCTAACTCCCCATTATTTCAGAATTTAAAATGATATTGTTGACTTTAGTATTTGTCGTTTGTAGTCCCACTAAAGCTTCGTAAACAGCTAAAATCAAGATAAATCATACATGATGTGACGTGACATATATACAAAACTTTTAGACGTTCACCAAACTATGAAACTGTAATTATTTCTGCAAGACAGTTAACAAGCGGTTGTATTTGCATATATCGGTTTTTCACTCTGTTACATATTCTTCTCTCGTATTCGGTTAGAGTCTTCCACATCCTCACGCTTGGAGAGTAATAAGGAACAACTAACGCCGTGATCGGAATCGCTAAATTGGTTAACATAAGGATACATATATATACAAACTTTACAAACAATATGTTTCAGGATTCCGACGTAATTTATACAATGCATGTATGTATATGTGTACATATTATACAGGATGTCCCGTAAACATACCGACAAACTTTCAGGAGTTGTCGAGAACATTAAAACAATCGCTTTTTGTTAATAAACCCATGTCCAAAAACGAAACTTTTCAGAAGTAGAGCAAAAGAAAAGACTCCCCCACAAAAGCAGTTGATTTTTTGTAATTTCGGGAAATGATAGTTCAAAGTGTGCTGATCAAAAATTGTAATGGGTGCAACCTACGAAAAATCCATCATTTCTGCTCTAGGGGGTACCCAAATAATCTATGTTTATGTATATTTTTATATTTATCTCCTAAAGGATCATCTTTTAGAAAATTTTGCAAATATTATAAAAATAAATAAATAGTTTTTGGAACTAACCAAGCAATATAAAAAAATATTTTTTATTTTTGTATAATATTTATTAATTTTATTTTAAAAAAATGTCCAACTAAAAAAACTAAAAAAGTCGCCAAAAGTTCTAAATAATTTTGTATTCATTGACTAATTTGAAGCACTTTTTATTTTTTGTAAATTTTTCTAAAAGTTGATCGTTTATGGGCAGGGCTGGCCTACCTTTTTATAATGTTTATTTTAAGTATCGGGTGTTTCAGAATGACTAAAGTTGATTTTAATTTCCTGTTGTTTTCTTTAAAATATTGTTCTATTTTTTTTATAATAGGTATAATACAAAATTAAATTAATTAATTTTGTAATTAAATTTATAAATTTAAATAAAAAATAAAATAAAAAATGACTAATATAATCACATAAAAATAATAGCATTTGTTTTTGTGCATGTAATAATAATATAATGAATGAACAGAGCAGCGAACAGAGTTTTGAAATTCATGAATAGTATTTTGTTTTTATTTTTTGACTTCTGAAAAGGGCAACTGACAGCTGTCAATGTCAGTGGATTTTATTAATTTAAATTTTTGAAAAATTCAAAATTTCAGAAATATATCAAAATAATAATTATATCAAGACCGTATTAAACAAATTTAGAATTTTCATTTTCTAATTAAATTTTATAAATAAAAATAATTAAAATGTTGGTATTTGTTATTACAAAGTAATGAATCCATACATTTTTATTTAATAATAAGTCAGGAACGTATTAAAAATATTTAAAATTAATAAAACTGTGTTAACAATGATATTTTGCCCTTTTTGTAAAATATTAAAAATAATAGTAGGTTTTCACCCAGAGTCTCACGGTATGTACACCGTTTCTCCGGGTGCCGGGTTTTGTTATAATTTCCTCGAGTTTTGTAATAATGATGACAACGAAAAGAAAAAAAGGTCATCAAAAATAGCAGAGGGCACAAATGTCAGGATGAGGGTATGGCAATTTTTAAGTGTCAATGAAAAATAAATAAAAAAGGTCTTCATTTACATCTCAGGGTTGGCTGCGACCCGAATAAATTTGAATATCTGAATATTACAGATTGAGGCGCGAAGTGCCCAGGGGCAAAGCCCCTAGTAATATAATAATAAATTAATAAATTTAAATAAATCAATTTCTAAACTATCGATGCCAAAAATTTGAAAAAATCCTAGAATATAGATTTTAATTAGTACTTTCAATGAAAATTATGCATATGCATACTTTCCTCAGCGTTTCAACTTTAAAACGTGTCGAATATTAAAATCTGTCGAGATCATTCCAATAGGCATGATGCCTAATTTTTAAAAACTTTTTTATGATGATTTTACGTGTCTCCTATTTCCAAAAAAATATTTATTTCTGCAGAAAATAAAGGTTTAATCACAAAAATTGACTCTTTTAAAACTAATTTTGAATTTGACGCCAAAACGCTCGCAGGTGTCATGGCGCATTTTTGACGTCACGCCTATGTAAAGACTCCATGTCAATAATAATAAATCCTTGTTCCATCGCTAACGTTTCTCGGTTTTAGTTTTGATAACACAAAACTGAGCAAATTGATAATTTGAAACCACCAAATAATTTATAAACAGTGCAGATATTAATAAAACAAAAATGATGTTTACTTAGCCGTGACGTTATCCACTCTGACTGGTGTTTTATCTAACATGGCGGATTGCTGTATTTTGTGTTTTTATTTTAACAAAAATTATAATAAACTCGCTTTTAATATAAAAATAAATACATTTTTTTAAATCTTTTTAACCTATTTCATTATTTAAAATCATAATTTCAGTGATTCTTTGTTACCGGCATCATGCCCATTCGCGCTAAAGAAGTTTCACTTCAATAAAATCTAGGGGGGGCACTATTTTCAGTTTTCGCTGAAAGCACAGCGCCCCTCGCTACGGCACTGGGGTATATAATACGAACTGTATACAATTAATGCATATCACGTTAAATCATTTATAGTTGAATAAATAATTCACAAACATATTTCACTAATAGTTATATTATATTATTATATGAGATACTACTAACTACCACTAATTAAATGTAGCTCTCTGTTTAATTCAAGTCCGACTATATATCTAGCGTCTTTTTTCCCGCTATCTTTTAGCACGGTTTAATCTAATCAGTGTAATTAAATTCACGATGTACCCTCGCTGTTCAAGAACAGTAATTACAATCGTTACAACACGATGTTTTGTTTCTGTTCTTGTTTAACGTTAACAACATTATTTATTTGTTTGTTTGTTTTAAAATAACAAAAGTGAAACGGATATATTTACCATAAAAGTTACATTGTTTCAGTGCAAATGATATATAAATTTTGTACATTTTGTTTCCTTCTGTATCCGATGGATAGAGGAAACATGTGATCGTTTCTGAAATGATAATAATTTTTGGTTTCCGTTTCGTTCTGCGTCTATCCCATAACGTATAATACAATTTTATCTCTTAGTTGGGTCTAGTTGGTAAATGGTGTCAATACTAAAAGTATAAGATACTGGCACCAGTTATGGCCGCTATAAGAGCTGTTTTTGGGATTGACGGGCTTTTTTTTTGTAATTATCATGAACTCATGTTACTAATAAAACAAGTAACTTTTTATTTAATTAATTTAATTACCAAAGTTCGCAAATATAGTTTGTTTTTTTAAATTATAACCTTTTATTTTGTTTATGTTTTTTCTCCAATAATGGATAAAGTAAAACCAGTAATGAACAAGTAGTGATGGACAGTTGCTAATGATTACAAAATGATAAGTACTACGACACAAAAGATATAAAAGAAAGAATTGTCGAATTTGCTATTGTCATTAAATCACGCTGTAAGACATTTAAATGTGTATAGATTAATATTCAGAAATGGTAGTAATCAAATATCAATAAATATTTCTAATTTAGTACATTTAATTTAAAAAAAGCTATTACTGAGGTCATATCCAAGACTGGTGCCAGTACCTCATAATAATTAAATTTAACAGTTTTTGAAGTCGGTTTTATTTTTTAATTTTGTTCTTTCTCAAAAGCTGTTAAATTTAATTATTATATTATTATACTTTTCAGTATTTTCTGGCTTTGCTTCCTCGCCATATCGAAGACACGAGAAGCTTTGTGAGCAAAACAATTGCTCTCCGATTTCAAAATTTTAACTTGATCTTCCGTTTCAGGTCAAGACAAAACACTTTTCGTTCCATGTCTCTCTATTTATGTGCCTGACTGTCGAGTGAATCCTTGTCACATGCATAACTCATGAACCACTGATCCGATATTAATGAAACTTATAATAATAATAATAATTCATAACATAAAGAAATCAATTTTATGATTTTTTAAAAACAATTTGGTATATTCAATTTGAATCAGTAGGTATTATACCAGAATACTTTATTAAAATTGTTCGATTATTAATTAACTCCCTTTGCTGAATTTACATATTATTACCTAGGTGGAAGCACTGTGCAATCATTTGGCAGATGTTTTTTTATCGTACAATTATAGTTACTCAAGTATTGATATTTACATTATATTATTATATTTCTAAGAACATTTATTTCTTTGAAGTATCAATGTAAAGTTTATGTACCTACTTACGACTACAAAGTTTTCAATATTAAATAGTAATAACGCGAAACTTCACTAAGTGTATTTAAGAAAGTTTCAATCGTAGAGAATCATATTCTATTAAATATATTTAATTCTAATAAAATACAGATATTGAAACAAACAGGGGCGGACTTTGCTTTAAATTTTTGAGTTATTACATACATAACCTTTATATAGAAAATCCAAGTGAGGAACAAAAAAATGTTATTTAGTATTATACATAAATAATAAAAGCTAAAAAATAAATTATTTTGGATTTTGGTGTTTAAATGGGGTCCCGCAATGGGAACTTTTCCTAGGGCCCCACTTTTAATATATACCATAGATTAAACCCTTTAGCAAAAATATATAATATCGGCATCATTATACATATTTCCATTTTTTCAGATACATATTTCTTCGACTTTTTGAAAATTAAGAAGATTTTAACAATATCTTGAATTGTCAGCTTTTATTTGATACACCATTCGCCGCAAATGATTACACATTTTTTGGTAACCTATTTGTTCCCCTTAAAAAATGTATTTGGTTGGATTCTCAAATATTTTTAAATTAATTTTTTAATGTATTAATAAAATTGTTAACTTATTTAATATTAAAAAATAAAAATAAAATATGAGTTGTAATACTTACAAATTAACATATTATAGAGCAAGTAAACATAAAATTAAGTTAGAATCGGTTACAGAATATAGGTATTAAACCAAATTTTATCTTAAAGATGTAATAATATAACAAAACACAAGAAAAACATTTTAATCATTGTAAATTCTTACATCCATTCTTTTCGGCACAACCCTATATCAGTAATTTCATTATCATGAAATGTTAGGTTAAAATTGACCAAACCCTAATAATGCCAAAGATAAGCAAAAGTGTCAGAGCAAACTGCAAATAAACTTAAAGCTATATATGTCTAAATATCCGAGTAGTGTGCTATGAAAATAACAATTGTCAGAGAAGGTTCCATGGCAATCCAGATCCACTCAATATCTGTGTACGTACACACCGCTATTTAGTTAAGGTTTGCACTCAATTAGCGAAGGAGTTGGACGAGTCAACATCTCTTCTAAATGAAATGTCATCTGCACGTGCAATTACGTCACAACAATATCTTGATTGTATTTTAAATGAGTTAACAGATACATATATTCCGAATTCTTATTTAAAGCATAAATATGTCCATATTAATATTATATATTTTATCCTTTACTAGCGCATTGGATCCGGTGTTATCTGGGGATATAAATTTATTCTGTAATAATCCTATTAAACATTATGTATCGAAAGGTTTTGGGGTATTTTGTACTAACTATTAAAATTGCAATTCTTGTTCTATGATTAAAAATAACAAAAAAACTCATGTGAGTATGCTTCCAAAAATACCTCCTTATAAACAAATAGCAATTTTTTGTGTCGTTTTTTAATCGTTCGTCAAGTTTGTTACAGTTAATTATTTATTGGCTATATGTCTATGAGGGCACGTACTAGGAGGTATGTTTAAAGTTTATATATAAACTTTTTATCTTATAGTAGTCCAGGGAACTAAGAATTGTTTACTAGTGTAAAATTTGGAAAAATGTATGAGGTGCCAAGTTTGAACAGTAATTAGAACATGTCCAGATGTATATTTCCTGAAAACTCCCTAACAAAGATTGCTCCGGAACACCCTCAACCAAGGGCCCAAAGTTTTGTTTTACAAGGATTTTGTAAACACTCTGTATCTAATGAACGGAATGTTCAATCAACCCTGTCTTTCGCATTTTAAAAAGATAATTAAATATGTAGTTAATTATAGAACAAAAAGATAATCTCATTTTGTGTAATTTGAAACATCCGTATTAAGTTAAATTATTTAGTACTATTTTTACAATCGTATTTCTCGTAAATGTTTAATCCTACGACAAATTTAAGCAAAATATATTTTTGTGTCTTTTGTGTGTTATAAAAGTGCCAAACTCGAGAAAAAGTTAAAGAACAAAAAAATATTAGATACAAATGGTCCCATACATCCTTGGTCTAAAAAAATCATACTGGAAATCGATAACACATATTAATAGTAAACTAATATCAAATTACTAGGGGCTTTGCCCCTGGGCGCTACGCGCCCCAACCCCAAATCGTGCCACATTTGATATAATATTGATTGATAAAATATAAATTATTATTTTATATTAACTTTTATCCTATCAAATTTTCATAAAATATTTCACTGTAATTGTTTCAAATGCTGATAAGTAAATAATTCTTGAATTTGGCAGGGATAATCATTTATCATTATTACTTTTCCATTATTATTACTATTTACATGTACAAACCACCATAACCTCAAACGTACTCGGGTCTCAGCCTTCGGCTGCGGCCCTCGTTTGTTTATTTTATACCCTTATTAAATTTTGATACTCTAAAAAAATTACCAATAAATCATTGCGAAGATCAATTTTCGCATTGTTTTCCGTTGAACCTATTCAATGGGGTGAAGCATTTTCGATGTTATTTATTAGGTAAAATTTTTTTATTACGATCTTTATTTTATGTTATTTATACAATCTTATGAGAAAATACCAAATAACATTTTTTTAAGACCACACCCCTGACTTAATTAATATAAAATATAAATTTTTGGGTAAATAGTAAATAACATCAATTTCACAACAACCGAATGATTGAAAACTATTTTTTTTGTAAAATTGTATAAAAAAATAGTTAATGCAAATTTTTGACTCATTTATTATTTTTATATATTTCTAAAGTTTTTAATTTTTGTTCAATTTCAAACAAAATCAATTTTTTACGTCATGATTAAAAAATAAAAATTTTAAATATTTTTTATGCGACGCTCGTGATTTTATTATTTTTAAATATAAATTTTTAGATAATGTTATATCAATCTCACAATTTCTAAAAAATAATAAATCATTAAATAAAATTTTATTAGAAAATGATCATAGTAAATTTTTTTTATACGCTCATTATCTATTTATTATTTTCATATTTTTCTGAAATTTTTAATTATTGAACAATTTAAAAAAAATCTAACATTTTTATAAATGTTACGAAATTTGACAGCTCCCATGTGTAAAAAAATGTCATTTATTTATTATGACACCCGCCCCTGGCTTAATTATTTTTAAATGTGAACTTTTGGATAAATTGCATCAATATGACTACAACAAAACGATTAAAAATTATATAATTATACAATTTACAGTTTCCTGACCTTATTTTCTTTTTTGATACGCTCCTGACGTTATTTTCGCATTTTCTGAAATTTTCAATAATTTTAATAAAAATAATTTTTTTTGCAAACGTTAAAAAATATGACATCTGTCATCTGTCAAACACCACGTGATTTCTGACAGATACCGTCATGTCATTTTCGACCAATCAGACGTTACACGGCTTCCATATAAACCTCGGGTGATATTCCGAGATACAGAGTCACTGTCGTCTTCTGCGGTCTTGAAGCATCGACTTGAGAAAATTGGGTCTATCCGAAAACATCTTAGTCAAGTCGACCAGAACAAAATGCAAGTTGTTAATGAAGGCACTTGCTCCTTCAATTAAACAAATAATTTATCAAGCTTATATCAGAACAGAAACACACTTCTCGCGCGAGAGTTAATTTGCGACAAAATTTAGAAATCGTTCTAGAATAATCTAGAACATTCTCTGTCATCTGTCAAAAAGCACGTGAATTTTAAATCTGACAGATCTGACGTCATTTTCAACCAATCAAAACGTCGGATTAGAAAAAAAAGCCTATGGTTTTTACCTTAAAATTTAATTTTAACGAAAATTTTCACATCTTGCCCTAGAAAAAAAATCACAACTCAGAAACCTTTCATAGCTAAGAAATGAAATCTAGCCTATTGACTGGATTATGAATGAAGCTACATAACAAAAAAAAATTACGCAAATCGGTTCAGCAAGAGTCGAGTCTATAAAGCTGTAGTTTGGTGCGGATATATATATATATATATATATATATATTGCACGTTTATATTATAGTGTAGATGTTACTGTATCACAATGAGTTCTCCAGATATTAAATAAAAACTAGTTTTGGGTAAAATCTGTAGGGGTCTGTAACTCCTTCACGAAAATTTTACGAGTACGTTCATATAAACATTTTTGCTTAAAATATTTTTCTTGATCAATTGTTAAAGTTTGTTCTACCTGACTCATTCTGTATATCCCAAATTTTAACTCAATCGGCCCAGTACTTAATATCAGAAAATATTATACAGGATGGTTCGATTTGATATTTAATAGGGTAGGTAGCAAAATAGTCACTCTGGGTACTAATTTAGATAAAATAACTAAAAAACTATAAGACCCAGGTCCAATCTTTGTATGGTGAATATTATGACGCACCAAAATAATCATAAAAAATGCCACATATTATAGGTACTTTTGGAGAAAAATGTTATTTTTATAAACTTTTTTTTACTTTGAACTGAAACACGGCTAGCAAATAACGGTAATACTGAAAAATATGTTAATTAATTAACTTTGAAGATAGACTACCCTCCCTTCCCATACAATTTTTTATTCACTACGAGCCAGGGAATCAGCTCCTAAAATATCCGTATCCTAAATCGGACCATCCTGTATATAGAATAGATATATCGAATGATATTTAAAGAAAGTCAAATGAGGATTGTTTTGAAATTAAAGACCAATCACCATACAAAAACCACAGTTTAAGGACTTAGTATTGTAAAATAATTTCTACAGATTCCTTTGAAACAAACTTTAGTAATTAGTTGTTGTTAGTTGAATTGTTCATAAGTTGTTTTGCCAAAAATCTTGACTTCCGCTAATATTATTATTCCACAAATTGTTGTTAACATTATATAATTCCTAGAATATTGGAATTAATTGAATTTCTATGACTTGAGCAACATTTCTCAAACTTTGTTTGGGAAGAAAACTTTTCCGTAAGTTGGTGTTATTATATCATTATATTTATTCATAAAAATTATACAGGATGAGTCAGTAAGTAGTGAATATTTAAAAAAAATCTTTTGTAAGTTCCTCACCATTTATTAAGTATATGTGATCATTTCTTATTACATAAAAAATGTTGGTCTTCGATTTTAAAATTTTTATTTGATATTTTAATTAAATGAAAGATGCAAGTTATATGAAAATTTTACAAAATCTTTATTTATAGAGAATTAAATTCTCTATAAAAAGTCATAACAATTTTTGTAGTTTCTTCTAACAGAATTTAGTAGGCGAAAACTGTACGTGCCAAAATACAGTCATATATGGATGTATGTCATAAGAGTTCCGAAGGTACATTCTACTTGGACTGTTTGGAACCACTTGCAGGTGCATTTTTGAGAATAATAAAAAAGACAAGTATCAACAAGCTTAATTATCACAATTAGTGTTCCGTGCCACCAGCTCTCTCTCCCCACTTAAATTAATGTTGTTCCTTACAGAGTCAGAACTATTTTTTGTCGAAAAACTTTTTCTGTAAAACCAATGATTCAGCTGTTATAAGGAAATAAACAATTAAATTGTTTATAACAATCGATCATGCAAGCATTTTCCAATCTTGACAATTTTGCCTCAATCTATAGTCCGAACGTTAAGAACTTTTCATCTGCACTTTTTGATAGAAGCATGAAAATTGGTGTAGTTGTACATTAAACCTTCCTCTACAAAACTAGAAGTGGCGACATTTCAAAAACCCGTGTGGTCCTCCTTTTAGGGGCAAAAATATCTCCGCGGATTTAGTTTTTTTTATTTATCTCGCAAATGGTTATCCGGACGACACAAATAGAAGACACCCAAAATAATGTTTATTAGATTCTAAACAAAAGTTGTTATTATAAATTTTTACGATAAGAGTCACCGTTACCGTATAAATGGGGGTTAAAATTATGAGGAAATTTGTGAGCGCGGTAAAACTTGCGTTCATGCTCAAATATCTCGTAAACGGGTTTTCTCACGAGAAAAATTAATAAGACAAATATTAAAGAGCAGACAATTCTCTATCAGATATGTGAATCTGTCATCCTGTAAAATTATTTTTTAATCAATTTTGTTCATTACAAGTAGAATGACATATATGACAAATTAAGAAAAGTAACGGTTCTCGTCCAATTTTGTTTTCGTTATGTATAATTAAGTACTTGTAAAGTTATGTTATGATTCTTTTATAATAATTTATGAATACATAGAGAAAGAAAGAGAGAAACATTGTGTTAAATTGACCTGCATTTATCAATAAATCAAAAAATAACTATACGAACAAAAAAAATTTTTTTAAGTATAAAGTACACCCTGTATAATATATTATATGTACTTATGTTATAAATATGACAAAACACTA
The DNA here is from genome assembly GCA_961205875.1 of Sialis fuliginosa. Taxonomy (NCBI): domain Eukaryota; kingdom Metazoa; phylum Arthropoda; class Insecta; order Megaloptera; family Sialidae; genus Sialis; species Sialis fuliginosa. The sequence continues at coordinate 30,063,735 of OY540812.1, read as the reverse complement.
AAATTATAAATATTTATAGGCTACAAACATGTTTTTTATGCTCTTTAGCTGGAAAAACTTCTATTAACACTACACGGGTAGAAAGGATTACTCAAACCAAGAAAACATATTTTCTTAGAAAAAATTATTCAAATGGAGAAATTGTTGTCTTCATCCTAATTCTGTTCATGATTTTTCTGAGCAAACTTTTTGTTGATAAGGGTGGGGGACAGAAATTTTTAAACTTTTAAACGTTTTAAACGTTTTAAATAAAAACATGAAAAATACATCATATTATATATAGGGGGAGATGGGGAGGATTCATATACTGAGAGCGTTCATTCAGATGGAATAATAAATGTACTAACGTGACTACGAAAATATGTGTAACACCAATAAATGGTACTGATCACCAGCCACAACATATCAACAGTTTAAATCTTTAAATTGTCATCTTGATGGTCATTTTCATCAATTTTCATTTTCAATGTATGGAAGTCATTTTGGTACGTTATCGAAAATATTTTAAAAACAGTAACAAATTGTGTTATTTTGAATGGATTAGTGTTATTTTATACCCATAACAGTTACATTTATTTGTTTGTAATGTTGATTTCGTTTTTCTATATTTCCAATCTTTTTAAAACAAAATTTTATAAAATTTTCACCCGGGGAGCGTTTATACAATAAAAACGGGGAGGTTTGGAAATGTATAATACTGAAGAAACTATCCAATCTTCTCATTTGTATTGATCTGATGACCGACCAACGTCTTTTATTATCGTCCAATGATATGGTTAATTGGATAATTTAATAAAATTATTGTACTATTATTAAACTATTTAGTCGTCATAATCTATATTTATAATTTATTTTTATTTTGAGGTGTAATTTATTTTATGATTTTTAATTTTTATTCATTATGAGCTATATTAAAACTATCTGTAAGATGTATGAATAATATTACGTTACTGTCCTTCAAACTATATTTTTTTGTATTTGTATTATTCCTCCTCGACATGAGTATCAAGGGTCCAGGGATCGGAGTAGTTTAATACAGTTTTCAATTTTTTTTTAAATAAGAAATTCATACTTAGGACAAAGGACAAAACATCCAGTTAAAATAACTTTTTTTTTTTTAATGTTTCTGTACAAAAAATTTATATTTTATTAAATATGTATTAACACTCCCCAGCTCCCCCCATTGTTGAATTCATGCTTCAATAAGCTATTATTTGACACCCTACACGACTCCCTTGAAATTTTGTTTTCTCATATCCTATTTACCCCCTGAAACTAACCCCTAGAATCAAAATTAAACTTTTTATACTTTGCTAAATTTCAAATTTTAATAATTTCAGAAAAAATCACCTTTGACAGACGGAAGGACGTACGGACACCGAAGTGATTCCGTACGTCCTATGTTAGTTCAGAAACAGACAGTCAGACACGGAATGAAAAGTGTTTGTCTTGACCTGAAATGGAAAGATTAGGTAACAATTTTGAAATCGAGAAAAAAAAATTTTCTTTGATAAATGATCACATAGCTTCCCAATATGGTGATGAAATAAAAATATAGCAATTCAATAATGTCTGTTTTCAATAGGTAGGTACCGATGATTTAAAAATGGAAATCAAACATTATTTACATATTAAATGTCAAATACGATTTGATATTCCGAAAGGGTATTTCAATAAAAAACACAAAAGTTCGATACAAAGTTTTGACATGAATACATTAATAAGTTGGGAAGCTATTTGGGGAGGCCTTGAATAAAACATTGGAAAATCGCGCGGAAAAGTATCAGTCTATTGGGCGTTGGAAACAGGTAAAGCTTTGTTTCGACAAAGGATGTATATTTTTAACAATGGGTATAATATGTTCAATTTAACTTTTTAAGTGTTATTGTAAATCTTTACAGTTGAGACTTGTTTAAATTTGAATAAATAGATATAAATGAGGAACCCATTGTTAAATTGATTGAGAGGTATTCCCATTTGGATGGCCGAAAAATACAACTTTAAGTTTCTTTGTGTATTTAAGGTACTGGCACCAGTCTTGGATCATATCCGTGTTGGACTCTTGTTTAATTAAATGTACTCAATTATAAATAGTTTTTGATATTTGACAACTACCATTACTGAATTATAATCTATAGACACTTAACTGTAAAACGGCTTAATTTAAGGGTTATATGGACGGACAATCAGATACAAAAGTAGCTAAATTTTGAAATATACAAATATCTGCGTTATAAATATCGTAATAGATGTTATAAATAATACAAATTATAACTAGAGTCGTTAACTTACATATATGAAGCTAATTTTTCCTCTCCAATGACTATTTTGTTAAATTTGTACAAATTCTAATAAAGATAGTTTATTATTTTGACACTGACTATACGGCAAATTGAACCTAACAAAAATATATTTTAAACATAATTTACGTTATTTATAGCTGCAAATTAATAAATATAGTTTATATAATTATTAAAAATACGCAATCCTGTGTTATAAATATAACAATTATTGTTATTTATCATTATTAACATAAATATTTCACATTCTAATTATCAGTTTTCACAACGCTATTGTCATTTTCAGGTTGGTAAATATTGCTGTCAAACACTAATAGAATATCTTGATATTTTATTATTTATGCACTTTTAATTGCACTATGTACTAAATTTTTCTTTAATTCTCTATAAGAAACATAATATATGACCTAATTATAAAAAACAAAGATCTTTTATAATCGTTTTTTCAAAAAATACTTTGTTTACATTGTTATCAAATTTACATGCATAACAGTCGTAGAGCGGGAAATTTAAAATTTTGTTGTATTATAATTTATTTCTCGGAAACGGTTTAGTGAAAACATATGATATTTTGCATAATTGTTCAACTAATCAAATACTACACTCCCTCAAAAAATTAGAAAATCGGTAGCATTTTATCAATGTGTTTTACCTAAAAAATGCCGAAAAATATCAGTTTCCCATAAGAATACATGTTAAATTTAAATCAATATAATTCCTAAACGGCTTAGTGAATCAATTTAATATTTTGTCTATTGCATAAGAATGCTAATGGGAACATTCCAACCAATTTTCATGTATTTGGTAGCATTTTGAAATACATCCAATACATCCTTAATGACAATCTTCTTTTTTTCTTTTTTTTGCAATACCAGGATGGTTTTGTTGCATTTTTAAAAAATATTCAAAGTTTATTTTTTCAATTTAAACATTTTATTTGACTTGTGTGTATTTCAAAATGTCAATTTTCAAACGTCATTATTCCAAAAACCACTGATTTTAGAGATATGATATGCTGTACAAAAAGTGTCAGAATTTATCGCACAATTTAAAAATGTTATAATATATAGGGTGTTTCATTTAAAAAAATCAATGATGACTGCATATGTTCTTCTTCAGACACTCTGTATACAATTTTCTTATGTCAAAAAATCCGCAATTAAAAATACTAATCGACGGGTTCGAGCGTTTTTTCACAAAATAATTACCTGAATTTTAAACGAATTTGTTTCTTTCATCGTGAACGCACTATATATAGTATATAAAAGTGGTCAAGACTGGTGTCAGTACCTTATTAATGTTTTCACTAATGTTTCAACAAACAAGGTACTGTGTCATAGATGTGCACAAAAAAATCATGTGTGTATGTTGCTGTTAAGGCAGGTAAAATAATGTTAACATGCACACATGATTTCCTCTCTTGCTGTTTGTTTATTTTCCCTCGCATTGTTCAACAGCATAGTAATATTCCTAGCGTCACCAAGCGGAAAAATAAATAGTTTTGGGTTTCTATCAAACGTAGAGAATGCGTATAAAGATTTCAATTCGCGTTCAATTGCAGTGTTTTTATTTGGAAATTTTTGTTGTAAAAGCAGGTTAGGTTAGGTACTATGCCATAGATGTGCACAAAAAAAAATCATGTGTGTATATTGCCGTAAAGGCAGGTAAAATATTTGTCGAATTTTGACCATAAGCGATACTAGTTAATTTAATTATTTAAAATGCATTGCGTAAAATTTTGAATTTTCGTTTCAAATATAAATTATTACTAACGTACCTATTTATAGTAAATAATCTAATTATGAAGGTTAACAATGAACCCATATCAAAAATATGTAGCATTTATTTGGCTGCATTAGCTTAATTGAGAACTCTAATATTATTTGTATAAATATATAATACATTCTAATATACAATCTATACAGGGTTTGTCTAAAGAAAGACCTAGGTGATTTATTTGTATAATTAATATTAAATATTTAATTGAACTCAACATAAGTATAATAATAATAATAATAATAATAATAATAATAATAAATTTTATTTGTTATGTTCGACCATTGGTTAGGTATACAAAACGTCAATATGTGGTATACAATATACATAAGTAAATAAAAATATATATACATAATATATAAAATTTTTTTTATTTTTATTTTTTCTGCAATATAAAATAATTAAGCTAATAGCACTCAGCAATGCTGTATGGTTCCTTCATTATGAAGTACTGCTTTAAATGTATTTTGTATGTTTTTGAGGTTTTTAATATGCCAGGAAGAGTGTTTATAAGTTTGTTATACATATAATCTGGAGATCTTTCATAAAAGGTAGTTTTATGGTATATCTCTTGAATTCTACCTCTAAAGTCATAATTTGCAATTTTCCTTTCTTCTTTTTTGCTTTTGATATTTTTTAATATTTCTGTTGCATATATACCATAAATAGTTAATAAATTGTTAGTTTTAAAAATACCTCTAAGTGATTTTTTTTGATCATAATTAAAAATTAGTCTTAAAATTTTTTTCTGTATAACAAACACTCTTCCAGCCTCTGAAGTACTTCCCCACAGAAGGATACCATACCTCATTGCAGAGTACACATGTGCGTAATAGTAAGCCATCAACTGGTGCTCGTCAAGATATTGTTTCAATATTCTTATCTGATAACAACACCTGCATAATTTTTTACATAATTCGTCAACGTGTGCTGTGAATTTCAATGTGTCATCCATATATATTCCTAAAAATTTGGCCACTAACGCGGGATTAATAGTTTTAAAATAGCATATAAAAATTATTTAATTAAAGTTATTTGTGTTTTTAACAAACCCGCAAATAAAAAGTACCTAGTAGTACTACTTACATATCAACTATGACCAAAAAAACACTATTTAAAGAAACAGTTTTTTAGATGTACTCATGTACTGCCTAAATCACATAGAATAAAGTGTAAACTACTGTACACACGTTAGAAGTTATACTTATTTGGCATGATTAAAAAACAACTACTGATTGTGAAACTAGTACTGACATCTAGCGTGCAAATGTAAAACTAATAACTTTGAAAAAACCTGTTTTACCGACTATCATAACAGAAATTTGTATTATCTATCACCTTAACCTAACTTCATCCTGTTATCTTCGTTGCAAGGTTCGCGCGCATTTCGTTGCATTACTAAAATTTCACCCTAAACCCAGTTGAACGCACTTAAACAAACATAACTTCAAAAATTTGATATAGTAATACTCAACCTTCCCTTACAAATCACAGTTACACAAAAAAAAGTGCGGGGCTAACAAAGCGAAATATATGGCAAGTATTGGTCGAACATAGTCGTAATCCAAATTTCGACTATGCTCGACCAATACTACAATGTTATATAGGTCGCTTTTTTGGCTCTGCACTTTTTTTTGTGTAGCTGTGTAATACTGAGATCCCATTGCTGCAAAAGTTATCCGGGACACCCGGTACACTTATGGCCGTATAAAAAAGAAAAATATATACATATCCACAAAAATAAACTTTCTTTTTAAAATAAAAACAAATTTAAAAAAAAGACAGCATCAATTTATAAAAATAAGATTCTCCTGACACCCATTTCCTGCGTTTTGATATAATAAAAATAAACAAGTGAGTGTATGTTATGATTATTACTTACAGAAAGGAAGCGGCAGATCAAAAGCGCTATGAAAATTGAAACCTCGTCAACGGTGACGGGATCCGTTCGTGTCGTATCGGAGGTATTCGTGTGAGCGAGAGCGGTACAAGCGAACGCCGCGAGATGTCGTTGTGCGTGAAACTGAAGCAGTTCCAGATGGCGCGCTCCAAGGGCGATAAAATTGCCCGCGTCGAGTTCAGAGGTAAGATAGATTTTATTCATGGATACAATTTCTCCGCGACTTTTTCACTTTTATTAAAGCAATTTAAATTGTAATTTTTTAATGGTCCGTAGAACACTAGTGCCCGTTTGCACCGTATTAATCTTAAGTCAGGCTTAGCTAAGTCTGGATTAAGTCTGAGCAAAGCTTAAGTTTTGTTTCGTTTGCACCGTCTCCCGAGCCATCATGCTTAGCTATAAAACCGTTAACCATGACAATACTGTAAAAATCTAGTAACTTTTTATATCTTACGTTTGTGTACTTACATCAAGAGGCTGATTTTTCAAAAACGCATCTGTCAAACACATATTTTAGTCGAAATTCAAAACAGAGGAACATAATTTCAAAAGAGAAATGCATTTACTAGACATAGAAATGAAAAAGGAAACATTAAAAAAAATGAAAGAATAATTTAAAGTATTTTTATTTATTTATACATATAATCCATATAATAGTCATCAAACGAAACCATCGATAAAAATTATATTCATCCATATCATTAAAATAATTTGAACGGGCATAATTCAGTCAGGAAAGCCAAACTCAATAATGTCTATAATATCTAAATCGTCCTCAAAAATAACGTGCATTCAATTATCCATGATTGAATTCAACACAAAACAAATTATACTTAACACAAAGAAACAGAACTATGTGACAGACGTTTATAGGTTATGCAGTAATGTCCAGGTTATGTACAAAGTAGTAGTACTCGTATGCAGGCCCGGATTTAGAAATTTGCCGCCCCTAGGCACTTGTAAAAATTGCCCCCCCCCCCCCTCGAAACTAACAGTTTAATTCATAGATGTCAAAATATAAAACTCAGGATCTTTTTTTTTGGTTGCGTCAGTTTCAAATTTTATAAATTTTTATCAAGTTACATTAGGAAACATAAAAACTGAAGACCTTTTTTTTAAAGTCATGCTTGAGTTACATGTATAGAGAAATTATTGCTTTGCTTGCAAAATCAAATTCAATTCCCACGAATATAACAAGTTTTCAAAGTTTTACCAAAATTTGCCGCCCTTCAATTCTTGCCGCCCTAGGCAGCTGGCTACTCTGCCTGCATGGTAAATCCGGGCCTGCTCGTATGTCGTTTGTCGATGTAATGACCATGCGTGAACACTCGATTCCTATTGGTTCCTTACATTAAGTTTGACTTAAGACCTCGCTAGCAAGGACCTAGATTTAAGATAGACTTAAGAAATTGTGGAGAACGGTGCAACAAAAATCGTTGTCTTAAGATTGACTTAAGTTTAAGCCAGACTTAACTAGTACGGTGCAAACGGACATGCGAACCTTATAGTTTCGCTCAGTCTGTCTGTATGTAACAGCCCTCCCATTCTTTCATTTATATATCTGCTAGCTGTGCCCATGGCTTCGCTTGCGTGGACTACGGAATAAACGCCGATCCACACTACCGTGCCGGCCCCGGTCAGGTCTCGCTCCAGTCAAATATTAAGTACTTATAGTAAATATTGTATCGGAGCGTGACTGGACCGAGACCGGCACGATACCAATAGTGTGAATGATTTCATTGTTTATTGTTTATTTATCGATTAAGATCAATTACAACCTTTCATCTGTGAGAATTAGCTATATATTTTTTATGCTAATACATTTAAGAGTTTAGGGATGGGGGGTTAAAAATCATTATATTATAAAATTGATTACATAAGCTATCTATTGACTTTTGTTTATTGCTCTATGATTATTAGTTCCGGAGATATGAGCTTTCAAAGTGTGACATATTTTCGTTATATTCGTGTTTCCGAGCTTATTCCCTAATATTACCGGGGAGACGTAGTTCTACTTAAAAATAATTCGGGCAAGACATACACGAGTGTATGCCATAAGGGTTCCGAAGTACGTACCACGTGAAATGTTTGGAACCACTTACAGGTGCATTTTTAAGTTAAAGTTAAAATATAAAAAAATGTCAAGTTCTACTAATTGAGATCTATATTTTGACATACCACATGCCTAGATATCAAAAAAAAATTTTTTTATGACGCCCCTCCCTATAATTCCAAAATTTCAAATTATATTGTTGATTTTAGTATTTGTCGTTGGTAGTCCTACCAAAGCCTCGTTACCAATTTTTTTAAAGATTTTTTGAGCCAGTAGTTACAGAGATAGAGGGGGGGGGGACAAAATAAAACACTGCTTTTAGCCCCCTACAGGCGCCATTTTTCAGTTAGAAAAAAATAAAAAATATGGTCATGTACTACGAGTTGAGATGTACATTTTGACATATCACATGCCTAGATATGAAAATAAAAAATTTAAATTATCTTACACCCCTCCCTATTATTCCAAAATTTAAAATTATATTATTGACTTTAGTATTTGTCGTTGGTAGTCCCACCAAAACCTCGTTACCAAATTTTTTTCAGATTTTTTGAGCCGGTAGTTACAGAGTTAGAGGGGGGGGGGACAAAATAAAATACTGCTTTTAGCCCCCTACAGGCGCCATTTTTGAGTTAGAAAAAAAATAAAAAATAGGGGCATATTCTACTAATTGAGACGCAAATTTTGACGTGCCACACGTCTTGGTATACAATTTTTGTGTTTTTTTGGATTTGCTTTAAAGCCCCCTACAGGCACCATTTTTGATTTAGAAAAAAAATAAAAAAAGGGTCAAATTCCGCTTGTTTGGTTATACATTTTAACGTGCCACATGCCTTGGTATAAAAAAAAATATTTTTTTTACCTAGCTTTAGCTCCTTATTGCCCCCCCTGAAAAATTATTTATTCAATAAATTTATACATATTTTACTAGAGGGCGTCATTTTACATGTTCAGTAAAAATTTCAAGTTTCTAGCTTATATAGTTTACGAGTTATTTAGCTTTGAGTGAAAAGGACGGACGGACGTACGGACGGACGGACGGACGACAAAGCGATAATAATAGGGTTTCTTCGGAACCCTAAAAATTGATTAGAAAAAAATTCAAAACTGGAAAATCTAAATTTTTCTACAAAATTTTTTATTTATGTGCGGCCCTCGGAATATTTGAGGTCGTCAATGCGAACCGCGGTGCAATTTGGGTTGGCCAGGTCTGTCTTAATATGTGCGTGACCTAATTTAATTTATATAATTCTAGTGTATTAAGCTTTTGAGCAATGAAAATCCCAATAATATCGGTTCAATTGTTTTCGTGTCAAATCGAAATAAACACAGACATTTTTTTAAGTATGAAAATGGATTAACAAAATTTCCATGGTTACAATACTTCTTTATACTGTAACCATATAAGAAAGTAATAAGATATATACATATTTGAAATCTACGTTATTGATGTAACCTTTCTTCTATTTTCAGAGAAACGTTCTTTTAAACTTGAACCTTTGTTGTACATTATTAACATTTGTCGCACGCCCGAGCGTTTTCAGATAGTCTGTCGATTCCCGCCCGAACCTTCATTTTTAATTCATAATATTTTGGAAGACGATGAACATAAATTACAGTTTTTAAATTCACAAGTCATTATGTCGAAAACTTTTCTGGGTAGTTAATATTATATATTTTATATACATATATAAAAAATTACGTGATAATGAAATAACTAGTTCATTAAAATTCTGTCAGTATCTTACCAGATTATTTTATGTAATTTCTATCGACTTATGAAAATCGAACTACCTCTAATAGGCATGATGCCTAATTTAAAAAAAAAACTATTCTATCATGATCTTACGTATCTCCTATTTCCAAAAAAAATACTTATTTCTGCTGAAAATAAAGGTTTAATCACAAAAATTGACCCTTTTAAAACTAATTTTAAATTTGACACCGAACGCTCGCAGGTGTCATGGCGCATTTTTGACGTCACGCCTATATGTAAACACTTCTTGTCAACAATAATAAATCCTTGTTCCATCGCTAACGTTTCTTGGTTTTAGAGAAAATTGATAATTTAAAATCACAAAATAATTTATAAACAGTGCAAATATTAATGAAACAAAAATGATGTTTACTTTCACCCTGATTAGTGTTAGATCAAACATGGCGGTTTGCTGTATTTTGTGTTTTTATTTCAACAAAAATTATATTAATCTCGCTTTTAATATAAAAATAAATACATTTTTTAGAATCTTTTTAACCTATTTCATTATTTAAAATCATAATTTCAGTGATACTTTGTTACTGGCATCAAGCCTATTTTAATCAAAATAATTAAGAATATATATATAATATATATATATATAATATATATATATATACATATAACAGAATAAGTTTTAGTTTAGTTAGGGGTCATCCATAAATTACGTCACACGTTGAGAGGGAGGGGGGGGGGGTGAAAAAATTACTGTTGTTAGTAATTGAAGACCGGTGAATAATTATTGGGAAGTTTTGAAACGTGCTTGGTAAAATTTCATATAATTTTTATTAATAAATGAAAACATTTTATATAAATAAAGGCAAGGACAATGAAAGATTTTTTTTTCGTTGATTTTGAGTATTTACTTATTTGTTACGAACTTGTGTGACGTCACAACAGGGAAGGGGGGTCACACTAATGTGACAACCTGCGACAAGGCGAGGGGGGAAGGGGGGGGGGGTCAAAAAACCAAGAATTTTTGTGACGTAATTTATGGATGGTCTCTTATGAATATTATAATATTATTATTACTTTTATGTTCTAATAATAATACATCATTTTTGTTGCAAAGATATAAAAAGACTATCTCAAAGGTTTTTGGTGTGTTGAAATCTGTTCTTGAAATTGCCAAATTAGCCCAGGTTTGCGTATTAGAGGGAGTCTGTCTAATACATTTTCACTACTTATATAACTTTTCATAAACTACCTAACTCCCTGAGGGGATTTTATTAATGTTCACATCGGAAAAAAATATACCTTTTCTTTATATGTTCCCTAAACGTTAATAAGCGTTTTTCGTAAATTACTCAAATGGGTCAGAAAAATATCTCATCAGTTTTTGGCCGAAAATCGCGTAAGATTATAAAAATTCACGAAAATATGCCTAAAAAAAACACAAAGAAAAATAAGTTTGTTTTTTAATTTTATTTATTAATTACATTACATTGAAAAGTAACTTTTTTTAAAAATTTTTCATCAGAATTATCGTCACCGTTTGTAAACTGGTGCGAAATCTTGCTAAACGAATATTTTAATAATAACAAAACGTTTACACATTTAAATTCCTTGAATTGTCAGCTTTCATTTGATACTCCACTCGCTGAAACGGGGAATCCCTGAATTTCCATGAAAAATCGCACAGCGTAACTTCAAATCCACATAAAAAGCATTTGCCAAGTAAATGCACAATGCTTCTCGTGCCAAATTCACCAAAGGTAGTTAATTGTAAAATTAAATAAAAACCGATAAAGTGCTCAGATAAATTGCTTAGCATTTAATTTTTATACAATTTTACAAAAAAATATTAGTTCGCACCTGATTATTTTTTCATATATTTTTAATATTTCGACAATTTCAATCTAAATCTAAATTTATGCAAACGTCAAAATGACATAAACAGAGATTGATATACATATGGGATATTATTGAACAGATAGAGAAAAAAAAGACCAACCGTAATACTTAAAAATCTCATTTTTGATAATATTGTCACATAGGAGATATTAATTATACAATTTTACAAAAAAATATTAGTTCGCACCTGATTATTTTTTCATATATTTTTAATATTTCGACAATTTCAATCTAAATCTAAATTTATGCAAACGTCAAAATGACATAAACAGAGATTGATATACATATGGGATATTATTGAACAGATAGAGAAAAAAAAGACCAACCGTAATACTTAAAAATCTCATTTTTGATAATATTGTCACATAGGAGATATTAATGACAACGACGAATATATTATATCAAAGTAAATATCAATTTTAAAAAACAAAATACGATTTTTAAAAGCAAATTAAGATAAATCTTTGTAAGGCAATATTTTACAACAAACGTTGTAGATACACGGACGGACGGACGGACAGACAGACAGACACAGAACGAAAAGTGTTCATCTTGTTTATCTAAAACGATCACAAAGCTTCTCGTATCTTCGATATTGCGAGGAAGCAAAAATCCGCGTAAAAAGAGATCCTACTATACTTAGATTTGTCACATTGACAACTGTCATCTCTATAACGTAAATAGGTTGATTTCATTATCTTCACAAAAAGGACCTATAATAATAGTGTTAGCAATCTAAACAAACATCCCTTATTATTAGATAGCGGGCAAAGGGCACAATCATTATTGCTGACATCACATTGGTTCTGATGGAGCTATAGGGTCGTTACAACAGAATACGCCACTTGAATAATGTGCGTCTAGATACCTGACAGTGCTGCAGAGGGAATAGGATCTTTTCGTGGTTTATTCTTAATCTACTAGTGTTATCAAAATATAGTCAGTTCTCAACTTACGACCATTCGTACATACTAAATTATTTATAACATTTTTACATGTAAAATGGTGCCCTCTAGTAAAAGATGTACAAAATTTTTAAAATAATTTTTCAGGGTGGGAGGGCGCTAAGGAGCTAAAGTTAGGTAAAAAAATATTTTTTTTTATATCAAGGCATGTGGCACGTCAAAAGGTATAACCAAACCAGTAGAATTTGACTCTTTTTCATTTTTTTCTAAATCAAAAATGGCTCCAAGCTGTATTTTATTTTGCAGTAACTTATTCATTTTTTTGCAAATAATGTCAATTTGTTCTATAAATTTTAAATTAAAATCTATCACTATACCTAAGAATTTAGGTACAGGGTTGAAAATAATGTGATACAGCGTGACAAAGGGGTGGCAGGGGTCAAACATGCGTGAATTTTGCGTGACGTATTTTATGAATATTTAATTTTTAGTTAAGCTTGGGTAAGACACAAAAATGTATTAATATTTTGATATAGGCTTATCTATTGAAATAATACACCAAAAAAACATTATCGTACGAAGGGATTATTCGGTATTCTAAAGGGCGAAACGAGATTAGAGATGACAATTGTATCGGGAAACCATCAATCTCAATTATAGAACAAAACAATGAATCTGTTCGCTCTCTAATTGAAATTAATCATTGGATAAGCTCAAAATTTAGAAACATCAGTTCAATCAGTTGAAAAAAAATTAAAACACAAAATATTTGAAAAAAATTGTCAAATGCGAGTTGAGCTTCCCGTATTAGTGTTCCGTTCCCTATAGTTTTTAAATTTATTTTATTTTGAATTGCAATATGACACTAGATAATACAAACTTATACAGATTTGAAACCTTTAAAACCAGCTAAGAACCACATATATGTATTTTAAATAGTTCGTCTATTAAAAAACAGATTGCTCCAAATAACTTAACTTACTTAACTCTCGTCTCGTGTGCATTCCTAGTGTTCTTTTTTTTTTTTTAAATTTCAAGAAATTTTTGATTCTTGGCTTTTGAGTTCAATCCGCGTTAGTTTCATCGTTATTTCTAGTAACATTATTTATGTAAATAACTTTTGTATTCACTTTTTTAAAAGGAAGTTTGGAAAAACAAAGTAGTAACTTTAAATTTATTTCATTTTCGTCACGTATTTGTCACCGGAAAAAGGATGCAGTCGTAAAATATTTAAGTGAGACCTGTTTCGTAAATATTTGAGTAAGAAGACAGAAAACAAAGGAGTGAAGTTTCGGTTTTTTATTTGACCAAAGTTACGTGACATATGACATTATTATATTGTTATAAGTATATTATAATATGATTATTATGGGATGATCCTGAAAAGGTCACCTTGATGGGGTTTCAGGTTCAAAAATTCTTCTTCAAATCTAAACCCATATTTTTTGTTGCAAATATTATTAATTTACGGGAAAAAATAAACAACTTTTGTCTGAAATATTTTTTACAAGCTTTTATTTAACCCTACACTGCACAGTTGCACAGTGATTGCATCACACATGTTTTCCGCATATAATTTAAAATTTACAAAGAATTTACAAAAAAAAACAAACAATAGAATGTAAGAGAAAGAAGCCTAATGCAGCTCCACTTCCTTCACAAGACGTACGACTAGAAACTAGATGATGTTAGTCATTTTCCAATTTGGAATGCTACAAGACTGCGATGTAAAAACCCCACATGCAAAGCACAAACATATATTCTTTGTGAGAAATGTCAAATTGCTTTATGTTTTAACAAAGACATAAATTATTTTAAATCATTCCATGAAATATAAATATATTCATAATTAGATTTACTGAAATGTATACCAATGCACACGGGTGCATATATGAATCATAAATTATTATTATTTGATACTGGAAATCGATAACACTTATTAATACCAAACCATGTATCAAATTTCATAACTGTAGCACAATGGATTCTCTAGATATTAAATAAACACTAATTTTGGGCAAAAGACTGTAGCTCCCTCACGAAGAATTTCCGGACATATTCACGTAAGGTTTTTTGCTTAAAATTACTTCCTCGATTTACTGTAAATTTTTTTTACACTAGTTGTAAATCACCCTGTATATATGTATATAAACTTAAAGTTAATTTTTTAAATTATTTTTCCCGTATTCCTAACATAGATTTACATCATTTCTAATAAAAAAAAAAAAAGGGTTAACTTCACTTGTTAGGTAGTATGTCAAGGTCAAATATTGCAATCAAAATTTCGACTAGTTCTAATTAAGCGAGAGCTTTGAAATTTTATACACATGTATAAAGTATAAATGCTAACAATGCAATTGAATATAGTATATCTAATATTGAAATTAATATTCAATAATATTGAATTACAATTTTTCTTCACAACACCTTAATATGGGTATCAAATGAAAGAGTTTGACGAGCTTTACCTGTTAGAATGCTAGTTAGTAACTAAAAATTTGGAAATAAAAATTAACAAAAAATGAAAAGTAAAAAATTAAGTTTCAGCTATCACAAAATTTTCAGGTTTGACTAAGACCAATAAAAGCGCGGGGCGCTATAAAGGCAAATGTATGGAAAAAGTATCTTGTCTAAAATAAGAAATTAAGTATGAATTGATAAAAGACATAAGGTAGAAAATTTGCTCATTTTTAAAATTGATCAAAATCTAAACATTTGCTTTTTATTGGTCTTATTGTTAGTCATCATACAAATTTGAAAATTTTGTGATAGCTGAAAATTTATTTTTTACTTTTCAGTGCATTTTTAATAAAAGCTTATTTTTAAAAAACATTTTTTGTTAATTTTTATTTATGATATGGAACAAACAAAACTGAAATTTCAGGATTTTCAATAATTTTCTACTCGAAAACTATTAACTTAAAAAAATAAATTGCCAGAGGTAAAAAGTACTTATAGATTTAAACGAGGATTCTCACAGATTTTTTTTAATTCGTTATTCATTTTTTTCTTCAAAATTTCAGAAGTTTATACAAAAGTTGCAGCATATAAAAATTAAGAATAAATTTGAAAAACAATTCGCCGAGAATTCTTGCTTGGCTGGTTCTAAGAACTTTTTTAATTTTGTGATTTTTCTTAAAAATTGACAGTTTTCGAGTAAAAAATTATTTTAAAAATCCAGAAATTTCTGTTTGTCTTTTTCCATATCATAAAAAACGGACATTTTTAGAAAAAATATTTCAGACAGGAGTTGAATCGACAACAAAAAATTTAGGTTTAAATTTGAAAAAAAGGTGAACCTGAAAATCCATCAAGATGACCTTCTCAATCCATAATGTCAATATTTAGTGTTCTCTTTATTTGAAACATTGTTTTCTGAAAATTCGTTATTTTGAAAATAATTCACTGGAGTCTTTAAAAAGACACCCGGTATAATGTTTAACGAATTCATCATAATTAATTTTTAATCAAAGATTATTTTGACGTTGATTTATATAAAAAAGTTTAGAAATGTAAGAACATGTACAAGGAGAAATTTTTATTGGAAAAATTACCATAAAAATGTAGGGTTGCTGAAGGACAACTCGATAATATGAGCAATATTTTTACAATTTTAGAAACAAAAAAAATACATTGCAAGTAATTTTATTCTGCTACATGGAATAGAAATAATTAACTTTGTCATTGAGTATCTCTTAAACAAAATTGGACACTGTTATACACTAATATACCAATTCACAAGAATATAATTTTTGAGTTATGAATGCAGTTTTTCAAAGTACAATTTACAATAGTGTAGAAAATAGCTCATGACTATTAAAATTCAATATGAATTATAATTTAGGAAAAACACTGCAAAAAAATATATGCGGTTTGGTTGAAAAGAAAATGATTTCAGATTTCATTGGTTTAATATTATAGAAAATAGCTTATGGCTACTGAAATTTTATATTTATAAATTATACATAATTTAACAAAAACACTACTGCAAAAAATCTCTCTGCAGTTTGGTTGAAGAGAAAATGATTATAAATAAAACGGCCAAGTGCGTGTTGGGCACGCACTCGATAGGTTTCCGTAGTCATTACTATTTATAAACAAGAGTTATTTCAATTTTTTTTATAAACTATTCTAGCTACAGTGTTCGTTATAATTTAGTACTAATTAAAAGTTACATTCTGGATTTTTTTTACATTTTTTGAGAGGACGCTCTGACATTTAAATGCAAATATATCGTGACTAAACGGTTAAAATCAATAGGTCATGTAACATTTTTTGTTGCATTATATGAGATCTAATTAAAGATACCCCACTCAATGGGGTAAGTGAAAAAAAATTTGAGTACAATTTTCAGTCTATGAGAGGGGGTCCAAAATAATTATGACAGTGTTCCTTATAATTTTTTAGTGAAAGCGCCTACTAAATGCTATATTCTCAAATTTTTTCAGATTTTTTATTTTGATAGTTTAGAAAATAGAGAGAGGGATGCTCTGATAACGACATTTAAATGTAAATTTATCGTGACTGAAGGGTTAAAATCAAAAGGTCATTTAACATGTTTTGTAAGTGAAAAAAAAAATGTTTCACTTTTCAGTCAATGGAAAGGGGGTCCAAAAAAAATGTTTTTTTCAAAAATCTTATCATTTCTGTTTTTGTGTTATCTGTCTTCGTCCGTATACCAAATTTCATTTTAATCGGCTTAAAATTTTTGAGGACGGACATGGCGAAACTATAAGGTTTCCTAGTTTTCTACGGAAACCTAAAAAACGATTTTCAGATTTTATTGGTAAATATTTATAGTAAGTCTAATAACCAACAAAAAATTAAATTATAAAAAAACATCTGCCAAGTAAATGCACAGGGCTTCCTTATGTTAAATTCTTCTTCATTTTCATTTTGGTTTCATTTTGTATCTCGTGCTAAATTTACCAAAGGTAGTAAATTATTGAACAATTTAAATAAAAACCGATAAAGTATTCAGATGAATTGTTTGCCATTGGTTGACCATTTAATTTTTTTTATGCAATTTTATTTAAAAATTTTAATTCGAATTTTTTTTAATACACTCCTGATTATTTTTTCGTATATTTTTTTATTTTTTGATAATTTCAATTTCAATCTAAATCTTAGTTTTTTCACCTATGTAAACGTCAATATGATATTTAAAACTTCAAAATGGCATTTAATATGTATATCAAAAAACAAAAATTTAAAAAATAATAACTGTTACTTTCCTTGTCGCCTCCCCCCTCCTCTAGCCACTGATTTCTGGGCTAGAGCTCCTTCCATGATAATGAATGAAAATTTTCCAACTTTTTGTAGAAAAAATGCAATACAATTTTTTCCGTGTAGATAATATGTATTTGTTTAAAAAAATAAAAATGTGATCTTTGTCATACGAAATTCAAGAATAGTTTATTCATATGCTTTGTTGACAGTAATATAATATATGTACCTACATAATATATTATATGCATATAGACAAAATTCCAAAATGTATTCTTCTTCTCCCTAAATTTATGAAAAAATAACACAAACATAAATCTAATTTTCCTATTTGATATATTAAAATGCCAAGTCCCGTATCTCACATTTTCACATAAATTATTTTAGAAAATTCTACCTGGAAAAGTGGAGATTTATATTACCTACAGTTTCTTTAAGTGAATATATTATTTGTGTCCGGAGAGTGGAATGATATATTTATAGGTAGATACAGACAATTTTAATTTTTGTTGGAGCCAAAATAAATAAATTTGACTGATAGTTTGGCCGCTAACTTTACGGAGCACATTTTTGTGAAGTACAATGGTTTCAATGATAATAAGTGTGTTTAAGTCCTATATATTTCATTGTCTAATGTCCGGTATTATAGCCTAGCTAACAAAATTTTCTAGCTTGCAAGCACTTTCTAACGAGGTATCAAAATTATATGACAGTTCTTTTAGAGTTTCTGATATATAGTTTTGTAAGTAAAAAACAAGATATGTAAAATATATTTACTAAAGTATATTTACTAACCTTGAGTAAAAACGGTAAACACCAATTTATGATAGATATATTTTTTAAAATTTGAAAACTCCTGATCTAAAAATTAACCGTTTATCATTGATAAAATATACATGCAATATATATATATGTACAGTGGCATACTCTTGAGGTGGACTTAGGAGTCCCCGTACCACGGATTTTTCAATATTCATTATTAATTTAACAATTATGATAAATAAAAAAATGAAAATTATATATAATTTATTTAATTTTATTCAGGATACGCCACTGTATATGTGTGCTAAGTACTATATTACATGTATGAAAAATTTATAATACATGAAATTAAAAATATAAACGGTAGATTTAAAATAGCACAATGCTAGATAAGGGCATTGCTAATGAGTATAATGGCACCAAGCTGCAAAAGAGAATATCGCATGACTGCCATTTTGTTTTTAACTGCTATGTTACTTATTGCTTTATCATAGATTAGAATGTTATATATGAGGCATTCCACGTCAACAGCAACCGATATTTTTTTACTACATTTCTTACTACATATAAACTAAAAATAATATGTTCGAATTTTTTTTTTATCTCGATTTTTTTATAATATGTATATGAGTACTAAAACGAAGAGTACTTCTTTATCTAGCAAATGAGTTTCAAAATATCTTCTTTGGTATATGAAGAAATGATTTAAATATTATAATAATCAAATGGAAGGAGCCAACAAAGTTTATGGTAAGCGAATTTCAATGCAAACTGGACGACCACTTCTGAATTTCACTGTACTATCGCTTTCAGAAGTCGTCTGCTACCGTAAAAGCCAGAATCGCTTACAACAGATTCAAAAATAGAAAGACAAACTTCATTGGTTAACTTTTTCTAGGGCGGATCATATATAAGTTATATCATTTTAAATAAAAATAGAAATATAAGTACTTCCATTTTATTAATTAATTTTATATCAAGTTTTACATATTTAAATACTAAAATTCGGAATATCAAATATTTATTGCTACAAAATTTACGTATAAAATTTTCAATTGATTACATTATAATAATTTAACCGCACAAAATATCTTCTTTGGTATATGAAGAAATGATTTAAATATTATAATAATCAAATGGGAGGAGCCAACTATGTTTATGATAAGCTAATTTCAATGGAAACTGGACGACCACTTCTGCATTTCACTGTACATACACATTTTTTTTATCTAATACATTTTTCGGGTTACAATTTTCGGAATACAAAGTAACCTATGTCCTTCCTCGGGATACAAGTTATCTCCCTGCCGAATTTCATTAAGATCGGCTCAGCGGTTTAGTTGTGAAAAGGTAACAAACAGACATAATATTAGTATGGATTAGTTTCTAACTAATTTAACCATAGCAGCGTATTACATTTACTCCGGCGATTCAGGGCTAATGTGACAATAATTAATTAATTATTATTATTATTATCATTTATTTGCACAACGCCTAATTTAATTATGTTATACAAAAACGTCATATACATCAAAAGTAATTAAATACAGAGCAGTATAATTAACTAGTGAATTCTATTCAAGAGCATTGGGGCCAATTGGGGGTAATAGAAATAAAACTGACAATTCGCTATGGTCAGTGACCATTCTGCCACCTATCGGATAAAACTTGAACCCTTTTGAAGATCTCATACAGCAATTTTAAGATTTCTATTATTAATTTTATTTACCGTTCAATGTAAATGTACTATTAATAAAACGGCCAAGTGTGTGTTGGGCACGCACATGATAGGTTTCCGTAGTTATTACGATTTATAAAAAAGAGTTATTTCAATTTTTTTATAAACTATTCTAGCTACAGTGTTCTTTATAATTTTCATTGAAACTACTAACTAAAAGCTACATTCAGATTTTTTGCATCGATAGTTTAGAAAGTAGAAGGGGGGAGGGGACGCTCTGATAACGACATTTAAATGTAAATATATCGTGACTGAAGGGTTAAAATCAAAAGGTCATTTAACATATTTTGTTGCATTTTAGGAGACCTATCCAATGACACCCCACTCAATGGGGTAAGTGAAAAAAAATGTGAGTTCACTTTTCAGTCTTTGGAAAGGGGGTCCAAAAATAATTTTTTTTTCAAAAATCTTATCATTTCTGTTTTTGTGTTATCAGTCTTCGTCCGTATACCAAATTTCATCTTAATCGGCTTAAAATTTTTGAGGACGGACGGACATGGCGAAACTATAAGGTTTCCTAGTTTTCTACGGAAACCTAAAAACGTAATTGGGAGTAAAGTGTGTACAGCAAACATAAATATTTTTATAATTAATGGAGGTTAACTTTAAATATATCTCTTTGAAAGAAGCATTTTTTGTAACAGATAAAAACTTAATGTTTTATTGGATGAATTATTGTCACAATTTGGTACAGCGCATGTTACATCATATGTTATAGTTATTCTTTTATTCTTGATTGCATTTTAATAATTTTAATTGCTTATTTACATAATTTTTACATTATATTTAAAATTTAAAATGGCTGTTTGGGAACTTCAGAAGGGTTCAAGTTTTATCCGATAGGTGGCAGAGTGGTCACTGATCATAACGAATTATAAAACAACTTTGATTTTATTTTATTGAGATCAGATAGAAACCTTCTGAGATATAAACTATAGTTAGTAGAATGTAAATAATGTATTTAAAATTCGATTACATAGAAAAAAATAACAACTGGCTATTATTTTCACCCCGCCATTGCATTTACTCCACTTTATCCTACCTTAAGGAAAAAATTAATTACCATTTTTTAACCCACTTCAAAAAAGGAGGGGGTTCTCAATTCGACAATATATATTTTTTATGTTTGTTCAGGCATAACTCCGACAAATATACACCGGTTTTTATTTGTTTGAAAGAGTATACTCCCGAGGTGCTCTCAAATATAATTTTATGGACAAAAATACGTCACTCAAAAGGGAAAAATATAAAACTACGAATAACATAAAACCGACTTCAAAAAATCCTATACCTAAATACTGAAAGGCAAAAAGTAAAAAACTTAAAAAAATTAATAATAAAACTTCAAAAACTGTTAAATTTAATTATTATATTCTTTTCAGTATTTTTAGGTTATTTTTTTTCTTAAAAAGTTTTTTATATTGAAATCAGATTGGAACTATCTGAGTTATAAACTGATTATTAGTAGGTAGTAAATAAAGTATTTAAAGCTTTCAAGATGGGAAACTGCTTCGATTATATAGAAAAAATAATATACCGCTATTACTTTTACCACGATATTGCTATTACCCCACTTTACCCTACATTAAACAAAAAATTAATTGGCATTTTTTTCGTATTCAATTTTTTTTATTTACCATAAAATTATTCAAGAACACTAATATTAATTAGTGTAAACTATATTTATTATTTAAATCCTCAATTCAAAACGCAATTTTTCTATCCTAACTGATGATGGGGCGAATTCAAATTAGTACTTTATTTTTCACCCGAAAATCCCATGAAGATAATTCTGATCAAATGTTTTATAGTATTTCAAAGCGAATAGAACAATAAAATTCCTGTGATAAATTCGCCAGCCTCAAATTAACAATTTAACTTGACAGATGATTTCAATTTAAATAGTTTTCAATTAATTAATGTTATAAATGTAAACTGTCTAAAACATTGCTGTGTCGCTTTGTTATATGTATAGTTGTTGAATGTAAAATATCGATCGTAAACTTTTAATTATAAACTTGGGAAAACCTGCCTATTGTTATGATAATTATTTTTCTTTGTTGATTAATTTCTCTTTTATTTGTTTGTTCGATATAAGTAGGTATTATTTACGTATTTAATTATTATTAAGGTAGTTAATTACTATTATATACAGTGTATTCCAAGTTGATTAAGACGTAGGAAATTTAATATGGGGGCAATTAGAAATGTTGTAGTAACCTTTGGTCATATTAAACGATGTGTGATTGGTGCATTTTGAAATGCCGCCACAAAATTTAATAAAATAGTAATTAGTATTTTGTTTTAAAATTTATATCTGCCAAAAAATATTATTATAATTTTATCTAGGATGCTTACTTTAATTTCATTAATGTATTTTATTCTTTATTAAAGTTGAAAACAAAATACTGTTGATTAATTTAAAATTTATCAGTTAGTTTCGAGGTGGTATTTCAAAATGCACCAATCTCACATGGTTAAATTAGACCAAAGGTTACTACAACATTTCTAATTGTCCCCATGTTTTTCTTATGTCGTAATCAACTTGGAATACACTGTATATTAACTAGCTGTGCTCACGGATTTGTTCGCGTGGACTACGGAATTATTGTTTAGGATTTTTTTTTCTCAAGTTTTAGTTCACGGTAGGAAATAGTACTATCGTTCCTCTTTAAAATGAATTTTTCCTTTTTATTTTACTAATTTTTTAGCCGAAATATGCTAGTTGAAATATATAATATTTTTATTAATGAATATAGATACTATTATATGTGAAAAAAATCGTACAGTGAAAAGTAAAAATTCATTTTAAAGAGTAAAGTTAGTAAGTTAGTACTATGTATTTCTTACCTTGAATGAAAACTTTTGAAAAAATTACCTACTTTGTAATAAATTCTTACATTGCCAAAATCCTCATTTTTGGGACTTTTAAAGATATCTAAAAAATCTGACGTGATGAAGCCATTTGGACAACGGATTAGATTTCAGCATGCCAAAAATCAAGTATTCAAGTAAAGACGGTTTTTGTAATTAGTTTAAATGTCCACCATGTTGACACCCATTGGCCGATTGTCATCAAATTAAGTTTTTTTTACAGTTAAGTGTCTATAGATTATGATATAGTAATCAAATATCAACAAATATATATAATTTATAATAGTACATTTAATAAATCAAGAGTCCAACAATGGAATATAATCCACGACTGGTGCCAGTACCTTATTAACTATTCAAAACTTCGGAAGGGTCTCAGAAAAGCGTCAATTGGGTCACAGTCGAGGGTGGGACGATGTTGATTAGACCAATCAGTACTCTTAATTCAATTTATCTTCATAAAAATATCTAGGTATGTAGTTTATATGTTATTAAATTTTCATATCAGTGTAACCAACTATTTGAAAATCATATTATTTCACAAAAAAATACACCTTTATATTATAATAAAACGGCCAAGTGCGTGTTGGGAACGCACATGGTAGGTTTCCATAGTCATTACGATTTATAAACAAGAGTTGTTTCAATTTTTTTTATAAACTGTCTGATAACGACATTTAAATGCAAATATATCGTGACTGAAGGGTTAAAATCAAAAGATCACTTAACATTTTTTGTTGCATTTTAGGAGACCTATCCAATGACATCCCACTCAATGGGGTATGTGAAGTTAAAAATGTGAGTTCACTTTTCAGTCTATGGGAGGGGGGTCCATAATAATTTTGACAGTGTTCGTTATAATTTTCAGTAAAAGTACTAATTAAAAGCTATATCCTCGATATTTTTCAGATTTTTTATTTTGATAGTTTAGAAAATAGAGGGAGGGGGGACGCTCTGATAACGACATTTAAGTGCTAATAAATCTTGACTGAAGAGTTAAAATCAAAAGGTCGTTTAACATTTTTTGTTGCATTTTAGCAGACCTATCTAATGACTAGAGATTGGAAAAATAGTTGTTATTTTCAATGAAATGGTTACTAGTTGAATTTTTTTAGGAAAATAGTTGGTAAATATATAGTTTTTTATACGATTTAATAATAATTAGTGCAAACGAAGCAGTAAAAAGTGTCGCAAATAGTTTAAAAATAGTTGGAAAGGTAGTTGTAAATAGTTGATTTCAAATTGTATTCAATCAAACCAGTTTTCTGAAAACGGTGGAGATATGTAATAAAAATTACAATAAATACATTTTTACGCAATAGTTGAAAAACTATTTTTCAAATCTCTACTAATGACATCCCACTCAATGGGATAAGTGAAAAGAAAAATGTGAGTTCACTTTTCAGTCTATGGAAGGGGGGTTCAAAAATATATATATTTTTTTCAAAAGTCTTATCATTTCTGTTTTTGTGTTATCAGTCTTCGTCCGTATACCAAATTTCATTTTAATCGGCTTAAAATTTTTGAGGACGGACATGGCGAAACTATCAAGTTTCCTAGTTTTCTACGGAAACCTAAAAACGTTTACCTTTTAAATAAAATTATCATCATTATAAAGAGACATTGTGTACCTTTTTGTTAATACCAGTAATAAATCTGAAGACTCTATCTATACAATGAAAATAAATTGGATTTTTTTACTCATATATTACTGCATATATATTCTTTTACACGTAAAGTAATCCATTTTGATATATAGTTTTTACAAAACATGTCTGTTCCGATTTGACACGAAAACTACCGAACCGATTTTAATAGGAAATTAACTCTTCGAAATCCTAAAAGCTTAAATTTAGATTATATGGTAATTGAATTTCGGCAGTTTCGCATTAAGAAAAATTACATTTAAATATGAACTGCCTTAGTGTGTATGTCATATAAAGCATGAAATTGACTGCAGAACTTAAAATTAAGTATATTACAAAGATAAATATTAAAACTAGATAGTCCTGATTTTGATGTAATTTAATAAATAGGTCAGGTACGTATTACAAAGTATGTTGATGTTAAAATGAGAATAAAAAAAATATATTGATTAGAGGTGTACCGGAATTCCGATCCGGCCGGAACTTCGGCCGGAATTCGCGATTTATTTCTTTTCGGTTCAGGTTCGGGCCGGAACTATACTAGTATAAAAGGTGGTATAAAACTTGAACAGTTGATTGAGAAAAATATTTCAAGAAAAAAAATTCATATGAACATGTGCCCGGAAATTCTTCGCGAGAGAGTTGCAGATTCTCAAATATTTTGTCTAAAATTAGTTTTTATTTAATATTTTGAGAACCCTTTTTAATACAATTATAAAATTTTATAATCCGTTTAGTATTAAAAACGTATTAATATTAAACCGATTATAAAAATAAAGATCGAGTGAAAATTTTGAAATCGGAGAACAATTTTTCTTTAAAAAATGATTGCTAAGCTTTTCGTCTTTTCGATAATAAAACAACTCATACCAAAAATACAACGCATTTTATTTTAATTTATTGAATAAAAATCATAATGGCCATGAAACACTAAAATATTTTTGTTATTCGAGGCGTTAGTATTGCACTTGAGTGCAATATTAAATTTAAGTCAAGTAAACTTTGGAAAAAAGAATGGTCGATGTTTAAAATTTTTATATTTATTAAAATTCGTTGCTTATTTTGTTAATGTATAACAGCAATACTGGTTTTAGGGAGGGAGACTGGACGACTGCTCGTGGTGCCAGTTCAGAAGGGGCGGCGGGCGGTCACATGGAGAAAAACTGATTTTTTTTAGGAAAAAAATTAAGAACAAAAAAAACTAGATAAAACTCAAAGTGCCCACTGACCAAACTGGCCCCATATATCCCTGGTCTAAATAAATAATCTACTGGAAATCGTATAATATTAAACCGGGTATCAATTCAAGTACTGTATCACAATGGGTTCTCAAAATATTAAATAAAAAATAATTTGAGACAAAATCTTTGAGTCTGTAGCTCCCTTACGAAGAGTTTCTGGACACATGTTTATATGAACTTTTTTGCTTGAAATTTTTCTTAATAAACAGTTCAAGTTTGTTCCACCTGATATGACTCTCCCTGTATATCAAAGATTTTTGAAAATTTCCAATTGTTATGGTGTAAAAATAAGACTGTAGCCCTAAAGATGTTTTCTTCAAAAGCATTTCCTGCCTCTGACAGTAACCTCTCCGAATAGACTGATGCATACTATCTGAACTTAGCTGATAGTATTAAGATAATGAAGTATTGTTTATGATACATGCACTATAATAGTAATGTATTGGTGCTTTTATTTCGTGTAGTAGGCATTCTTTTATCGGTAAAAATTTATAACATCTTCTCTATTGTGAATATGTCTAGATGCTGTTTGTGATTTATCACTTTTAGAAATGTAATTAGATTTGATCAAGAAGAACGTATGATATACAAACAATTTAAAACAATCGATCTACGAAAATGTAAAAGTTACAAGATACGTAAAAAATATTTTTTTTAATAATATTATGTAGGACTCTACGCCTCTACTATTTAAGAATTACCATATAAAATAATGGTATATGTAGGATTATTTATAAATCAAATATTGATTCCTTCGATTTTCAGTGGACCAGTCTAATGTAGACAATAAAAATACTCTTCTAATTGTATTTACCCTTTTATTACAATTATATATATACACTTTATCAAGTTATATGTATACTTGGAGAATTAAATATACACTCTTTGAAAATTCAATATACACTCATTGAAAATTCAATATATATTCTGAAAAACCAATTGTTTTCCTAACATTTTACATTATTTATTGTTTCCGACGCCAACGTATGTACATACAACATATGG
Source organism: Sialis fuliginosa (assembly GCA_961205875.1). Classification (NCBI taxonomy): domain Eukaryota; kingdom Metazoa; phylum Arthropoda; class Insecta; order Megaloptera; family Sialidae; genus Sialis; species Sialis fuliginosa. Next base: position 30,036,699 of record OY540812.1, on the reverse strand, counting down.
ATCAGCGTCGGAAACTCAAATATAACAAACCAAAAATATATAAATTATAATTTGAAATCGCACAGTATATTAATTTAAGATAATATAATTTTTTGGTGAATTCCGGCAATTCCGGTTCCGGTACACCCCTAATATTGATGTAACAAAACCTCCATACATGATGTGGTACTTACGTTCCTAGAGCATCCAGTTGAGCGGCCATTCATCAATATTCAAATACATGTGGACAAATCCGCAGGGAAATTCTAGTATAAACAAATATCCAATATACTGCAATGATATTAGTATTAGAGAATGCATTATTCATTATCGTAATTTGCAATTTGTAAATGCATTTGTGATACCTATCTATTTTGATAATTATTATACGACTCTCTATATATTTCTGGTAGTTAATTTAGTATACATTTTGCTCCACAATGTCGCATTATATTATTGATGGGGAGGGGGGGGGGAGGAGATTCAACTAAAATATTTTTTGAATTAAAAAAAATCACGCTCATTTTGCATATCTCTTTAAATCCGAAGAGGGGGAGTTGTGTTATATATACATATGTTTTTAATTTGTTAATTTGTATTTTAATATTTTATTTATATGTTTATTAAATTCGAACAAAAAATTGATGTACATAAATAATCAAAAACATACTTCTAAAATTAATATTTTGTTAGAAAATATGATTTGTTTACATTTAATTATTTTTGCGTTAATTTATTTAATTAACAGTACCTCTGTTAAACCATATTTATTTAATTATAATTTCTTTGAAAGTGTACGTAATTAAAATTTTACTGAGATTTATTTTTTTTGTGAACTTTATAGTGAAATTTTAAAATCTTTTTTAAATGTTAATATTTTTGTTTTCTATTTTTTTTAAATTTATACCTACAGAATTATTTTTGAATCTTACACAGGCCCACAAAAGGTCTTGTACTCCTAATCAGATTATATTTATTGGGCGCTGAAAACAAATATGACAATAAAAAATTAAAAAATTTATAACAATTGTAAGAGATTTTACGGGTCACGAATTTTTTTTCAACCAAATTTAATAAAGGGTTTTTGTAGATCAGACTTTTCTCATAATTTTTTTTGCATGATCTACAAAAGTAATTTATTTATTAGATTAGGTCAAAAAATGTTATCACGGTCTAAGGAAATTGATATAAATTGTTTTTTTTTTGTAATTTTTTTTGCGAACGTATAAAATTCTACGTCAGCTAATTTTTATTGTATAATAATTTTACAATATAAAAATAACAAATACAAAAAAAATGAATAGTAATTATGTTTTAAGATTAATTAAAAAGACAATTAAAATGAAATATATTTTACATATAATTACTTATTTTAAAATATCTATTAAAAAATTAATATTCCCAACAAAAAAATTATAAAAACATATAATAAAATCCTCGATTTTCCTATGAGCGGCATGGCTTGTCTTTTTTACACAATTTTCGTTTTGCTTTCAACCCTTCAGTCACGATATATTTGCGTTTAAATCTCGTTATCAGAGCGTCCCCAAAAATTTGAAAAAATTCAGAATGTAGCTAGGAAGTTTTCAGGAAATATACATCCGGGCATGTTCTAATCACTGTTTAAATTTGGCACCTCATACATTTTTCCTAATTTTACACCAGTAAAAAAATTCTACGTTGCCTGGACTATTAGTACTTTCAATGAAAATTATAACGAACATTGTAGCTAAAAAAGTTTATAAAAAAATTGAAATAACTCTTTTTTATAGTAATGACTACCGAACCCTATCATGTGTGTGCCCAACACGCACTTGGCCGTTTTTTTTATTTAATATTACGTCACAACATTACGCTCCTATCCCTTTTTTTAAGTTTTGATTTAAAAATATACGCTTTTAAGTGAAATTTAATGTGACATCATACATTACTAGAGTTGCTATTTATATTTCTGGCCTTATAATAAAAAAACGAATATTGATGATCGAAATTGTTTTTTTTTTGTTTTTAAAAATATTCTCCATGAAGATTAATACATTTTTGCATGCGTTTAAACCAATTTTCGAATCACTTTTTCCACTTCGATTGAGGTAAACCTTCTTATGAGCGTTTGTCAGATTATGCGGGATCCAACACGACCAAATCTTTTTTACGGCCAAATGATCATGCAATATCTTATTGATGCTTGTCATACTAATGCCCAAAGATGACTTAATCTCACGGTATGTCACATGACGATCTTGCTTTATCAGTTCACGCACAGCATCGATGTTTTTTGGCAAAACAACCGATTTTGGACGACGTTCAAGGAATTCGTCCTGAAACGAACATCGGCCACGATTGAATTCATTATATCAGTTTTTTACAGTGCTGTAGGATGGTGCTTTATTACCGTATAAAGAATTAAGTTCATCGATACACCTTGTCTTGATAATCCACGTCGAAAGTTATGAAAAATAATCGCACGAAAATGTTCACGAGTTAATTCCATTCTTTACCCGAGATGACTTTTTCAAGTAACTGTAAATAACACAAATCGCGCTTAATTTACAAAATGTTCTGAAGAAGGTTATATTCAATAATGTTTAGTTTCCAATGAAAACGACAGATGGCACCTGGCAACACTCAATGTTGCCAAGGCCAGAAATATAAATAGAAACCCTCGTATCTAACCCGTTTTCCCTTCCACGATACCCATTCTCACTCTAAGCACTACTTCCTTCTCTCTATCACCCACATCTGCGTATGTAGTTAATTATGTAATTAAGAAAAACAATCTTTGAGTACGCTACTGTATTTAATAAGTCATAAATCATATAAACATAATATTTGCAATACAAAAATTAGTTCTTTAGCGCTGGAGCTAATTAATGTTTAACTCAAAAGAAAATCTTATAAATAATTCAACAAAACCTCTTTATATTTAACGATGTCACAAAGCTACTTACTTCTATAATAATGTAGTCATTGAGATGTCTGTTTGTTAATAATCTTATTAGTTTAGTTCCAAAAGTTTCATATTTGAGTTCAGTATTCTAGTAAGAATTGCAACCTCTGCGAAGTTAGCAGCGTAGATTAAAAAAACAACGTATTTTATAAATGGCACTCAAAGAGTTCTGAAGTCCTTTTGTATTAAATTTTTTTTAATTGATCGACAAATAAATCGTTTAATTTTTGGTATATCATAAATTGATGAAAAAAACTAATTACTAATTAACGCAGAGACATACACTTCTGCAAACTGCATTTATATTAATGTTATATTGACGAACACCTTTTAGAATAAATTGCAGAAGCGAACAAATGATACAGGAGAGCTTTCTTTATTGCATTTTTAATTAACTTTAAATTTAAAAATATCGTAATCGCAGAAATGGTATTTAATATTTTTTATTGCTCAGTTTTGAACTTCTGTCGCACGAACAGATCATTAAAAAATTTTTACCACCACCTCCTTAACTATAATGTCAGGTATTATGAAGAATTTGCTCTGGGGCAAAAGGTAAGGTAACGCTATATGCGATGTATTAAATATAAATGACAGCCCACTGACAGATGTCATCAATGGTATGTTTTATATAAATGACCTTAGCGCATGCGTGTTACACATAATTATACATTTATTATCACTGCTCTAAAATCTTAAAAAAACGATTTGACATCTCGCAGATAGCGTTAACTTTGCTTTTTGCTCTAGAGCAATATCTTTATAATACCCGACTTAAGAGTTACAGGGATATTTTATATTAAGATAAAAGGACGTGGTGCTAACTGCTAACTTCACACATGTAATTTTTCAGAAAAATTCTAAATAATCTGAAACCTCTTTTACACATATTTATTTGATAGTTATAAATAGTACATAAAATATCTGCCATGGGAGGTACAAGACTTACACGTAATCCTATCAGTGAATAGTGTACGTGATTCTTATTTTATTAAAACATATTTCATACAAACTAATAAAAGATAGAATAAAATGAATGGGACATAAACTATAAATAATAATATTATTCTCTACCTTATACATCAAATTAAATTTTTTGAACGTAATAACTGAAAACGGATGTTTACTCTTGTCAATTTTTGAAATTTAGAATTATTTGTTTTGTCTATTAATTGCTTTTTTACCTGGTGACAGGTGTCAAAAATGATTTTTAATAAAAATATTTTCATATTGATCAATTCTATGACAAAAATGGTTATTAACAAATTATACCAAAATTAATTTATTATTTAGTAACATAACATCCAATAACAGGGTAAAATCAATAATTCATATATAATATGTACCAAAAATGAGTTTTTCTTAAATATTTCCCAATATACTACAGTGGAACCTCCTTAGTACATTTTTGGAGGGACTGGGGGGGGGGGGGGTAGGAGGACACGTACTAATAAAAAACATACTAACGAAATATTTTAACATGGGGTGTTATAAAAGAATGCCGGAACCTAAAAAACGTACTAACGAGGTTCTACTGTAGTTGTATCACAAAAATAGTCATTTACTAAAATGAAGATTGGAAAATTTTCTATAAAATAGAAAATACCTAACTTTCGTCAATAAATAATTTCTGCGTAACATAACAGATAATTCGGAAATATATTAAAATATTTTCGTAGTGCCCTCGACTTTTTACGACCGTAAATATTATTTAGAACTTTTCCAAAAGATAGGCTAAAATTGTTAAATATTCTTATGATTTTTGATAATTTCTGTTAAGTACCTACATTGTCCTACATAAAACATACAATTTTTTTAAAAGAAATTTAGAAACATATATATATATATCTCAGAATGTCTAGATATAGCACTGTGTGATGTATTTTGGGGAAAAGCTGTTAAAATAAACTACATTACTCCTTCAGTGTAATGAACAAAGTGTCAGGAAAACTTTGATTTATCTATCGTTGTAAATGACAAAGAAAAAAAGGATATACAAGTATGTACTGTACATGTTGATATCTATTTAAACAAACGGGATGTAAACTGATCCGAACCGCTTAGGCTATGTAAATCGCAAACCGAAACCGATTTTAAACAAATTACAATAATTGTAACTGCAAAGTTTTTAAACTTTATTAATGTCTGGTATTACAGCCTAGCTAACAAAATTTGCAAGCACTTTCAAACGGAGTATCAAACTTATACGACAGTTCTCTTGAAGTTTTTGACAGTTAGTTGCATGAGCAGTAAGTAAAAATCAAGGTATGTAAAGTATATTTATTAACCTTAAGTAAAAACGGTAACACCAACTTATTGCTCATGCAACTATCTGTAAAAACTCCAAGAGAACTGACTTATAAGTTTGATACTCTGTCTGAAGATGTTTGCTAGCTAGTCTGTAATACCGCACATAGGTAGTAATTTATTTTATGTCAGTACTCGTTTATAAAGAAATTGATTAAAATATTTAGCTAACAAACGGGGAATCAAACATATGTGACAGTTCCATGACGTTTATTGACAGTGTAGTGAATGCGTGGTAAGTAAACACCGACGTAATTAAAACATACGAATCCGGCCATTCTCCGTTGTCAGCCCGTAGCGCTAACGACCGAGCCACCACTAGTATTTCGTTTGACTTTAACATATAATATGTTTAAACGAATTTAGAGAGAAATTTCATAATTTTTTTCTCGTTTGTTTATGAGTCAAACGGCTTGGTGGGTAGGTTTGTCTATGCCACTATTACAACCATAAAATTTTTAAAACAAATTGGTGCGACAAGGGTCTGGTGGTTCCCAGTGTTAATCACTTAACCTAAAAATATACATCTTAACAACAATAAAAAAAATATCACTCGACACTTGTTTCGATTTCACACAAACTCTTCATCAGGAGTCTAATAGTTTCAGGCTCAGTTAGAGTCTGGAACTGTTAGACTCCTGATGAAGACTTCAAGTGAAGTCGAAACACGTGTCGAGTGACATTGTTTTATTGTGGTTAAGGTGTATATTTTTAATTTAGTGCTTTTTAATAAACAAATTTTCAATTTCTTTATAATACCAGACATTAAAATAATAACATATTGCATGTTATAATAATAATATTGAGACGTAATTATATTTTTATTGTAATAAACCTTCACTAATTTTACCGTATATTACTATATAATATGTGTGTACTATCAGAACTGTCACAAGTACTCAGTGAATGTACTTGGAGTATCAAGTCATTTTTGCTATTTTCAAATGTAGATACTTGAAGTAAGTAGGCACTTATTAAGTACTTCAAGATATTTTTTACCGATATAAAAATAGAAAGGAGATTCTCAATATGGCTGTACATATTTTATTATGTATGTTTGGACATAACTCCGACAAATATGCACCTATTTGGTTGATTTTTGTTTGTTTGAAAGAGTATACTCCACGGACTTCGAAGATATGCCACTCAAAAGGGAAAAATAAAAAACTTTTTAAGAAAACAATAAAACCGATTTCAAAAATATCCAAAAGAGTATATTATAATGAACTTTAATAATTTTTGAAGTCGGTGCCAAACCAAAAAAAAACTTTTTAAGAAAAAAAAATTAAACCCAACTTCAAAAACTGTTAAATTTAATTATAATATACTTTTCAGTATTTTTAGGGTTTTTTTGAAGTCGGTTTTATTTTTTTCTTAAAAAGTTTACTGTGTACTATAATAAAATAATGTTTAACAACTACTGATTCTATAATTCAAACAATTCACATTGTTGTGTATAATGAAGTAATATATCATACGATTTTGATAGATAATTTTTGTTCATACATGTTACATAAAAAGAGAATAAATTCTGCTTGCCGGACAGAGGGCATGTGTTACAAAAACAGATAAATTATCAGCCTATCTAAAATCACGACAGGAAAGGATTACCAGCACGATGTCAACCAGGAACCCTAAAACTTTATTGATCTAATTTTTTATAAGTCAAACTAAAGTATAATGTGTTTTTATTTGAAAAAATATGTTTGAGATAAAAAATGGTTAGTGTTTTTTCGTGACCTTCGAGGTTATTTGAAGATCAATATCATTGTTTTAAATAAGAATCTTTGTATTTTATTTAGAAATCCTATTCTATGATTTTTTTGTACGACCTAAACTTTCCAGGATAAGTAAAAAATAATTAAAGATTTTGTACGTTCAAGAATTTTTTACTCAAAAACCATCAATTTTAGAAAAAATGGGCTAAGAATAATGTTTATTTTGATCTAAAAAGAACTAGATAGTTATAATATACATAATTCTAAAAAAATGTCCGAAATATAATTTACATCGTGTCTAAAAATTATGCATAACTTGCGGAAAATGTTTCTTTTTTATAAAATTGTTCATTTGTAAAAGCATTATAAGCAATAAGAAAAAACAATTAGGCCTGTTAATAAGTGAATCTTTCACCGTAAAATTACAGTTACTTGGTATTACAATAAATAACTAGCACCTGACATAAACTTATAAAATAATTTTTACCAGCTGTATAACTACACAAAAAAGATACGCATAAAAAGAGATTGACTGCATTATAACTATCGCCAGCAGTGGCGTAACCAGCAGGGAGCAACCCCCTCCACTCACCACCACAGCTGTATTTAAACCAATTGGAGACCGGATGGTTATACCAAATAATATATATATTTTATATAATATGTTATATGTTAATGGCCCCCAAACAAAAATCCCCCCGAAAAAAATCCTGGTTACACCACTGATAGCCAGGTTGAACAGTAATTTATAATGATAAAATAAATAATATAATAAATAAATATGTACTTAAAAATCTATTAAGGGGGAGTATTACCTTGTGAGGAAAATGTTCTCTATTTTTCAATTTTTTAAAGAAAGGTATCAAAATTTATTGACATTTTTTTTTTATAAATTATTATACATGTATTTAAATATTCCAAAAGTTTGTTTATTTATTATTAAAAAAAATGGCATTACTGCAGCCACCGCAATGAAATCAAATTTTTTATGGCCTTCCTAGCCATATCTACTCTTATACGACGCAAATTTTTATTTGGAACAAAAAACATAAAAGATTCTAAAAATATATGTTAAAAACAATTGAAGGGAGTAGGATTTTCTCGAAATATTGTTTTAAAAAAATACAGTCATTTTGAACAAAATATTTTTTTCTCGGAAAAATCTGTCGAAAATCGGATATAAAATCGGTTACACTAAATCAATCGAAAAAAATCCTGCGCTCTTCACTAGACAATGTTATTGTAAAGCTACAGCTGAAATTTCAAGTTGATCCGTTAAAAACTGAAGGCGCTAGGAGTACGGCCAGCTCAAAAAATATGGTTTCGAGTAAAACACTATTTAAGTTTGAAAGCCGCACTCGAATTACTCACAAAACGGTGCTGACTTCGTTAGGAAAATTGACTGTTTGAACACTTTAAAAAAATTTCCCCCACATAAAACCTTTTGTACATCATTCTTGAATAGTTAAAAGATCATTTAAACCAATAAAAAAGTGGTCAATTTAGTAGTAACCCCCTTAATGTCAGTTTGACATTTATTATAATGAACCTAATTACATTAATCAAAAATAAATTATGTATGTTATTGTAGATACAATAACTGAATATTATTTTATGAAATCAGTTCCTAATATGTATTTAATGTTTCATATACGTGTATTGTTTTATGATATTTTTTGGGTGAATTGTATTCGAATCAATGAAATGTGAATAACATGATATATTGGATTTCAGTTTGGATATCTATACCGAGAAGTGGTAATATGTTTATACCTTTATATACAATGTATTGTATTTGTAGGTATAAAAAATACAATATGGGAGATACGCAATAAAACGGACGATGTATGTTTCTTAGATTAAGAACGATTATGGATACGTAACAACCAATGATAGTCCGTATATGAAACTGTTACTAATATTTTACGGCAACCATCTTTTTTTAAATTGCACTATCGTTATTTCCATGCTTATTATCCCAGAGGTGGCAGTTGAAAATTTTTAATATGCAAATATATTTTAAATTACAATTTAATTTGGTATGCATGTGTATGAGAGATGATAGTTCCAAATAGACGTTTCTCTGTTTAACAATTATCATTGAAAGACTTTTAAAAACATTTATTATTAAATTAATTAATTAATATAATTCAAAACAATTGATATTTATTTTAAAATCTTAATGATACGCCAATGACTCGTGGAGCGATATGATAACAACGCTAGTTAATGTGTTATTTTTCCTTTATCTTTCCTTGTCTTAGATCTGTTCCATCGAAACTATCAGAAGTATTGAATTGTTTTTTTTAATACCTTGAGATCTATGGATCTCAATGTTACAAACAACAAAAAAACATTATGGAGTACATCACAAAGTTGGTATTTGCCTAGTGTCATGTGTTATATTTTTATTGATAAAAACTTTCGTCAGAAAAAACTAAAAATAATAGTTATTGAAAATATTCCAAAGGTGCGATATTACAATTATTGTATTGTTTCCTCGCAATATCGAAGATATGAGAAGCTTTGTGATCGTTGAGACAAAAAAAATGAAATGTTATCCGATTTCAAAATTTTAAATTGATCTTTCCGTTTCACGTCAAGACAAACACTTTTTGTTCCGCGTCTGTCTGTCTGTCCATGTGTCCGTCCGTCCGTCTATCCCCTGAATCCTTGTCACACGCATAACTCATGAACCATTGAACCGATATTATTGAAACTTGGTCGGATGCGTCTTAAGAAAAATTTCGAACTTATATTTTTTAGTATTATTGTATAAAGTTTAAATGGTTAACCAATTCCAGACAATTTATCTTAACACTATCGGTTTTTATTTAAATTGTTCAATAATTAACTACCTTTGGTGAATTTAGCAGGAGGAAGCACTGTGCATTTACTTGGCAGATGTTTTTTTTAAAGGTTACTTATTATATTATATTAGAATTAGACAGATTTTCATGCATTTTGCAACGAACGTTTATTTTAATAGGAATGTAGATTGTAAAAATTAAATAATAATGTTGATTGGCTAAAATATCTTTAATGCTATAAATAGACTCATCATGTTCGGAACTTCTTTTGCAATAAATGTAATTAAATTAACAATTAGACTGATTAATACAAATTTTATAATTAAATCCTTTATTCTGTTAGCTGTTTAGTTTTTAATTTTTAATTTTAGTAATGTGTTTTTGTAGTTACTGAGGAAGTCTTAAATGACGAAACGTTTAAATAAATAATGTTATAACACGTAAACTGTTTTAATGACCTAAAACCTCGAAGAAAACAAAACAAAATTTTATGCTCTGAAAATTTTATAATTAAGTAGGTACTTAAGTACTTAGGTAATAATACAAATACTATATTGAAAATGATTATAGATTTATTAATTTCTATTATTTTTGTGGTAAATAAAGATTAAGTTTAAAAAACTCAATTAACGTCTGTTCATTTTTATTTAAAATTCAAAAAGGTTATAAATCTGCGAATAAATAGCATAAATAGAAACAACGACGAAAGATATATCTAATAAGGCTAATCCAGCAGACAAGAATGCACGAAAAATAAGAAGAATGGCATAAATACCTAAAACTACGACACAAAAGATATAAAAGAAAGAATCGTCCAATTTGAAACAATGTAAAGCAGTTGCTCTGAAAATTTTATAATTAAGTAGGTACTTAAGTACTTAGGTAATAATACAAATATTATATTGAAAATGATTATAGATTTATTAATTTCTATTATTTTTGTGGTAAATAAAGATTAAGTTTAAAAAACTCAATTAACGTCTGTTCATTTTTTTTTTATTTAGTGACAGTGTTGCCAAATTATAATTTTTTTCCGAAAAATAATCCATAAGCAGGCCCAACCGCGTAGCGACCTAGTTTTTTTTTGAAGCGATGCTTTTTTTTAGTAATAATGTTAATCCTGGTAAAGAGTAACATTTTGATAATAAGCAAATTAAATTTAGTTATACAGGATATTCATAAAAAATGCCAAAGTTTGCAATATTCAAAGTGGTAAACTCATTTTTTTCAAATGTAATTACCCTTTTTTTGTTTCATTAGTCGATTGAGTTTTTTCTCTTTTTCAATTTGTATAGGAGATGTTCTATGTCTAAGCCCCATAGTTTCTGAGATACTCAATACTTTTCACAAAAGTAACCATTTCATTACATTTTTATGCACCGATGTAGGCTGTGCTGATGCAAAACAAATGCCGACGAATTGATTTGCGCCTAGATGAAAATAGAAGACATTTCGAACATTTATTGTAGTCTTTTATCTTTTACGTATTTTAAATTTTGTTTATACTTTTTACAGTTTTTTTGAATAAAAGAAATACTTTTATTTCATAAGTATTATCCATTTTAACTATTAAATTTAATCAAATGTTACATTGATACTTAAGGTAGTAGTCTGGTAACTTGGGTTCAAAAAATCGAAAATTTTTTTTTTGCTTAATTTGAAAGTACAATGTCTTGAGAATATACTGTGAAAATTTCAGACAGAAATTCGAAATATTTCGGGAGTTATAACGATACCTATGAAGAGGATGAAGGCATATTATACGCTCCAGGCATAGACGATTGACGTAAGTATAAGTTTACTTATGAAAATTTGTTGTTGAACTTTAAACGCGTTTTTCTCAAAACATTGTTTTTCTGGTCGGCCCGGGTCCTAACTTTTTTTCTACTAAACCGATTGCTTTCAAATTTTAACAGGCTGTTCTACACACTTATAGTTCTCGTCGGTACTAACGAGAATTTTTTTCACCCCTAACTTTTTATTTTACAACCCTTTCTTTGCTAAAATAAAATGACTTTTTTTTTCAAAGTCCGCCATTTTGTTATTTACCCTTGAAATTTAACTTCAGTAGTTCCGACCAGAATGACATGTCTATAGATTAAGAATAATCAAGAATATTTGATTTCAGATAACATCAAGAGCCAAAATCACCCGGGCCACCCACGTGCATTTTTTTTGAGGTTCCAACTTCGAGTGACAATAATAATAGTAATAAACTATTAAATTTTTTCAAATAAATTTTTTTTTATATTTTCAATATGTAAATAAAAACACTCTAAATATTCAAGATAATTCATTTTTATTTTCCTATAAAAAACCACCCTCCAAAGAAGTCATGAAAATAGGCATAAGTTACCAGACTACTACCTTAAGTACTTACATTTTGGCATTTGTTTTTCATCAGCACGGCCTACTTCGGTACATAAAAATGTAATGAAATGGTTACTTTTGTGAAAAGTATTGAGTATCTCAGAAACTATGGAGTTTAGATATATGACACTTCCTATGCAAATTGAAAAAGAGAAAAACCCCCATCGAATAGCCAAATAAAAAAAGGGTAGTCACATTTGAAAAAAAAACGAGTTTTATCATTTTGAAGTTTGCAAACTTTGGCATTTTTTATGAACCCTGTATAACTTAATTAAATTTGGTTACTGTCAAAATGTTACTCTTTACCAAGACTAACTTGCTTATGGATTATTTTTCGGAAAAAAAAATAATTTGGCAAAACTGTCACTAATACAAAAAAATGAACAGACGTTAATGATAAGTTAAATAATGGCATCGGAAGACTTAAAACGTTACAGGCTGTTCCATTTAAAAAAATCTTTGTTTTTTCAAATAACCTGTATTGTTGAAAATAATTTTACGACGTTGATCATTTCAATCCAATAATATTATGTACCAAACTTTTTTTCTATTTCTAACGGGAAGTGCGCTAGGAAAGCCGAACGCACTATTGGAGAAGCCTGTATAACAAATATAATAATAAAAATAATAACAAAACCATAGTTATATAATATAAATATACCCCTCCACCTTTGGGATCAAGTTAATTGATGCAATAATGTATTCAATAATATACACCAAACTCAAAAATTAAGGGATCACTATTTTTTTTCAATATTTTTAGGTATTTTTGAATGACTGTATCTCCGCGAAAAAAGGTCGGAGAACAGTTTTAAAGCTTGAACGTTCTAGTTTTCGAATCTTGAAAATTTTATTATTCTTAAGGATAACATCTTTTTTGTAGATAAAACGCCAAAAAAACATTTCAAAAATGTATATCAATTTTGAGAGGCTCTACAGGACTTGAGAAATTTTTTTGGTCAAATCAAATAAAAGATGTTCGTAGATCATATTTTTTTCTTTAATTTACTTTTTTTCTATTGCTCTACGACAATTTTTGACCAAGTTATTTGCGATCAAAGCAAAAATCACACATTTCTTTTTGAGCACCTATAACTAGTGAACAAAAAATCGTAAAAAAAATTCAAGGACAGATTTGGAAAGCTGTAAGGGTTTCGCAAATATTTTAAGGATACTTTCAACTTTTAAAAAAACACCTTAATGATCCCATAATTTCCCCCAAAGTTCCCCCATGTTTTATGAAAAATAGACAATTTTTTAGGTCATTTTCAAGTGGATTTTTTAGAGTGAAAGAATGAAAAACTAAAGAGCGTTAAAGAAAAAACTTTCAGTCTTCCAAATCTGTCCTCGAATTTTTTTTACGATTTTTTGTTCACTAGTTATAGGTGCTCAAAGTGAAATGTGTGATTTTTGCTTTGATCGCAAATAACTTGGTCAAAAATTGTCAATAGAAAAAAAGTAAATTAAAGAAAAAAATCTGATCTACAAACATCTTTTATTTGATTTGACCAAAAAAATTTCTCAAGTCCTGTAGAGCCCCTCAAAATTGATATACATTTTTGAAATTTTTTTTTGGCGTTTTATCTACAAAAAAAGATGTTATCCTTAAGAATAATAAAATTTTCAACAAAAGATTCCAAAACTAGAACGTTCAAGCTTTAGATACGGCCATTCAAAAATACCTAAAAATATTGAAAAAATTAGTGATCCCTTAATTTTGGAGTTTAGTTTATAGTTTACTTATGAAAAATAATTAAGTAAAAAAAAAAATTGATGTTATTATTCGTCTACAAGCTTCTCTCCCCCTAGACAATTTTCTGCGGACGTCCCTGCTGTATGTATTGTATGCATGAGATCACGTTGTAAGTATAACTCAAATATATTCATGCTCTTTACAATCAATTGATACAAATTCAATTCTGTCTCTTCAATATTCCAAAGAGGATATGTCTGAAAAATAATAATAAATGATAGCAACACTGTTCCACTTATCTGTCATAGATGCATTGAAAGAACGGGTTACACAGTTGCAAGAGGTTTCAGTTACCTGTAACAAGAAAAGGAAATGAAATTTTTATATTTTATAAATAAATAATCGATTTTGATGTATATCTTTTGTAAACAGGATGTTCGCCAGAATCGAGTGATCATATTACTAGAGCCAGAAGATCGGTTAAATGTAATAAATTGATAGAAAATATAAAAAATAGTACCTATGCTACAAAATAAAAAAAAAAATTATTAAATTTTTTTTAAACAATAATTCCAGATTTTTATGCCATATTTTTGTGTATTATTGATAAAAAATTATAATAAATAATATTTTTATTTAAACTTTAAAAAGGTTAAAAATCTGCAAACAAATAGCATAAATATAAACAACCACGAAGGAATTGTCTGATAAGGCTAAGCCAGCAAACAAGAATGCACGAAAAAGAAGAAGAATGGCATAAATACCTAAAACTACGACACAAAAGATATAAAAGAAAGAATCTTCCAATTTGATACAATGTAAAGCAGTTGCTATAATAAGATAATAATTAATAAATAAAATATACTAATTATTAAATAAATTATACTAATAATTAGTTTAAATGTCCACCATTTTGACACCTATTGGCCGATTGTCATCAAATCACGCTGTAAGACAGTTAAATGTATATAGATTAATATTCAGAAATGGTAGTAATCAAATACCAGCACATATTTCTAATTCAGTACATTTAATTAAAAATTTGCCATTACTGAGGTCCTTGCCAAGACTGGTGCCACTATCTTATATGGGTCATTTCAAAATTTGTTGCAGATAAACTTGTCCCAGAAGAAAAAACATTGATTATTGTTAGTTACATTCAAAAGAAATAAACCCCATTTAAAAGTTTCCATTTTTCTTTATATAGAAGACAACTTTGTTACCTTTATTGACCACTATGTTACTTTAAAAAAATAATTTTAAGTGGGATTTATTTCTTTTTATAAAAGATGTTTAATAATATGGTGCTTTGTTTATTGATTCCAAAATACTATCTAAGTTTGAATGTAATTAACAAAAATCTTCTGAGACAAGTTAGGTTAGGTTTATCTGCAACATATATTGATTGAATTGAGAACCTCTTCCTTTTCTGAAGTCGATTAAAAATGTTATTGATCTACGGATTATTCTAAACTTAATCGTCATTGCTTGATAGGCATGAGATCGTCGTATTACAAATGTATGTAATGAAAACAATATTTTTGATCGAATAGTTACCAAGAACAACAAGGGACTTGCAAATTCTAGAATAATTTAACAAAGGGCCCCCGCGAGCCCCCTACCTATGCCTATGTATTGATCATTATAACAATAATAATTTTCCTTTTTCTGAATTCCACCATTTTTTACATTCCACGTGCAGTCCGCAAACCTAACCTCGTCAACAGCGTTCTCGAGAGTATTGCATGCCGTAACGTAACACTATTGTGGCGCGTGTTACGCCCCCGCAACACTTCCCCACACCCCCTCCTACTGGCCGCACGTAGAGTACGATGACAGATCGTATCGCCGCCAGGCATGCGAATCGGTCGTGTTGCGGTTAGGCTAGCGGTGACGGAGGTTATTAATGTTTCTTTCTTTGTTCGCAGGTGTCTCCCATTGCACGCAAGTGCTGGACGATACAGGAGAGCTACTGGTTGTCGATAAGGTGAGTCGTAATTTCATGTCCAGCATTATAAAGAATTTGCTCTATACCTTTTACAGTATTAATTCACACTTATCAAACATAATTGAGGGGTTTGCAGCAACAACGAGTTAACTCCATTTTTCTTGGGGAAAAAAAATCATTCTTTCATTTGGTTCAACAAAGAGTTACCTACCGTTGATAGTTCTCAAGGTATCCGCTAGAATTCATTCGCTTGGGTCAAAATGGAGTTGACTCTTTTTTTTGAGCTTAGAATTTAGTTAGTACACTCGTTACTGTGTTCTTTCTTGAAATAAACCAATTTTCTTGAAAATTGTTCTTATTCAATGCTTCCTTACTTTAAAAAGAAAATAATTTTCAACTATTTGGGTCAAAAAGGAGTTAACTCCAGAATTATATTGACTCTTGAATTGCGAATTTGACGAATTTCTCAATGGAATTTGGCCAAAACATGAAGTGGTAGGTGACAAATAATTTGACGAAGACAAAGGCGATTTAAATACATTCTCCATTTTTTAAACAGTTTTTTCTATTTTCCCACAAATTATAAAAACTGGAGTTAACTCCTTGTTGCTGCATACCCCTCAATTTTATATTAACGAAAACAGATTTCACACAAATGAAAACAGAATTCACATATAGTAAAATTAATTTTTCAAGTGTAAAATGAATTTCAACAAAAGAATACATGTTCAAAGGTTTTTTACTCTCTATTATATTAACCCTAGGACTCTACACAGGGGTTACCAAAACCCCACATTTAATAAGATCTTCCTGGCGCAATTATGCATCATAACATCGTTCGACATGGAGCAATGTTTTCCAAAATACGCATTCAAAATTCTGAAATGATTGGTGCTTGATTGTTAGCACATGTATAGTTCATTATGTCATGCATTCTGCCCTGGATATGTTGTTTTACTAACAATTTAAAGGAACTCCACATAAAAAAGAACATCTGCCAAGTAAATGCACAGTGCTTCCTCGTGCTAAATTCACTAAAGGTAGTTAATTATTAAACACTTTAAATAAAAACCGATAGTGTTTAGATAAATAGCCTCGAATTGGTTAACCATTTAATTTTTATACAATATTATTTAAAAATATTAGTTCGAAATTTTTCTTAAGACGCACCTGATTATTTTTTCGTATATTTTGTATAAAGTTATACAAACGTCAAAATGACATTTAAAACGTCAAGATGACATTTAAAACGCCAAAATGACATTTAATATGTCCAAGCAAATATCAATTTAGAAAAAAAAAACACGAATTTTTAAAATAAATTGAGATAAATCTTTGTAAGGGAATAATATCTGTTCAGTAGTTCATGAGTTATGCGTGTGGCAAGGATTCAGGGGACAGACGGACGGACGGATACACGAACAAACAGACAGACGCGGAACAAAAAGTATTTGTCTTGACGTGAAACGGAAAGGTCAATTTAAAATTTTGAAATCGGAGAATATTTTTTCTGTCTCAATCTAAAACGATCACAAGGCTTCTCGTATCTTCGATATTGCGAGGAAGCCAAAACATTGCTAATGTGACAATTCAAGCGATTTTACATCTTGGATATAACCATGTCAAACGATATTATGCTGCATCATTGCGTCAGGAATACCTTATTGAAATGTGATATAATTAACATGTACATATATTTAATATTATAAGGAATTAAAAACCTTTAAATCTGTAATAAAGCATTAATTTCACACCTGATAAATTAATTTTCCTATATGTGAATTCTGTTTTCATTTGTGTGAAATCAGTTTTCTTTAATTTGAAATTATATTTCATTTGTGCGAAATCAGTTTTTGTTAATGTGATTTTATATTTCATTTATGTGAAATATGTTTTCGTTAATGTGAAATTATGTTTCATAAGTGTGAATTTATACTGTAAAAGGTATAGACTAGTGGTCTTCAAACTGTGTTCCGCGGAACCTTTCTGGAGGTTCCGCGATTAAAAAATAAAATAAAAAATAAAAATGGGTGTGACTTTGTTTACATGCACAGTCGAGGTATTGACGTGAATATGTGGCCGTAACGTTGAATAAAACCTAGACTCATGTATTGATACTTTTTTTTGTTACACAGAAACGTTTGAATATTTGTAAAATTGACATAAAATGTTGCCGTAAACTTTACCTTTTACAGTATAAATTCACACTTATAAAACATAATTTCAAATTAACGAAAACGGATTTCACACAAATGAAATATAGTTTCACACTAACGAAAAATGATTTCGCACAAATGAAATATAATTTTACATTAAAGAAAACTGATTTCACACAAATGTATACAGAATGCACAAAAATTGAAATTAATATCAACAAATCAATGCAGATTTAAAAGTTTTTTATTCCTTATAATATAAAATACTTATACATGTTAATTATATCGCATTTCAATAAGGTCTTCCTGGTGCAATAATGATATCGTTATATTCAAGATGTTGTGAAATCTCTTAAATTGCCACAATAGCAATGTTTTTTTAAAGTGGAGTTCCTTTAAATCGTTAGTAAAACGATATATCCAGGGCAGAATTCATGTATATTGTTCTATACATGTGCTAATAATCAAGCTCCAATCATTAAAAAAAATTTAATGCTTATTTTGGAAGACATTGCTCCATGTCAAACGATATTATGCTGCATCATTGCATCAGGAAGATCTTATTAAATTTTGTGGGATTTGGGTAACCCCTGTGTAGGGTGCTAGGGTTAATATAATAAGGAATAAAAAACATGTATTCTTTCGTTGAAATTAATATCACACTTAAAAAATTAATTTTCCTATATGTGAATTTTGTTTTCATTTGTGTGAAATCAGTTTTCGTTAGTGTGAAATTATATTTCATTTGTGTGAAATCTGTTTTCGTTAATTTGAAATTATGTGTGAATTTATACTGTAAAAGGTATAGTCTAAAAACATATGAAATCGTGGAAATCCGAAAGGCTGTAGCCGGGTAGCAATGTAAAATCGGCCTCAACACGGATTTGGCTAATTTTTATTGTGAATGTTGCTCTTTGTGTGAGCATTCTTATGCCCAATTATTAGCCTCCAAAAGTTGATCGTTTTTGAAAAAAAAATTATTTTCAATTTTTCAAAAATATTTTTTTTTTAAGAATTTTTTTTTTTTATTAAGTTCAAACTATGGTACAATGTAGAAGTTGATAAGGTGCATATCAGGTAATATTTTCAAGAAGCTGCGCATACTCTATCAAATAAATTTTTTTTTTTGAAATTTTGAAAAAAAAATTTTTTTTTGTTGTGGTTGAGCGACAACTTCAGATATTTCATGAAATAATCTTCATACTTTAGTATTACACCCTACCAAGTTTGAAAAGAATCGAAGTGGTAGAACATACTTAAAAAAAATTAAAATCAATGGAAGTCAATATTAACATGTACAAATGCTATAGAAATAATGTAATATAAAAATAATATAAAAATGATATAAAAACAGTTATTTAAATAAAATTAACTCGAAATATTCAATAAAAACGCTTCTGTCTCCCACTACCCATTTGTCTTACCGTCTTGAACATACATACATTTATTATGGTGATATACACATTTAGTCCAAGCCACTACATGAAATTGGGTTTCTTGAAGTACTTGGTATAACATTTTGCAAACAAAGCTATTAAGAGTATTTTGGCCCTGCTGAATCCGAAAATCCCTGTTACCAAACCGAAACATTGACCGGAAGTCAATATGAAAGATGGCGACCAATATGGCGTCCAAACAATAATTTTCTTATTTTTGGCAGGCTTTTGAACAAAATTAACATATTTAGTTTTTGTATGCTACCCTTATATGAAATTTAAAATTTGCCTTCTTTCTCCCCAAAATACAATTTAAACTCTTTCTATGTACCTAGTATCTAACACCAACTGTTCTTATTGTCTTTCTTTAACTTTAAAATAATAAGTGAGGTGGAATTATGTAAAATAACAAAATTATTCGTTTTTAAGTACAAGGTTTTTTTAGGGGCGCCTAAGCATCCCTTATATTTTATTATATTGCATTATATTATTTTATTATACATTTATATTAATATTATTTAAATACAAAATTACACATTTAGTGATCCATCGTGTAGTTTTACTACCCTTATATTAAATTAAATATTTTCACCTACCTCCTCTTCCAGTGCAATCCAACAACGAAAAAAAAGTATATTGAAATAGTTTTGTTATATGAATTATTTAAAGAAACTCTATTTCGTGTAAAGTGGCCTAGACTATATGTGTAATGTGTATATCACCATAAGAAATGTATATATGTTCAAGACGGTAAGACAAACGGGCAGTGGGAGACAGAAGGGTTTTTATTGAATATTTCGAGTTAATTTTATTTAAATAACTGTTTTTATATCATTTTTATATTATTTTTATATTACATTATTTCTATAGCATTTGTACATGTTAATATTGACTTCCATTGATTTTAATTTTTTTTAAGTATGTTCTACCACTTCGATTCTTTTCAAACTTGGTAGGGTGTAATACTAAAGTATGAAGATTATTTCATGAAATATCTGAAGTTGTCGCTCAACCACAACCAAAAAAATTTTTTTTTCAAAATTTCAAAAAAAAATTTTTATTTGATAGAGTATGCGCAGCTTCTTGAAAATTTTACCTTATATGCACCATATCAACTTTTACATTGTACCATAGTTTGAACATAATAAAAAAAAAAATTCTTAAAAAAAAATATTTTTGAAAAATTGAAAATAATTTTTTTTTCAAAAACGATCAACTTTTGGAGGCTAATAATTGGGCATAAGAATGCTCACATAAAGAGCAACATTCACAATAAAAATTAGCCAAATCCGTGTTGAGGCCGATTTTACATTGCTACCCGGCTACAGCCTTTACTTTCTATTTTTTTATTGAATTAAAAAAATTGTAATAAAAAAAATTTAAAACGTTACTTCGTAGAGAATATATTCTTATACTGTTATTTTTTGTTTAATTCAATTAATTAATATTTTCAAACAAAATCGTGAAAATACGAAATTTACTTTTTATTTCATTATTTTATTTTAAAAAATTAAAAACGTTAGGTCATAGAGAATATATTCTGATATACTTTAATTTATTTTTTTTCAATTCAATTAATTAATATTTACAAACGCAATCGTGGACATACAATATTTAATTATTTTTTTTATAATATGAAGTTTTTCACGCATTAAAATTAGTGAAATATTTTGATTTTTACTTTAACCTCATTTTTCTAATCGAGATCTACAATTTAAGATGAAAACCCGTGTAGTAGCTGCTCTGAGTGTCGAGATATACTGATTATAAATTTACGCTAGAGCGTAAACTGATCTCAGCGTATTACACAAGTTTGCAGTTTCTGAAATACCCATCCAGTGTCTGGCGTGAAACACTAGATATAGGTGTCCAACCTTTTGAACCTTTTGGGCCGCATAGCATAAACGCAATCTACCAAGGGCCAGGGGTTATTTTAAGAAAATTTTACAACAAACACCGGGTCCAATACGCTAGTAAAATATAAACCATATCATTGATTAGAACTGGCAGTGGGTGGTCATTTATATTTAATATAATATTAATATAGCGTTAGCTGAGCTTTTGCTCCGAAGCAAATTCTTTGTAATACCGGATATCATTTTTTTATTACGTTTCCTCATTAATTTATATTATTTTTGGATAATCTGGAGTTATCAAATCGATCCCTATCGCCGAAATATCGTAAAAAACAATTTTGCTGAAATTTAGTTACGTAAATCCTTGTAATTCTGAGATTTCCGCTAAAAAGGTTCAGAGAAGACAATTTTATCTTAAATGATGTTTAATATTTAATATTTTTTTCACAAATTTGATGTCAACAGGCTTGGGTCTAATCATTTTAATTTATTAATTCATAAATATTCATTGTTGGTAACATCAAGAATTACAGAAATTTCTATCGTATCTGCCAAAATTTGCTTTTATTTTTTAGTTTTATAAGTGAAAGTATTTCCTAAAAATGCCTTCTCCTGTAAAATAAAAAAATATTTAAAAACACGATTTTTTATGAGTAAAATAAAATTGAATTTTAATAATCGTTAAATTACTCTTGATTGCACAAATTCATCAAATCTCAAATCATTTTTAGTTTTTTAAGTGTTTAAAAGCATCGAAAAATAAAAAAATTGCAATAATCAGTGTTTAACACATAGGTAAATATCCGTATGGAGAACCATACATTACTTCCATGTTCTTTCTATCTTTTTAAATAATTTTGAAATATAAATTTTTTGAAAAAATATTTATTTATATAACCTACTACTATGAATATATATTTCGTAATACATAAAAAAACATATTAATGTCAAAAACATATAGCCCAGGAAATAAAGGAAAAAATACAAGGAAAATGTATGAGGTGCCAAATTTAAACAGTGGTTAGAACATGTCCAGATGTATATTTCCTGAAAACTCCCTAGCAAAATTTGCTCCGGAACACCCTCAACCAAGGGCCCAAAGTTTTGTTTTACAAGGATTTTGTAAACACTCTGTATCTAAGGAACGGAATGTTCAATCAACCCCGTTTTTCGCATTTTAAACAGATAATTAAATTATCTACAACCTTTTTTATTATTATTTTAACCAAAAATAATTGTATACCTTTCAAAATGGTGGTCAAACTAAAAATTTTACTTTAAAAATGTAAAATTTTGAGTTCGACAGCCTTTTTGATAGGTATAAAGTTATTTATGACCAAGAATGTGTTATAATTGATTGTAGTACATTTAATTGTCTTTTAAAAAAAACAAAAATGGGGTAAATCGGACTTTTAGTTCACTAGATATAGTCATTTTACGAAAGCATTGCAATGTCTAAATACGTTACGGTAAATATGTTCATACATACTTGGATTCGAGTCTTGTGTTTGGCGATATGGTACACTGAAATTACTAATCTCATAAACTTCGGAAAGGTCTGAAAATGTTCTTCATAAAGTCTAGTATTAAGATTTATTTTAAATTAGTCCAATATTAGGTTTTGTTTGTATTTATTCTTCCAGTACGTAATAAAGGAATATGTTAAATGTATAAAGATACATAAAAATTACATTTTTACATTACAATAAAATTTTGAAGTTTAGGATAATGTATGAGGCATAAAATTATTAGAGCAATTAGAAATTAACGAGATGTATATTTCTTGAAAACTCCCAAAAAAAGGAGGGCCCGGAACACCCTCAACCAAGGGCCTAAAGTTTTGTTTAACAAGGATTTTGTAAACACACTATATCTAATGAACGGAATGTTCGATCTACCCCATCATTCGCATTTCAAACAGATAATAAAATTTTCTACAACCTTTTTTATTATTATTTTAACCAAAAATAATTGTAAACCTTTCAAAATGGCGGTCAAACTAAAAATTCTAATTTTAAAATGATTTTTTTTTAGTTAGGCAGCCATTTTGAATAACATAAAATCATTTTTGTTAAAACAGTCTTACTGTATATTATTGCACATTTAATTATCTATCCAAAACATGAAATATGGTGTTAATCTGATTTTCAGATCATTAGTTATAGTAATTTTACGAAACCATTATAATATCTTACATACTTGTGTTTGTGTCTTGTGTTTGACGACATGGTACACCGAAATTATTAACCTCATAAACTTCGAAAAAGTCTAAAAATGTTCTTCATAAGGTCTAGTATTAAGATTTATTTTAAATTAGCTCAATAATAGATTTTGTTCGTATTTATTCTTCCAGTACGTAATATAGGAAGATGTTAAATGTATAGGTACATAAATATTGCTATTTTACATTACAATAAAATTTTGAATTTTAGGATAATGTATGAGGTACTAAATTTAGCCAGTGGTTAAAACATACCAAGATGTGTATTTCCTGAAAACTCCCTTGCAAAGTTTACCCCGGAAGACCCTCAACGAAGAGCCTAAAGTTTTTTTTTTATAAGGATTTTGTAAACACACTATATCTAATGAACGGAATGTTCAATCTACCCCGTTTTTCGCATTTCAAACAGATAATAAAATTGTCTACAACTTATTTTATTATTATTTTAATCGAACATAATTGTATACCTTACAAAATAACGGTTAAACAAAAAAAATTACTTTAAAAATAATGTGTTTTTGAGTTCGAGAGCATTTTTGATAGGTAAACAGTTATTTATGAGCATAAATGTGTCATAATTGATTGTAGTGCATTAAATTGTCTCTCCGAAAAATTAAACATGGTGTTAAACGAACTCTTTGTTCACTAGATATATTCTGTCTACGAAACCATTATTTTATCTTATATACTTGTGTCTATGTCTCATATTTGACAACATGGTACACTGATATTATCAAACTCATAAACTTAGGAAATATCAGAAAATGTTCCTCATAGAGTCTAGTGTCACGATTTATTTTAAATTAGTTGAATAATATTAAATTTTTATGTACCTATAAATGTTGTATATTTATAATTTCCATTTGAAAGAATAAATGCAATCAAAACAATAAGATAAAATAATGGTTTCGTAGACAGAATATATCTAGTGAACAAAGAGTTCGTTTAACACCATGTTTAATTTTTCGGAGAGACAATTTAATGCACTACAATCAATTATGACACATTTATGCTCATAAATAACTGTTTACCTATCAAAAATGCTCTCGAACTCAAAAACACATTATTTTTAAAGTAATTTTTTTTGTTTAACCGTTATTTTGTAAGGTATACAATTATGTTCGATTAAAATAATAATAAAATAAGTTGTAGACAATTTTATTATCTGTTTGAAATGCGAAAAACGGGGTAGATTGAACATTCCGTTCATTAGATATAGTGTGTTTACAAAATCCTTATAAAAAAAAAACTTTAGGCTCTTCGTTGAGGGTCTTCCGGGGTAAACTTTGCAAGGGAGTTTTCAGGAAATACACATCTTGGTATGTTTTAACCACTGGCTAAATTTAGTACCTCATACATTATCCTAAAATTCAAAATTTTATTGTAATGTAAAATAGCAATATTTATGTACCTATACATTTAACATCTTCCTATATTACGTACTGGAAGAATAAATACGAACAAAATCTATTATTGAGCTAATTTAAAATAAATCTTAATACTAGACCTTATGAAGAACATTTTTAGACTTTTTCGAAGTTTATGAGGTTAATAATTTCGGTGTACCATGTCGTCAAACACAAGACACAAACACAAGTATGTAAGATATTATAATGGTTTCGTAAAATTACTATAACTAATGATCTGAAAATCAGATTAACACCATATTTCATGTTTTGGATAGATAATTAAATGTGCAATAATATACAGTAAGACTGTTTTAACAAAAATGATTTTATGTTATTCAAAATGGCTGCCTAACTAAAAAAAAATCATTTTAAAATTAGAATTTTTAGTTTGACCGCCATTTTGAAAGGTTTACAATTATTTTTGGTTAAAATAATAATAAAAAAGGTTGTAGAAAATTTTATTATCTGTTTGAAATGCGAATGATGGGGTAGATCGAACATTCCGTTCATTAGATATAGTGTGTTTACAAAATCCTTGTTAAACAAAACTTTAGGCCCTTGGTTGAGGGTGTTCCGGGCCCTCCTTTTTTTGGGAGTTTTCAAGAAATATACATCTCGTTAATTTCTAATTGCTCTAATAATTTTATGCCTCATACATTATCCTAAACTTCAAAATTT
The DNA here is from genome assembly GCA_961205875.1 of Sialis fuliginosa. Classification (NCBI taxonomy): domain Eukaryota; kingdom Metazoa; phylum Arthropoda; class Insecta; order Megaloptera; family Sialidae; genus Sialis; species Sialis fuliginosa. The sequence continues at coordinate 30,011,171 of OY540812.1, read as the reverse complement.
TATTGTAATGTAAAAATGTAATTTTTATGTATCTTTATACATTTAACATATTCCTTTATTACGTACTGGAAGAATAAATACAAACAAAACCTAATATTGGACTAATTTAAAATAAATCTTAATACTAGACTTTATGAAGAACATTTTCAGACCTTTCCGAAGTTTATGAGATTAGTAATTTCAGTGTACCATATCGCCAAACACAAGACTCGAATCCAAGTATGTATGAACATATTTACCGTAACGTATTTAGACATTGCAATGCTTTCGTAAAATGACTATATCTAGTGAACTAAAAGTCCGATTTACCCCATTTTTGTTTTTTTTAAAAGACAATTAAATGTACTACAATCAATTATAACACATTCTTGGTCATAAATAACTTTATACCTATCAAAAAGGCTGTCGAACTCAAAATTTTACATTTTTAAAGTAAAATTTTTAGTTTGACCACCATTTTGAAAGGTATACAATTATTTTTGGTTAAAATAATAATAAAAAAGGTTGTAGATAATTTAATTATCTGTTTAAAATGCGAAAAACGGGGTTGATTGAACATTCCGTTCCTTAGATACAGAGTGTTTACAAAATCCTTGTAAAACAAAACTTTGGGCCCTTGGTTGAGGGTGTTCCGGAGCAAATTTTGCTAGGGAGTTTTCAGGAAATATACATCTGGACATGTTCTAATCACTGTTTAAATTTGGCACCTCATACATTTTTCCTAATTTTACACCAGTAAAAAATTCTACGTTGCCTGGACTAATAATATACATTCGTAGATAATTAATTTGACAATTTGAATTTAGTAGCATTTGTTTCCAAGGCAACATGAATTAATGCCGTAATAATTAGTATTTAAAATTTAAATTTTGAGGGTGATTTCACCCCTTCAATAGCTTTTCAGGCACGTATGAAAAATAAATGTCTCTTAGGTTCAATTGTACTACAAATGTACCAAGTCTTATCAAAATTAGAAATAGAATACTTTCAACATTTACGTTTTAGACGATAATAGTGACAAAATTTCGAATATTTCATTTCCCCAAAAATTATTCAAATCGGTACATTTTTACAGTAGTTATCGTGAACGAAAGAAAATTCTATGTCCAGACACAAACACAGACACACGTATAGCCGCCATGCGGAAAACAACTTTTCTTTACGTTGTGAAGTTAGTACAATCAAAAAATTGTCATTATTATTGGACACCATTTTTCGACGGTATTACAATACTCCCATTTCCTTCGGAACATGGAAGTAAAAAATACTCATTTTCGTTAAAATGGAGAGTGAGCGCTTCACACTAATTTATTTCAAATATATTTGAAGCCGGTTAAGAATAAACCTTTAACATACCCCAAATAAAGGTCACCTTAATCAGTTTGAATAAGTTTCACTGCATCTATAATACACAATCAACATCATTTTAATTAGAACAAAACATCACACTTTTATTTAAACCAGATATCAGATTACCTATTGAATCCACAACAGTCAAAGTTTCACTTCAAACTCCACAGACAGAGAGAGAGAGAGAGAGAGACTTCTAATCAAACAAAGTTAATTAATTAAATACGATAGACAATTAATCATGAAACACTTCGCAGCGCCTCCGCCACAAGTAGGTACACTTGGTGGCGTAGGCGCTGGGCAGTGGCAATGTTTACAACAACGTCTTGTCAACAATCCGTCACACTCGATGGGTTGTACAGTGTGTACGTGTACAGTGTACGGTTACACGGGAGATGAAGAAGAATGTGGATACAGGGATGGACTCAAAATAAATTAGTTTAAAATTGTCTATACATGTTTTAAGTCGCTAATAATTATGTCTAAGATTTGGCCATATATCTTTCATATTATATATATTATATATCTTTCATATAATTATATAACATAGCGAATGGACCACGCATCTGACTCGAAAACAGAGTCGTGTCTAAAGAAAGAGATAGAAACAGGTTTGGAATATACTTGTTCTTTTTTTAAACAGGAGTGTAACTATTTCATTCTTGGTCCCGAACATTAAAAATATTCATAGATATATATAAAGAGGTTAAAAAACAAAAAATAATTAACGTTATAAAAAAATTTTATTAAAAAAAAAACAATTATTGATTTCTAAATAATATAAGTTTCGAATTTTTTGACCCAATTTTAATATCTTGTTCTTCCTTTTTCGTAGCTTCGTAATGTAACCTGATATCAAAAAAAATATTACAAATTTTGTTAAGTAAATCTTGTTTGTAAGTGCAATCTACCTCATCATTTTGTAGCAAAGCAACCACATGGGAATTGATTTAAAAATATTTTTTATTAATATATATTTAATATTTTTGGTAGCAAAAATGTTATTTTCCCGGAATATCCATTCATAATTTTGCAAATTTCTATCAGATCAATTGATGTTTTTTTTTTAATTTCCTCGGTAAAATATGAACCATTATAGTAGTACTTATTGCACAAAAATCACAAGATAGATATACAAAAATATATCGGACAGAAATATTACCCTGAACTATAGTGAGCTACCAATCAGATTCTTAGAAAAAGAGATAGATATATTACAAACTACACTGTATCTCTCTCTCACTTTTTGAACAAATGTTACACCATTGTGTTAATACAGAATGCACTGTACATTCTCTATGTCTATGGACTACTGACATTTCTGAATCATAACCTATAGACACTTAACTGTAAAACAGTTTAATTTTTATTAATTGGCCAATGGGTGTCAAAATGCTCATATCTGGCCAAACAAATGATAAATTTGTAGATGATGAAAAATTTAACAAATGATGTAATGTAAAGTTTGCATAGACATGAAGTAAATCTATTTACACACTCAAATTTAACTCATGTTGCTATAAATGTAAAAAATTATTTTATCAATTCGTGATCATCATAGATGTCTATCTGGGTAATTATTAGGGGTATCCATAAGTTATCAATTAGGAAAACTTGCTTCAAACTAATTCAGAATGTTAACTTGTACAGACGTGTTTTTTTTTGCTATCCTGCTTGACTTTTTATTCATAACAAAAACAAAAGTTTTTATTATACCAGTGCAAAATGGTGGACAATCAACCAACAGAAGAACATTTAAGTCATTGCATGCTGTTTCATTTTCGATCTAATTTTAATGCAACGGTTGCAACAACAAAAAAATATGATGTGTATGGGGACGTACTGAAAGTCAATAAGTACCGGCGTTGGTTTAGAAAATTTTTTAATGGTGATTTTAATTTATCCGATAGTGATCAATAGAATTTAATAATGACGTTTTGAAATCACTGGTCGAAATGGATTCCAATTCAGGAAATAGCAAGCACTCTTCAGGCTGTTTGGTTAACAGTGCAAAGACACCTTCATAAAATCGGGAAGGTTTACAGACAGGGTATATAGGTCCCACATCAGTTGTCGGAAATGAATAAGAAAAAATGGCAGGAAGATTAACTCAACAATAAATAAGGCAGCTGGACTGGGAAGTTTAACCACATCCGCCATATTCTCCTGACATAGCGCTATCCGACTTTCATTTATTCCGATCCATGAAACATTCTCTAAGGAATACAATTTTTAGAAATATCGATGGTGCGAGCTCACCTAGAATCATATTTTACATCAAAGCCAAATGAATTTTATGAACAGGGAATTAAAACTCCTAGATAACAACGGAGGTTACATAATCGACTAAAAGTATAATTAAACATAAAATAAATTCGTTTCTTTGGTTGCCACTTAAATAATTGATTAGTTATGGGTACCCCTAATATTATATTATCATATCATCTGTTTATGTATATTGATTCAAATTTTACGATTCTTTATTTTATAACTTTTGTGTCGTAGTACTTATCATTTTGTAATCATTAGCAAGTCCCCATCACTGGGTACCTATAACTGATTTTATTTTGTCCATTACTGGAAGAAAAACATAAATAAAACAAAAGGCTATAATTTAAAAAAAATATCTGCCTTGGGAACCACGGGACTTTCTTATACCTAACCTAACCTAACCTAACAGTGAATTGTATACGTGATTCTTTGTTTATTAAAACATTTCTAACAAACTAACAAGAAAGAACAAAATGAATAATTTTATATTTATATAACAAGTGATTTTTTTTTAACGTGAAAACGGATGTTTACTCTTGTAAATTTTTGGATTTTTGAATTATTTTTGAAATAAGAAAAAAATGTTTTAGATAAAAAATGTCGAGTATGTTGTTATCTATAATTTATTCCCCATAAATTTTTTTCCAACATTTATGATTTAGCCAGAAAGAATTTTTTAATGTAATTATTTAGATTCACCTACACAGTTCACTCTCAGTATTACGTATAAGAAAGTCCCGTGTTACCTACGGCAAATACACACACTGTTCAATCTCTGTAATACGTATAAGAAAGTCCCATGACACTCATGGCAGATATTTCTCCTCTGTTATGAACCATTTGAATTATAATAAATTTTTTTTTCTTCAAAAATTCGTTTTTACGAAAAAATGAATAGAACATAAATTATAGATATAGATATTACCTACATTTTTTAACTTGACCATTTTTCTTTATTTCGCACTGTTTCAGAGTAATTTGAAAAATTAAAAAATCGACGTAGGTAAACATCCGTATCCGGTTGAAAGATCGTTTTCAAAAATAGGACGTTTTCTTCCCAGCCAAAAATTAATCTTAAATATAAAATATCATCCTTCTACGATTTGTCGTATTTGAGTTACAGCGCTTACAGACAGACAGACAGACGGACACACAGACATCATGGCGAAAATAATAAATAGAATGGATTCAGGGAAGGTCAAAATAGATAATTCCGTCAAAATCCGGAGTTCGAAAAAAATCGGCTTCACTATACTTACTTACACTAATGTATATTTCATATATGTACATGGTATAAGAAAGTAAAAAACAAGCTATATTTGCGGACTTTAGTAATTAAATTGATTTAATAAAATGTACTTGTTTTTTTAGGAATTTGTGTTCATGAGAATTACAGAAAAGAAGCTCATCAGTCCCAAAAAACAGTATATTGTGATCTTAAAGTGTCCAAGACTGGTTGCAGTACCTTAGTTTAGTAAATAATATATGGATTAATTTGTTCAGACTTTGTTATTTATGTTATGTCATAACAATAAGAGCAAACACACCGAAGCCTACAACAAATACTGAATATTAACATGCAAAAAGTACACACAACTTAAAGTACTGTTTGCGTTGGTTAGGTGGCAGCACTGTGTGGTTCCCGCAGGACCAGGATATTCCCGCTGTGTGTACTTCAACCCGGCCGACCCTTGTGATTATCTTTAATGTGAACATCTGGAGCGTATTATTTTTGTTGGTAGCAAAAGGTTTCCATATTGTCAAGAGTTATTTAGACTGAAAATTCTATAAAGTAGTAAGAATGTTTGACATTTTGATGTCCCGGTCTTATAAAGAAATCGCTCATGATTAAAATCAAATAATAAAATACTGGCTATTACCCGCGACTTCGTTCGCATGGATTTAGGTTAGATAGAAGCTGACAGAAAAAGAGAAAATGCCTTTTATTTCACACTACAAATAACTTTACAAAGAAATATCCAACGTATAAGTCCAATCATACAGTATCTGATTTGATGCCAGCTTTGAAGGTCTCTTGCTCCAGTGTGCGTCGTTTCGATAATGTTTTCGAGATGCGAGAAATCCTTATAAGTACTGTGTTTGTACAAGTGTACTAATAATTTACACTAAACGTTAACTCATAACAATACGAAAGTGCACAAAACAAATAATAGCATTTACCAGGGACGTATTTATAATTTGAATGCCAAAAACTTAATATAAACGAAAGTTTAGCAATGAGTGATTTTAGAATAAATTATTTAAAAATAGAATTATAAGAAATTGGATATTTCACGTGATTATTTTGCCGAGAGCAAATTTTTCTGTGTATTGTAGTATAAACCAGGCTATGGAGGCTAAAACAGGTTAGTTTTAGGTACAGTTTTGCCACTCACAGGATTTGTTACAAATGTGGTTAACAATAATACCCTAAGTTTGCTCCGATTTTGGTTGTCCGCGTCATGAATAAACCATGGTTCAGTTATAAAATTCTTCAGATTTTCTGATTTTTGTTGAATACCGGTCTACATAAGTATTATACAAAAAAAAGTTCCAAATAAAAAGTATTCGCTATGAAATTCCCTACAACCTCCATTTAAAAAACATTTTTATGTATATTAAAACATAAACAAACAAATAAAAAAGTTGAGCGATATTTATAATCTTGCATGCAGATTTTTCATTTGATATTTTATGAACGAAAAGTCGAATCGAGATTTAAGAATACGCTATTTCCGTTGCGTTCGAAATTTTAGGGAACAACTTAGTTACTTACTAGTAAGTCAAACGAAAAAAAAGTCGAGCGAACTCGAGAATACAGGCCCAGTAGGGGAGAACAGGTAGGCTTCGTACACAGGGAGCATTCGTACAGTGGAGATATCTACGCTATTCAATACATTGACGTGTTCGCGTTTGTGTGTGTGTGACTCCCACTCATACACACCGGGTACCTGCAAGTTGGGGCGACAATACGGTCGCCGGCTTCGATGGAGCAATTCGATAAGTGTTTTTGCTCTGCGTAAGTATTTTTTGTTTTCATCTTTGAACACGCTTGGCTGGTATAAGTAATGCTCGAATTATAAAAGTGATTTATTATAGTTTATGCCTTAAAATCTAGGTTTAATATTTAAATAGTCATTTTACCCTAACTATAACGATAATTTTTATTCCAAATTCATTTGTTGATTTCTCAGGTTGGGGTACCTTCGTGCAGTTATGAGTGGGGTAGATTCGTACTGTACGAATCCTCCTCTACTAGATAATAGGTACCAGTACTTATTGTACTTATACCTATAGGCAATTCTATTCACATTTCACGATAAACACAACTCGATTTTATGTTTTAAGTGACTGCAAAAAGATTGTTCAGCAACAACCAAAGATGAAGCGACCGTTTACATATCAGATGTGGTATGTATGTATATTGCCGTCACCAAAATCTGCTTTGACAGCAAGAATAGACCACATATATAGCTTTAAAAAAGACCTATCTATGTATAATGATGGATGGTTCAATCTTTTTTTTTGATAAGTTTAAGACCTGTTAATCTTATGATATTATTGATTTATTAGTTCCTTTGTTAATGAAAAAAATAAATAAAAGTGTTATGTTACATAAATATTTTTAGGACTTAGTAGTTATAAGTATTAAACTACTTAAGTACTTAAAACAATATTTTTTCATTATTACTACATTAATACTTTAATAGTTTAATACTTTAAACGCAAGAATTGTTAGTTATTACTACACGAAGGCTGATTCTATTCATTAGTTCCTTTATTTGAAAAAGTAAAAAATATTAACTGTGTTATATATTTATGTTTAAGCAATTATAAGTACTTTAAATACAATAATTGTTAGTTTACTACATGAAGGCTGATTCAGTGTTAACTTTGATCTTGATAAATGACTTTAATACATTGAATAAATGGCATTTTCTTTGACTGTACGGAGGTTCCCCACTATGTACGAATGTGCCCCATGCACGGGGTGCTTTCGTACGTTTTTCATTTTTTAGGAAAATTGCCGTAGCTTCTCCATGCTGCTTTATATGAAAACTACACTTCACAGTATTAAAGCCAGATATATGGGTAATATAGCGGTATTAAAATAATTTTGTAATAGCTCATAGTTTTTTTTTATAAGGCTCAAAGTAAAAAGTGTACGAATCCTACCTGCTCTCCCCTACCTACTTACATTTATCTAACTCGTACGTGCAGAGTTATCATAAAAATTTTAAACGAATAATAAACAGACTTGCGTGATTTTATTGTACCAAAATATTTTTTTATACGCCGCCCTCCGGCCGCCCCGGGCGATCGCTCCATACGCCCTTAGGTAAATACGTCACTGGCATTTACAACAAATAACAATTAGCGGGTTTACTACGAGATTCTGAGCGTATTCAGTTGTCTCGAGTATCAATAATATGCGGGTTTAATAATCGGTTGTGATCCGGTGAGTTGTATGAATACTCCAGGCGGTTACGTTTATATCGCGTACAAACAATAGCAGTTCAATAATAAATAGCGCGGAGTAACAATAGATATTATCCGGCGAGGGGTGTCTTGCTACTAGAGATCAGTTCGGGCCGGGCCAGCCCGATCCGATCCAAATTTATCCCGGTCCGAATTTCGGATCGGATCGGACCGGGCTTAATTTTTGTTTATAATGTTCGGATCGGACCTTAATATAAACCAGACCGGGTCGGATTGGACCTTAATATAAATCGTATAAATCGGACCGGGCCGAAAAAAAAAGTTTCGGACCGGATCGGGCTACTTTTTTAAGGTCCGATCTGATATCTAGTCGCTACCATCGCGATACGTATTTAATGTAGATATGATTTGCCCTTTACAGCATCCAATTTGGTCGTATAGTTTAGAAAATATCTTGAAATATACATACGGGAACATATTATTCGCGCGATGGCGACCGGTGGAAGGAGGGGGCGTGCCAAGTAGACGCAGGGCAGAGGGAATGATAACAGCCGGTATTCTTTTGATTGTCAATTGTTATTTTGTTTTCAATAATTAACTTTTAAAAAACAAGACAAAAATTAGTTTTACTTTTTGTTCTGATTCGTTTTTGTTAGGTATAGGTAATTTAAGTGTTGTTTGGTTTTTATTACAATAATAACTAATCGTGTTTGTACTTAATTCAACTTTTTTTTAAATCCTAAACAATAATTCCGTAGTCCACGCGAGCAAAACCGCGCGGGTCCAGCTAGTTTATTAATAAAATAAAGCCTATTTACATTCTTTTTTTGGTTATTTAAAGATTCCATAGCCTCTTTATAACATGTGCTACAGGCCCCGCGCTGACTGTATCCGGCACTTAATCCGACACACGGCCGACCGTATACGGCAGTCAGCCGTGTGTCGTGTGAACACTCTCATATTATTATGAAATGTATCGCCACTGCTTGGCGCACGGAAAAAACCGTTCCGGGGAAAAAACGTTACGGCACCCTGTGAACGGACTCTTATCCATCCATTTACGCGGTCAATGAAGAGATATCGAAGAAACTCGCATTATTAACTCATCCTGTATATAAAATCACATAGAACAAATAAGATTGCAGCAAACTCTGGTAATAATCTGACAAGGAATTATTGTAGACAGAATTTTTTCATAATGTTATTATGTATGGCTTTAGAATCAATTTTTCTTAATTTTTACTTACCCTGCAGAAAATTTTAATCAGACAAAAAAATCTTATCCCAATTTTCTTAAAGAACTACATAATTTAATTATAAAACTATATAATTTACTTTCCTTATCCTTATAACTTTGTCTAATTCTCAAGAAAAAATACATTAAAATGTTAACTTGATTTTAATGGGTTTAAATAATTAGATATGTATCAAAAATAATTACGTTACAATATGAATTACAATACAACTGAAAGCGAAATTATGTATTCTTCGATTTTTGTACAAAAGGTCAAAGGTCGAGAATGTATATCCATGAAGAATGAATATAAGTAATTAAACAAAAAACTGAGTTAGGTTATAAAAGCTATTTCGAGTTTGTAGTGTACGGGATGTATATTTTCTCAAATTAAAATATAATGTATGTATTATGTATAATGTATAGTATACCTACCTACGAAGTTTTTGTGATATATTTATGTCATATGAAATTATAATGAAACAATTTTTTTTCGAAAAGCTTAATTGAGATTATAATAATATGTTAAAGTAGATACTATTTTCATACATGACAAGGATAAATAATGTTAATAATAATAATGATTTTTATTCATAAATGAAGACCTTCTACACCGAATAAAATAAAATCCAGCTAGGGATCCATAGAACATTTAATGCCCTAAATAATTGTTTTTGTCCCACCGTGATTACTTTTAAATTGGTCAAGTTACAGGTAAATATATAAAGCACAATTTAAATTATAATTATCACAATTGTATTCAAAAACAGTGTAAATTAAGAGTTTTTGTTTTGAAAATTTGTCTTGTAATTGAAAAAAAAAATTCAATTACTCAAATAGAAAATAATTGGAGAAAAATATTTTCCATTACTTAAGTAGTGGATAATTGAGCATACAATATTACCAAATACTGAAATAAACGGGAATTGAAGATACAATATCTTGAATAATGGATAATTGAGATGACATATATTGTCAATTAATCCAATAATGGATAATGAAAATAAATTAGTTTATATCAAATGACTTACAGGTTACATAATTGTTACTTACCTGTGATTTTTGTTACATCACAGGTACGTAACTACTACATACCAAGTGAATACTTTTACATAACTATTACGTACCAGTGGTGTAAAAAAAATCACAAGTAAGTAGCAGTTATGTAACCTGTAACTCACTTGTGAGTCACTATTTCACGGTTTTTTACGTAACATTGTTACATAATAATATTACGGAACATTGTTACATAATAATATTACGTAACATTGTTACATAATAATTTTACGTAACATTGTTACATAATAATATTACGTAACATTTGTGATATAACAGTTATGTAACAGCGTTACGTAATATTGACGTCACAGTTTTATTAAAATGTAAAAATGACAAACTGTTATATCACAAATGTTACGTAACATTTGTGATATAACAGTTATGTAACAACGTTATGTAATATTGACGTTACAGTGTCATTAAAATGTAAAAATGACAAACTGTTATTTTTATTTCACAAATGTTACGTAATAATGTGATGTGAAATGGTGACTAACATGTGACATACAAGCTACATATCTGTTACTTACCTGTGATTTTTGTTACATAACTATTACGTGCCCGTGGTGTAAAAAAATCACAGATAAGTAGCATTTATGTAACCTGTAACTGACTTGTGAGTTACTATTTCACACTTTTTTACGTAACATTGTTACATAATAATGGTACGTAACATTTGTGATATTACAGTTATGTAACAACGTTACATGTAATTTTTGTTACATTACAGGTACATAACAGTTATGTAACAGTGTTCACTTGGAAATACGTTTGCATTGTAAAAATTAAACTGTAATTTATAAATACTTATGATGTGCACTGTATACATAAACACTTGTAACAATAAAAGTACAAAAGAAACGATTTTATTAATGTAAGTAATAAAACAATAAAAATAAAAACTATAATAAATTTGGTACAGCATTAAAAGGGAATAAAGCGACTATAACGGAAAATTTATTGTAAAATTATGTGACGTTTATCCTCACAAATATTAAAACAGATGTTAATAAAAGTATACAACAGTTCAGAGACTTGGTCATGTGGCGGGCTTCCCCTCACCCCCTCACAAACGACTAACGAATATATTTACAGAAGGAATTAAATTTTATTTCCTGCACAATCCCGCGTAGAATTTATTTTAAATTAACATTCATTCTACGATGCCCTTGTTTCGTAATAAAGTTTAGAAAAATAAACGATCTCTTGACAATTTTAACGAAATGTGTATGTACATTAATTTCTACAGGTTATTAGACGTGCTATTATTAAATGTCAGGCGCGTAGTTTTTTCGTTTATTTATCGTTTGCTCTAAATTTTTTATGAAGAATCTATTTTGTTATAATATCTAAATGTGTTCTTATCTATGGATACAGATGTGTTGAACAGTTGCTTTATAATCGAAAAGTCATGTTACTAAAATATTTTTTTTAATAATTTAGAATTTTTAATATTTATGATAAAAGTGATATACAACTTTAAATAACGAAAGCTAGGCAATCATTATTTGATTTTATGATTGTAATAAATATTTTTGTAAAAATTCTTTTTTTGGTCATTTCTATTACGATTTTTTTACAATTTTTTGTCAATATCTATGGATAGCTAAATTAGTAACATTAGGTATTAAAACAAAACAGATTTTCCGATAAAATAAATTTGAGCGCTAAAACGATAACTAACACTTTTTTCTTTATTTCATTTTCAGTCACCATCTGAATATTTCTCAAATTGAGTATTTAAGAAAAATCATTTTTCAATAAAAGTTCTTAGGGGTTGAAGGATAAACAAAATGCCGTTGTTAGTTTTTGGTTTGGTGAACGTTTTTAAGGTCAATAATTTGTTTTAAATGAAAACTTATATTTTTTATTACAGATCTTATTTTATGGGTAAAAACAAGCAATTTTTGTCTTAACAAAGTTTTTTATGATTTAATTTTTCAAAAACATTTAACAAAATAATTAGAAATTTTGGATTTCCAGGAATTTTTTTACTCGGAAACAATCATCTTTACAGAATAATTGCAAAAAAATTATTTTGATCTAATGAAACTAGGATAATTATTTATACTATATTTTGATTACTATTTTTTTAAAATAGCAACAGCAAAAGTTAAAAACAAAATTCTGTTTTTTTTTTAAATTTTATCAGATTTTAATTTAAAAAATTGTGTTCCATTACCCCCCCCCCCCCCCCCCCCCCAAATCAAATAAAGTTAACCTGAAGTATAATTACCGACGACACAATTACCCAAAACTAATTAACTCGATTTCGCCCCAATAGATTGCCCTAACCAAGGACAGTTAACTTGTATTTTATTAGAACATCAACTCTGTACGATTTATAAAATATTATATAAATACATGATATTGCTCATTTAGTACAAATATCACCAATCTAAAACTCATTTAGCCATTTTAAGGAGCAATTTTTGTTTCTATGTGTCATTTTATTTCTTTAATGAACAAAAAGTATTTTCTTAACGCTAGTTTATATTAACAATTGCTAAAACACAAAAAATACTGTTCAATATTGTTTACAAATGCTATAATAGTTTATTAAGTGTTAGAAAAGTTTATTTATTGCTCTTCCCTATTTCTCATTTCATTTAATATACTACGCGTTTAATTAGTTCCCATGAATATTTAGGTAGAGAAAACATACATAAGTTAATATGTTCTAATAAATAATATAATTTAAAATATACGTGGATGAGTACGCGGGTAATTTTAAAAACATAATAAATGGTTAATACAGATGAAAACAAAAACTAAGTTTTCCATTCTTTACTTTAGGAAAATGTTCAATGTTCACATCTAGCATGTACCTACTTTAATAATTTAAATTTACAGGAGGAAAAATGTTAATAATTTTACTTATGTATGACGATATAATTCATTGAATTATAGAAGCCTGCCTGATATTATAATATGTAAATTACAAACACCCCTTTGATAGTAATACTTTCAGTACCTACAACAATTATATTACAAAACACGTATCTACTTGAGTTCAGAGATATCGTATCTCCGAAACGTTTGATGTTATAATTTATATACACAACATCAATTTAGTGAGTCAGTTATTATTATTCTCTTTTGATCTATAAATTAGAGCTAATTTTACATGTCGTACAAAAGGATATAAGGACGTTTAAAATTAATTTTATATATTCATAAAAACGGTTAGTTTTAAATTTCAATATTTCGAAAATGTAATCCTTAATATATGTATATTATACACTGTATTCCAAGTTAATTAAGACATAGGAAATTTAACATGGGGGCAATTAGAAATGTAGTAGTAGCCTTTGGTCAAAAACGATGTGTCATTGGTGCATTTTGAAATGTCGCCACAAAATTTAATAAAATAGTAATTAGTATTTTGTTTTCAAATTTATATTTGCCAAAAAATATTAATATAATTTTATCTAGGATGCTTATTTTAATTTCATTAATGTATTTTATTCTTTATTAAAGTTGAAAACAAAATACTGTTGATTAATTTAAAATTTATCAGTTACTTTCGCGGCGGCATTTCAAAATGCACCAATCACACATCGTTAAATTTGACCAAAGGTTACTACAACATTTCTAACTGTCCTCATGTTGAATTTCCTATGTCTTAATCAACTTGAAATACACTGTATAAGCTCAACGTGTCTCTGTCTGTCTGTCCGTTAGTGCGCTTATCACTTATCCGATTTACGTGGTTTCTTTTTTAATTCATAGGTACATTCTCTGGCCAGGTTATAGGCTATATTTTGTTACGTTAAGCAGTGACGATGTGTCGGCGCGCTATTTTGCAATACGCTGCATAAACCGTTCAATATTGAACAAAATAATGTATTAAAGAAATGTGTTGAATCAAAAGATCTACAATAAAGTTAGCGACACGATATGTCTAACTTTTATATTTAAGCCACAATGACAGCTTTTATGTTACAAAGAAAATTAAAAATATTTGGGTTTTGTTTACGTGGACTTATGACCTGCAAAACATTAAATTCTTATCGAGATAAATGATTTCATCGTCATAAGTACTTAATGTAGATATAATTTGCCCTTTACAGAATACAATTTGGTCTTTTGGTTTAGGAAATAACGTGAAATATGTATACACACAATAACATATTATTAACAGCAATTCGCGCTTAACGTAACAAAATATAGCCTATAACCTGGCCAGAGAATGTACCTATGAATTAAAGTGGTTCTCGAGTGATAAGCGCACTTTTTTTTTATTAAACACCTATAATATTATTTTAAGCCGACAAATCAAATAGGAATATTTTCTGTGAAAGGTTGTCGACACATTTCTAAAAAAAACAACCTTTAATTGTCCATGACTCGAAAGCAAAAAGAGATTATACTACTAGAGTGTTTTCTTCTAAGAACTTCTTACAGATACTTCTTTATTTCTTGTACGTTATTTAATTCTCGCTTGAAGCATTGTTTTTTTTATTTTCTAGATAATCGTTTAAGGACTTATGTAGTACAATGTTTATTTTTGTAGCTTTTACAGTAGTACATAAGTGGTGTAAGTATCTATAAAACTAGATTGACAATCATAAAATTGAATTATAATAACTCTTTGGTTTCGGTAACAGGAACATACATTTAAAGTTATGTATGTTAGATTAGGAATGTACATATATGGACATACAAATTAACAAAAAAATCTAACAACCAAATAAATTTATTTATTTATTGGGTCGTATCGTTAGATTTTTTAAAATGATTTATATGTTTCAATCATTTTTAATTATTTGATTAAGTTAGGTTAATTTGGTCGTTCCGTTTCACGTCAAGACAAACACTTTTTGTTCCGTGTCTATCTGTCTGTCCGTCCGTCTGTCCTTTGAATCCTTGTCACACGAATAACTCATAAACCACTGAACCGATATTGTTGAAACTTGGTCGGATGGTTGGATCTGGCTTGAGGACGGTTCCATTTCAAAATCATTAAAATCGTGTGTCTCCCCCTTACACCCCAAAATATTAATTTTTTCAAGATATCTCAAGAACGACACATGTAACGTGAAAATTTTATAGAATATTTTTTGTAGAGCATTAAATTTCCTATAATATGGTTTTACAACGCTTGTTGTAAAATATTCCCTTAAAGATTTATCTCAATTTATTTTAAAAATTTGTGTTTTGTTTTTCTAAATTGATATTTGCTTGGATATTTAAATGTCATTTTGGCGTTTTAAATATCATTTTGACGTTTTAAATGTCATTTTGAAAAAATGTCAAATTTAGATTTAGAATGAAATTGTCAAAAAATTCAAAATATACAAAAAAATAATCAATAATCAAATTTCGAACTAATATTTTTTAATAAAAATTAAATGGTTAACCAATTCCAGGCAATTTATCTAATCACTATCGGTTTTTATTTAAATTGTTCAATAATTAACTACCTTTGGTGAATTTAGCACGAGGAAGCACTGTGCATTTACTTGGCAGATGTTTTTTCGTTTGCAATGCCATTAAAATTGTACAGGGTTATATACAAAAAATTAAAATCTATTCATAAATCAATAAAAAATATATGCTGTCATTCTTAAAAAAAACCCCGGCACTAAGAGGGCTCGGTGCGGCGAGTCAGCAAGTTTTTTTTAACTGAGAGTAAAAAAAAGGTCATTTGAAAATAATTGGTAAACATTTTTATACTTAACCCCCTCCCCCCTCCCCCAAAATAATCCTGGTACAAGAGAGCCCAACGAAAATCCTGACACGGGGAACGGCGATAAGATGTGAGGACCATGCTCAAAATTACAGTAAAATTTGGTTTATAATAGACTTAATAACTGCTATACGTTTCTTTAAAATACTTTTAAAGGCATTATAATAATTTATGTCTTATTAATTAATTTTATAATTGAAAAAAAATGAACAAAAAACTTTGAATAACCCGTTTTCTCTCCATTTCTTCAACTATTATATGCGCCTCTGGTTAATAGTACTTAATCTAAAATCTAGAGCATATTTTAAAGTGGAAATATGACATTCGTGACCTATTAAATATAATTAATATTCATTGTTGCAAATTCAGATTCAAATAGAGATTTTTTCATTTATTTATTTTTCTGTAATAACTCAAGTTTTACTATTTTTCATTAAACAGAGAATAATTATTTAAATAACTTGACATTCATATACATACATTAAAGCTGAATTAGACGCGGGTTACACCTAACCTAATCCATACATACCCTGGCTAAATTATTGATTGATACTGAAAATCGATAACACCAATGGAGAAAAAATATAATTGGATGCACAAATTAGCAACAAATTATGACACTTGTTTGAATTCGATAGCTTCATTTTTCCCTGAAATGTCGCGAAACAGCAGTTTTGAAGTTTTCCATATGATTGGTGGCACAAATTAACAACAAATTATGATACCTGTTTGAATTCGATAGCTTCATTTTCTCTGAAATATCGCAGAACAGCTGTTTTGAAGCTATTAAGTTAGCTAATCCGTATTTGTTCGGAAACGAATGGAGGAAAAAAATATGATTGGCGGCACAAATTAGCAACAAATTATGATACCTGTTTGAATTCGATAGCTTCATTTTCCCTGAAATATCGCAGAACAGCTGTTTTGAAGCTATTAAGTTAGCTAATCCGTATTTGTTCGGAAACGAATGGAGGAAAAAAATATGATTGGCGGCACAAATTAGCAACAAATTATGACACTTGTTTGAATTCGAAAGCTTCATTTTTCCCTGAAATGTCGCGAAACAGCAGTTTTGAAGTTTTCCATATGATTGGTGGCACAAATTAACAACAAATTATGATACCTGTTTGAATTCAATAGCTTCATTTTCCCTGAAATATCGCAGAACAGCTGTTTTGAAGCTATTAAGTTAGCTAATCCGTATTTGTACGGAAACAAATGGAGGAAAAAAATATGATTGGCGGCACAAATTAGCAACAAATTATGATACTTGTTTGAATTCGTTAGCTTCATTTTTCCTTGAAATATCGTGGAACAGTTGTTTGAAGCTATTAAATTAACTAATCCGGATTTTCTCTGAAACGAATAGAGCAACAAAATCAGGATTGGCGGCACAAATTAGCAACAAAATCTCCACATATTTTTTTTTTAACCGCTATAGGGTCCCCGCTAACTTTATATACGTTACAAAGTGCGTACTAACAAATTTTTAGTGCAAAATATTAAAATTTATGTTTGAGTATACAATCAAATTTTTAGTATAGGTATTTCATATATTATACATATAGAAAGTAAAAAGTGCATTTGAATACAAGACTTAAATAAAAACCAATCATTTTTGAGTGGTTGTAGCTCTGTCAAGAAGAATTTCCAAACACATGTCCATATGAAGTTTTTTGCTTAAAATAATAAAATAACATCCTTAATCCACTGTCAAAGATTTTTACATTCGCTGTAAATCACCTGTATACATTTAATCCAACCCTTCGTCAAAATATGATCTAAATACTCTTTATTTATTTATTTGCATTATTTTTCAGTCAGATTTAATTTTAGTGCTGAAATTATGTTTATAAAATTCATAAAATATATTTTTCTTCTCCAAATTGAACTGAAAGTGATATTTCAGGGGCTTCGATGAAAATAAATTTTAACTGATTAATTATATTGTTTATTTCAAAAATATTTCTAAAATCCCAATTCATATATATGTACATAATTCAATGAATAAATATTTATTTTGTAAATATTCATTATCAAACATATTATATGTGTGTACATTACCCCAATTTTGTTTAAATTAAACTCATATTCAAATATAATTAATTATAAATTTTAATCAAAGTATTTATGTACATATTTAATGGTAAATTTTTAATTAATTTTTTGAATTTATTCGTCATTTTACAGGTAATAAATCTATTCTGACAGACCTTTATAGAATCACTTTGTTGTCTGTCTGTTTGTCCATCAAGACTCTTTTTCTCAGGAACGGCTAGAGATATCAAATTGAAATTAATATCAAATACTAAGGTCTTATAAAAAAATTCAATTTTCTAATTCAATGCAATAAAAAGATACGGCCTGTCAGTATCAAAGCGTATTTTGATACTGACAGACTAATTATCAAAACGTATAAGGTACTTTCTATTGACCTAGAATTTTGAAATTTGGCACGAAGGAAGGTCTCGTAGCAGAAGTAAATTATGGAAAAAAAAAAAAAAACTAATTCTATGTAGAATTATTACGTGAAAAACTTAATTTTACAGTTTCTTATACAGCGTCTACGTAAAGACGTCTACACACAAAGACGCCTTGGAAATCGGGTATATTGTCCACTTAACTAACTATTGTCTTACAACGCATATTATGTACATTTTTCATTGAGAGCCTAAATATTGATTTAAATCAAATTTAGGTTAAAAGAGCATTAGCGCGGAACTTTAAAAAAAAAAAAAAACTATTGTCAATAATTAAGTTTTAATAACGGTACGAAACACTCAGGATCCTACTAGCACTTGTCCGTCTTTTTTTAATTCTGTATTTTCTGCCTGTTTGTATCGAGTTAACTCAAAAACAACTGAAATGACTTCAATGGGATTTTTACTGTTAGAAAACATAAAACCCTAGTTTTAACTAGATATCATCACGATATTCCATCAATAGGCTGAGCAGTGCTTACAGAAAAATTCACTAATCCCGCTAAAGAAATTTCACATCAAAAAACATTCACAAATAAAAAAATTAAAAAAACATCTACCAAGTAAATACACAGTGCTTCCTCGTGCCAAATTCACTAAAGGTAGTTAATTATAATTAACTACCTTAATTACTGAACAATTTAAATAAAAACCGATAAAGTGTTCAGATAAATTGCTTGGCATTGGTTAACCATTTAATTTTTTTTAATTTTTTGACAATTGCAATCTAAATCTAAATTTATAACGTCAAAATGACATTTAAAACGTCAAAATATGCCATCTAATATGTCAAAGTAAATTTCAATTAAAAAAAATGACGATTTTTTAAAGGAAATTGAGATAAATCTTTGTAAGGGAATATTTTACAACAAACGCATTTTATTATATTATAAATTAGAAATTGAATGCTGTACAAAAAATATTCTATTAAATTTTTACGTAACATGTGTCGTTCTTGAGATTTCTTTAAAAAATAAATATTTTGGGAGGTCACCTCTCCCCCTTACACACGATTTTGATGATTTTTAAATGGGATCGTGCTCAAGCCAGACCCAACCATCCAATCAAGTTTAATTAATATCCGTTCAGTGGGTCGCGAATTATGCGAGTGACAAGGATTCAGGGGACAGACACACACAGATATACAGAGACAGACAAGGAACGGAAAGTGTTTGTCTTGACCTGAAACGGAAATATCAATTTAAAATTTTGAAATCGCAGAATAATTTTTTTGTCTCATTTTAAAACGAACACAAAGCTTTTCGTATCTTCGATATTGCGAAGAAGCAATATAATGTAATTGTCCCCTATCATCTGACATAATTGAACAATTTTTGTATGAAAAGATTTTATATGTAAACAGCTTAATTTTTGAAATAAAAATTCGTAACGTTTTATTTTGAGCATATGTAAATATGAATCTAAGATTAAAAAAAAAAACTAAAAAAAAACAACGTTCCACAATTTTTCTTCGATTTTGTTGTTTTTTAATAACACTCAAATGTTTTTTTTTTATTGCAGAGATTAGAATGGCCGGTGGCGAGGCCAGTAGAGAGCGAAGAGTTGCTGAAAGTAGAACTCGTATCTCTAGGGAGGTTTCAACAGATCCTGCCGTCCTCCGCAGGCCGGGTCATCGGCTCTTACATCCTAGTGCTGCAGAGCTTGGTCAGAGAGTCCCCCAGACTTCACGTCGCGGACACTCTGCTCGATAACAACAACAAACCGCTTCCGGTAAGCTGACATTAACTAATTTAATTATATCTTTTTAAGGTCGTTTAGAAATTTGTGGATTTTTTTAAACGTATTTTTTTAATATTTAAAGCCCGGTTTTTATACATAAATAAACAAACAAATACTAAACTGAATACAGTAAGGCCGTTTTTCCACACACCGGCATTCTCAGTGCCGGTGCAGTTGTGTTCTAACTGTGGTGATAGAAACATGTGTGCAATGCTTACCAAGCGTTACCTTCTTGTTGTACCTTCTGTTGACTGTAAGGTACTTATCCGATTGTCGAGTTCAACGTCGGCAGCATTTGACGGTGCCGGTGCTTCGCTGGCAAATTAACCGGGCCGGTCTACGTGGAAAAGCTCTGATTTGATTACATTGCAACCAGCGCCGTCACCGGCACTGGTTTTGCCGGTGTGTGGAAAAACGTCCTAACTGAGTTTCTATCACTGTTTAAATTTTTGTAACTTTTATTTCTTCATATTTTATAAAATATGTAGCTGTAAGGTACTGGCATCAGTTATGACCGCTATAAAACCAAGGTTTACTGTTTTTGAGATTGACAGGCTCTTTTGTAATTCTCATAAACTCATGATAATAATGAAACAAGTCACTCTTTATTTAATTAACTTAATTACCAAAGTCCGCAAATATAGTTTGTTTTTTAAATTATTTTGTTCACGTTTTTTCTCCAGTAATGGATGAAATAAAATCAGTAATGAGCACGAAGTGATGGACACTTACTAATGATTACAAAATGATAAGTACTACAACACAAAAGATATAAAAGAAAGAATCGTCAAATTTTAAACAATGAAAAGCAGTTGCTATGATAATATAATAATAATTAATAAATAAATTATACTAATAATTAATTAGTTTAAATATCCACCATGTTGACACCTATTGGCCGATTGTCATCAAATCACGCTGTAAGACAGTTAAATTTATATATAGATTAATATTCAGAAATGGTAGAAATCAAATATAAACTAATATTTCTAATTCAGTACATTTAATTAAAAAATAGTCATTACTGGGGCTATATCCAAGACTAGTGCCAGCACCTTATTTTTAAATATTTTAATATTAAGGCAGTATTGTGGTGTGACACCTAAATTTTAAGCTTATTTCATTATTTATTTTTCGTAACAAAATAAAATATAATTTTTTCAGTCTTTTAATATGTTTTTATTTGCAACTTTAATCATAGAAAATATTTTTTTAATAAATTTTATTATACTTTGTGTTTTTTGGGGATTAGTACCAGTTTACAAATACAAACTTGTGATGTCACAAACTAACAACTATTTATTTTGACGCCGTTTAAAACTGAATTTTTTTTTATACTTATTGAAGAAAATATTTTAACTTAAATTTTATTCGTAAAAATAACATTTGTTACCCTAAAATTTCATGATTTTATAATCAGTAATTATCAAACTGTAAGGGACTATCTGTAGATAACTATCGTTCATGAAACCGGGCATTAAAAATTGTAAATATTTTAAATCAATTAGGTACTGATACTAGGCTTGGATAATACTCCAGTGTTGGACACTTGTTTATTTAAATGTACTAAATTAAAAATATTTGTTGCCATTACTGAATCATAATAAATGGTGGACATTTAAACTGGTTATTAGTGTTAATCTATTAATTTTTGTATTATCATAGCATCTGCTTTACATTGTTTCAAATTTTACGATTCTTTATTTTATAACTTCTGTGTCGTAGTAGGTACTTATCATTAGCAAGTGTCCATCACTGGGTGACCATTACTGGGTTTACTTTGTCCATTATTGGAGAAAAAACATAAACAAAATGAAAGGCTATAATTTAAAAAACAAACTATATTTGCGAGATTCGATAATTAAAATGATTTAATAAAGAGGTACTTGATTTGTTAGTAACATGAGTTCATGATAATTAAAAAAATAAGCCTATCAATCCCAACCAGTGGGACAAATGTAATACCCGCTGGAAGACGATTCACTCATACAACTCTGTGACACACAGGATGGGGGGGGGGGGGTCGCATGAATGCGGGTATAGATTAAGATAGAATAAGATCATAATGTGTAAACCTAGCCTGGAAATACATAGTCATTTGGGCGTCGTACATGTGCCTGCCCTGGTTGCCCCGGGGCAAGTTCCCTTCCTAACAGTAAACCCTGTTCGGTGAGGGGTTTGATGTAACTGTCTGTATATAAAAAATGAGGACAAAAAATATATATAAAAAAAAATCAATCCCAAAAAACCTTGCACTTAAAGCGTCCAAAACTGGTGCTAGTACATTATTTGTTTTTGTAAAAAAATACATCACTTTATTTATTTACATATAAATATTACTTGTCAAAATTGTGTTACTCTAAAATAAAAAATAACAAAGTCAGTGGTTTTAAATATGAAACGATTTTACGTAAATACATATTTTTTTGCATGTTTGAAAGAACACTGCTTTTGATAAATGTATATTTATTCAAAAGATAATACTCGGTAACTTTTTAAACAACATAAAAAATGTAAATTGTACGTATGATATATCTGATAATTTACCAGCAGTTCTTTTCGAATAAACCAAGTTTCAATGGAATTATTCAAATTGCTATGAATGAGTGTATTATGTGTATAATATACGTGTACTACGGCTTTTACATTTTATAAAGTCGAATTTCATTTTCAATGCAACGTTATAAAGAAGCATATTTCTGTAGGTATTAATGAGTGTAAAACCATACAAATTAACTAAAAAAATATAAATGTAGGTACATAGGTACAACTTTTATTTAAAACATTTTTATTATGAACCGTTAAAAAACATCTGCCAAGTAAATGCACAGTGCTTCCTCGTACTGTTACATTTATTAGAGGCCATCCATAAATTACGTCACACGAATTTCATGATTTTTTTACCCCCCCCCCCCCCCCGTCCTTGTCACAGCTGGTCACATTTGTGAGACCCCCCCCCTACCTAGTGTGACGTCATATATTTTGCAATTTTATACCTTAAAATTATTAAATTAAAACAGCAGTTGCGTAATACATGAATGATTTGTATTGAAAAGTTGTAGAGCTTTTAATGTCTAAAAAAAAGCTTGTACCTATTTTATATTTTGAAATATGATGTCACGAAATTTAGGACCCCTTCCCACCCTTTGTCACACAATGTCACACTTCGTTGACCCCCCCCCCCCCTTAACGTGTGACGTAATTTATGGATGGTCCCTTACTAAAGATTGGAAAAATAGTTATTTTCAATGAAATAGTTACTAGTTGAATTTTTTTTTTCGGAAAATAGTTTTTTTATTTTTCCAATCTCTATTTATTACAAATTTAGATTTTAATGACCTCCTTTTTTATCCTTATTTGCAAATTTAACACTTATTACGAATTTTGATTGAAACGACCTGCCAATTTTATTTATTTTATTTATTGATTAAAATTAGTAAGAAGTATAAAACTCAAATGAGCGATCAAAAAAAAGGCAATTATATTTTTCTCTTCCAGATAACCGTAGAGTTCGAGGTAAGCTACACAATCCCCGACATGGCAAGTTCCTCGAGCGCGATGACCTACGGTACCGGCGCATCGGCTGACGACGAGAACCAGATGTTGATGGACATAGAACGCAACATAGCCAGTCTCGAGCGCAGTCTAGCAGCAAACGCCGCAGCTATCGACGAAGAGGCTGCGGCCAGAGCGCGTGGAAGAAAGCGTAGCTCTACGCTGCGCAGTCTCATGCGGCTAGGCGGGAAATCGAGACGCGCAACCTCGGCGTCGTCACGGGACAGTACCGACGGCGAGGGCGACGGGGATGATGAGAGGAGGGCTCTAATTAGAGCGGGAACACCGGAGACGGCAACGGTGTCGAGAGCTGTAAGTCAGACTTCAATTTCCTCGGATAATGATAGCATACAGTCGGGAATGTTGATTGAAGGAGCTGTCAGTAAAAAGGCTGCTAAGTGAGTTGACTCATGGTTGAATAAAAAAACATCAACTTTTTGGCGACATAGTATTCCGGAACTATATATCATCATGTTAAAATGTTCATTATATAGACTAGTTTTACGTATTAAAATTTGATGAACAGTTTAATAGTTACCACAAAAAAAAAATATCTGCCATGTAAATGCATGTAATTCCACGTACCAAATTCACCAAAGGTAGTGAATTATTAAACAATTTAAATAAAAACCAATAAAGTGCTCAGATAAATTGTCTAGCATTGGTTAACCGTTTAATTTTTATACAATTTTACTAAAAAATATTAGTTCGAAGATTTTTTCCTTTTTTTCGTATATTTTTTATTTTTTGACAATTTCAATCTAAATCTAAATTTATGCAAACGTCAAAATTACATTTAATATATCAAAGTTAATATCAATTTAAAAAAAAACAAAACACGATTTTTAAAAGCAAATTGAGATAAATCTTTGTAAGGGAGTATTTTACAACAAACGTTGTAGACCTATATTATAGGAAATTAAATTACCCCTCCCCCTTTCATACGATTTTAATGATTTTGAAATGGAACCATGCTCAAGCCAGACCCAACCATCTGACCAAGTTTCAACAATATCGGTTCAGTGGTTCATGAGTTATGCGTGTGACAATGATTCAAGGGACAGACGGACAGACACGGAAAAAAAATGTTTGTCTTAACGCGAAACGGAAAGATCAATTTAAAATATTACAAATAGGAGAAAAAATTTTTTGTCTCATTCTAAAACTATCACAAAGCTTCTCATATCTTCGATATAGCGAGAAAGCAATTGTTGAAAAAAACAAAGTTTGAAATAAACATGACGGACAAATGCGAATAGAATTCGCGCCATTAGATTTCCGCACTGTTATATAAAACTTAATTATTGACAACAGTTAGTTACGAAGACAATGGACCGGATTCCCAAGGTGTCTTTGTGTGTAGGCGTATTTACGTAGACGCTATATGGAAGAAACCGCAAAATTAAGTTTGTCACGTTATAATTCCAATTAGAAATTAATGATTTCCAGATTTGTCCTTTACTTATGCTATGAGACCTTCCTTCTTGCGGAAAATATCGTGTAGGTTTTGATGATCAGTGAGTCAGTATAGAAATACGTTTTGAAAGGCCGTATCTTTTTATTGCATTGAGTTAGAAAATTGATTTTTTACAGGATTATGAGGCTGTACTATAAAACTTAAACCTAGTATTTGAAATTCATTTCAAATTGGTAAGGTAAAGGCACCAGTTATGGCCGCTACAAGAGCAAGTTTTCGTTTTTTTTGGATAAATGAACTTGTTTTTTGTAATTATCATGAACTCATATTACTAATAAAACAAGTAAGTAACTCTTTATGTAATCAATTGAATTACTAAAGTCCGCAAATATAGTTTTTTTTTTTTAATTATAGCCTTTTATTTTGTTCATGTTTTCTTCTCCAGTAATGGCAAAAGTAAAATCAGTAATGAGCACGCAGTGATGGACACTTGCTAATGATTACAAAATGATATGTACTACGGCGAAACTTTAGTATCCGACGTACACACAGATTTCATATTTTTGTTTGTTGGCAATACATTATTTGGGTGTGCGCACGCATATGATTTATGTTCGTAATTGAACGGTGTTCAAACGGTGGAATATATGCAACCGCTAAAAGATTATAGTATAATAAAATAATATTATAATTATATTATATTAATAAACATATTATGTTTATCAACATAAAACTGATTATTTTTTAAAGTATATTTAGTAATTTCATGTTCACACGTGACACACCTAAAAAAATAATTTTTTTATTGGAATCTGTAGGATCGTGCCAAGCTGACATATTAACTATTCAACTTATTTGTTAAATTATCAATTTTAATTTCTTAATAATAGCCGAAGGCGGTCTCGACGGTCTTCGGGCATTAAATAGTCTTAAAGATAATGGTGTAAGCTATATTTAAAAAAAACTAGAGTCTGCTCGATCGCGCCAAGCTGACATATTAACTATTCAACTTATTTGTAAAATTTTCAATTTAAATTTCTTAATAATAGCCGAAGGCGGTTTCGAAGGTCTTCGGGCATTAGATAGTCTTAAAGATAATGGTGTAAGCTATATTAAAAAAAAAAACTGGAGTCTGCTCGATCGCGCCAAGCTGACATATTAACTATTCAACTTATTTGTAAAATTTTCAATTTAAATTTCTTAATAATAGCCGAAGGCGGTCTCGAAGGTCTTAGGGCATTAGATAGTCTTAAAGATAATGGTGTAAGCTATATTTAAAAAAAAACTGGAGTTTGCTCGATTGCGCCAAGCTGACATATTAACTATTCAACTTATTTGTTAAATTTTCAATTTAAATTTCTTAATAATAGCCGAAGACGGTTTCGAAGGTCTTCGGGCATTAGATAGTCTTAAAGATAATGGTGTAAGCTATATTTAAAAAAAAACTGGAGTTTGCTCGATTGCGCCAAGCTGACATATTAACTATTCAACTTATTTGTTAAATTTTCAATTTAAATTTCTTAATAATAGCCGAAGACGGTTTCGAAGGTCTTCGGGCATTAGTTAGTCTTAAAGATAATGGTGTAAGCTATATTTAAAAAAAAAACTAGAGTCTGCTCGATCGTGCCAAGCTGACTTATTAACTATTCAACTTATTTGTAAAATTTTCAATTTAAGTTTCTTAATAACAGCCAAAGGCGGTCTCGAAGGTCTTAGGGCATTAGATAGTCTTAAAGATAATGGTGTAAGCTATATTTAAAAAAAAAACTGGAGTCTGCTCGATCGCACCAAGCTGACATATTAACTATTCAACTTATATGTTAAATTATCAATTTTAATTTCTTAATTATAGCCGAAGGAGGCCTCGAAAATTAACTGAGACTCCCTGAATCGAAAATTCGTCTGTCTGTTCATGAATTACACAGCCACATACAAAAAAAAGGTGTGCGATACCAAAAAAACGACATATAAAAGCGAACATCCAAATTTTTGAACACCTATTGGCCGATGGTCATCAAATCACGCTGTAAGACAGTTAAATGTATATAGATTAATATTCAGAAATGGTAGTAATCATCATCTTATAATCATCAAACATATTTGATATTAATTTCAACTTGATATATCTAGCCTTCGCTGAGAAAAGAGTTCTTGGCGGACAGACAGATGGACAAAAAAGAAAGTAAAAAGTAAAGTAGTTACTTCTGTTCAAAGCAATTCCATATTATTATATCAAATCATTAATTAACGAGATGTTTTGAAAAAACTATTTTTATTGCTATATTAGACACTGTCAGGTTCAGTGCCTTTTCATGTTAACACTCGTCGCTCGTTCTAGCGTTAAAAGTAGTCACGTGCACAAGTTACGTGATAGATTTTGAATTCTAGCGTCAAGTGAAAAAAGTTGAACTGTGTTTATATGTGATTATATGTCACTAATCCCGAAGATGTAAATATCAATTATAAAAAACTTTTTAAGAAAAAATAAAAACGACTTCAAAAAAATCTTAAAAAACTGAAAAGTATATAATAATTAAAAACAAGTCGGTTTTATTTTTTTATATTTGAAAAAGTCTTTTATTGGCTTGACACTGACTTCAAAAACTATTTTTTTTTTAAGTTTATTTTTCTCTTTTAAATGGCGTAGGTATCTTTGAAGTCCATGGTCAGATTCTCATAAAATTTATATGGGACCACCTAGGAAGTATATTATTTCAAACAAACAAAGATCGTCCAAATCGGTGCATATTTGTCGGAGTTATGCCCTACATACATAAAAATATATTTTTTCGAATTAAAAAATTCCTCCTTTTTTAAGTCGGTGAACGGAGAACGTTACTGTATCATTTGCATAAAATCCAAGTGCCGGGTGGACACCGTTTTTTCTATATTGAAGCCGTCGTCTTACACGCCAGCAAAGCGTTTTTTTAAACGCCTGTCCGCGCCGTACCGTTTTGGCGGCGCTATAATCAGCTCTTATTAAATCACATATAATAGATTTTCAAGGTCAAAATGGTGTCGGCCTCCGTTCTGTTAAGTGCCATCGCTTAAAAGTTGTTAAAAAAATGATTTTTCGATGAACAAATCAATCACTTCTTTGTAAAATCCGGATAGGCACTATAAACGCTTAAATGTCGGTAAAGGGTATTATAGTTCCAGAGTTCTATGTGGCCAAACAGCTGAGGTTTTTTATTCACTTGATATTTTTATTATGTAACTTAGAATGTAACTTAAAATATGTGTTATTGCTTCCAGACTACGGGAGCAAGTCAGTACAGTCCAATCGATCTTAAAGGCTCAAGATTTCCAGGTTTGTGTAACTATAGTCGAGGCTCGGCAGTTGGCAGGCTTGAATATGGACCCAGTGGTGTGCGTGCAAGTCGGGGACACAAAGAAATATACTAGTGTTAAAGAGAGTACCAACTGTCCGTATTACAATGAGGTATGTAAACAAATGAATATTAAAATTATTATTTATTTTTTTAGTATTCATTTTAATTATTTTTTAATTAATTAATTTTCATCCATATGCGTCGAGGAAAAAAATTGACAGCCGTTTGAATTTAATAATTATACATAATGATTTACAATTAGTGTAAAAAAAATTTAACAGTAGATCGAGGTTGTAATTTTAAATAAAAAACCTTATGTGAACCTATGTCCAGAAATAGCTATCACTGAAGTATCACTGAAATTATGATTTTTAATAATGAAATAGGTTAAAAAGATTCTAAAAAATGTATTTATTTTTATATTAAAAGCGAAATTAATATGATTTTTGTTAAAATAAAACACAAAATACAGCAATCCGCCATGTTAGATAAAACACCAGTCAGTGTGGATGACGCGTCACGGCTAAGTAAACATCATTTTTGTTTCATTAATATCTGCACTGTTTATAAATTATTTTGTGGTTTTAAATTATCAATTTGCTCAGTTTTGTGTTACCAAAAGAAACGTTAGCAATGGAACAAGGATTTATTATAGTTGACAAGGAGTGTTAACATAGGCGTGACGTCAAAAATGCGCCATGGCACCTGCGAGCGTTTAGGCGTCAAATTTAAAATTAATTTTAAAAGAGTCAATTATTGTGATTTAACCTTTATTTTCTGCAGAAATAAGTATTTTTTTGGAAATATTAGACACGTAAGATGATCATAAAATAGTTTTTAAAAATTAGGCATCATGCCTATTCTACGTGAGGGAGCTTAAGTCTTTTACCCAAAATTAGTGTTTATTTAATATCTATAGAGAATCCATTGTGCTACATATGTAGTTATAAAATTTGATACAGGGATTGGTATTAATAATATTATTATTATATATGTTATATTAATATAATAATATTAACAATATTTCTGAATTTCTAACTATGGTATCTAAACTTATTTGTGTCTAATTAAAATTAATAATAGCTTCTAATTTTTTATCTTTTTACAATATAACTTAAAAGAAATGAGAAATAATATGTATTTGCCATGTTTGACCAAAAATCTAAATAGCAACATAGTGTTTTTAAACTTTTAAAAATGTATAGGGTTATTTTATTTTGTAAAAAAAAATACTGTTTTGCATGGCCCTACATGGAGAGGGGGCTGACAGCACGCTAGTCCTGGGGCCCGGGACTAAAGAGGGCTCGGCGCGGCGAGCAAAAAAACGTAATTGATTTTGGTATTTAC
Source organism: Sialis fuliginosa (assembly GCA_961205875.1). Classification (NCBI taxonomy): domain Eukaryota; kingdom Metazoa; phylum Arthropoda; class Insecta; order Megaloptera; family Sialidae; genus Sialis; species Sialis fuliginosa. The sequence continues at coordinate 29,981,254 of OY540812.1, read as the reverse complement.
GAACTAATATTTTTAATTGAAATACTTGAAAAACATGCCTATGAAATTTTCTTTTCTTTTTGAAAGACCTAAAAAAGGTAATTCAAACATCGAAAAAAAATTCTTAGGGGGGACGCCAACAATTCCAGTCTGGGGGACCGTCACAAGTTGTGGGGGTCATGATGTTTTGTCTTTTTGGTGTAAACACGCGGTATAATACATGCAAGTACACGTTTAGATAATAAACTTCATTTCTGATAATATTAAACTCAAATGTAATTTAAATCAATACATCAATTCTATATTCCATGTAATATATCAAATAATGACATTGTCATTACTGTGTCTGTAATTTCTTGAATTATATCACAATATGTATAGCATAAAATCATAAGGAAATGTATAATTCCATGATTGTCGTAATATACCTATTGATTATAGGGAATAACAATTTTGTACGAAATGATCAGGCGCGTATACAGCCTAACTTCTCGGAGGGGGTATAACAGAAAAAAAATTACAAATTACAAAAATTTATGGCGAAGCGTCCATGGAAGCAGTGCTTCCCTTGGTATCATAAAGGACCAATGTTGTCAGTATGAACTCCCTAAAATGTACGATAGGCTTACCAAAATGGTACGGAATTTGACAAAAAGGTACGGTTTCAAACTGTTGTGATTAAATAATTTTTTTTGTCGCCCCCAACCCCTGATACTACAAATGTTGTATTTAAATTATTATTTTTTATTTAATTATATTTTTTTTTATTTTGTGTTAAAAGTCATCAATTATCAAGTATTTAATGGACGCCCCTCGGAACGCCCTTTATGTTTCGTTAAAAAAATACTGAAAAGTAAATATAGACGAAAAATTAAAGTACGTTTTGTTTTTACTTTTATTTTTATTGGTGTTATTCATAATAAAAAATTATTTTTTTACGTAGTGAAGCTGAATAAAAACTTGTAAAAATCATTGTGGGGCAAAAGGTACGGTCAGAGCTGAGGTACGATTTTGGTGCGGTCGGGTCATGAATAGTACGAAAACCGTACTAAAAAGTACGTTCTGGCAACACTGTAAAGGACCTAACAAATTTGTAGGCTAGCAAGCACTTTCAACTGAGATATCAAACTTATATGACAGTTCTTTTGGAGTTTGTTGATGACTTTGACAAGTTTCGCGCACGCGTTGTAGGTAAATACAAACGGTATTAAAACAGTGGTGATGTTATGAAAATTATTTTGTACGGTCTAACATGCCAACTGTGTTACAATTAGTTGAAGTGTCACTGCTCTAAATTCCATAACTAATCTATAGATACTAGTACAGAATTAATACCCCATTTGAATGTAATTGCTAGCTAACAAATTTTGTTAGGTCCTTTATAATACCGGACATTACTTTATGGGCAAATTAATACAAAACTGTTTTTTCAATTAATAAATAAATGCGCAAATCGAACATTATCCAAAAATCAAAAATAGCATTTAATATTAATTTACACGCTCAATTATAAAACTATAATACCACAGAATTAAATAAACTGTAAACCTATACGAAATACACCTATGCAAACACATGCATACACGTCGTACTTCTAGCATAACTGAATCAGATAGAGAGAGAGACGCGTCTATGCGAATTCGCATGCTCCAGAGAGAGACACACCTTGCTTGCACTGCTCTATCATGTTTATTTTTTGTTTAATATATACTGAAATATTTGCTTGCCTGTTGAATTAATAATAATAATTAATGCCCTTTTATTAGCGGATTTGCTTATTTATATTAGTAAATGTAAATTTAAACTCTATTTTGTTTATTTAATTAAGAAAAAAAACAAACAAAATGTAAAAATTCTTAGGTATGAATTAATTGTTTAAAATACCGACTGGTTATGCACTGGATGATTCTGCATAACCTGTCCTTACGGAAAATTTAACATTGTATATAGGCAATCTATTATATAGTGCAGTATATATGTTGTCGTTCGATTGTTCATGCTTATATTGCTTATATTGTTGTTATTGTTCATTTTAGTTAGATATTTTTATAATTTAATAGGTTGTATAGGTAACAAAAATATATTATTCGTGTTTTTTTTTTAATTTTTATATTTTTATTAAAAATAAAATACTTTGATAATCTTATGCATTTTTATATAGTTCATTAGAAAAAAATTTTTGTGTAATGAGCAATTAGTTTTTCAAATAGAAAAATATCGATAAATGAAAAACGATGTTATGTGAAGTTGTCGTTTACTTTTCATTTTTAAATAATAATGTTTATTGTGTGATTTAATCTATTGTTGTGTTATATTGATTATCACTCGTTCAGTAACCGTTATTTCTAACAATAAACATAATAATATTCACATCAAATAGAATATATTTTAAAAAGTAAAAGTTTGAATTTAAGGTGTTTCATAACTAGATTTTTTAATGGGCGAGGGGGTCGATAAGCCCATTGTTAAAACGGTTATTACCTACTTATTTACTTATTTATTTTTATGAAACATTTTGACTTATTTTACAAAATATGCTTCCCTTATTAAAAATATCACGCCTCGCCACTGATCTCTTATTTTTTACTCAATGGTTACGCTAAATTCTAATAATATGTATGTAAACAGAAAACATATTAAGTATGTGGATTTCAAATATTCGTATACTGGCATGTGATTGGTGCCGAGTAAATATGCACCCAACCAATCAGATCCGCCTACTTCGTAATGTTACACTGGTTACACTAATGATGTGTTTAATTATGTTCATTATGTTTATTATTCTGTGGAATAATATCCAGCTTGTCAGATCTTTATTCTGTGTTCTACTATTGTTTGGCTAACGTAGTTCAGTTTTAATTTTTATTGTGAAATTGTACCTTAAAATTGAAAGTGTGTGAAAATGTTTCACGTGAAACAAGAAAATATAGAAGAAGATGTCAATCTTTTGCAGGATATTGAAATTTATGACGAATTTTCTGTACATTATAAGGAAGAACCCAAGGTAATTAAAAACATTGCTAATACTAACAATAAGTAATACATAGTTATAGTTTTATAACAAAAATAGGTTAAGTGTTGTTGAATTCGATTTTGACAGTTAACCAGGGTCGTAACTACCACCGGGGTAGTGCCCAGAGGCCCCCGAGGGTAGGGGGGGGCCCGCGTCAGCGTAAAATTTTTATTTTTATTTGGTTTTTGAAAATGTTTTATTTAATGACCTTTTTTTTGTTTAAGTGTCGATTACATTGAGCGAGTTTACAAGCTAACAAGCCAGCTTTTTTACAAGCTGGCTTGTAAAAAAGCTGGCTTGTTAACTAGTGAACATGATTACACTGAGCGAGTTTACAAGCAGCTTGTAAAAAAAGCTGGCTTGTTAGCTTGTAAACTCGCTCAATGTAATCGACGCTTTAGTAAGAAATTATAATAATTAGTAAGATATGTGAAAAAAAATTAAACACTTTGAGATTGTCAAAACAAAAAAAAAGTCTTCAATTTTTATTTTTGCATATTCTGGGGGGCCCTCGGTCACTTCGTACCCCAGGGCCCCCGACCCTATAATGACGGCCCTGCAGTTAATATTCATCTATGGTTGTTTATTCAATTAATGTAAGTATTAGCTTGTTCAAATAAATGTATTGAGTTAATACGGAGAACATGGATGGGAATGAATAGATTCGTCATAAAATTTAGAATTTTAAGCAATAATTATATTATTATTTACTAAATTATACAATTTTCGTATAATTGGAAGTCAAAATCAACGAATATTAGACGATAACAAGAAAAATTGTTTCGGCGCAATTATTTTTTGTTTTATAAAAGATCCGCATCAAGATAGGAACATGAAAAGTATTATTGTACATCAAACCATATATTAATCTTATGCTGTTCTTCTTTTATAAAAATAATAATAAATTGTTTACAATACGAAATTTTATTATGAATCTATTCTTTCCAGTTTTTTTTAGTTTGAAGGTTTGCATTTAGCTATCAAGAGATTCTGCGCTAGTATGAATAGACGTTTTTCCAGCAAAAAAAGAATAAAAAACATGTGTACAGCCTATAAATATTTTTAATTTTAGTGTTTAGTCATATTTATAACATAAGTACACTTCATACATTAAACAGGGTGATTTTGTTTCGAATAGTTACTTTTTGATTAATTGTTAAATCTATATTTAACAATTAATTAAAATTTAACTATTCGATTAATTAACTATGTCAATTTAACACAATTTTTCTCTCTTTCCTACTCAACATGTACATAGTTTATTTTAGTAGAACCATTAAATAACATTGCAAGAGCTTAATTATAGATTATGAACACAAAATTGGACATGAATGGTTATTTTTCATAAATCACTAGATTAAAATTGATTAAAAATGATTTTTTTAATATATCCGATTAACACGTCTTATAGAGAATTTTCTACTTTTTAGGGTTCCGAAGAGACCCTATTAATCTCACTTTGTCGTTCGTCCTTTTCACTCAAAGCCAAATAGCACATAAACTATATAAGCTAGAAACTTGAAATTTTTACTGAACATGTAAAATGACACCCTCTAGTAAAATATGTACAAATTTAGTGAATAAATTATTTCTCAGGGGAGGAAATAAGGAGCTAAAGCAAATACTAAAGTCAACAATATAATTTTAAATTTTGGAATAATAGGGAGGGGTGTAAGAGAATTAAAAAAAATTATTTTCTTATCTAAGCATGTGGTATGTCAAAATGTACATCTCAATTCGTAGAACATGATCATATTTTTATTTTTTTTCTAATTCAAAAATGGCGCCTGCAGGGGGCTAAAAGCAGTGTTTTATTTTGTCCCCCCACCCCTGTAACTCTGTAACTACTGGCTTAAAAAATCTGAAAAAAATTGGGTAACGAGGCTTTCGTGGGACTACCAACGACAAATACTAAAGTCAACAATATAATTTTAAATTTTGGAATTATAAGGAGGGGCGTCATAGAATTTTTTATTTTGATATCTAGGCATGTGGTATGTCAAAATATATATCTTAATTAGTAGAACTTGACACATTTTTATATTTTAACTTTAACTGAAAAATGCACCTGTAAGTGGGTCCAAACATTTCACGTAGTACGTACTTCGGAACCCTTATGGCATACACTCGTGTATGTCTTGCCCGAATTATTAATTTATGTCCTGTAATTTTTTCACGTACAAATAGTTCGGACTATTGCCATAGAGTGCGTCATACCGTATGCAAATACATAGCCGTAATATCCCCGCGGTCCACCACGAAAACACTTGTTTTAAAAAAATGGATAAAACATTTTTTGATGAGAATTTAGCAATCTATAATTTTTATAATACCCCCCATTGACTTCCGAGTCATAGGAAGCGTGGTATTCATGAAAACCCGTTTTTCGTGACATATCTCGCAACGCCGGCACAATATCGATGGTGACTTTTACACGTTTTTTTCTAACACCGTAACAAAGGTGTATATAAAATTATTCCGTTAAAAGGGATAGGGAAAGAGGACTTTCACTGTAACATGCAAACTTCAAACGTTCATAACTCAGTTATTTTTAATGCTACAGAAAACAACAAAAAAACTTATAGTAAATTAAAAATCCCAGCTTTTTTTATTCTTGCTATTTTTTCGTATCTGCATTAGTTTTTGAGTAATTAAAAAAAGGCAATTTTTTTGAAATTATAAAAAATCTATCCTCATTTCAAACAAACTTTTTTTCAAAACCATGCTTTTAAAACGGTCAAAACTCCTGGATCACATTGATAGTACTCAAGTAAAAGGATTTTCGTCCAATTTTGATTTTGGTGATAATGGTGGGGGTATTATTGATAATTTTTACGCTGAAAAATATTGATACTAATTTTATTTGTATCATATCTCTTTTTAGCAGTGCTCATTTTGAAGCTCTTTTCAATAACTTTAAGAAAGATTCTGTGAATTTTCCCCAAATTTTTCTTTGTTTTCCCGCTATTTGATGTTGAACATTTAAACAGTAGTTTGCGAATTCATACTCAACGTTAATGAGTCATATCTCGGTTTGTATTGCACTTTTCTTTGTTTTTTAATAAGCTACAATTTTGTTTAGAATTTTCCGATAAAACACTTAGTTTTTGAGTTATTCGTGAAAAACCGTTTAAAATTCGGTTCTTTTCAATAAAAATTCTTAGGTTTCAATCGCGAAAAACTCGAAAAGTATTGGTTTATCAAAAAAAAATTAATAATACATTTTTAGCTTGAAATTAATCCCTTTATCGATTCCCGAGGTTATTTTGGCCGAAAAAATTTCCACCCCCAAGAAAAAGCACACGTCAGCACTGGGCCACTTTTACTTCTTGTGCTATTCTCTGCCACCTGTCAAAATTTCAAATCAATTCATTCATGTTCAAAGAATTGAGAGGTGATAACCGTCATTTACTGGACTATAATCAGAGCTTGTTAGACAAAGGGGTTTCGATACCTTGCCCTAACTATTTCACGGGACAGGTTTTTAATATCGAGTTATTAATTCAATAATATTCTAATACACTTAAACTAAAAATGTACACCTGAACCACATTTAAACAATGTTGCTTGACACGTTTTTCGACTTCACAAGAAGTCCCTATCAGGAGTCTAACAGTTCCAGACTGATACGTATTTATACTAAATGATTCAGAATTGGTTTGAATTATTAAAGCGAGATAAGCCCTTTTAGTATAAATATAGGTTTTGACCAAAACTGTATCAATCTAGAACTGTTAGGCTCCTGATGAGGACTTCTTGTGAAGTCGAAACACGTGTCGATTGATTGTTTTATTGTGGTTAAGGTGTACATTTTTATTTAAAGTGACTAATAAACCACAGTTTCTCCGTTTTCCAGTAGTGAATATTCTAATACTTACCTCAATAGGGGTTATTTTATGTTAGTGTGTAGTTGTAGCTAGTTTCTGTAGTTCAAAAAATTAAAACTGCAGTTATAAAAACTAATTTGTGTAGTTGAAAAATTGCTAGTAGAAAGAAAAATATTAAAAAGTTTAATGTCCGGTATTATAAACGAGCTAGCAAAATTTGCTAGCTAGCAAGCACTTTCAAATGAGGTTTTAAACCTAACTGACAGATTCCATTGAAGAATTATTTTGTACGATCAGAGACGCCAACTGTGTTATAATAAGGTGAAGTATCAATGCTCTAAATTCTATAGCTAATCCATAGATACTATATACAGAATTGATACCCCATTTAAAAGTGCTTGCTAGCTCCTTTATAATACTGGATAATTTGTGAAAGAGAAATATACAAAGTGTAGACCAAAAAAACAAAAAAAGAAGGTATTTGCAGTTAAAAAATTTTCTTAAAACAACCCTTGTACATCAATTTTCATGTGCGTTAATTTCTAATTTTATATTGTTAAATAACTTACATTATATCGAGTTATAAATTATCATTTTCCAGGGAGATTCGGAAGTTAAAGAAGAAAATCTGACAGACACCGGCATTACAAATAATCACGAAGAAAATTATTTTAGTGAAGAAACAAATAACAGTGATAAATATTTAAATTCAAGCAATGGTAATAAAACAATTAACTATAAGTCAAGATCTACTATCCAGAGTGTGAATTTGAACAAATATAAATGTTATTTATGCATGAAAGACTTTAAACGTAGATGTAATTTACTACAGCATCTATTAATACATACTGGTCAACGACCATTTAAATGCGACAAGTGTGAACAGAGTTTTAAACGTAAGACTCATTTGGATGGACATAAATTAACACATTCTAATAAACGACCTTTTAAATGCGATCACTGTGAATATAGTTGTGAACAAAAAAGTCATTTGGATTCACATAAATTAACCCATTCTAATAAACGACCTTTTAAATGCGACCAATGTGAATATAGTTGTAAACAAAAAAGTTATTTGACTTCACATAAATTAACCCATTCTAATAAACGATCTTTTAAATGTGACCAATGTGAACAGAGTTTTAAACGTAAGACTCATTTGAATGAACATAAATTAACACATTCTAATAAACGACCTTTTAAATGCGACCAATGTGAACATAGTAGTAACCAAAAAAGAGATTTGGCTTCACATAAATTAACCCATTCTAATAAACGACCTTTTAAATGCGACCAATGTGAATATAGTTGTAAACAAAAAAGTTATTTGACTTTACATAAATTAACCCATTCTAATAAACGATCTTTTAAATGCGACAAGTGTGAAAAGAGTTTTAAACGTAAGACTCATTTGAATGAACATAAATTAATCCATTCTAATAAACGATCTTTTAAATGCGACCAATGTGAACATAGTAGTAACCAAAAAAGAGCTTTGAATGAACATAAATTAACACATTCTAATAAACGACCTTTTAAATGCGACCAATGTGAATATAGTTGTAAACAAAAAAGTTATTTGACTTCACATAAATTAACCCATTCTAATAAACGACCTTTTAAATGCGACAAGTGTGAACAGAGTTTTAAACGTAAGACTCATTTGAATGAACATAAATTAACCCATTCTAATAAACGATCTTTTAAATGCGACCAATGTGAACAAAGTTTTAAACAAAAAAGAAATTTGAATGGACATAAATTAACCCATTCTAATAAACGACCTTTTAAATGTGACCAATGTGAACAGAGTTTTAAACGTAAGACTCATTTGAATGGACAAAATTAACACATTCTAATTAGTTAATAGTTTTTTAAATGCGACCAATGTGAAATTAGTTGTAAATGTAAAGCCTGTTAAAAATGAAGTTAATAAACATGATTATATAGAAAATGAGTTAGTAGCAATTTTTTGTACAAAATTTTTATTAATTTATTGAACGGGGTATCAAACTTGTATGACAGTCCCATGACGTTTATTAATGTTTAGCGCATATGCAATAGCAAGGGTTGTTCTGAAATATAATGTACAATCAGAGTAGCGGTCTGGGGGTGGGGCTGCTAGGGGGCCCTGTGTGGCATGATTAATGAAAATTATGTTAAACTAAAACTAAAAAAATATGTGAAGACTATTTTTATGAAACAAGTGACCAAAATTATTTGAAGAGCAAAAAATGTCTTCAGGTATTACGTTGAAAATTTTTTTATATAATATTTCATAACGTGTCACCGGGGGAAGTGATGGACTCTTAACATTCCGTCCCAGGCCTTAAGTGAACTGAAATACCGCTGTTGTAAATTTCAAAACAAGTCCATAGAGAACATCATAGTATTAATACCCCGTTTAAAGTGTATCAAGCTAACTATTTTTTTGATAGCGCAATAATGATTTGAGGATAATCGAATTCAGAGGCGCATGTATCTTCTTTATAAGACAAAACAATTTTTTATGTATTTTATTTTCATCATATCAATTTTCAGAGATAATTTATAATCTATCATTTTACTAGCAAATATTTTTTTTGGTTTGTTGTCCATTTTTTTTAATTTCTGGTGGTACCGGAAGTCAAATGAAACTAAAACTTTTCTTATCGGGACAACACAAGAAAAAAATTAATAGTTTTTAATATATGAAAAATTTCAATAGGAATTGTCAGAATCAAAACTCACCTTTGTATTATTTATATTAATTTTCTAAAAAACATAATAATAATAACTAATTTGACAATTTTAATTTGTTTCTAAGGCAACATGAATTAATGACGTATTAATTAGTATTTAAAAATAAAATTTTGAGGGTAGTTTTCACCTCTTCAATGGCTGTCTAGGCACGTATAAATAAGAAATGTCCCTTAGTGTGATAATACTCGCAACGTTCACTTTTTAGACGATAAAAGTTACAGTTTCGAAAATTTCCAAAACTCCTAATCCGATTAGCACCAAAATCAATAGGTCTGGAGTACTTACCGAGACAAACATTTTCCTCAAAAATAATTCAAATCGGTGCATTTTTACAGTAGTTATCGAGAACGTAAGAAAATTCTACATCCAGACACATACACACGCACAGCCACCATACGGAAATCAACTTTTCTTTACGTTTTGAAGGTAGTACAATCAGAATCAGCTCATATCATCCTTCGGAACATGGAAGTAATACATATGATTTTTACTTTTTTATACATACATGAAATGTACTATACAATAAAGTATAGTGATCATGAAAAAATTCGAATCGAGATTTCAACGGAATTACACGTATTGAGGGTCCCTGAACCACGTACGACCAATATCTCAATGACGTCTGTGTGTGTGTCTGTGAACGCTCTACAGCCAAAACGGTGAGACTTGTAGACATGAAATTTCAAACTTAAGGTTCTTGTATACTCTAGATGTGCACCTCCTATTTTTTAAAATCATCACTAAACCGGAAACGGATGTTTACTGATGTCAATTTTTCGAATTATTTTAGAAACGGTGCGCAGTAGAAAAAAATGTTTTAGATTAAAGTTCTAGAAAATGCTCTTATCTATAATTTATGTTCTGTTCATTTTTCCCCCCAAAATTTTTTTTTTAAGAAATTTGAATTTTTTGCATTCTTTTTTAAACGGTACGTATTAGAAAAAATATTTTAGATACAAGTTATAGAGAATATTATTATCTATAATTTATGTTCTATTCTTTTTTTTGCATCTTTTTTGAATTTACCAAAAAATAATAATTTTATAATAATATGTTTGAATAATCTAGTTACCTATGAAATTAAAAGCATTTTTTCTTCCAACTGTCAATTAAATATATAAAAAGTGTCGAACTGTTGAAATATCAAACAAATAAGAAACCATTGTGACCTGGGCAGTTTATTTTACAAAACATCATAAAATACAAATTTAAATTTCTAGTAGCATTAAAAAAATATGTATGTACATGATATTTATCTTATATACACATGCCTAACTTATTTTACCCCGTATTTACGAATACAATTATTAGTTCCCCCTTTTATTAACAAAACTGATTTAATTAAATCGTATTTTCGCGCCTAGCGTCATAAAAATTAATCCAATGAAAATATTTAGCTACACTAAATAACAAAATAAACACAGCAGTGGCGTGCATTATAAGTTTATTTTGAAAAGAACTGCACGTGAGAAAGACTTATATTTTACACGTTGAATTTTCGTTTCGATCCTGTTTCGTGAAAATTGAAGCAATCTCGTGTCAATCTCGTCTCGGTCTCGTTTTGTATACATGACTATCGAGATCGAGAATTTCCTGTCAATTTTCTTTTCCTCTTATGTAATGTAGTAACGTAAGGGCCAAATTATATGCATTTCGGTCATTCCATAAATAACTGCACACTTTTTTTCTTATTGTTACCGATTTTTTTAATTTTTACATATGTTTAATACTAGTTAAAAGAAGATTTTTAACGGTACTTAAAAATCGAAAAAAAAATTTGTTTAAATATATTTTTTTTATTTATAAAATTTAACTGAAAATTTGGAGCACATGTCAACTCTGAATTTTAAAAATAAAAATATATGTTGTAGCTTAATCATTCTTGAGTATGTAACGTTTTGAAATTTATGAACATATGAAAACTTGATGAAATATTAATTTTTTTAGGTAATGATGCGTGAGTCTTAGCGCGCTTGCTTGGACGTATCACTGCGCGACTGTGTCGGAGCGTTCAACATTTACTGCAAATGCTATATTATCGACTCTATTAAGACTCGCGCGTCGTTACCTAAAAAAATTAATATTTCATAAAGTTTTCATATGTTCATAAATTTTCAAAGTGCTACATACTCAGGAATGATTAAGCTACAGCATATATTTTTATTTTTTAAATTCAGAGTTGACATGTGCCCCAAATTTTCAGTTAAATTTTTTAAATAAATAAAAATAAAATATATTTAAACAAAAGTTTTGTGCAGCAAAATATTTTTTTAAATAAATTATATAAATTTTCCTACAAAAATGATCCCTTGTATTTTTACGCTATCATTGATAGTTTTTGAGATATTTCGTTTTTAAAAAAAAGTCAAATTTTCAAAAGTCGATATTTTTGGGGGGAATTTGTTGTCTGGATGTAGAATTTTCTTTCGTTCACGATAACTACTGTAAAAATGCACCGATCTGAATTATTTTTGGGGAAAATGTTTGTCTCAGTGAGTACTCCAGACGTATTGATTTTGGTGCTAATCGGATTAGAGGTTTTGGAAATACTCGAAATTTTGTAACTTTTATCGTCTAAGAAGTGAACGTTGTGAGTATTATCTCACTAATTTTGATAAGACTTGATACATTTGTACTTCAATTGAACCTAAAGGACAGCCATTGAAGGGGTGAAAAACACCCTCAAAATTTGAATTTTAAATACTAATTAATACGTCTGAGGGGGCCGGCCCACACAATACCAGTAAAGAGTTAACTTAATTTTATAAATACAATAGTTTAATTGTGAGAGCCTTTTAGATGTTTTTAACAAATATTATTCATAAAATATTAATATAACTTTTAATATCTGTGACTTATAATCCGTTGAATTAAGGGATTTGACTTTGTGGACACTTTTGTACATAATTTTATTATCTATGAAGTGATATCTTTAAAAAAATTTCATCAGATGTCATGGATCAGTAATACCAACATGAGTCTAATGAATCATTTTCCCAATGTTATTTAAATGGGAAATGGAACTCCCCCCTCTCCCTTAAAATTGAACTACAGGGCAATCCTTGCGCGAGGATTTATTTTAGGTCATAAACTAATTTATTTCGTAATGAGAACAAATATATTTTTAATACCCTAGTGTACCTGCAAGATACACTATGAAGATTCAACAAGTTAAAAATATAAATATAAAACGAAAAAAATTATGACAAGATTATTTCTACTTTTTAATACAATATGAAATATTGCGTCCGTAAATTTTTTAAACTTGTCTTCAGTTTTCTGAGTTGTAATATTATATATTTTTAATTTCGGTGAGTGTCTTGAAGAAGGATTCTTTTAAAATCTCATAATCCTCCATATACATATTTCTAAAAAATGTTATTTGTGTCAGATTGTTTTCATTTAAGTTTCCTAACAGAGAATATATTATGCGTAATTCTCTTTCACCTTATCCTTTTTCTTCAACGAAATAAAAATATCTTTCCGGCCTTTTTTGCAAGATTTATACTCGGACATTAAAATTATCATGCCACAAAGAAAGACGTAACTACGAAGCAAGTGTCGTAACATCGAGGATCGGAGCAAATTTTGACGATTTAATTTAATTTTAGTAAAGTTAAGAATCACTAGTTATATTTAATTAATAGTTAGTCTATTAGATAACAGATAATTCAAATGTACTATAAGGTAAAGGCACTAGTTATGGCCGCTATAAGAGCAAGTTTTCGATTTTTTTGGATTAAGGGGCTTGTTTTTTGTAATTCTCATGAACTCATGTTACTAATAAAACAAGTAACTCTCTATTTTAGCACAAAAATCAATAGGTCTGGAGTACTCACTGAGACAAACATTTTCCCCAAAAATAAATCAGATCGGTGCATTTTTACAATAGTTATCGTCAACGAAAGAAAATTCTACATCCAGACACACACACACACAGACACATGGACAGCCGCCATGCAGAATTATTTTTTCTTTAAGTTTTGAAGGTAGTACAATCAGACGGTATTGGGTATTAACATACAATACTTCCATTTCTTTCAGAACATGAAAGTAAAAAGGTTTATAAATTTAAATTCCTTGAATTATTATCAGCTTTCATTTGATACTCGCGCCCCTCCAAAACCTAAAAAAATACTTTTAAAATCCAGTTCTAATATTGGTATACCATTCACGATATTTACCAAATCTTAGCTTTATAGGTCAAACGGTCCACAAGTGTCCTTTTTCCGACTTCTGTTTGGAAAACTGAAAATATATTTGTCGCAACATTATTAAGAAGAGAGTAAATATTTGTTTCTAAAATATGCTTGAAATTAAATTATTATAAAAATCCGGTATATGTATAAATTTATAAAAATATTAAATTAAATTCAGCCTTGAATAAACTGAATTTTTTATTATATACATACATATGTATATGTATAGATTTAATTATTTCCAATATCCATTTTAGGGTCGATCCATACTATCGTTTCGGTCTCGGTCCGATCTCGCCTCAATCAATGAAATCATTCATATTATAGGTATCGGTCAGGTCTTGGTCCAATCTCGCTCCGGTACATCAAAATGCAAAGAATATTATACTGGAGTGTGATCGAACTTGGCATAGATTGTACCCATAGGTTTGATCCACACTATCGATCCGCTTTCGGATCAGCTCGGTCTGGTCTCGCTCCAATAAAATATAAATAAACAATATCCAATGAAATCATTCACACTATAGGTATCGGTCAGATCTCGGTCCAATCACGCTCCGATACAGTATCGAAGAATATTTTAGCCAGGGACTTGAACCCGAACCGAACCGCGATATCTCAAAGTCAACGAACCTGAATCTGAACCCGAACCTTTTCATGGATAACCGGTAACCATATACTTTTAAAAAGTTCAATAAATTATTTTTAATATTTTCCTCCAAGAATTTTTAAGAGATTATAAAATGTACTAATACTGGAAATCTGTTTGAATTTTATGGTATCATGTGACTTATCAAGTCAACTACTGAAATTTACATATGTTTTTCTTTCTTTTTTAATACTATAACTGAATTACATTTCAGTTAGCAAAAAAAATCTGAAAAATAGAAATTTCAATCTTTAAAATGTAATTTTATTTTTTGCCCTTTTTTATAACAATATTTTAATGGCTATTAATGTTTTTTTCTTCTTCAGAAAATGTTTTATTTGTTAATTATAATTTTTTTTCGAACAAAATAATTTTCTTTCAATTACAAACTTGAACCCGAACCCGAACCTGAACCCTAAAAAAATAACGGTTTTTGAATCCAAATAGTTTGCACCATATTGAACCCAAACCCGAACCCGAACCGAAATTTATGTTTGAACCCGAACCGAACCCGAACCATAAATAAATTCCGGTTCAAGTCCCTGATTTTAGCGTGATCGAACCTGGCATTGATTGTACCCATAGTGCGAATAGCAATTTCAGTTCGTTGTCAATTGTTTTAGTACTGATCACCGAGTAAAGCGTGCTATAAACTTGTGAGTTAATATAAATACCATACGATTTTATTGGAGCGAGACCGGTCCGAGAGCGGCTCATTAATATGAATACCATAAGATTTGATTGGAGCGAGACCGAACCGAGAGCAGCTCATTAATATGAATACAATAAGATTTTATTGGGCCGAGACCGGACCGAGACCGACTCGATAGTCTGGATCCAACCTTATTATGATTGCAAAGTACCCGTATATTATCAAATAAATTAACTAATTGTAAGTGCTGTGCCATAAATTAATTTTATAGGGTGTTAAGAGAAATAAAATCTATTTACGGAAATACAACAGTTAGTTTTATTGACTATAAAAAATATGGAATGAATACCTATTAAATTCATTGTACCCGATAAAAAAGTATCAATATATATAATATTTCATTTCTATAGTTTGTAATGTGTGTTGTTTTTATTTTAACAAAAGTAAAATGCTGGATATTGACCTTGGGTTGCACCAAGCAAAATTAATCACAATTAGTTAATCAGTTGTTTTAAAACCATTATTACGTCAATTTTAAAAAACAATCATGGTTATGATATATTTTATAAGGTAAAAAATTATCATATTTAGTGAATTTTTCATTTACAAATTGAGATTAAGTTTAGAATTAACATTAATCATGATATGAAAACAACTGATTAACTAATTGTGGTCAATTTTGCTTTATGCAACCCGAGGTGAAACCTTTATACCTTTCAACGATCTTTAGAAATCTTTGTAGATCGATGTAGATCTTTATAGGTCGTTGTAGATCTTTACAGGTCTCCACAAATCAAAAACCAGTGAAAAAATATAATGTCTCAAAATACAGATCTATCAATATCTGATTTGATCACTTCAGATCTGAAATTTTTTTCTGGGCTCTTTAAAACAAACAAAACATCGTCCAAATCGGTGCATGTTTGTCGGATTTATGCCCGAACATACATACATACATACATAAAAAATATATACAAACGAATTAAAAACCTTCCTCCTTTTTTGAAGTCGGTTAAAAATGAACAATTTAATATTTTGTATACGGACATGTTTGTAGTTAAAATTATGTCTGAATTATAACTCATTTTCTGTTCTAAATGAATAAATATTCTAAACATTACTTATCAGGGATTTCATTCCGACATATCGGTTATTTCTAGCCAAGACCATACTTACTAGAGATCAGATCAGGCCGGGCCGGTCCGATACAATCCGAATTTATCCCGGTCCGAATTTCGGTCGGACCTAAAGAATAAATAATTTTTTTTTTTTTTAAACAAAACTTTTACCTACAATTACTTTTATTATTATTTTATATATTATTAACAACATTATAATTTATAATAATCATGTAAAAAAAATAAGGGCGTCCACTGTCTCTGGGTTAAGATGTGTGAAATTAAATACTCTAATTGAACGTATATATAATCAGTGAATTAATTGTTTACTAATGTTAGTTTCGATTTTTACCACTGAACGCGTCGCTACCATCGCGATACATATCAATGAATTAGTATATTTGTATATTATATACTTCCTTTTTAATATTTATAATTTATTATATGAACTATCAAAAAAACTTGTATTGTAATTTGTAATACAATACAATTTTCTTAGATCAGTTCGGGCCGGGCCAGCCTGATCCGGTCCGAAATTCGGATCGGATCGGACCGGGCTTAATTTTTGTTTGTAATGTTCGGACCGGATCGGATCGGACCTTAGTATAAACCAGACCGGGTCGGATCGGACCTTAATATAAATCGTATAAATCGGACCGGATCGGACCGGGCCGAAAAAAAAAGTTTCGGACCGGATTGGGCTACTTTTTTAAGGTCCGATCTGATCTCTAATACTTACACATCCTGAGGCCCGTGGTGCAAAAAAATGAGGCCCCAGTGAAAAGATTGTATTTAAAAAAAGTGAAATGTTTTGTCATTTATAATGAATTTCTTTGTCGTTAATTGTCTGTTGATTTTTTTTATTTCAGTACTTTGTGTTCGACTTCCACATGCCTGCGGTGATGCTATTTGACAAGATAATCACCCTATCTGTAAGTACTCTACCTATCAAATTATTTATCATAATTGGGATTGAAACAATCTAAACATTAAGTGGCTATAAAATTTTTTATGATTTTAATAAAATTTATTGCAGTTTACGGATGAATCCTTAGCTTAATGCTTTGTGCTTTTTTAAGTATATATTTTTTAATGTATCCTTTATTTTATTTATTTGAATGAATAGCTCATTTAATATATTCTAAAGATCACTAAAATATATCAAAGAGAAGATCTATGGAAGATATATTAGTTTTTGTGGTGTTTTTTGACATAGAACAACGTCTTTCCCGGTGCGGCAGTAACCCCTGGAGAATGAATGCAACGAAGTATGTCACACTTTAAATGCTATAGATTGATATATTATATACTCCAAGTAAACTAGTTTTACAACCCTCTATCCTTCAGCCCATAAATACAGAAACATAAAAAATAAAACTAATTTTCATAGGTTTTTGTACATAGCCAACCTAATTGCATATTTTCTATAATAAAATATCTGCCATGGGAGCCACAGGATTTTCTTATGTGTAATCCTGACAGTGAATATTATACGTGATTATAATATATTTCTGACAAACTAATAAAGGATAGAATAAAATCAATGCGAAACCGAAAACGGATGTTTACTCTAGTTAATTTTTGAATTTTCAAATTATTTTTGAAATAAGAAAAAAATGTTTACGTTAAAAAAAGTCGAGTATGTTATTATCTATAATTTATTCCCCATACATTTTTTCTAACATGATTTTGTCAGAAATAAAAAAAAAATTATTTAGTATTACATATAAGAAAGTCACATGGTACCTATGGCAAACACACACACTGTTGAATCTCTGTCATATGTATAAGAATGGCAGATATTTCTTCTCTGTTATGAACCATTTGGATTATAATTTTTTTTTTAATTGTTTTTCGAAAAAAAATGAATAGAACATAAATTATAGATAATAATATTACCTACAATTTTTAACTTGCCATTTTTTCTCTTATTCGCACTATTTCAAAGTACTTCGAAAAATTAAAAAATCAACGTTAGTAAACATCCATATCCGGTTGAAAGATCGTTTTCAAAAATATGAGGTTCTCTTCCCAGATAAAAATTAATCTTAAATATAAAATTTCACCCTTCTACGATTTGTCGTATTTGAGTTACAGCGCTTACAGACAGACAGACACACAGACATGACGAAAATAATCAGATTGGATTCAAGGAAGGTCAAAATAAATAATTCCATCAAAATCCGAATTTCGAAAAAAATCGGTTTTACAAATGTACTTATACTATATGTATGTATATTTCATATATATGGGTAGGTATAAGAAAGTAAAAAGTAACACGTTTTACGTTTGTTAGTTGCGGCACAGTGTGCCTCTAATCTTTTTTGATTTCGCTTTATAAACGCAGACGTGACTGAATTCGAGAAACATTTTGTTTTTCTAAAAATTCTATTTTTAGTAATAATTAGAGATTTTTTTAAACTAAATTATAGACAATCCCTTAAAAATTCATATCACTCTCGGCAAAAAAAAAACAGTTCCATTTCATTTGAATTCAAAGAATTTCAAAAGAACACTTAAGTACAGCTTTCTAATGATGTCAAGTCTATTATTGTGCGATCATTATTTCATGTTATATAGGAGTTTATAGTCAAAATTGTTAATTTTACTTTGACACAATAAATAACGGGGTCAATGAAATTTTATAGAAAGGAAAAAAAGCATTTTCAAAAAAAAGATCAAGTTTTCGAACGCTTACATTGAATTTCTCGTTCAAAATATTTTTCACCCCATTGACGCTTTCAAAGTTTATAAATAATTAAGGGATACTTTTTCAAACTCTTAACTCTTGGCACAGAGTGGCAGGGGATGAAAAGTTTGAGCTTTAGACTAAAAAACAAACTAGAAAGTGCAAGTTTTTGAATAAGCTTTGAATTTTGCAAATTAATCATTTTTCGCGGAGATATTACAGTTTAAAAATTTGAATTTTTTGCTTTTAATTTCTTTAATGAGTGCATTATCGTATCAGTCTCGTTTCAAGCCCGATACGAGACTCGTTTCGACTTGCAGCCCTAGTCTTTTGTAAAACCCTATAATAAGATTAATAACAAAAAATTATCAAAATATCCACGTAATACGAAATTAAGCGTCAACATGGCTAAAATATGAACATATATATATAAATATATGTATATACGAGTTGAATTGAGAACCTCCTCCTTTTTTTGAAGTCGGTTAATATCAAAATACCTTTGAACTTTGAACATACTATAAAAATGTTCCATGTTTATAAAATATTTCACAAGTGGTAATCCAAGCAAAATTTCACATCCTGAATAACAATGTATTAAACAAAGCAGATTATGGAAGATTTAAAGACAGCCTAGGACGCTGCGTGGTTACAGCACAGCGATAATCTCACTAAACTTGAGTGGAAATAACCAGAATGTGACGGCTTTTAGATCTGTATCCGCGTGCTTTGCTACCACCTTCACTAATGACACCACTAAAGACGGGTACCATTTATAATAAATGTAATTATGTGTCATAAGCGGCTCCTTGAAAGGCACTAGATGCGGTACCTTCCCCCCCCCCACCCCACCACGATCTGAAGTATATATTAAATCCATACTAATATTATAAATGCGAAAGTGTCTTTAACTTTCTGTCCGTCTGTCTGTTTGTTATCTTTTCATGGCTAAACCGCTGAACCAAGCTTGATGTAATTTGGCAAGGAGATAGCTTGTTATTCTGTTTCACGAAAAAGAATGAGGGTCCATAAGGTGGGTCTTTGGCCCTAAAAATGGTTAAAAATTTAAATAAGGTACTGGAACGCGTTGTGGCCGCTATATTGCATTTAGCGGTTTACTGTTTTTGTGATTGACGGGTTTCTTTTTTGTAACTCTCATGAACTCATGATACTAATAAAATAAGTAACTTTTTATTTAATCAATTTAATTACCAAAGTCCGCAAATATAGTTTTTTTTTAGGTATAGCCTTTTATTTTGTTTATGTATTTTCTCCAGTAATGGATAAAGTAAAATCAGTAATGAGCACGCAGTGATGGACACTTGCTAATGATTACAAAATGATAAGTACTACGGCATAAAAGATACAAAAGAAAGAATCGTCAAATTTGAAACAATGTAAAGCTGTTTCTATGATAATATAATAATTAATAAATAAATTATACTAATAATTAGTTTAAATGTTCACCATTTTGACACCTATTGGCCGATTATCATCAAATCACGCTGTAAGACAGTTAAATTATATAGATTAATATTCAGAAATGGTAGTAATCAAATATGAACACATATTTCAAATTCAGTACATTTATTTAAAAAGTTGCCATTACTGGTCTTTGCCAAGACTGGTGCCACTACCTTATGTATTTCTAAATATCACAATGGCTTTACCTCACATATAAATAGTTAAGATAATGTAGCGCCTTAGAGTCAGAAACCTCATCCTTCATTAGATAAAAAATGGATGTGTGATATTTGTACGCACACTAGGATATACTTTTTTGGCGTAAAATTCTAGCGTACAAATGCGAAACTAAAAACCTGTTTTATCGACTATCATAACAGAAATCTAAATTACCTAACCTGTATTCCACGCGAACGGTCGCGAGTAACAGATGGTATTTTATGATTAGAATGGCGGTATTGTTAATCAATACGAAACCTGTTTAAAAATGTCAACATATTGTATACAATGTGCTACATAATGGATCGAAAACTCGCGATTTAAGAATCCGCTAGAAAACTAGGAACCTTTAGGGCGTTTTTCCACATACCGACAAAACCGGTGTCGGAGCCGGGTTATTATACCTCAGGAGAAAGTAATATAAATCGCAAGTATAAAAATGCAGTATTGGGTAGGTACATCATGTTTGTTACTAGCAAGCATGAAGCCAGGCTCCGCCTTCATGCCAATCCAGAGGTTCTTCGGTTGCTAGACAATCAGCACCATGTCCGAAGATTGAAAAGAACCAAGCCACTTGACCAGTGGCGTATTTACGTTAAGTACCGTCATGGGCAAAAAAAAATTGCCGCCCCTCTACCAAGGGAAAATATAATTTATTTTTGATAGAAGTTAGAATTACTATATGAACTGAAAAGTGATAACTGTTTTTATAAGTGATGTAGAACAAAATATAATATAAATTAAAAACCGGAGACCTTTTTTTTGTCACGTCAATTGAAATTCCTTTGTCTTCCTATTTTTTTAATATTCTGTATTAAACTAAAAGAAACTAAAGAATCTGCCGCCCCTCTCAGCCTTCCGCCCTAGGCCATGGCCCCCATGGCCCCATGGTAAATACGCCACTGCACTTGACTTACAATTAGTGTAGTGTGTTGTGAGTAAAGCAGAGCATAGTGCGCGGGGAAAGTGTATATGCATGCATATTGCACATATAGGAGTATTGAAAATAGAGAAAACTAAAGGACATTAATGAATTGACTTTAGTTGATAGTATTTAGTTTTAAGATATTCAGATTTAAATTAATGGTTAGTCTTTAGACTAGTTTTAATTCTACTAGGTATATTAAAAAAAAAAAAAAACTTTAGTCAAATCTCCTAAAATGCAACAAGAAATGTTTTAGGACCTTTCGATTTAACCCTTTAGTTACGATATATTTACTTTCAAAATTGTTATCAGAATGCTCCCCCCTTCCAATTTCTGCAAAAACTCTGAAAAATCCAGAATGTAGCTTTTAATTAGTAACTTTCAGTGAAAATTATGACGGACATTATAGCAAAAATAGTTTATGAAAAATTTAGAAATACCTACCTTTCTCAGAAAATCAAAAATATCACGAGTAAGCCCAGCGGCGGATTTACGTTAAATGCCGCCCTGGGCAAAAAAAAATTGCCGCTCCTCTACCAAGGGAAAATATAACCTATTTTCTTCAACAATCACATATTTCAAATATGCGATTGTTGAAGTAAACAAATATGGGCGGATGTAGTTAATGAGTTGGTACAAAGATGGCAGCAAGTTGATCAGCTCTTTCAGAACGAAAATCACGCGCTAATTCGAAATCAGTAGTTCAATTGATAGAAAGGATATTTGAAAAATGAAAGCAATCGAAATCGTCAGAGAATTTTTACAAGATATAAAAAAATCGTTTTGATAATCAGAGTAATTTTTTGTATTCCTTTTTTTAGTGTTGTGTATTAAACTAAAAAAGTTGTATTCTACCAGAATCTACCGCCTCCCAAAATTTTGCCACCCTGGGCAGCAGCCCATGTTGCCCATGCCTAAATTCGCCGTTGAGTAGGCCCAAATTTTGTAAATAACTAAAAAAATATATTTAGCAGTTTTTTATAATGCTCCCTCATTGTAAACTTCCTGGGTCCGCCCATGACACGTATCATCATCGTTAACAGACTCCGTACAAACTCGTTACGGAGAGTTCACACTTGTTAGCATTTATACAAAAGAGTTTAATGCCTTTGTTGTGTGCAAATGGAAGTGTCGATATAAAAAAATGTGTACAGGATATTTAAATTAACTCCAGTCGAATTGATGAGAACAAATTTTCATTTTAGGATAAAGGCGGATGAAACAAATAGGCGGACTATTATTTTTTAGTTATAGTCTCGTTAATGTATTATAAATCGATTCTAAAAAAAATATTTATTTTTTTAAATTTATATTATTTTTTTATTAATTTAATAAAAACTCCCCGCATTTTTTTAAATCTTTTCTTTTTTTATACTAGATACATTTATTTTTCATATATGCATATATACAGAATGGTCCGGTTTGGGATACAGATATTTTAAGAGCTGATTTTTTGGCTCATTGTGACTAAAAAATTGTACGGAAAGGTGGGGTCTATCTTCAATACCGTCTGAGCTACAGGTCGTTTAAAAACTTCTTTCAGAGTAGTACTTACAAACAAAGATTATCTCATAACTTCCAAAGTAACGCAACTAGAGCAACCACAATGAGTCAGTTTCATAGGTAATTAACTAACATATTTTTCAGTATTAGTGTTATTGCTAGCCGTGTTTCCAGTTCAGAGTTATTGCTCATCAAAGTCAAAAAATATATTTATTTTTTTGAAAGTTTTTATGAAAATGACATTTTTTTCCAAAATTACATATAATATGTGGTATTTTCTATTATTATTTTGGTGTGTTATAATATTACCTACAAATTAACTATACCAAGTTTGGACCTGGGTCTTACATTTTTCCAGTTATAAATTTATCTAAATAATCTCCAAAGTGACTATTTTGCTACCAATCCTATTAAATGAAACAGTCATGTTTGTAAGTACTACTCTGAAGAAAGTATTTAAACACCCTGTAGCTTAGAGGATGTTGAAAATGGTCCCCACTCACAATGAGTCAAGGAATCAGCTCTTAAAATATCTGTATTCCAAACCAGACCACCCTGTATATGTATAGTGATATAAAGTTGTCAAGTTTTAATTGAAAAGTTTCATAAATTTCAATTTCAGTGAAAGTTTTCACTTACCTGTAAAAATTTTCAAATTTTTAAAAAGTTTTTTTGGTTGGTAGGTCGGTGAGATAAACATTGAAACGGATAGTTCATGAAACGGACAATATTTGTTCCATCGAAACTATCCGAACGAATTAATTCAAATTGTTGTTAGTATCACTAAGCTCCATAGACTACACCACGAGGATCACGTGCTATGTTTGTATTTACAATATATGTTTTCTATTATTTTTGTGGTAAAAAGTGTTAAGTTTAATTATTATCAATTACAGTCCAAGAAATAAAGAAAAAAATACCAAGTAAATGTATGAAGTACCAAATTTAAACAGTGATTAGAACATGTCCAGATGTGTATTTCCTGAAAACTCCCTAGCAAAATTTGCTCCGGAACACCCTCAACCAAGAGCCCAAAGTTTTGTTTTACAAGGATTTTGTAAACACTCTGTATCTAACGAACGGAATGTTCAATCAACCCCGTCTTTCACATTTTAAACAGATAATTAAATTATCTACAACCTTTTTATCATTATTTTAACCAAAAATAATTGTATACCTTTCAAAATGGTGGTCAAACTAAAAATTTTACTTTAAAAATGTAAAATTTTGAGTTCGACAGCCTTTTTGATAGGTATAAAGTTTTTTATGACCAAGAATGTATTATAATTGATTGTAGTACATTTAATTGTCTTTTAAAAAAATTAAAAATGGGGTAAATCGGACTTTTAGTTCACTAGATATAGTCATTTTACGAAAGCATTGCAATATCTAAATACGTTACGGTAAATATATAATATATGTTCATACATACTTGGATTCGAGTCTTGTGTTTGGCGATATGGTACACTGAAATTACCAATCTCTGCCCTGATTGCCCCAAGGCACTTCCCGATCCCCCCAGTCATCCATGTCTGGTAGTGGCATAGTGACGTAAATAACTGGCTGTATATGAAAATAAATGCCAAAAAAAATTACTAATCTCATAAACTTCGGAAAGGTCTGAAAACGTTCTTCATAAAGTCAAGTATTAAGATTTATTTTAAATTAGTTCAATATTAGGTTTTGTTTGTATTTATTCTTCCAGTATGTATGTTAATATAGGAAGATATTAAATGTACTAATTTTAATTAATAATAAATGTAAAATTCAATTGGCAACGAAAAAAAAAGGTAATTTCAATCAAAATTAGTAATAAGTGTTAAATTTGTAAAAAAAGACGTCATTAAAATCTAAAGTAGTAAGTGTAAGATCTTCAAGTTAGAATCAAATAAATAAAACAGTTTAACGCTGCCGTGGTGGCCCCTGATCATATAATATAGATATGTGTTATACATATGTAAAAAAATTCACCCCCCTACAAAAATCTTCGTAACACTACTGAGACAGAACCTGCAGATTTATATATCAAGAAAATATATTCATACAATGCGCTGAGTTTAAACGTGACAATAAAACAGAAAAAAGATTCGTGAGAATTTAACAGATACCGATATTCAGAAAGGAATTGCTCCACTCAAAAACTTGATTAAAGTAAATATTCTTATAAATTCTGAAAGAGAACATCAAGAAGAACGTAATAAGATTTGACTCACGTCAAAATTAATATTTAAAAAAATATATGCATATAGCAATATAGTCTCTTATTTTAAACGCCTCAGGCTTATATTTCAAAAACAAAGATAGATAAAAACGTTTCAGTCAAAAGTTGAAAGGTGTAAAAAAGAGTATCAGATGATTAGTTATCTTTTTTTTTTAATAGGAGCCCCTATTATTTATTGCTGAATCGTATTCTTCGTGAAAAAAGAAACAACGTTCGTTGGAATTTTTTGTTACGACTTTTTAAGACATTCAACAAAATAGAGAGAGATTTTGAACTTTCAAGAATGTTTTACTTGGAAACCAACAACTTTAGAGTTTTTTTTACTAGATCAAAATATACAATTTTCGCTCGCTTAAATATAAAAGTTAGATCTATGGTATCGCGATGTTTATTTTAGGCCTTTTTATTCAATTCTTTACTATATTATATTATACAATATTTAACGGTTAAGTCAGCATACTGCAAAAGAACGCGCTAGCGGCAAACTTTTTTCCGACTTGATTTACTATTATCGTCACTGCTTATTCCTTATATTACCTAACGTAACAAAATATATATTCGCTATGGTCAGTGACCACTCTGCCACCTATCGGATAAAACTTGAACCCTTTTGAAGCTCCCAAACAGCGATTTGAATTCAAATTAAGATTTCTGTTATTAATATTATTTACCGTTTAATGTAAATGTACTATTAAAAAAGTGCTCACCGCATATATAAATATTTTTATAATTAATGGAGGTTAAGTTTAAGTTTTGCATTTTTTGTAACAGATGAAAACTTAATATTTTCTTGGATGAATTATTGTCACAATTTGGTACAGCACAACGTTATAGTTATTCTTTTATTCTTGATTGCATTTTAATAATTTTTATTGCTTATTTACATATTTTTTATATTATATTTAAAATTTTCAAATGGCTGTTTGAGAACTTCAGAAGGGTTCAACTTTTATCCGATAGGTGGCAGAGTTGTTACTGACCATAGCGAATACATATTTATGAATTAAAAAAAAAAAACACGTAACTCAGATAAGTTCTCGAGTGATAAGTGCACTAACGGACAGACAGAGAGAGAGAGAGAGAGACATTGCGTTTTATCATATGTCCAGTGGCGTAGATAGGAGGGGGGATTAAGATGATCAATCACCCCCCATGAGTTTACTTCATGGGAAAATTCAAAGACATTTTTTTAAACTTCTCAAGTATGAACAAAATAGTAGAAGTAAATAGGAAAAATTTGGTAAATTAAGAGTAAAAAAAAAAAGGTCTTCAGTTATTTTTAAATGTTGAATGACCTTTTTTAGTAATAAGAAATAGACTAAATACAGTTTCTATGATCAAAAAAAAAGATCATTCAATTTAAAATTACATTATTTTTATTTTTTTATTTCGCATATTTTAGAGGTCCCTCAGCCACCACTTGCCCCGGGACCTGGTCATATATCGCCCCCCATCGCAAAAAGCTATCTACGCCACTGTCATATGTAAGGATATAGCCTCAGAAAAATGTAAAGATTTTAACATTGCGATGCTTTACCATTTAAAATAAACAATCTGACCATATAAAGTTGATGTAGCGCAATTTAACTGACATACAAATGTCGTTGTCCTCACACCGACTCAAGCTGTACTAATTTCACATTGTCCTGAGTCTAATAGCGCACGTAATGTCTCCATTAGCGTGAGGTCCGACCGTTGTAATACACAGATTTCAACTGTGTTGTATTAACTCACTTTACCCCCCAAGAGAGCAACCCTATAATAATTACAGAGATTCCAGTAGCGGTACGTGAACAAAAAAATTAAGAACAATTTTTTTCAGCTGACTTTTTCTCGAATTCGAGATTTTGATCTATGATGTCCGTGTGTCGGTCTGTAAACGCTGTAACTCAAAAAAGACAATAGGTGAAATTGTATATTTAGGGTTATTTTTTTCTTGGAAGAAAAGCTTCTATTTTTGAAAACGATTTTTTACAACCGGAAACGGATATTTATCCTTATCAGTTTTTGAATTTTTCAGATTATTTTTGAAACGGTGCGTATAAGAAAAAAAGTTTTGGAGTAAAAGTTGTAAAGAATATTATTATCTATAACACAGGCCGACATAATTTTTGGTGTCTCTACTCAAATAAGTGATTTCGGAGGCTTTTGGTGTGCTGAAACCGAATCCGTCACCCGAATTTCTCCATCACGTCAGGTTTTTGATAAAATTTAACCTAAAAATGTCAAAATGACGATTTTGGCAATGTTTAAGAATTTTTTACCAAGTAGAAACTTTTTTTCTAAAGTTTTCGTTCATGGTAAGAAGTTTTACTATCTTTCCTCTTTAAAATAATTTTTTTACTTTCTACTGTACGATTTTTTTTCACAGAAATAAACTAGTTTGAAGTTATTGTTATATTTAATGTATAGTAAAGCCCATTGTGTCACTGTGTCTACTCTATTAAGAAATATATACATAGTCAAACTAGTCTATTTCGGTGGACAAAATTGTACAGTAAAAATAAAAATTCATTTTAAAGAGGAAATATACATACATTATACACTGCTTGTCACAATTAGTGGGACACTTTTTCAATGTAACACAGTTTTGGTAAAAATTGTCATATTAATATGAAAATTCATAAAAATCATTAGTATGGTGTTGTTTCAAAGCCCAAAGAGTAAAAACTTTGTGCGTGCATCGATAGCGGGTGTACAACCCTTGGAGGGGTGAAAAATGGAAAGTGACAATTTCAAGTATTGAAAAAAAAGTTTAAAAACTATTTATTCCAAGATAATGATAAAATTCACATTAATTTTTATAGGTAGAACTTATTTGAACCCTAAAGGTATAAATTTTTTTTAAATCAATATTTAATTCTATTTGCCACCTGTTATCATCCCCTAAATTTAGGTTATTAGAAATATAGGAAAATATGAAAGAAATTTTAAAAATCTTCAAGGGTTGTTAGAAATAATCACAATAAATATAAATTTACAATTTCAATAAAATCCAGTAATTTTCAACCACTTTTCTACCCTTTAATATTCACCCCCCTGTGTATTACAATTAATTCGAACAACGTAGGTAAAGATAAATTTTTGAAATTTACAAAATAGGTAGTAAACTGTATATACAACGGTACTGTATGTTATAAAACACAAATAAATTATAAGGGTAGGCATCAACCCTTAAATACTAAACCGCCCCAAATAGTAGGGTGGAATATTAAATTTAAGTGTGATTTTATGAGAAATCAATTAATGCTCTTATTTGAAGATTTTTGTGAAAATTTTGTGCACCAGAATTCGCCCTTACGGATGTAGCTACCCTAAATTTAAAAAATATACACTTTTTTTAAAACATCGTATCTAAAAATTCAGTGGAATTTTTTTATCATCCTTTCGTAATATAAAAGGCCGACATTTGATCTTTCTACACCGGTAAATTTAAAACAATACATTATCAGGAACTACCCTTAAATTCTTATTTCTTAAAAATAAAATAAATTTTATTTCAATTAATATTGGAAATATAGGTATCTATGGAAATTAATGGACAATTTACGAGTTTTTCATAATATAAGTTTGGCTCAAATTAATTCAATCGTCCTGAGACGTTGAAATTTACTAAATGTGTAGTAAACTGTGTATACAACGGATTTGTATGTTAAAAAACATAAATAAGTTTTAAGGGTAGTCATCAACCCTTAAAAACTAAATCACCCCCGATAATAGGGTTGTAAATTGAATTCAATTGCGATTTTATGAAAAATCAATTAAAGCTGTTATTTAACAATTTTTTTGAAAATTGTTTGCACCCCTACGGATACAGGTACCTTCAATTTAAAATAATATAAACATTTTTTAAATATGGTATCTAGACAGTCCGTGGTATTTTTGTTTCATCCTTTCGTAATATAAAAGGCCGACATTTGTTCTTTCGTTACCGGTAAAATTAAAACAATACATTATCAGAAACGTGTCAAAACGATTGGATTAATTTGAGCCAAATTCGTAAATTATGAAAAACTCGTAAATTGTCCATTAATTTCCATAGATACCTATATTTCCAATATTAATTGAAATAAAATTTATTTTATTTTTAAGAAATAAGAATTTAAGGGTAGTTCCTGATAGTGTATTGTTTTAATTTTACCGGTGTAGAAAGATCAAATGTCGGCCTTTTATATTACGAAAGGATGACAAAAAAATTCCACTGAATTTTTAGATACGATGTTTTAAAAAAAGTGTATATTTTTTAAATTTAGGGTAGCTACATCCGTAAGGGTGAATTCTGGTGCACAAAATTTTCACAAAAATCTTCAAATAAGAGCATTAATTGATTTCTCATAAAATCACACTTAAATTTAATATTCTACATTACTATTTGGGGCGGTTTAGTATTTAAGAGTTCATGCCTACCCTTATAATTTATTTGTGTTTTATAACATACAGTACCGTTGTATATACAGTTTACTACCTATTTTGTAAATTTCAAAAATTTATCTTTACCTACGTTGTTCGCATTAATTGTAATACACAGGGGGGTGAATATTAAAGGGTATAAAAGTGGTTGAAAATTACTGGATTTTATTGAAATTGTAAATTTATATTTATTGTGATTATTTCTAACAACCCTTGAAGATTTTTAAAATTTCTTTCATATTTTCCTATATTTCTAATAACCTAAATTTAGGGGATGATAACAGGTGGCAAATAGAATTAAATATTGATTTAAAAAAAATTTATACCTTTAGGGTTCAAATAAGTTCTACCTATAAAAATTAATGTGAATTTTATCATTATCTTGGAATAAACAGTTTTTAAACTTTTTTTTCAATACTTGAAATTGTCACTTTCCATTTTTCACCCCTCCAAGGGTTGTACACCCGCTATCGATGCACGCACAAAGTTTTTACTCTTTGGGCTTTGAAACAACACCATACTAATGATTTTTATGAATTTTCATATTAATATGACAATTTTTACCAAAACTGTGTTACATTGAAAAAGTGTCCCACTAATTGTGACAAGCAGTGTAGTACTATATATTTCTTACCGTGAACGAAAATTATAGAAAAAAGTTTCTACTTGGTAATACATTCTTAAACATTGCCAAAATCGTCATTTTGACACTTTTAGGTTAGATTATATCAAAAACCTTACGTGATGGAGCAATTCGGGTGACGGATTTGGTTTCAGCACGCCAAAAAACTCCTAAATCACTTATTGAAGTAGAGACACCAGTACAAAAGTTTTTTTTGTCGGCCTGTGTAATATATGCCCCATTTTTTCAATTAACCAGAAATTATCCATTTTGACCTTCCCTGAATCCATTCTGACTATGTTCGCCATGATGTCTGTGTGTCTGTCTGTAAGCGTTGTAACTCAAATACGACAAATCGTAGAAGGGTGAAATTTTATATTTAAGATTAATTTTTGCCTGAGAAGAAAACGTCCTATTTTTGAAAACGATCTTTCAACCGGATACGGATGTTTACCTACGTCGATTTTTGAATTTTTCGAACTACTCTGAAACAGTGCAAAATAGAGAAAAATGGTCAAATTAAAAATTGTAGGTAATATCATTATCTATAATTTATGTCCTATACGAAATTTTTGAAGAAAAAATTTGTTTATTATAATTCAAATGGTTCATAACAGAGACGAAATATTTACCATGAGTGTCATGGGACTTTCTTATACGTATTACAGAGATTGAACAGTGTGTGTGTGTTTGCCATAGGTACCATGGGACTTTCTTATACGTAATACTGAGAGTGAACAGTGTAGGTGAATCTAAATAATTACATAAAAAAATTCTTTCTGGCTAAATCATAAATGTTGGAAAAAAATGTATGGGGAATAAATTATAGATAATAACATACTCGACATTTTATTCTTATTTCAAAACTAATTCGAAAATTCAAAAATTTACAAGAGTAAACATCCGTTTTCAGTTATTACGTTAAAAAAAGTCACTTATAATAATATATGGAGAGAATAATATTACCTATATTATTCATTTTATTCCATCTTGTTAGTTTGTCAGAAATGTTTTAATAAAATAAGAATCACGTATAATATTCACTGTTAGGATTACGTATAAGAAAGTCCCGTGGTTCCCAAGGCAGATATTTTATAAATCGTCACATGAACACGTAACATGTACACTTTTATAGAGATTACATCTTTCATCAACATGAAATAGCTCTTGATACGCATTATCAAGTATTAGGTTGTTGCAAAAATAATGCACGTTTTTTATTATTTCAAAATATAATTAAGCTACTAAACCGAATTTTTTTTATGCATTTCGTCAATTTGTTGTCAATACCTTTCTCCTGTAATTGTTTCACCGGGATTTAAGATGTTATAGCGGATTAATCCCTGAACAGACCACCAAACGGTCACTTTATCTTCTTTAGATGCAAACTTGGCTTTGAAAAGTATTTAGGAGCTTCAGCTTTATTTAACCACTGCCCTGAATGTCTCCTATTGTTATATAAAACCAATTTTTCATCGCATGTTACAATACGTTCCAAAAATGGATCGTTTTTGTTGCATACAAGAAGCATAGAATAAATGTAACGACGATTTTTGTAATTTTTGCTTAATTCGTGTGGCACTGATTTATCAAGATTTTTTGTTTTGTCAATCGTAATTAAATGCCGTGAAATGGTTCCTGTGTCTACTTGTAGCTCTTCTGCAAGTCTTCTGCAAGTTGTATGTGGGTTAACTTCCACTATAGCTTTCAACATGTCGTCATCGACAGCAGAAGGACATCCGCGACCCTCTTGATCTTCCTTTACTTCACCTGCACGAAATTTTTGAAATCAACGCCGCACCGTGGATTCATCAATAGACCCCTGCCCCCAAACTTTATTGATGTTTCTGGTCGTTTGCGCTGCACTGCGGCCGAGTTTGAACTCAATGAAAATAATTTTTTCTAAAATCCTTTTTCGACATACTTAATCACCTTAAAATAGGTGAAAATAAAATTTTATGAAAAATGTTCAAAGAAATAAAGGAAGTCAGTAAACAAATCTTTAAAATGATATATAACACTTAGTACTTTGGGTGACAACTTTAAAAGAAAATAGTACCTAAATCTAGGCATAGGAAAAACGTGCATTATTTTTGCAACGACCTAATAGATACTGTTAGCGAGAATGGCTACGGAATCCTATCATGTGCGTGCCTACTTGACTGTTTTATTATATGGTATATATGTACATCGTAATTCTAAATAGACAATATAAAAATGAATTATGTTTGAAAGATAATTGTGATTGCAGGTATTACATTCTAGGAGGCTTCTGTTTGCTGGAATGCTGGTCGGATCTTTCAAGATAGACGTTAAAACTGTCCACGACGCGGCTGGTACGCGACCCTAACAAATGTTACTTTGGTTCATTGATTGCCACCGGTATTATAAACAATCTGCTTCCAAGCAAAACCAAATTCTATTTATACGTTGTTATCTACATAGTTTCGCTAAAATCCAAACAGATTATATAATTGTTAATCAATACCTCATAGAGAGATTGGATTGTTAGCTTAGGCGGAAGATCTTTATAATACCGGACATAAGACTTGTGATTGAATTGCTTATGAAAACGGAAGATATAATAAAAATTAATTATTTTCAATGTGTTCAAAATAAAATATAGCGAATTTTTATTTCGAAAAGTAGAAAAAAAGAGAAGGAAGTGGTAATATAATGATATGTTTTATTTATTGGTTTTTAATGTTTTCTTTTTTTTAAACTGATATTACGTGAAAAAGTAAGAAACATTTTTAAATCCACAAATAAATATATCGAATTCGAGTTTTGTAAACATTTATTGTATTTTCTTTAGACGAAAAAGCTAAAGCCATAATAAATTTTACAATTAAATATATGTAACTATTTTGTAAATTTTACTCAAAAGGACTCCACACAACAGCTATGGATTTAAATTTAAACTTTTAGTTGATTTTTTTTGTAGAAATGATAGTTCAAAGTATTCTGATTAAAAGTTGTAATGGGCGAAATCTACGAGAACTCATAATTTCCACTCCAGGAGGCACTGAAGTATTTTATGTTTATTTTTATCTCCTAAACTTTAAGAGATAAACATTAAGAACAATGTGCAAAGAATAAAAAATACTATATTCAAAAAATACAAAAAAATAATATTTATAATAGTTTTTATATTTTTTGTTCGGCAATTTTTTATAAAATTTATAAATGTTATAGTCCAAGAAAAATAGACATCCAACAAGGAAAAAAAATTGCATGCACCTTAGTATTAGGGTTATAATAATGTGTAAAAGTTCCTAATCTATTTGACCGACGCAAGGGTCAATTGCGCGGGTCAAAGTTCACGAAAACAACGATAAACTTTTCGAAAAAAAAAATTCTTACTAATTTTTAGCTGAGATAATTTGCTACAAAAAAGAAACCAAAAGTTTTTGTGTAGAGGAAACCGTTCATGAATTATAAAGAATTGTTCAAGATCGAGATAACTCCTTCTGTCCCATATTAATCGAAAGTACATTAGTTAACAATACTTTAGACAAAAATTACCCAAAATTACTGCGTCGGAACATAACAAAATGGGGTTTTCAAGGTACGCGACGTTTTAAATGCATTTTCCACTAATTTTGAAAATCAAAATCTATTGCAATACAATCATTCGGCAGAGATACCCATCTATAAGAATATATATAAGGTAAAGGCACCAGTTATGGCCGCTATAAGAGCAAGTTTTCGGTTTTTTTTTTATTAATGGACTTATTTTTTGTAATTCTCATGAACTCATGTTACTAATAAAACAAGTAACTCTTTATTTAATCAATTTAATTACCAAAGTCCGCAAATATAGTTTGTTTTTTAAATTATACTCATTTATTTTGTTCATGTTTTTTCTTCAGTAATGGTAAAGGTAAAACCAGTAATGAGCACGCAGTGATGGACACTTGCTAATGATTACAAAATGATAAGTACTACGACATAAAAGATACAAAAGAAAGAATCGTCAAATTTGAAACAATGTAAAGCAGTTGTTATGATAATATAATAATTAATAATTAAATTATACTAATAATTAGTTTAAATGTCCACCATTTTGACACCTATTGACCGTTTGTCATCAAATCACGCTGTAAGACAGTTAAATGTATATATGTAGATTAATATTCAGAAATGGTAATAATAAAATATCAACACATAGGTATTTCTCATTCAGTACATTTAATTAAAAATTTGCCATTACTGGGGTCCTTGCCAAGACTGGTACCACTACCTTACTTTTTTATAAAAAATATTATTACAAATAAAGAAAGTGTCACTTGAAGGATGATTTCTGGAAATTTTTGTTTTGTTGAAGTGTAATTACGTAAAAATACGATAAATTTAATAATTTTCACAAGTTCAACCAATAGTTAAAATACATTGGTTTTGTGCGGGCTCCTTTACTCGCGTGATATTCTTTTCATTTTTTTCAAGATCTTGAACGAATAGAATAGAACCGTTCCGGGAGTCGATAGGAAATTTAATGTTCTAAAAAATCCACCCCTTGTATTTTCACTGCAGCGTTTATACTTTTCGAGTTAAAACTGTTTGAAAGTTGTGATTTATTGCTCTTATGATGCAATAACAAATTTGTATCGCATGATTAAATTCTAAAATAATAATAAAGCAATTAATTAGCTCGAAATCCAAACAACACAAGCAATTCAAACACCAGTCCTAAAACAACATATTAATGCATATATTTACATTGATACAACAAGTTTGCAACACGCAGCAGCTTTTGTCAGAGCACAAGAAATCTATGAGTGAACGACCGATGTTTGTATTTTGACAAGTTTCATTTGCACAATGGTATTGGCTATTCTGTAACACACTGTTATATTCTCTGTTTCTATTTTGTGCGGGGGTCGGTGTCTCTCTCACTCACTCTATCTATTGCTTGCGGCCCAGGTTCTGCAATCACGGAGTTTTCTCAGGGCCAACAAATTGTTAGGGAGCTTTAAACTGGACGTTGCGACTGCTTGGTACCAGCCAGGTACGGTCTGTCTGTCACTGTCGGAAGCTTATAGTCCAATCAAATTAGATTTTTAAATGGATTATTTTAGCGCCAATTGATGCCCAAAAATACCTTTAATAAAATAGTTAAAATGCGAGGCTATAGGCCCCCGAGAAATATACGAAAAAAATGGGTGTGACAGTGTCGGGATGCACAGTCGAGGGAATGACGTGAATACGTAGCAGTGGGGTTAAATAAAACTCAGACTAGTATTGTATAATATGGTTATTTTTTATGATTTGTACGAACATGAAAACAATTAATTAATATTTACAAACAAAATTGTGGAAATACGAAATTTACTTTTTTTTTATTCAATTTAAAAAACTGTAATCAAAAAATTAAAAACGTTACTGCGTAGAGAATATATTCTAATATACTGATATTTTTTTTAATTCAATTAATTAATATTTACAAGCGAAAAAGTGGAAATACAAAATTTATTTTTTATTTTTTTATTCAATTTAAAAAATTTTAGTCAAAAAATTAGAAACGTTACTGCGGAGAGAATATATTCAGTTATTTTTTTTTTCAATTCAATTATTTAATATTTACAATCGCAATCGTGGAAATATAAAATTTTAATTTTTTGTTGTTTTTTTATAATATTAAATTTATCATTCATTAAAACTGGTTAAATGTTTTGATTTTTGCTTGTACCTCGTAGATCTAATCGAGATCTATAATTTGAGACCAAAACCCGCGTGATGGCTACTCTGAATATCGAGATATACTGATTTAAATTTACGCTAGCGTGCAAAACTGATCTCTGCGCGTTACATTAAGTTTCTAAAATGCCCACCCAATATCTGGCCTGAAACTCTAGACGTTATTCACGTCAAAATAATCGAGTGCCATTTCTGTTTAAATCATCGATACAGCGAAAGCGATGTAAGATACAACAAAAATGATCAATTTTACAGACAACAATGTTAAGAAATTTTCCTATAAGAAAGATAAATAAAATAAAATAAATTATTATTAACTATAAGTTAAAGTACAGTAATCGGTCTCCATTTATATACGCGGATTCATTTTTATGCAGTTCAGAAATTGTTATATGTTAACTAATCTACTAGACACCGGTTGTCACCACGCATATGTGTAACAGAACTCAGGTATTCACAAAACTTTGACTCATTAATTTCGTAACCTATTTGTGTCAATTTATAGTAAACATATCTAAGAGTGAATTTATGTGATTAAAAATTTGATTGATTTTGAATAATAATTAACCATAAAATGCAATATTTTTATGATAGTTAATCAAAAACAGTGGTTTTTTTTGTCAGAAACCTGTTAAATTTTATTTAAAAAAATTATTTCTCACCTACTTACTTATTTTGTACACGGCTTTCTATTACTCCAATTACACGGGTTTTTTACGTGCTGTTTTCATGGAACCAATTAACCGCGTAAATGGAGGCTTTACTGTAAATATAAGTTTTGAACGTGAATAATGTCTAATTAAATCGTTAGAGTTTGGGAAATTTTTATTAACTGTTGAAAACCGCTATTGAATTTTATAGATGATCGAAGCAAATTGCGACATTTTCAAAAAAAAGTTTTGAACGACTCTTACTCCTGAACTATTAATTTAATATCTATACCTACCGGAACTACTTTTCTTATAGGAAATTTTCTTATCTGTAAATTTGATTCTGTTCATTTTTGCTCTATCTTACATTGTTTTCGCTGCATTCGATTGAGGCATAGCCGGTACTCAATTATTTTTCAAGTCTTGAGGCTTCCGCGATGATCTTGGCTTCTGGGTGTAAGCCGCGTCGATTCGGTCATGTTATCTGCAATGTGTGACGAAACGTTGGCCGATAACACGACCAAATCGACGCGGCTTACACCCAGAAGCCAAGATCCATCTAAATTATTTTTGTTTTTATTTTTTTCGTGTATTTCTCGAGAAGCCTACAACCTTGCATTTTTGATATTTTTGTAAGGGTATTATTTGCCATCAATTGGCGCTAAAATAATCGAGGTGAAAATTAATTCCATGTGTCACGTATAAAAAACTTCTAACTTGATTGGACTATTAGACAAGGAAAGTTATAGGACTCATAACACGCTACCTAACATTGTGTTACCGACGTGCTCCGCAAAAATGTGCTCCGTAAAGTCAGCGGCGCATTATTCGGGTCTTTAAATAAGCATCAACTGCAGCATTGCCTTTAAAAGAATTCCAGTGATAATTCATTAACAGAGAAACATCTATTTAGAATTTAGAGCCATAATTTCAAATCAAATTAAATTGTAATTTAAAGTACATAAAATTGACTTTTGATATATAATAAAAGATGACCGCCATTTTTTTGGTAACAGTTTCGTATTACGAATTAGGTAGTTTGTTATGACTCCATAAACATTCCTAATCTAAGATCGGAAGCAAACGTCGCTCTTTTCCTTCTTAGCGTGTTTCGACAATATTAAATAAACTGTGTCCGAGATAACTTTTCTAGCATGGGGATCTCAGAACCTACATATAAGAGGTACAGATTTGTTTAACCCTACACTGCACAGTGTGTTTCTTGTAGATATATAATACAAAACACATATAAATTTGAATATATATTTATTTTATAATTTTATATTGACAGTTGTAATTTGTATGAAAATATTCTGATGTTATAAATCAATTGTTTTTATCAAAATTTTAATAATAATTTTAATTGACAAATTATCAACTTAGCGAGGTCGCTACACATATTTGCATCACACATGTTTTCCGCATATAACTTAAAATTTACAAAGAATTTACAAAAAAAAGCAATAGATTTCCCTTCCTCCACAAGACGTACGACTAGGACTGGATAATGTTAGTCATTTTCCAATTTGAAATGCTACAAGACTGCGATGTAAAAACCCCACATGTGAAAAATGTCAAATTGCTTTATGTTTTAACAAAGACATAAATTATTTTAAATCATTCCATGAAATATAAATATATTCATAATTAGATTTACTAAAATGTATACCAATGCATATATGAATCATAACATATTTTTCAAAAAATATATATAGGTATATAGTATAAACTTAAAGTTAATTTTTTAAATTATTTTTCCCGTATTCCTAACATACACTTACATAGATTTACATCATTTCTAATAATAAATAAAAAATTGTGCAGTGTAGGGTTAAATAAGATGAACTATTTGGAAATAAGGGGTAATCATTATGATATACGTTCAGTTGGGACACTAAAAAAGTTACTTTTATATATGAAGAGAAAAAAAGAATTTTGTATTTTTTCTTTCAATTTTTTTGTTCAAATTAAGATCAAATAAAATGTAGGGGTAAGTTAATATTTTGGGAAAATGCCGACGTTTGCTTTAAATAGACACATATGTCAATGGCATTTGACAGTGGTGTGCAAAATGTAAATATTTACTTGTGATCCCTTTATTAACGGACTATTACTTTTAAAAACTATAGTAGAATATTAGTTTCCGGAGAAAAAAAAACATACAAAAGGGAACTGGCTATACATTTTGGTGAATCCTAATTTTCCTATAGTTTGTGCACCACTGGAAATGAGAACAATCAAGATTCTGGTCTTCATATTCGGGATGATGATTTTTTTAAATTTGATCTCGAGAAGAAGCATTAGTTTCTTATCGGGGGGGGGGGGGGGGGGGAGGTCCAAGATTTAAATATTTAATTATTATGGACGAGTAATTCCCCCTACTACACTCTACTAAATTTCCTTCTTGGTAACCAAACATGACTCAATTTTGTCATTTTACAAAAGTATAATTTTTTTTAAACTAAGGTACTGGCACCAGTCTTGAATGTTTTAATAGCAAGGTATACTGTTTTTTTTTTGTTGTGATTGATGGAATTCTTTTTTTTAATTCTCATGAACTCATATTATTAATAATAAAACAATTACCTCTTTATTAAATCAATTTAATTACCAAAGACCGTTTTAGTTTATTTTTTAAAGTATAGTTTTTTATTTTGCTTATATTTTCTCTCCAGTAATGGACAAAGTAAAACCAGTAATAGGGATTTAGTGAAGAACACTTGCTAATGATTACAAAAGTTATAAAATATAGAATCGTAAAATTTGAAACAATGTAAAGTAGATGCTATGATAATATAATAATTAATAAATAGATAACACTAATAATTAGTTTAAATATCCACCAATTTGACACTCATTGCCCGATTGTCATCAAATTAAGCTGTTTTACAGTTAAAATTACGATTCAGTAATGGCAGTAATCAAATATCAACAAATATTTCTAATTTAGTACATTTAATTAAACAATTGTCCAAGGCTGGCGCTAATATCTTATTTTTCTTCTTCGTTCAGTAAATTTTTCTGGCACTAGTTATTATTTCATTGGTTACTAAATTATAAAAACATTCTGTGATTGGCTGCAGCTATAAAATAATATTTTCTGTCGACCATAAAGAACAGAATCTTGAATGTACTCACTCAAACTTTCATAAATACGTGACCCAGAGATTCGAGAACGTCTGGCAGTGATTAAATTTATAAAAGGTACTTGTAAACGTATTATTTTATGGGTCACGTAACAACCATTCTTATAATTTATTACTAACATATTTAATAAAAAAGGAAAAATATTTCTTGATTTTAGTTTTTAATTGTAGTCCAGTCAAAATAGAAAAAAATGTTCAGGAAGATCTCTAGTTTAACATACATTCTAATGCCCAGTTTCACGAACGATAAATATCTAACAGTCAAAAGTTAATTGAAGATTTTACTAATCAGATATAAACAAATATTAATAGTAATAAAATATTTCTAATTTAGTACATTTAATTAAACAAGTGTCCAACACTGGGGTATTATGAAAAACTGGTGTCAGTACCTTCGCTAAAATGAGAAATTGCATTGTTATTCAATTAAGGACCTTCCTGAACATATATATTAGATTAAATCCGTGCTCGATTTTTTCTAGATATCTAGAAATTTAATATCTTATTTGACTGTTAGGTATTTTACACCCATCAAAAAAATGATAACATCGAAATATTGATAGAAAAAAGGCAATATTCAAAGGTCTGTATTTATGGTCAAAATGGTCGGGTTGAATAAATAATCATATTTTAACCCCTTAAGATCCCAATTAAAAAGCAAAAACTGGTAAAAAAATAATAAACTATTTCTTTAAATTTATAAGAAACTTTATTAAAAGCATGAAAAAAATTCAATTTTCAAAAGTAAACTTTGAAAAACAAAAAGTAATATATCCAGATCAGTAATATTACGGCCATTGTTATTTTTGTAATAAAACAAAAACTTAAAAAAATCACGCTCACAATATTACGAATAATATATGGTTTTTTTCACTATCGTTGGTCAACGTTATATGTACTTGTTCCCAAATAGGGTTTTACTAAAAGTGCTCTAGTTTCGTTAAATATTAATAAAATTAAAAAAATATATTTTTTTTAGAAAGAAAAAAAGAAAATTTTAAATTTTTCTAAAAAAAAGAACCAAAGTTGTTGATTTAAATATATTTTTTAAGATAAAATTCTAATTGATATATCATTCTATTTAAAATTTTTGAATTATCCCCAATTGAACTTTTGCATTTTTTATGTCATATATCGCGTATGACACTTTAAACTATCCAAATATCAAATAATCATACAGCATTAGAAAGTTCATTATTTCTACTTTCTAAAAAAAAATTAAAAATAAAATTTCATTACTATTTAACGAAACTAGAGCACTTTTGGTAAAACCTTAAAAAGGAACAAGTCGCCATATTTTCTAAAAAAATTAAATTCTTTAGGGTCGATTTATATAATCAATTTTTTATCATAAACTCTATTTTCAATAGTTTGGACGTAAAACATAGTGGTATGGAACACCCTGTATATGCTACCATTTTTACCAAAATAGCAGAGCATAAAATTTGCTTTTTTTGTAGAAATATTTGAAATGTTTTTGATGAGTGCAGAAATAATAACATATTTATTCTATATATCAAATATTAGATAAAACGGCTCTCCACGTAATTTTACTTTGCTTTTGTTACATTTTCTCTGTTTTGTTCCGTGGCGGAATGAGCTTTTGTTAAAAGCATGAAAGTAAAAATAAACACAACATGCACACTCACGAGTAGAACTTGAATGAATTGTTTTTATTATTTCATGTGTATCTTATCGAAACAATAAAGTAGAATAAACTAATATTATTTAGTTTTAGGCCGTTTTTCCATCGAGGCGATGCGACTACGATTCGATTGTTGAAAAATCACTAGCAAGATGCCTGGATATCAGTGGCGCCGGTGCCGAGGGGGCGGCGGGGAGAGGGGGCAGATGATCACTCTTCCCCTGGAACAAATTTTTTTGACTTTTCTCAGATTTCCTAGTGAATTTTTACTTTTTTTCCTGTTTTTTACATTATTGAAAAATAACGAAAAATTCGTTAATTTCCATGTTGGTTTTCACTCTCAAAGGCTCTTCCTGCACGTATACATTTTTTAATCAAAATCGGTGAGGTACACCTTGCAATATTCTCTTATAAGGAAAAAAGTTTATAATATAAAAATATATCACATGAAAAATAAACAGAATTATTTTTTGACAAATGTTTATTGAATTTGCGTGTTTCCTTTTAAATTTTAATATGAAATTGGTTAAATATTTGTGGGACATTTTCCTCGACTTCCAACCAAATTCCTTAACTTTTTCCTGTTTCCAGACAACCCTGCTCATGCAGCATGAAAGATTCAGTAGAGAAGTATTTCTATTTCTATATCTAGTTATAAATTAACTAACTAAGAGAAAAGATCAAAGCATTTTCTGAAATCCCATTATTTTTAATTCGTATATACCCGCAATTTTCTTCTTCTAGCATTCGTTTTTCTTCCACGACTTCAGTGTGGAAAAAATCGCTTACATTAGCAGTGGCGTAACCCGCCCGATGCCAAGAAAGCCTGCCTCTCCCCCTAGCCCGCTATATTGTAATCAATGAGAGGCCAGATTGTTATACCATATAATATACAGTGTATTCCAAGTTGATAAGACATAGGAAATTTAACATGGGGACAATTAGAAATGTTGTAGTAACCTTTGGTCAAATTTAACGATGTGTGATTGGTGCATTTTGAAATGCCACCTCGATTAATTAAATTAATCAACAGTATTTTGTTTTCAACTTTAATTAAACATCCTAGATAAAATTATAATAATATTTTTTGGCATTTATAAATTTGAAAACAAAATACTAATTACTATTTTATTAAATTTTGTGGCGATATTTCAAAATGCACCAATCACACATCGTTAAATTTGACCAAAGGTTACTACAACACTTCTAATTGCCCCCATGTTAAATTTCCTATGTCTTAATCAACTTGGAATACACTGTACATATATTATGTAAAATATATGTTATATGTCAATGGCTCTCATAAGAAATTTGACCCTCCCCTAAAAAAATCCTCGTTACGCTACTGTACATTAAGCGTCGATTACATTGAGCGAGTTTACAAGCTGCTTATAAACTCGCTCAGTGTAATCATGTTCACTAGCTAACAAGCTGCTTGTAAACAATCTGCTACAAAAGCTGAAAGCCGGGCTACTTTACTCGCTGGCTTGAAGGCTTGTTAGCTTGTAAACTAGCCGTGTGTCATCATAGTAGCTAGTTCA
The DNA here is from genome assembly GCA_961205875.1 of Sialis fuliginosa. Lineage (NCBI taxonomy): Eukaryota > Metazoa > Arthropoda > Insecta > Megaloptera > Sialidae > Sialis > Sialis fuliginosa. The sequence continues at coordinate 29,938,343 of OY540812.1, read as the reverse complement.
ATAGCTGCGAGTATCTTGGTGATTCCTGGTTTCAGTGTCTATAAAATGTATTCAAAACACGTGGTTTACTCGCTAGCTAGTTGGCTACTGAGCGAGTGGAAAGTTTTGTGTGTCATCATCACTATCTGACTCGCTCGCTTGTAAACAAGCTGGCTTGTAGCTTGTAAACTCGCTCAATTTAATCGACCCTTTAGTGATCATAGTTGCACGATTTTTTCTTGATTGAATCATAGTCGCATCCCGCATCGCCTCAATGGGATAAAATTGCATAAATTTGGTCTTTCATTTTATTTCTTACAATTTAGCATGTCTATCTGGTTAAATTTTACACTTTATTAAAAACTGTTTAATATGTCATTTGGGTTTAATTATTTAGATCATCAGTTCTACCATAAATGGGCGCTACTGACCGACCCGGAGGATGTTGGAAGTGGGCCTAAAGGGTACCTCAAGTGTGATATATCGGTCAGGGGTAAAGGAGACCCTGTTAAAGTTCCTACACGTTTATCAGAGAGGGATGAAGATGATATTGAAGCGTAAGTAATTTAGTATGTACATACTATGTTAAGTAACTAAATGTAATGATTTTTTTAAGAACAGTACTGATTTAAATAAGTACAAATTTTAAAGCAGTACTGTTCTAAAAAACGGTTTAATAAACAGCTAAAAAATGCCGAATGTAGCTTTTAATTAGTACTTTCAATGAAAATTATAACGAACATTGTAGCAAAAATAGTTAACGAAAAATTTTGAAATAACTATTCTTTTTATAAATCGTAGCGAGTAATTCTTATTTATATTATTTTATTTAATAATATATTTGACTATAAATTCTCTTGAAGATAAATATTGAAAATTGATATTATTGTAAGTTTCTCTGTATTTATTTTACCATTATAATACCCTATAAAGGAAATTATAACCGCATTGTTTTATGCAAAACCACTAAACCTACCCTTCCGGTTTATGAAACTTTAAAACTCTTCTTACTCTCCAATATTTACAAGCAGACCACTTTCAACCCAATTCAAAATTGAATATAGATAGTATGTATTAGGGTGTCTAAAAAAACAATATTACTTTCTCGCAATATTGAAGATACGAGAAGCTTTGTGATCGTTTTAGATTGAGACAAAAAAAATGTTCTCCGATTTCTAAATTTTAAATTGATCTTTTCGTTTCATGTCAAGACAAACACTTTTCGTTCCGTGTCCGTCCGTCCGTCCGTCTGTCCCCTAAATCCTTGTCACACGCATAACTCATGAACCACTGAACCGATATTATTGAAACTTGGTCGGATGGTTGGTTCTGGCTTGAGGACGGTCCCATTTCAAAATCATCAAAATCGTGTGTAAGAGAGAGGGGTGACATCCCAAAATATTTATTATTTTTTCAAGATATCTCAAGAACGACAAATGTTACGTGAAAATTATATAGAATATTTTTTGTAGAGTATTAAATTTCCTATAATATGGATCTACAACGTTTGTTGTAAAATATTCCCTAATTACAAAGATTTATCTTAATTTATTTTTTAAATCGTGTTTTGTTTTTCTAAATTGATATTTGTTTGGACATATTAAATGTCATTTTGACGTTTTAAACGTTTTAAATGTCATTTTGACGTTTGCATAACTTTAGATTTAGATTGAAATTGTCAAAAAATTAAAAATATACGAAAAAATAATCAGGGCATCTTAAGAAAAATTTCAAACTAATATTTTTTAGTAATATTGTATAAAAATTAAATGGTTAATTCCAGGCAATTTATCTAAACACTATCGGTTTTTATTTAAATTGTTCAATAATTAACTACCTTTGGTGAATTTAGCACAAGAAAGCACTGTTTACTTAGCAGATGTTTTTTTTCTTCGCTCTCATTACGAAATAAGTTAGTTTATGACCTAAAATAAATGCTTTCCGAAGGATTACCTTGTAGTTCAATTTTAAGAGGTGCCGCAAAGGTAGGGTTACTACTGAGCTATCGGAAAAAGAATGACCCCCCTTTGCGGCACCTCTTAAAATTGAACTACAAGGTAATCCTTCGGAAAGCATACACTACTATTTAATTGATATTTGTAGAATATTCACGTGATAATTTTTGTAAAAAAAATATTTAAAACGCTTTTTTTTGATACGTTGAATTGAGGGTTATGACTTTGAAGAGTGAAATGATGTCCTTAATAATTTTTCAACAGTTATCACGAATCAGTAATACCAACTTTAGTACTAAATAATCACTTCCCCATGTTATTTAACCCTTTCGGGACCACTTTTGTGTAATAAACAAAAATAGTTTTTTATTATTTTATTTTACTAATAAGGACATGTAGATACATATATTTCTGATTTATAAAATTTTATGTATTTTGAGGACCCTTTAGGGCACTAGGACATTTATATCCCATTGGTACTTATGAGTAGATTATTTTTGTCCCAGTAGTATATTATAATGAAAGACAACACGGTTGAAATTATTATTTTATTATAAAGTTATAATAATAACAAAAAAACAATTCTTTAAAATATTTAAACATTCATTCACAAGAAGTGTTTTTATAGTCCGGATCTTCCGAATCGTTCCAATGATTCTAAATCCGATAAATGGTCGGCATAATAATTATTTAATTCTTCAGTTGTCAATTTTGTCTTTTCTTCTGTTTATTGTTGAAAAATACCATTGGGATTATTTTATACCGCTAAAAAATACCAATGGGTCAAAAATGTCCCGCAATGTAAAATTTGACAAATAAGTAGGTAAATACAAATAAATATAAATGTTTTATAAATAATACTTGTTATAAATCAACTTACTTCATGACTGCAACAATATAACACTGCAAATAACTCTATTTTACAAATGGACGATGTTTATTTAGTAACCATGTGAATACTGCAACCAATGTTTAGTAACCAGGTGTACCAACACTTGAAAAACCATTCATATGTGCGAAAAATCCCATTATGTACGATTTACATGTTATTGCGAGTTAAAATTCACCTGGCGAAGCACATCAAACATCGAGTGGGACATACAGGATGGGGCATTTGAAGTGTTACAGATTATTATCTCAGAACTATCGCATATTTGAAAAAAATATTTGGCTGTGAAGGGGTAATCGAATAGTAATATTTTTTTGTTATTTTAACGTAACCTTCAAGGATCATCAACATCGTTTTTTTTTTTTAAAAGGACCCTATAGTTTTTATTTAGTAATCTAATTCTACGTAAAAAAACACGAATCTTTTTTTTGAACGACCTAAACTTTATAAGGTATCTAACAAAATAATTTCGAAATTTTTAACATTCAAGATTTTTTTACTCAGAAATCATCAACTTTAGAGAAAAAGAATAAGATACAGAAAATTTTTATTTTGGTTTAATGAAACTTGGAGAATTATTCTAGAATTTTTTTTAACATTTCGTATTTTTTTTGTTTTTGCTAAAATAAAATAAATAGAAACAGTTTTCAAAAGTTTTTTAATTTTTCAAAATAACTCTTCAAGCTTTACTAGACCAAAATAAACATTTTTTGTATCTTGTACTTTTTTCTAAAGTTTATGGTTTCTGAGTAAAAAATTCTTGAAAGTTTAAAATCTCGAATTATTTTGTTAATACCTTGGAAAGCTTAGGTTGTTCAAAAAAAAGTTTTCAATGAAATATTCGTGTACTTTTACGTAGAATAAGATTACTAAATAAAAACTATTGGTTCCTATTTAAAAAAATGATGTTGATCTTCAAATATCCTTGATGGCCACGCTAAAATAGCAAATAAATATTACTATTCGATTACCCCCTCACAATCAAACATTTTTTAACTGAAACATTTTTTTTAAATATGCCAAGGTTCTGAGATAATAATCTGTAACATTTTAAATACATCACCCGACCCCCTTTGCGGCACCTCTTAAACTATACAGTAATCCTTCAACGAGGATTTATTTTAGATCATAAACTAACTTATTTCGTAACGAGAGCAAATGTTCATTTTTTTACACACCCTAGTGTGTATTTGAACACAATTGAATAAATAATAAAAAATATTCTATCTATTTTCTATAAAATGTATGTCAATAGAAACCTAACATAACAGAAATATATTTTTTGCGCATTGTAAAAACTATTTTTGTTTAAAAAAATAATATATTTTGATTCTTTTTTCTTACCTAAAGCAAGAGACGATAGAAAGAATCTTTTATTCTGACAGTTAGTTATTTTTATATTATACAGGCCGATTCAAAACATTATGTACAACTAGATGTTACTCGCGACTTCGTCGGCGTGGAATTTGTATTTTTTATCCAACCAATTTTTTGGGATACAAAGTAGCCTATGTCTTTCCTCAGGATGCAAACTATCTCCCTTTAAAATGTCATCAATATCACTTCAGTGGTTTAGCTGTGAAAAAGTAACAGACAGACAGAGTTACTTTCGCTTTTTTAACTTACCATAGTTTGGTTGATTATAATTATGGACCGTTTCAAACAATTTTTTTGGTTCGTGATTTTGCTCTTCATTTCCAATAAATTACGTATTATTTTTTGTATAGATAATTTCTGAATAGATGTTATTTTAATTTTTTATTTTAAATAGTTATTTTTAAATTTCGAAAATTTCAAACAAAAAACACAATTTGTAGGAAATTAAGAGTTAAACCAATATAATTAGTTATTTTTAAATTTCGAAAATTTCAAACAAAAAACACAATTTGTAGGAAATTAAGAGTTAAACCAATATAATTAGTTATTTTTAAATTTCGAAAATTCCAAGCAAAAAATTAACACAATTTGTAGGAAATAAAGAGCAAACCCAATATAAAGTGTTTTTTAATCTGTCCATAATAAAAAAATTATTTTTCAAAATACAAAATCTGAAAAATTTTATTTAAAAAAAAAACTGCCTCTGTCACATTTTAACAAACAGACAAAAACTATGGTTATAACTTATCAAATAAAAATTCTTTAACCATAAAAATTGGAAGTGTCTACTCGTGTTAATCTAGGGTGTTTTTTTTATATTTTTTTATTTTTATTTTTTCGGTCCCGCAGGCTTATGTTTTAGCTTTGGATCAAAAGTTAATTGTCCCAAAATTTCAGACTCATAGATCAAACCTGTGGACGGCATAAACCGAGTTTTTTTCCCATTTGATTAACATGGGAAAAATTATTTTTTTACTTATGCGTGAATATCTCGTTGAAAACTGTATTTATTTTATTTATTTCTTACAGCAGCATATCAAGTGCTCAATTCATAGATCGAATATTTTTAAAGATATGTTCGTTTAAACATTATCATGAAAAGTAAAATCTAATTTTTATGATAATTTTTAAACAAACCTTTTTTTTAATTTATTGGATTTATGAATTGAGCACTTAATTCTCTACAAAATATTCCCTTCAGAAATTTTCCAAAAAAATTTTTTTCAACGGGATATTCACGCGAAAGTAAAAAAGTAATTTTTCCCATGTTAATCAAATGCGAAAAAGACTCGGTTTGCGTTCACAAGTTTGATCTATAAGCATGAAATTTTGAGACAATTAACTTTTGATCTAAAGGTAAAACATAGGCCTGCGGGATCGAAAAAATAAAGAAAACACCCTAGTAAAGACACTGTCCTTATGGCTCTGATGATGATAGCACTGCTTTTGAACAGTGTCGGATTAAGCCAGTATCAAATGTTATAAAGAGGCCCTTGGCTGTGGTGTCACTAGAAGGTGGAGGGGTGACACTCGGGGTGGAAAACGATAGTGAAGAGCAAGCTTTGGATCATAAAAATCTAATAATTTTTCGCGGAGATATAACTGTTTGAAAATTTTAATTTTTTTTTCTTTTTTTTTAATTATCCCTTATTTTTTTGAGGAGTGTATAATAAAACACCATTTTTACAGATAAACGTTTTTCAATTAAAAAAAAAACGATTAAAAAAATCAAAGATCGTAGCTTTAAAAATCGGTTTTTCTATAAAATAGAATAGAGATCGAAAACCCTAAAATTAAATTATTGATTACTGTATATTTGGACACCCCGTATCAACCATTGGACGGTAGGTAGTAAATAAAAGATATTTTTTCGCTAAGCCGCGGGGCCCGTAGCATTTGCTACTCCTGCTACATGGTTAATCCGGCATTATTTTTGAAACACGTGTAAGTCTAAACTCTTGCAATTTTTATCGTTAGGAGATTTGTATTTGATATCACCTTTACCATCCTTCGAATATTAAACATAATGTTTTGAATCAGCCTGTATATGTATGTGTATATAGTTCGTTTAGCACGTATTTCCCCTGCGTGTTGTTAACCAATATTAGCTCCCATTCAATAACAGTAGAAAGCCGAGCTTTTTGCAAAATATTATATACTTTATGTTTACACTTTAGATGGTAAGCAGCTATGAACTTTACTGCGGTTGATAACAAAAAAAGTAATGTTTTTACTCCCGCCTGTTTTGATATATTTTATTTGCTTTCAAATAAATATGTATAGATGTATGAAAAGCAAGAAATTAACTTTATTAAAAACAGATTCTTACAAAAATTACTTAACCACGTTTACTGTCAAATGGCATTAATTAACAATGAATTTTTAGAGCTTACTGTTCGGAAAGTAAGTATCTGACATAAAAAAAATGTTTCTGCACCAATGGCGCGTTATATAGAAGGCAAATCAGGCAACTGCTTAGAGCCCCAACCTCTAACAAATCGGTGCCAGACTAAAAATATTGACTGTTTTAGATTATTTAAATATTTTTTTTTTTTAATAAAGAAAATTTAAAAAAATTCCCTTTATTGAGGATCCTTCGAAAATAAATGTTTGTTTTAAATTGGGCTCAAAATTATGTTTTACCTAGAGCCCCTAACGGCTATAACACACCACTGTTTTGGACCCTTTACACTTCAAAAAATCCCGATTTTCATAAACATATACAGAAATATACACTAATACTTTTCCATTTCGTGGGATTGCATGGGGGTAAAAAATTAAAATTAAAACAATAGCAGCATTTTGAATAGTGACTATTAATTTTTCGTTGTATTATATTTTCAATATTTTTTTTACTCAATTCTGCTAACGGTAGTAGTGGCATCGTAGGTACTTAGGGCGATTTTCCACACACAGTCAACAGAAGATGTACCCAATATGCCTTTTTTATATTTGTGATTTATATACTTCCTTCGGAGGTATAATAAGTAATAATAACCCAAGAAGGTAACGCTTATTGAACACTGTAGACATTTTTCTATCACCACAGCTAGAGCTGTGTTTGGAAAAAGAACCATTGCCGGTTAGTTAATCGTCTGATTACTAACTAATCGTCCTTTGAATGTGAGTCATAATTTCATAACTGACTTTGTTTATTGAATCGAAGGAATCTTTTCCTCCCTAACGAGGTTTTACGGTTAGTTAATCGTCCGGTGACTAACGAAAGATTAACTAATCGTCCTTTGAATGTGAGTCATAATTTCATAACTGACTTTGTTTATTGAATCGAAGAAATCTTTTCCTCCCTAACGAGGTTTTACGATTAGTTAATCGTCCGGTTACTAACGAAAGATTAACTAATCGTCCTTTGAATGTGAGTCATAATTTCATAACTAACTTTGTTTGTTGAATCGAAGGAATCTTTTCCTCCCTAACGAGGTTTTACGGTTAGTTAATTGTCCGGTTACTAACGAAAGATTAACTAATCGTCCTTTGAATGTGAGTCATAATTTCATAACTGACTTTGTTTATTGAATCGAAAGAATATTTTCCTCCCTAATGAGGTTTTACGGTTAGTTAATCGTCCGGTTACTAACGAAAGATTAACTAATCGTCCTTTGAATGTGAGTCATAATTTCATAACTAACTTTGTTTATTGAATCGAAAGAATATTTTCCTCCCTAATGAGGTTTTACGGTTAGTTAATCGTCCGGTTACTAACGAAAGATTAACTAATCGTCCTTTGAATGTGAGTCATAATTTCATAACTAACTTTGTTTATTGAATCGAAGGAATCTTCTCCTCCCTGACGGGGTTGCGATGGAAAGACAGAGAGCTAGGTTCTTGGTCCGTATTTACCGCGCTGATGGCCTGCCCAAGATGAACTCATCCCTGGTAGCTAACATGAAGAAAGCATTTACAGGCGAACGCGATGACTTGGTTAACCCGTACGTGCAAGTCTCGTTCGCTGGACTCACGGTAATAAAATGTTTTATTTTTCATTTTATTTCAAGTTTGAAATCGTTATAGGCGTTTCAGTAAATGCTAAAGTTTTTCTGCTATAGCATCACATTTATTTTTTACTAGATATGTATTCCCGCAGAATCAAAACCGTTTTATTTGTATATAAGATAGTGGCACCAGTCTTGGCAAGGACCCCAGTAATGGCAAATTTTTATATAATGTACTGAATTAGAAATATGTTGATATTTGATTACTACCATTTCTGAATATTAATCTATATACATTTAACTGTCTTACAGCGTGATTTGATGACAATCGGCCGATAGGTGTCTGCTTTACATTGTTTCAAATTTGACGATTGTTTCTTTTGCATCTTTTGTGTCGTAGTACTTATCATTTTGTAATCATTAGCAAGTGTCCATCACATTACTGGAGAAAAAACATAAACAAAATAGAAGACTATAATTTTGAAGAAGAAAACTATATTTGTAGACTTTGGTAATTAAATTGATTTAATTTGTTTTATTAGTAACATGAGCTCATGACAGTTACAAAAAAGGAGGCCAATTAATCCCAAAAAACAGTAAACCTTCCTTGCTCTTAAAGCGTACAAGTCTGATGCCTTAGAGACATAAAAAATAAGAAAATGTATTCAACCAAAAAATCAATTAAATTGAATTGATTCCAGGGACGGACTAGTGTAAAGAAAGCCTGCTACACGCCTGTATGGAACGAGCAACTAATATTCACCGACATGTTCCCTCCCTTGTGCCAGCGGGTTAAAATACAGTTACGAGATGCAAGTGCAGTCGCTCCGGCAAATAGTGTCATCGGGACGCATTACATTGACTTGAAGATGATTTCTAATGACGGAGATAAGGGTAAGTCTACATATCCATTATATATATCCATTACATTGCATACTTTGCCTTATAAAATACGATGTATGTACACATACTTTGGCAATAAAAATAAACAGTTCAATACAAATCGTGACGTTACTGCCAAAAGTTGCTAGCTCCACATTTTAGATAAATTGAGTTAAAGTGATGAATTTGGAATCTATTTTTAAAGTTTCGTAGCTCTCCATTGGCGTAGCCAGGTTTTTTTAGAGTGGGACAACATTTCTTATTGGAGGTAATTGATATACAGGGTGGGGCATTTAAAGTGTTACAGTTGATTATCTCAGAACCATCGCATATTTAAAAAAAATGTTTCAACCAAAAAATGTTTGGTTGTAAGGGGGTAATCGAATAGTAATATTTATTTGCTATTTTAACGTGGCCTTCAAGGATATTTGAAGGTCAACATACTTTTTTTTAAATAGGAACCTATAGTTTTTATTTAGTAATCTTATTTTACGTAAAAAAAATACGAACTACGATTTAACAAAATAATTCGAGATTTTGAATTTTCAAGAATTTTTTACTCAGAAACCATAAGCTTCAGAAAAAAAGTACAAGATACAAAAAATGTTTTTTTTGGTCTAATGAAACTTGGAGAATTATTCTAGATTTTTTTAAACATTTCGTACTTTTTTTTTGTTTTTGTTAAAATAAAATACCTAAATAGAAAAAGTTTTTAAAAATTTTTAAATTTTTTTAAATAATTCACCACGCTTTATTAGACCAAAATAAATATTTTGTGTATCCTGTACTTTTTTTCTAAAGTTTGTGGTTTCTGAGTAAAAAATTCTTGAAAATTCAAAATCTCGAATTATTTTGTTAGATACCTTGGAAAACTTGGGTTGTTCAAAAAAAATTTTTCAATGAAAGTTTCGTGTTTTTTTACGTATAATAAGATTACTAAATAAAAAATATAGGTTCCTATTTAAAAAAATGATGTTGACCTTCAAATATCCTTAAAATAACAAATAAATATTAGTATTCAATTACCCCCTTACAACCAAACATTTTTTGGTTGAAACATTTGTTTTAAATATGCGATGGTTCTGAGATAATCAACTGTAACACTTTAAATGCCCCAACCTGTATTATAACATTGATATTTTGCATATATGTATATTATAATAATTATAAATATAACCATTTGGTCCCCGCTAGTTACAACAATGCGCGTTGGGGGGGGGGGGGGGGGCTGACCCCCTTGGCACCGCCCACCCTCGCTAGTTACGACTCTGTAGCTCTCTGACATTTTGTAAAGAGCAGTTATTCAGCTATTAGTTTTTTTATAAAAAGAAACGTAAATCCATTTTTTTCAAATCACAGACTGGTAAATATCGGTAAAAATATTTACCGACAATTTGTTTATGTTTAGGACTTGGGTAATATACCGGATGTTTTTTAAAGACTTTCCAGAGGATTATTTTTAAAATAATAAATTTCCTAACAAATGTTTCGGGCGAGTTCATGGTTTCGACTGCGCTAAATATTAGGGTTGTACCGGAACTGGAATTTTCAATTTCAATTCTATTTTTATTAATAATAATAATTAAAATATTTTAAATTAATATTATATTATTTTATATGGTATCATCTTTCTCCTATTATAAACCGGTAATACCGAACCAAATGTAAAAAAACTGCATCATAATTATTATATTTATGTTTCAGTTTTTTTTTCCAAAAATAACGTATGTACCGGGTGGACCATTTTAACCTTTATCAAAATTACACTTTATTCTATTTCCAACGCCAACGTTTAGAAATACCCGTGTAGAGATACGATTTTCGCATGAATACACGTACAAGTTCCTTTTGACCTTGAAATGACCTCAAAACATAACATTTTAACATATCAATCTACATATCCTATTGTAGAATTTCCCGTTCTTTCCGAATCCGAGGTCGAAAATAGACATTTCCATTTGAAAAATTATAGTTGGCCTTCAAATAACCCCTACGGTCAAGGTCAAGGTCAAATTCAAAGTCATGGTTGTACGTCCCCCTCCTTGCCCAACAACTTTTGTATAAAACTTTTATTATTATTTTGCTTACCGGTCGAGTTATTTTCCATTAAAGGTTAAAATGGTCCACCCGGTATATTATTTATAAATTTCTTAATAGAGAGTTATAATAAAATTTAAAAATTCCGGCAAAATCAGGCCGGAATTTAGTAGTACCGGCCGGAACCAAACCCGGAATAAAATCGTGAATTTTGACCGGACCGGAATTCCGGTACACCCCTACTAAATATTGACATTATGGTTGACCTTAAAAAAGGTCACCTTGATGGGTTTTCAGGTTCAACTTTTCTTTTTCAAAACTAAACCAAAATTTTTTTGTTATAAATTAGTAATTAACGTGAATAAATAAGCAACTTTGTCTGAAACATTTTTTCTGAAAAAATGCGCACCATGCAACGAAAACAATTTGACACCATAAAGTTAGGTTAGATGTAGATAATACAGATTTCTGTTATGATAATCGATAAAACAGATTTTTAGTTTTGCATTAACACGCTAGATGTCACTACAACTTCTAATGCGCGTACATAACTACACACACCCACTTTTTCTGATATGGAACAAAACAAACATAAATGTTTGCCTTTATGTCGAAAATATATTTATTTAATTTCGAAAAACATATGATTTTTAAATCTGCTAAAATAATAAGTTCTTGGCAAAATTGACGACGACTGTAATTCTATCAAATTCCTGCAGGTTTCCTTCCTACACTGGGTCCGGCATTCATCCACTTGTACGGGTCGACTCGCGACTACAGCCTATTAGACGAACACTCATCTCTGAACGCAGGCCTGGGAGAAGGTGCCGCTTACCGAGCGCGTCTACTTGTCGCTTTGCGCACAGAAATCACCGACAGTCTGGACATGGCCGGAACTGTAGTAGACGTCGAACCTACGCCACCCGTAGCGGAAGCATCGTACGGAAAACCGGAACAGTTCTTTCTGTTTGCTACAATACTTGAAGCTAACATGATCGATCGAGTTCGAAGCGGAGATAAACCGATTAGCTTCGAGTTAAGTATTGGCAATGCGGGGAATTCATTGGATGGACATAATGAGTCGTCTTCTTCAGGAGCTAGTGCTGTTAGTTCTGGAGGACATGATGGAGAAGGGGAAGAATTAGGTAAATGATTTAGACATTCATATTTTTTTCTGCCAAAAGACACTGCCTTATGTTGCCCAACGTAAATATGATTGTAAATCGAAAGATATTGTCATAAATAACAATTTTTATTATTGCATCAAAATTAATTATCTCAGAGGAACAAATTACTTCATCAATATTGATTTTAGTATGTAAGTAATAATGACACTTTTCAGCTATTGCTACTGTTAAAATAATTATGAGTATATCTCGGATAAGGTTTATTACTACAATTGAAACTTGAAACTCAGCGACACCTCTTAACTCTTCCATTTATCAATGGCCGTTATTTTTAGATCATATGCAGACAGCCATTAATTGGGGAATTGTGAATCAGACAAAAATGTTGTAGAACCTTTTTTGTAGAGAATTTAATTAACTTTACTTTTACATGTAACTGTTTTTTCCGTAAAATTTAAAAAAAGCGGTTAAATCGGCAAAAACTAATTTTTTAATCCTTCCTCCCTCCATTGAGAGAGATCCCCGAGACCGATTTTTTTAAATTACCAAATTTATGCATCAGACAACAATAAAAACACTTTGGAATAGGTTTCACTTCTTAGTAGTTTTCGACCAAATCCCCATGTTAAATATCCTTTAACTCCATTAACATTTTCAGAAGTTGTAAGTGAAGAAAGCAGCTGGCAAAGTACAACACCACCTATGAAAGCAATGTCCCACGATAAGTCCCATTACTTCTTACCGTACTGGGACAACAAACCGTGCCTCCACGTCCGTAGCGTATGGCCAGACCATCGCAGAAGAATGTACAACTCTAACATCATAGCAAAGATAGCCGATAAGCTAGAGGATGGTCTGAACGATGCCCAATCATCGTTAGCCGACGGAGATGACACGCCGGCCGCTGTGGCCATCCTAAAGAGTGCGTTAGATGAACTTGCAAGCGGATGTGCTAAGTACACGTCGATATCTAGATCGGCTTCGACCGGACCGAATGCTGGGAAGACTAAACTTGATAAGGAGCGAATGAAATTGTGCCTTAGGGAAATTGTAAGTTTCGTAAAACTGTAATAGGTACACATGCGCACAGTGTGATTATTATTTATTTCTCATTTTTTATCAAAGTTTGTAAAAAACAAAGCAAGGTTAGCAAATACACAGATTACCTCATAACTTTTGACCAATCAACGCCTTAACGAAAATACGTCACCGAAAGGAACCGTTCAATACAGTCTGACAGCTGCTGACAGCCATTTTTAATGCTGGAGGATTCTTGATGATGCATGTACCCTCTTACTCCACTCGCCGTACAGTTATGAGGTAACCTGTGTATTTACTAACCTTGAAGACAAGGTAACCTCAGCAGCTCCTTGATCAATTAGTGTCTATGCAGCAATTGATCAAAACATCTTAACGTGAATATGAAGAAACATCGAATTCGATCCAGTCGTTTTTTTGTTAGAACAAAAAGACTGTAAGAAAGTAGATTTCAGAATTTCTAGAAGAAGATTTATCAGATCTAATTTGTTTTAGTGGCAATCGATATTAGATATTCAATTAATTTTTTAAAAATAGTCCAAATGTGTATTAACTAATATTTTAGGCAGGTGCAAAGGAGGCGCCCGGCCCGGGCGACACTTTGCTAGGGGTGACAAATTAAAAAAAAATTTAAATATAAAATTAATCATCAATATTAGTAGAAAGCGCTATATTGTGGATTGGGGGGAGGGGGGGAATTTAAGGTAGTAACGAAAAAAAGTCATCAAAATTTATGGAAACCTTGGATATAATTTTTTTTAAATAGTCCAGATGCGTATTAAATGATATTTTAGGCCTATATACCATTTAGGGAAGTTGGTTGTGTGGACTTCAAGGGTCGCATCCCACGATTTGTTATTCTTGTAAAAACGAAAAATATTCCAATATTTTAGGGGTGATTTCACCTCCTTACAATGAAAGGGGGCAACAAATCAAAAAACGTGCAGACTTAAATTTTTCCCTTATTTATAGAGATTATAAGGAGTGCAGAAATTTTATGATACGATAAAAATTGAGCCAAAGAAAAAATTTTGAATAAAAATTAGAAATAATCACATTGTGATGCAAGGTAATAAATTAATGTAATGTTTATTCGATAATATAGGAACATATGGGCAGCAATGCAAGAAATCTGAAAGCATTAGTAACTCCAAGTTCATTTAGAGAGAGATTCAAAGCAGCCCAGTCATTTTTAACGAAATTAAAATTCCTTATTGAAGACGTAAGTTCTGAAAATAGCTTACTCGTATCAAATTGTACTAAATACGGATATTCTGTTTTCTAGCCTCAGCATTCATTACCTGATGTATTCATATGGCTTGTGAGTGGAGGAAAACGAATAGCATATCAAAGAGTTACTTCAAGAGAGATTATTTATTCAATAGTCGATGAAGAGAGAGGAAAAGAATGTGCCCGTGTTCAAACTTTATTATTAAAATTACCTGGTAAAGTTACGCAAAGAAATCATTGGGTCGTTATTTTTTAAGTTATACTTCTTTAGGCACACCCTGGCATATTTTTGCTGGGCAATGAAAAGTTTGGTTCATCATGTTCAGAAATTAGACACTTCAGAAGTGTAACGCTCTTCAGGTAAAGCCGGGTAGATAAAATTGTCTTCGCAAATACATAATGCTCTCGATAGCTTATACTACTGTATATTTGTTTTTGTCATATTCAGTTGAAGTGCTTCATATTTTTGGTAGCGTGTATGCTATGCAATGTTTACACAGATTATTATTTGTGTTGCATTTACATTATATTACATTTAGATTTTTGTTAGATATTATATTTATGTTTTATGTTTACGTTAATGGTTTTTGAAGTGATTATAAATTAGTTTAGTAACTATTAGAAATATTAGTTTAGAATATATATAATATAAACAGGTATTTAACTATGGCAAAATATATTTTCTTGTTTCAAATATGTTTTTCCAAAATTAAGATATATAAAATATTTGAAAAAAATATTCAATCAATATTATATTCAACAATATATAAAAAAATGTGTAATCAAATTTTGTTGTGTTTTAATTTTGGCGTTAATTTTTTTGTAGTTGTTTTTCAATAATGCCAAAGAAGTATAACTTCTAATGCATGTACATAAGTACATACACACATTTTTTTATTAACCCTTATTCTAATTTAGGTAAGCGTGGTTCTGGACAAGGAAGTTGGGTCGTTCCTGCCAGACTGCGGATTTATATGTGGCTAGGATTTGTAAAACACAAGAAACACTTCTGTTCAGGATTACCGAAAGGTTATGAAGTGTCACACGAGATACGGAATGCAGATAGACCTCATGCTTTACCACCGTCTGTTATACATTACGTTGAGAAACATGTAATTTAATTAAGACTGTCTAAAACGTACATTTCTATTTGTATATTGATTATTTTAATTCCAGATATTCCAATTAAGGGCCCACATTTACCAAGCTAGATCCTTGATAGGTTCAGACGCATCGGGTCTATCAGATCCTTTTGCGAGGGTTGTAATTGGTGAAAGAAGTCGGACAACACAAGTCATTGACGAAACGTTGAGCCCTACGTGGGATGAGCTTCTAGTATTAGATGATATTCTTGTCTACGGGACAAAGGATGATATCCAGTCCGATCCTCCAACAGTTGTAGTGGAGATATTTGATAGAGATAAAGTTGGGAAGTCAGAGTTTATTGGAAGAGCCGCGGCTAAACCTCATGTGAAGTTATGCGATGAACCTTACACAAAACCGAGGTTTCCACCTTCATTAGAATGGTAATTGTTAATTCACATATATTTATCACTAGCTGTTACCCGCGATTTCATTTGCATGGAATTTAGAATAATGAAAACAACACCATGAAGTTAGGTTAGGTAAATTATACAGATAGATAATGCAGATTTCTGCATGATAAAACAGGTTTTTAGTTTCCCATTTGCACAATAGATGTTATTAAACTAACCTAACCTATTTATTGCGCATATAAATGTCATACACCCATTTTTTTTATCTAATAAATTTTTCGGGACACAAGGTAGCCTATGTCCTTTGATGGGATACAAACTATCTCCCTGCTAAATTTCATAAAGTTTGGTACAGCGGTTTAGCAGTAAATAAGAAACAAAGAGACAGACTGAGCGACACTTTCGCATTTATAATATTAGCATGGATGATATAATTAACATTTACTTTATAGGTACGATATTTCTCGTGGTTCAGATGATGCCGGTGAACTTCTAGCTGCTTTTGAATTGTTAGAAGTATCCCCTCACGAAACATCTACATTACCCAATCTTCCACAACCAAAAGAAACAATAGTGATACCAGGAGAACATGATGACACTGGACCGATTCTTCCTGTTCCTAGAGGAATCCGACCAACTCTTTCCAGATATCGTGTGGAAGTAATACATGATTTATTTTATTTTATATATTATTAGCTCACTTGACTGGGTGAATGTCATAATTTCACCCAACCCTAAATATTTTGATATACTTATACATATTATAGATTATTATTGATGTCTCTAGTTTAGAATAAAAATATATATCGTGGTGATAAATTAGCGTTAGCTCCTCAAATTATTAAATAATATGTTCTATGTTATATTCTACATGTTTCTTTCCATTTTCTCTAGGTACTATTCTGGGGTCTACGCGATCTAAAACGGGTACACTTAATGACTGTGGATCGTCCTCGAGTAGACATAGAATGCGGTGGACAAGTTCTACATTCATCTGTGATACAAAACGCGCGGAGAAACCCAAATTTCAGCACTCAAGTTAAGTACATGGACGTAGAATTGCCTGAGCAAGAATTATATCGACCTCCGCTAACAATCAGAGCAGTTGACTGCCGAAGTTTTGGAAGGTATTGCATTTCAGAGTATTTAGTCACATTAACAACCGACTGACTCGTTTATTTCTCTATAACAGGTACACCTTAGTGGGAACACATACAATTGGTTCTATACATCGATATATGTATTCAACATCAGCGAATAGTTTGACTTTAAAACAAGATGCTAATGGTAGACCTTCAATTTTAACTGGTTCAACTCCAAATGCAGTATTATCACCTACAGGAGCTTTACTTTCTGTTACTGATACAGAAAAAGGACAAGAACGTAGTCCTTTATTACCTAGAGTGTCTCTTAGTTATGGTACAAATCATTCAGAAAAGGTTAGTGACTAATTATACACGTATATTAGGGTGTGTGAAAAAAAATCTATTTTTTTTCCTCACACTTGTTATGAAATAAGTTAGTTTATGACCTAAAATAAATAAATAAATCGTGCAAGGATTACCCTGTAGTTCAATTTTAAGAGGTGCCACAAGTAGGGGGTCCCATTTCCCATTTAAATCACATGAAGAAATGATTAATTAGTATTAAAGTTGGTAGTACTGATTCATGACAACTGATGAAAAGTTTTTAAGGACATCATCTTGTAGAGAATAAAATTATCTACAAGTGTCTACAAAGTCAAGTTCCTCAATTCAACGGATCAAAAGTCACAGCCATTCAAAATAATTTTTTTGTTAAAATTTACTGCTAAAAGACAAATAGCAATATATTACTCTACTAATCAGCTGTTGGAAAAGGAATGACCCAGCCGACAAGTAGCATAATTAGAAAATAATTTTATTCTATTAAATGACGTCCTTAAAAAATTTTCATCTGCTGTCATGAATCGGTAATAGCAATTTTAGTACTAAAGAATCATTTTCCCATGCTATTTTAACAGAAAACGGAACTCCCCCTTGTAGCACCTCTTAAAATTAAACTACAAGATAATCCTCGTGCAAGGATTTATTTTAGGTCATAATGAAATGTTTGAATTATGTATTGATATTACAATTATAAAACTACTTTTTATTTATATTTTTTCAGAAATCAGAATCGCGGAAAAAACGAAAACATGAAATAGACAATTCTGTTCAAGACGATGATGAAACTAAAGATTGGTGGACAAAATATTACGCATCTGAAGAAGCCATGAATGAAGAGATGCAAACTGAAACTACAAAACTGCAGCAACAGAACGGGGGAATTACTCCTACGAGTGGAATAGATGGACATTCTGATCACCACGAGAAGAAACGATTAGGGATTCGTGGAGCGACTTCAGCTGCACGTTTTGTGTCAAAATTAAGTCCTAAAAGTGTCCGGAGAAAAAGGAAACCAAATACCGCACTTTGTAAAGTAAGTGTCTTAAAGAACTAAAATCCTTGCACGTGATAATATAATATAAAATTACTGTTAACATAAAAACTACTACAGATTTTGATGAAACTTGCACCAAAGTGTTCCTTGAAAATTCAGACGTTCAATAGGATACATTTAATCACGCCATCACTCAAGAAAGCTGAGCAGTGAATAAATGAGCTATGCAAGTAAAAAAAAAATTAGCACATAGACCATTTAACTCGTACTCTGGTCTAAACTATAAGAGATACATCAAAATTATGATTGAACATTTTGTAGAGTTTAATTAGTTCTACACAAAAGTCCACAAGACCATTTATCTTAATGTAATATTTAAGTCACTGCAAATGTTTTTTTTTATATATAAAACGATTTTCAACCTGCATTATCTCAGTAATGGCATAAACTATATAAAATTGATTTTCAGATTTAATATGTGAAACAAATGCCCAACGTTCACATTTTTAAAAATATTTTCAGATATATCCAAACGAATTAGAAAGTCTAATGGAATTCAATGAATTCAAAGAATGGCTACTTACATTTGAACTTTACCGTGGAAAAAAAACAGGTGATGATAGTGACGATGAAAGCAGAGTTGTCGGATCATTCAAAGGAGCAATAAAAGTATACAAATGGCCGCCTCCTTCAAACCCAGAAATAGATCTTCAACACGGTTTCTTCCAGAACGTACCGTCAAATGAACCAATTCACGTTTTAGTAAGAGTTTACGTCATCAAAGCTACTGACTTGCATCCAATGGATATCAACGGAAAGGCAGATCCTTATGTGGTGTTGCAGTTAGGATCAAAAAGGATCAGTGATAAAGAACATTATGTATCTAAGCAATTGAATCCTGTTTTTGGGAAGTGTTTTGAATTCGAAGCAACGTTTCCTCAGGATTCACTTTTAACTGTACAAATTTGGGATTGGGATCTTGTTGGGGCTGACGATTTGATTGGAGAAACTAGAATTGATTTGGAAAATAGATTTTATAGCAGACATCGGGCAACTTGCGGTATTGCTTCGTTATACGAAACGTAATTATGTCAAGCATTTATCAAAGACCTGAAGAACTGAACTTATACTGGGTGTTTTTTTTTTAAGACTTTCCAGCCGATTATTTCCAAAATAATTATATATATAAACACGTTATAATCATAACTTTTTTCTTGTACTATTACTATTTTTTAAATCTAAAATTTAAAACATTTTTTCCTATGCTTTTTAATTCATACTTTTATATTCAGTTTCAGGTCTCTGGTATTTATTTTGAGATATAGATATATTACACATAACTTCATATTGATATTTTAGGACTGGTTACAATCAATGGAGAGATCCCATGAAGCCAACTCAGATTCTAGCAAAACTGTGCAAAGACGCAAAACTAGATCCCCCCTTGTATGGCTTTAACCAAGTTCGCGTTGGGAAACATACGTTCTTTGTTGAATGTGGAGAAGATGGGGAGACTATCATTGGAGATAACGGTGTGATAATTCCAAAGCAATATATGCAAACTGGGGTAAAGTAATCAATTTTATTTTTACTATCTTTTGTTATGGTGATTTTTACTTAATGTGGGCAAAAAATCGGAGATAAAATCTAAAAAATGAATTATGAGCACAGTAACAACTGTGCTGCAAATGATAACGTATAACTATGTACATCTATTATTGTTTTTTTTATTATAGAAAATATGTAACCTAACCTAACACAAAAATACAGGTTTTTATTAAAAAGTTACCATGAAAAAATATATGAAAAACAAATGAAAAATATTATAATATTCCCCTCTCAAAACTGAGTAACTTTTGTCTGAAAAGTTTTTCTGTAAACAGCTTACTTTTCCAAGTAAAAATTCGTAACTGTTTATTTTGACAATATGGTATACGAATTTTTTTTTTTTCTAATTTGATTTTCTCAATAATGGTGACCTTCATGGGCTATATCTATAAAAAAATTTAAAAATCTGAATACCTAATCTTCCCCTTGTTAGTCTAGAAATATTTTGACCCTTGATATTTTCCGAATTAAAATTACAGATACACATTTCTTTTTTATTTCCAGCAACACAATGATGAATTCGTTGCTCTGACTGCTCTAAAACGCTGGCACGAACTACCTAGAATTGGCACCATTCTTGTTCCCGAGCACGTCGAATCACGTGCGCTATTCAACACAGCGAGGCCCGGTGTCGAGCAAGGCCGGCTGAAGATGTGGGTCGACATGTTCCCTATGGACATGCCGCTGCCTGGCGCACCCCTGGACGTGTCCCCGAGACGCCCTACGCCCTATGAACTGCGCATTGTTGTATGGAACACGGATGATGTGGTGTTAGAAGATGATGCGTTCTTTACAGGGGAGAAGATGTCTGATATTTATGTTAAAGGGTGAGAATTTTGATGAAAATTTTTATTAGGAACACCCGGTATATATATTTTATTTTATTTTTAAGATGGTTAAAAGGTCCCGAAGATTGTCAATGTACAGATATCCATTATCGATCATTGACTGGTGAAGGAAATTTCAACTGGAGATTTGTGTTTCCTTTTGAATACATGGCCGCAGAAGAAAAGATCGTGATATCAAGAAAACAGTCGTTATTTTCATGGGACGAAAGTGAAGTCAAAATACCAGCACGCCTTGAGTTGCAAGTTTGGGACGCAGATCATTTTTCAGCTGATGACTTTCTAGGTAAGATAAAACATGTAGTGTTTTAGGGATGATTAAAATAAACATTTTTTGGTGTTATCAACTTTTTTTAAAACCAATAGTTTTTAAGATAAAAAATATTTTAACTTTAAAAATAGTGAAAAATTCTTATATTTATGATTTTTTTTCTCGTAAACTAATTATTCAATCAGAATAAATTAAAAACGAAAATAACCAGCCAACTTTAAACTATAACTATAATTTTTTTCATTTCGATTATTACTGTAATTAAATGTAAAAACTTCATTAGGGTCGAACTTGCTCACTGCGTAGTAAACGATATCATGGCTGACTACAGCATTCATTTAATAATTGAAACATTTAATACTGGTATGAATGCTTCAATAAAACACAAATTTATAATATTTTTATTGCACATTTATTTGTCACAATTATTATCTTTATTATTACATTTATCAGAACATCTACAAACTGAACATTTTAAATCTAAAGCCAAACAAGAATATGTTTTAGCTGTATAAGGTAATTTTCCGACACAAGAACAAAATAATTTTTGTAACAATTCCATTGCTGAGTCGCCGTCAAAATAATTTGGATATAAAACACCATTTTCTTCTAACCATCCTCAAGATGGTTTTAGAGATTTAATTGTGCTAAAACTGCCTGAATCCACTTGTTGATTTACAATTTTGTTCGGAGAATATGTTGAACTGAAGCAGGTCGCGATGGAGATAACTTATCAATTGACCAGTTTATTTATATTGAATCTCTTAAAGTGAGGATGGTTAGAAGAAAATGGCTATTGATTCAAACACAAAATTGTTACTCTTTAGGTTTTGAAACAACACCACATTAATGATTTATGTTCCTTGAAATCTCAGGAGTGTTATAGGATACATATACTCACGCTATCGCTTAAAAAAGCTGAGCAATTAATAAATTAGTTACACAAATTAGAAAAAAAAGAGCACACAGAATATTTAACCCGTATTCTAGCCTAAATTATAAGAGATACATTTAAAAAAACACTAATATCTGGTATTATAAACGAGCTAACAAAATTTGCTAGCTTGTAAGCACTTTCAAATGAGGTTTCAAACCTATCTGACAGTTCCCTTGAAACATGAAGTGTTTGGCAATTTTTGTGCACGCGTGGTAAAAGAACACCAAATGGTATTAAAACACTGGTGATATGAAAATTATTTTGTACGGTCAGTGTTATAAGTTGAAGTATCACTGCTCTAATTTCCATAACTAATGTGATCTATATACTATCACAGAATTAATACCCCATTTGGAAGTGCTTGCTAGCTAACAAATTTGTTAGCTCCTTTATAATACCAGACATAAAAGTAAATGATGTACATTAACTACATCTTTTCATCCATAAATTAATTGATAAAAATTTTGTACAAAAAATTGCTAAACTAGTTTTATTTGATCATATTTATTAATTTCATTTACATTTTACATTTACAACTATTTATTAATTAGAATGTATTAACTCATGTTTTTTCAAACTTGATTTATATTTATAACTATGTTCACACTGATTACATTTAAAAAGTCGTTTATTAGAATGAGTTACTTTATGTCTTTTTAAGTATGTTTTTTGTGTACAACTATATTTACACTGGTCGCATTTAAAAGGTCGTTTATTAGAATGTATTAATTTATGTCTCTTCAAATGTGATTTATTTTTATAACTATGTTCACACTGATCACATTTAAAAGGTCGTTCATTAGAATGTGTTAATTTATGTCTATTCAAATCACTTTTTACTTTGCAACTATGTTCACACTGATCACATTTAAATGGTCTTTTATTAGAATGTGTCAATTTATGTCTATTCAAATCTGCTATACGTAAACAACTATGTTCACACTGCTTGCATTTAAAAGACCGTTTATTAGAATGTATTAATTTATGTGAAATCAGTTCAGATTTTCGTTTACAAGTATATTCACACTGCTCGCATTTAAAAGGTCGTTTATCAGAATGTATAAATTTATGTGTATTCAAATTATTTTTTTGCTTACAACTGTATTCACATTGGTCGCATTTATATAGTCGTTTATCAGAATGTGTTAATTTATGTGTATCCAAATCTCTTTTTTGGTTACTACTATGTTCACATTGGTCGCATTTAAAAGGTCGTTTTTTAGAATGGGTTGATTTATGTGTATCCAAATTAACTTTTTGTCTAGAGCTATATTCACACTTATCGCATTTAAAAGGTCGTTTATTAGAATGTGTTAATTTATGTCCATCCAAATGACTCTTACGTTTAAAACTCTGTTCACACTTGTCGCATTTAAATGGTCGTTGACCAGTATGTATTAATATATGCTGTAGTAAATTACATCTATGTTTAAAGTTTTTCATGCATAAATAACATTTATATTTCTTCAAATTCACACTCTGGATAGTAGATCTTGACTTATAGTTAATTGTTTTATTACCATTGCTTGAATTTAAATATTTATCACTGTTATTTGTTTCTTCACTAAAATAATTTTCTTCGTGATCATTTGCAATGTCGGTGTCTGTCACATTTTCTTCTTTAACTTCTGAGTCTCCCTTGAAAACGACAATTTATAACTCAATATCATTATGTAAGTTATTTAACAATATAAAATTAGAAATTATCGCACATGCATAGAGGTATATTGTAACCATATAGTGTTTTCTTGTATTTGTATTATCGACTTACGTACATTGTAACTACTATAGGAATTCATCAAATATTTGTATTATAAAGAAAATTACGGAAAGTAAATAAATTAATTAATTTGTATTTCCTGCCGCTGATTTTACTTTTGACACTTGATACTAGATTGTAATTATGTTCGGACTTATTGCTATATTTTTAAAATTATAATAGATTTTTTAATATTAAATGTCGCTTTTATTTCTTGTTTGTATAAGTTCTGTGGATACAATTGTCAAATCTGAATTCAATATGACTGGACAATTAAATAAACAAACCTTAACAAACTATAAGCGTCGATTACATTGAGCGAGTTTACAAGCTAACAAGCCAGCTTGTTAGCTTGTAAACTCGCTCAGTGTAATCATGTTCACAAGCTAACAAGCTGCTTGTAAACAATCTGCTACAAAAGTTGAAAGCCGGGCTACTTTACTGGCTTGTCGGTTTGTTAGCTTCTTAGCTTGTAAACTAGACGTGTGTCATCATAGTAGCTAGTTTGCTAGCTGCTAGTATCTCGGTGATTCCTGGTTTCAGTGTCTATAAAATGTATTCACAACACGTGGTTTACTCGCTAGCTAGTTGGCTACTGAGCGAGTGGAAAGTTTTGTGTGTCATCATCACTATCTTACAAGCTAACAAGCCAGCTTGTAACAAGCTGGTTTGTTAGCTTGTAAACTCGCTCAATGTAATCGACCCTATAGATACATGTGCTACGTCACATACCTCTATCACCTCTATATAACACTTAACCTATTTTTGCTATATAACTATATTTATATATTACTCAGTATTAGCAATGTTTTTAATTACCTTGGATTCTTGTTTATAATGTATTGCAAATTCGTCGTGAATTTCAATATCTTGCAGAAGTTCGCTTTCTTCTTCTGTATTTTCTAGTTTTACGTGAAACATTTTTACAGTTTCAATTTTAATTTAATTTCTTAAGTAAAACTGGACTACGTTAGCTACACAATAGTAGAGTACAAAATGAATATCTCACTAGCTAACCACCGCAAGGTATATTTTTCTATGCCACGTGACACTCCAAGTTTGACATTACGAGGTAGGACGGATCTGATTGGTTGGGTGCCCCCAACCAATCAGATCACGTACCAGTCCAGTATACGAATATTGTCCGCAGGGCCTGATCTAGGGTGGCGCAACCGGTGCAACTGCCCGGAGCGGCAAATTTGAGGGACTGCAAAATTGGTCGAAAGACAAAATTAAAATCAATCAAAACCAACAATGCTACCTTTTCGTTAATATTTCAACTGTTACTTTTATATTGGTTCTAAAAATAAAATTGGTTATAAATTACAATTATTGTAATGTTTGTGTTAACTAGTCTCATTGTTAAATGGTGTTCACAAGTGCAAAAAAATAAATCGAAACAACATTTTTTGGTAAATACGGAGTGTATGGGTGTCCCCTGTCAAAATTGTTAAAAATCACGTATATAGTAATTTAGAATAGAGTTGATGCGCATGCGTGATTAGAACATTTTTACCAGATGAATCACTCATAGGAACAATATTGTTAACTATAATAATAATAATTTCTTTATTCTGTTAACTTGGATCAAAAGTTAATTGTCCCAAAATTTCACTCATAGATCAAACCTGTGGACGGCATAAACCGAGTTTTTTTTGATTAACATGGGAAAAATTACCTTTTTACTTATGCGTGAATATCTCGTTGAAAAATTTATTTATTTTAATTTCTTACAACAGCATATCATAGAGAATTAAATTTCTTACAAAAAAGATCCCAAGTGCTCAATTCATAGATCGAATATTTTTAAACATTATCATAAAAAGTAAAATCTAATTTTTATGATAATTTTTAAACAAACATTTCTTAAAATGTATTGTATTTATGTATTCTCTACAAAATATTCCCCCGAGAAATTTTCAAAAAAAAATTTTTTCAACGAGATATTCACGCCTAAGTAAAAAAGTAATTTTTCCCATTTTGCGCCGTCCACAGGTTTGATCTTGTGTATGAGTCTGAAATTTCGAGACAATTAACTTTTGATCCAAAGCTAAAACATAGGCCTACGTTTGTACCGTTACGTAGTTTAATGTCCGGTATTATAAAGGAGCTTGCAAAAATTTTTTTTTTTTTAATTTTTGAGAGATTATATCTCGAGAACGGTTTGAGATACAGACCTGCGGTTTGAAAATTTCAACTTTTCACGTCATTTTATATACAATAAACATACTTTTAACGAAATAAAAAAAATTAGTGAAATTTCCTGCAGTGAACTTCAACTCGTCATATTATGTACAAATATCGACTAAAATACAAGAAAATAAGACGTAGAATCATTTAGTTACAATATAAATATACATATAAGAATTTATTTTAAAAAGTAAAAGCTTGAACTTAAGGTGTTTCATAACTAGTTTTTTTTGTTAATAGGAGAGGGAGGATTGACAATGCTTCCCTTATTAAAAATTTCACGCCGCGCCACTGTGTTTATGTAATGTTTTTTGCTTAAAATATTTTTCTCAATTTACTGTTCAAGTTTGGTACGACAATGCTGAATCACTCTGTATAACTGTTTTTGTAGGAGTGTGAATGAGTGGGCAATATGAACGCGCAGAGTAAAGAAACGCGCTTAGCCCGCTTAGCTGTTAATAGCCAGTAAAAATCTTGAAATTGAAGTATACTATATTGTTAACATTTATTTGAAGATCATAAAAAAATCCTGATATATTACACTTATTACATTATTTTTCAAATTGGCGACAAAAAAAGGTCTTCAAATAAAAATTAGTATAATAAATGTTAAATTTGCAAGTAAGGATAAAAAAGGTCTTGATTTTTTTTTTCATATTCTGGGGGGCCCTCGGTCAGTTCTTGCCCCGGCGAACCCGACCCTCTAGTTACGGCCCTGCTCACCACCCAATCTGCAGGGCCGATTTGTCAGGAGGTAAAGTGGAGAACTGCAGATTGAGTTGTGTATAGGCAAATCGGGCCGACTATTCGCGGAACAATCGGCCAGATTTGCCTATACACGACCCAATCTGCAGTACCTCCACTCTACCTCTCGACAAATCGGCCCTACAAATTGGGTGATGTATAGAGACCTTAACAATCTGCTAAGAAAGTACAAACATTACTATTATTTTGTTACAGGTGCAATGACTTTAGATTTAAACCGTTTTCCCCGTGGCGCAAAATCATCAAAACTGTGTACTTTAGACATGTTAAAAACAGACGGATCTGTCCCTACTGTAAATATATTCAAACAAAGACGAGTTAGGGGATGGTGGCCATTCCATGTTAAGAAGGATAACGAGCATATAGAGTTAACTGGGAAACTCGAGGCTGAAATACACTTACTTACAAAAGAAGAGGCAGAGAAAAGTCCAGCCGGATTTGGACGAGGGGAACCGGATGCTCTTGACAAACCAAAGTAAGTTTTATAATTTTATATACCGGATGTTTTTTTAAAGACTTTCCAGCGAATTATTTCCAAAATAACGAATTTTCATAAAACATGTATCAGACAAAAGATTTATGGTTTTCTAGGGGTCTAAATATTGATAATAATTGAAAAGATCACCTTAATGGGTTTTCAGGTTCAAATTTTCTTTTTCAAATCTAAATCCATATTTTTTTTTTTTAAATAAGCAACTTTTACCTGAAATATTTTTTCTAAAAATGTTCATTTTTTGTGATATGGAGCAAAACAAAAAGAAATTTATGGATATTCAATAATTTTTTACTCGAAAACTATAAATTTTTTAGATAAATCACAAGAGAAAAAAAGTCCTTAGATCTAAGCAAGGATTCTCAGAGAATTTGTTTTATTTAAATTTATTATTAACTTTTTATACAACTTTTTTAATAAAGTAAATTTTTTGAAATTTTGAAGAAAAAATTAATTACAAATAAAAAATAAATCTCTGAAAATCATAGTCTTTTTTTTCTTATGATTATTTTTTTAAATTAATAATTTTCGAGTAAAAAATTGTTGAAAATCCAAAAATTTCTGTTTGTTTTTTGCTCCATATCATAAAAAATTGATATTTTCAGAAAAAATGTTTCGGATAAAAATTGCTTATTTTTCCTCGTAAATTACGAATCTGTAACAAAAAATATGGGTTAAGATTTGAAAAAGAACAGTTGAACCTGAAAATCCATTAAAGTGACCTTTTTAAGGTCCCCCTATAATGCCAACATTTAGCCCCCTCGAAACCATAAAACTTTTGTCTGAAACATGTTTTATGAAAATTCATTATTTTGGAAATAATTCACTGGAAAATCTTAAAAAAACAGCCGGTATATCATTACTTACAATAAATGCTATACATAGTTATTTACTCATAATATCATTTTATTAGAAATTAATAAAATAAATAAATTGAAGCCAAGAAAAAATTAAATACTAACAAAAGGTACTGGCACCACTCTTAGCCGCTTTAAGAGCAAGGTATACTCTGGATTAATGGGCTTTTTTTGTAATTATCATGAATTGAAGTTACTAATAAAACAAGTACGTACCTACTTCTTTATTAAATCAATTTAATTTCCAAAGCCCTCAAATATACATAGTTTACTTTTTTAAATATAGCCTTTTATTTTGTTTATGTTTATTTCTCCAATAATGGATAAAGTAAAACCAGTAATGGGTACCCAGTGATGGACATTTGCTAATGATTACAAAATGATAAGTACTACGACACAAAAGTTAAAAAATAATGGATCGTATTTGAAACAATGTAAAGTAGATGCTATGATAATATAATATTTAATAAATAGATTACACTAATAATTACTTAAAATGTCAACCCATTGGCCGATTGTCATTAAATTAAGCTGTTTTACAGTTAAGTGTTTATAGATTATGATTCAGTATTGGCAGTTATCAAATATCAACAATTATTTTTAATTTAGTACATTTGATTAAACAAGAGTCCAACACTGGGGTACGATCTAAGACTGGTGACAGTACCTATAAGGATAGTAAACATACAAAAATAATCTTAAATTTCCCTTCTAGTCGTCCAGACGCATCATTCATGTGGTTTTTAAACCCTTTGAAGTCAATACGCTACATTATATGGCACAATTACAAATGGAAGATCCTCAAGTTGTTCATCGTTCTTATAATAGCAACACTGGTTATGCTATTTTTCTATTCGTTACCTGGATATACAGTCAAAAAAATGATCGGAGCATAAGTTGTTTATATTTCGTCTGTAGTGGACTAAGGGAGGGAGAGGGGGGCTTTCCCCCGGCCCCAGACGGTACGGTAAAGGTTTTTTACTCTACAAATAATTTTAATCAAGAAAGAAGTTATCAAATTGATATCAATATTTCATAACATGTCTGGGGGGGGGGGGGGTCTACTTAACTAACATTCCGCCCCAGACCGCAACCTTCCTTAGTCCGGCACTGTATTTAGTATATAAATACTCCTTTTGTTCTGAAATAGTTGCCACATTTGTAAATTGATTAATTGAACACAAGGAATATCTCATGTCAGTGAAAATATAATAAAAATGTGTATGTTTATCAAAGTGATTAAAATATGTAAGAGGTTAAATCAGTCCTCGTACAGTAGGCTAAAAAATTGTGTGGTTTCCCAAAAATAATAAAACAATTTATTAGTTACATTTGATGTTTAATTAAGGGTCGATCCCGGTTCGGTCTCGCTCCAATCAAATATAAATAAACAATGGAATCCACACTATGGGCGTTTTTCTACACACCGACAAAACCGGTGTCAGTGCCGGTGACGGCGCCAGTTGCAATGTAATCAAATCAGAGCTTTTCCACGTAGACCAGCTCGGCTAATTTGCCGGTGACGACACCAGCACTGTCAAATGCTGCCGACGTTGAACTCGACAATCGGATAAGTACCTTACAGTCAACAGAGGATGTACTCAATACTGCCTTTTTTATATTTGTGATTAATATACTTCCTTCTGAGGTATAATAACCCAAGAAGGTAACGCTTATTGAACACTGCAGACATGTTTCTACCACCGTAGCTAGAACTCAACTGCACCGGCACTGAGAATGCCGATGTGTGGAAAATGTACCATGGCCGGTGCCGGTGCCTTCACCGGCAACGGCACCGGCTTTGCCTGTGTGTGAAAAACGGCCTATAGGTATCATGCCGATCTCGCTCCAGTCACACTCCAATACAATATTTACTATACTGAATATTCGACTGGAGCGAGACCGGACCGGGACCGTCACGATAGTGTGGATCGGCCCTTAAACTTAAAATTAGTCATTTATACATCAAATATTTACATTATTATACCTATATTTAATTAAAAACGCTACATTCACCCACTTTCTGTTGAACTATTAAGCTACTGACGCTACTGTCCGGTATTTAATTATAAAGGAGCTAACACAATTTGTTAGTTAACAAGCACTTTCAAATGAGATATCAAACCTATCATGTCGTCGCAGATCTATATTTACAATTTAGAGGGGTCGTTGTGTGTAAAATGAACAAAAAGTTATTTTAGTATATTTTATAGCAGTTTTAAATTTAATTTGCTTTAATTTTTGAGGTTTGAGGGGAAGGGGTCATGTCCTCCGTGACCCCTCTAATCTGCGCTTGATGAGAATTCCCTTGAAGTTTTATGAAATGTTTGACAAGTTTCTCGCACGTGTGGTAATTAAACACCAATGGTATGAAAACAGATCATTGATCTAAATTCCAAACAAATCTATAAAATTAATACCCCGTTGAAAATGCTTCTTGATATTATAATACCGGACATTACAGATCTCTAAAAAATTCGATTTTCATCAATTTCGATCATTATGTTCGTTAGATAGTGTTCTAAAAAACCTTGTATATTTACTACAAAAAATTGAAACCGATACTGCATATTTCGTAAATAAAGGAAATCGGGGGCCAATGTAGGCCCTTATCACCACCCCTACTTTAAGCAATAATTAATTAAGCAATTTTATTAATATTAAGTCACTTTCTCGCTTTTAATATAGCTTTAGAACAACATTTGCTCTGTAAAAAACAACATTTTTCTCATCAAGTCTTGAGGCTTCCGCGGCGATCTTGATATAGATCTTGGCTTCTGGATGTAAGCCGCGTCGATTTGGTCGTGTTATAGGCCAACGTTTCGTCACACATTGCAGTGGACATCTTCAAGGCTCTCTTAAAAGTGCACCAAAATCGACGCGACTTACACTCAGAAACCAAGGTCCATATTTCTCATCAGTTTTTTTGTACATTTATATAGCAATTTTCTAGCTGGCATGATTACACGTTCATACATGTGTTTTGATTTATCTGACCTAATACAATAGCATCTCTTTTTATGCGTAGTATATTTGAAACTATGCGGTGCGATTTTTCATGCAAATTCAGGGATTCCCCGGTTCGGTGAGTGGGGTATCAAATGAAAGCTGACAATTCAAGGAATTTAAATATATAAGGGACGTTCTTTGTCAAACGGAACAAGGCTCTGCCCAAAATTCATGTTGATGGATTTTAGTAATCTTGGGCTTAAAATGTTCGTTATTGATCCCTCTTCATGGGGTAGTGTGGCCTTTTGGAAAATCTCAAAATGGTGGTTCAGTATGGCGGCCAGAAATCAGAGAAAAATCAATATGTTAAATTAAAATGTTAGCGAAAAATAAAATTTACGGCCGATTCGTTTGTAATTGACAGCGCTAAAAAGTTGGATAGGTAGATTGGCGAAATCCAACATGGCGGATCCAAGATGGCAGCTGAAACCTAAAAATCGTCGAAAAATGAACTTTTTGACACTAAACCTGATTATATCGGCCTCAAATGTTGAGATTCAAATACTCATTATATATACAGGTTATTATGAATCCAAAATCTAAAATGGCGGCTTCGATTAATCTCGAAATGTAATAAAATCGGTAAAAAACGGTGAAATTTAGGTGGAAACAGTCCCGAACGAGTATATTGATGGTTCATAGATCGTCAAATGATTGCGTTTTTATATCGTGAAATCAAACTTCATAAATCAAATATGGCGGAGTCAAAATGGCGTCGAACAATGAAAAACCCATTATTGTTAAATGAACTCGCACAACCCATTTTATGGAAATTCTTAAGCGAAACGTGTTATCTCGTTGTTTTGAGTATTCTGAATACGAATCCGTACTTAGAATTGGCCAGAATCAGATTTAAAAAATAATTATTTCTTAGTTTTTTAAATTTTTATTTTTTTCCTAATTATTTTTTTATATTTTGTTGTTGATAATATTTTGAATGCACTAGACTATCTATATGCAGTAAGGGTTTTATCGGACGAGACTTTGAATGCATGAGCTTTAGAAATTTTTGATACCGCTGGTACTGTGGCAAATCTTTTTGCCAGTTTTCTAGATATTCTATTATAGTCTAAACAACAACAACAAAATATAAAAAAATAATTAGGAAAAAAATAAAAGAAAAAAAAATTAAAAAATTAAGAAATAATTATTTTTTAAATCTGATTCTGGCCAATTCTGAGTACAGATTAGTATTCAGAATGCTCAAAAAAACGAGATAACACGTTTCGCTTAAGAATTTCCACAAAATGGGTTGTGCGAGTTCATTTAACAATGGGTTTTTCATTGTTCGACGCTATTTTGACTCCGCCATATTTGATTTATGAAGTTTGATTTCACGATATAAAAACGCAATCATTTGACGATCTATGAACCATCAATATACTCGTTCGGGACTGTTTCCACCTAAATTTCACCGTTTTTTACCGATTTTATTACATTTCGAAATTAATCGAAGCCGCCATTTTAGATTTTGGATTCATAATAACTTGTATATGTAATGAGTATTTGAATCTCAACATTTGAGGCCGATATAATCAGGTTTAGTGTCAAAAAGTTCATTTTTCGACGATTATTAGGTTTCAGCTGCCATCTTGGATCCGCCATGTTGGATTTCGCCAATCTACCTATCCAACTTTTTAGAGCTGTCAATTACAAACAATTTGCACCCATAACCAATCGAATCGACCGTAAATTTTTTTTTTCGCTAACATTTTAATTCAACATATTGATTTTTCTCTGATTTCTGGCCGCCATACTGAGCCGCCATTTTGAGATTTTCCAAAAGGCCACACTACCCCATGAAGAGGGATCAATAACGAACATTTTAAGCCCAAGATTACTAAAATCCATCAACATGAATGTTGGGCAGAGCCTTGTTCCGTTTAACAAAGAACGTCCCATAAACATTTTGTTATTATTAAAAAATCTTGGTTTAACAAGAATTCGAACCAGTTCAAAAATGCTGCCGAATTGTATTATAGTGACGATAATAGGCATGATGCCTTATTTTTAAAAACTATTTTATGATGATCTTACGTGTCTCTTATTTCTAAAAAAAATGCTTATTTCTGCAGAAAATAAAGGTTTAATCACCAAAATTGACTCTTTTAAAACTAATTTTGAACGCCAAAAGTTACTTTTACGCACGGTGAGTGCAAAAGTACTACTTTACGCACTGAAATGTCAATGAAAAAGCCTACTTTGTTTAATCGTTAATGTTTTTTATCAATTTCTTTCAGATTTTCGAACTAATTTTTTGTGTTATTTTTTTAGGCATTCTTACTCGACGTAAATTTTCAGAATTTTTTAATGTGATTTTTGTCTATATGGGGCGTTCTACTTTTCTACCGACAATGACGTGTCTCTTCTTGAAAAAAAATCGGTATTTGTCCAAAATTGCAGTTTCTCAAATTTTATTTCCACAAGATTTTTTTGGACCATACAGAGATTATAATAATACTAAAATTTCGTTTTTATTTTTTTTGCTTTTTACAAAATCATTGTGACATAGTATTCGAAATGTGTGACAGAGGTGTTTTACATACAAATAAAATGTGTCTCTTTGCGCCGCCTAATGTTACAAAATGATCTCGCTTAAAAAAATCATATAGAATCCTTTAATATAAAATTATTTATTGAACTTCTGAAATATTATCATTAAATTTATTAATATATAATAAACGTAAAGGTTCACATTATTTAACAAAAAAATATTTTATCGTTGGGTCCGGCTATGTATGTTTTTTCTTGCTATCTTCCGTCACGCATTTCGCAAAACAAAAAACGCTTCTTAGCTGTTTGACCTTCAACATTAAGCAACAGACGGTTTCCTCTTCCCCCTTGGCCTCACGCCTTGAGGCCCCACCCGGGAGCGAGCCGAGTTATTCGCCTGCAGGAAGTGAACAGAGGTGCGTGTGTTTATTCGGCGACCGCTCTGTCACGTAAGTTACTACTTTAAAAATGTGACAGAGTGGTATTAAATGTTATTTTTTATATATTTGTAATAAAAATTCTTATAAATCGAGTTACATAATAATAAATGCTTGTATTCTAGTTAAGCAAAGTTAAAGAAAAACTGAAAATTTGATTTTACATAATAACTAATGAATATATTTTTTTTTGTGACTGAGGTGTTTATTTTTTCTTACTATTCCGATAAAACTTAAAATAAATAAAAGATATAAAATAAAACTTCGATGCATTATACATTTCTGAAATCTTCGATAACTGGACAATGATTTAAAAATACATCTTATAAAAGAAATACACTTTTATTTTTTTTAAAAATCAAAAAATTTATCACTCAGATTGTCGGTAGAAAAGTAGAACGCCCCCTATGTATTTTAATTGATTGATTTGGTTTTACGCAATTTTTAGAAAATTATTAAACGTATCCCTAATTTTGCAATGTAAGCAATGACTTTTTTTTGTGCAATTTTTTATATGCGGTTTGCTGTGAAACGTATCTATCGCGTAAAAAGAGACTCTACTGTATTATTATTTTTTTGAGTAAATTTACAAAGACAAAATGATAGTCAATTGATTTTTTGGGTTGAATTAAAACATCACATGTGACTATTTCGAAATAGAGGGAGTAAATAAAATAAAATGGAAAAGGTTATGAGTCAAGGTTTTTTTACACTATACCATCCGTACTGTATTTAACAGAGTATTGATAATAATAAATTCTAAAATGTTGTATATTAGGTTTGTAATTTGTAACGTCACGTGATTACAAACGTGTCTGTCAGCGGTGCGACGTCGCTATTCATTTATTTATGTACTATCGCCTTCAGAAGTGGTCTGTGACCGTAAATGTCAGTATCACTTACAACAGATTCAAAAATATTAAGACAAACATCATAGGTTATCTTTTTCTAGGACGGAGCTAATATAGTTACCTCATTTTAAATAAAAACACAAATATACGTCTATTTCATTAATTAATTTTATATCAAGTTTAACATATTTAAATACTAAAATTCGAAAGTTCCATAGACATAGAGCATGGACCGCACATCTGAATCAAAAACAGAGCCGTGTCATAGAAAGAAATAGAAAATGGTTTGGGACATATTTATCCTTTTTTAAACAGGAGTGTCTAGTTCATTCTTATTAGAAAAGGAGATAGATATATCCAGGCCCGGATTTAGAAATTTGCCGCCTCTAGGTAGTTGCGAAAATTGCCGCCCCCCCTCCCCCCAGCCCCTCGAAACTTCTTCAATGGTGGAATAAGTTTAGCCAATATCGAGACTTGTATAAATCGATTCTTTTCTCGATTCCGGCATTTTCCACTTATAATGTTGGTACGCGTGCGAACGAAATAGGCGGGAAATTCAATTCCCACGAATATAATAAGTTTTCAAAGTTTCCGCCAAAATTTGCCGCCCTTCAATTATTGCCGCCCTAGGCAACTGTCTACTCTGTCTGCATGGTAAATCTGGGCCTGGATATATCCCAAACCTACCGCATTTTTCTCACTGTTTTGGAGAAATGTTACACCATTATGTTAATACAGAATGGGCGGTCCATGCTCTATGTCTATGGGAATATCAAATATTTATTACCACAAAATTTACTTATAGATTACATAATAATTTAATCACACAAATATATGTGAATACTATAAACAAAGCAAATGAGTTTCAAAATATTTGTATTTGTTTAGTACATGAAGAAATGTTTTGAATATTATAATTAAATGGGAGAAACCTACTAAGTTTGTGATAAGCGAATTTGAATGAAAACTGGACGACCACTTCCACATTTCACTGTACATACATACATCAGTCAGTATCAAAATACGCTTTGAAAAGTCGTACCTATTTTTTATTGCATTGAGTTAGAAACTTGATTTACAGGACTACGAGGCTGTAGATCCTAGTATTTGATATTATGTAATTTCAACTTGATACCTCTAGCCGTTCCTGAAAAAATGGTCTTGACGGACAGAGAGACAGACAGACAACAAAAGTACTAGTAGATTCATATATGTTTTTATATACTGAAACTTTTAGCCTTTTCCATTTTCATTTTTGAGTTAGTACTTTAATAGATTTCCGTTAATATAATAAACATATACATATCATTTGAGACCTTCAAAAAGGGGAACAAGCCTATGAATTTTGATAAAATAAAAAAAAAGGTTTTTTCTAGAAGCAAGTACCTATAAAATTTAAAGTGGGGTTTCCACTAAACTGACAGTTTTTTTACAAGAAAAAAAATCTGAGTAAATAAAAATTTAAAGCATTTTGTAAAAAAAAACATCCATTTTTATCAACATCAAAAAAAAAAACTGTTAGTTTAGTGGTAACAGGGTTAAGAAAAATACATTAAAATTCAATTTTATGAATATATTTTTAAATACTATATAAATAAATAAATACTTTATGATTTTTATCTTGTTCCCTTATCATACAATTTGGCTGAGGTCAATCACATACCTACTCTTCTTACATCGCTTTTAGTTGTGTAATCAATCCTTTAAATCCGGCTAGAAGCGAAGTAAGCTGAACAGGCATGTGCATGACCTCAGCTATAGTTTTTTTTTTTTTGTAAATAGATTTTAAAAAAGATAAATAATTATTGATAAAATTCAATTCGAATTATATATAATAAATACATATTATTCGTAACATTAGCTATGTTGAAAGCTCAAAAATGTATTTTATATTTTTATTTACATATAAATAATATATTATATATTATTATATACATATATATAAAATAAATGTGCGTGCGTGTGAGTTATACAATTAAAGATTTATATACCTATATAAATTGTTCTTGATTGAATTCATATTTAGAGTTAATTATGTAATGTGTTTAAATTGATTCCATATTTGGAACGTTCGTAGGTGTTTAAATTAATAGACAACAAATTGCTGCGACCACCGACCACCACAAGATTGTTTAAGAGTTACCGTATCAGGTTCCCACAAATCACATATAATATAGATAGTCAGCTTAATAGTATTATACACTCCCAAGTTCGAACATAGGCGAGGGGGTCAAAATACGACAGGAGGGGTGAAAAGGTTTGTTATGCGTGTTGCCTACTATGCATAATATTTGTACTTATTTTTAATTTCAAATAGAAAGGTAAAAACAATAAAAAGCAATTTAACTTTAACAAAGTTATCGATTTATTTATATAATATACATTATTTTGAATTTTACAATAATATATTATTTAATTTTTTTTAATTATTTACAACTATACAGTTTCTTATATAATATGCATCACTATATAGAGTCACATTATTGCATGTTAAACACTTAGGTTAAATATCTATCCATTACATTAACAAATGTATATGATATTAAATCTGTTACTAATTTTAAAATGTAGGAATGCTACCTACTACCTATAACTATCAATACTACAAAAATAAATAAATTGATGTCTGCACAAACTAAGAATACATATTTAAATTATTATTGTATTGACACTGTAACAGATTTAACACCAAATTTTTACTTTCTTCAGTACTATCTAAAAACACTTTTGAATATAAATTGAAATATAATACTTTAAAATCACGATAACACAGAAAAATATCTTTAAATTAGAAAACACTACACAAACAACTACAACACGTCTTCATAAAGTTCAACACTTTTGCAACAACTATACATTTCAAATAACTGTCAACTTCCCAGTAAACGGGCACAGTTTCACCAACGTAGCTCATGAAAATAACTAGAACGTGCATTCCCCTTGCCCCTTTCGTATTTCCAAGAGTAACCAATGATTGCCATAAGAGCTGATTATCTATATTATATGTGATTTGTGCAGGTTCCCCAATGAAGTTACCCGATCAAGGAATCTGAAAGTCGAAATAGTATTGGAACATATGGCGCACCGCGCACACGTAAGGTCTCTGTACACCACCCAATTTGACATCCAATCTGCAGGGGAAATCAGCAGGATCCCTGCAGATTGCGTCGTGCATGGGCAAGTCGGGGCGATTATATATAAAAAAACACTACTTACTAACTATAACAGTACACGAATTACCCCCACTCTACTTTCCTACAAATCGGCCCTGCAGATTGGGTGGTGTATAGAGGCCTGTACGGTTCGGTTTGAAACCGTGCATACGAACCTGACGCGGCCGAAATGCATCGGGTTGACTTGTCCGGTTAAAAACATAATCAGGGAACCTGAAGGCGAACTTAACATGCTTTTGCTATGGTCTTCGCACACGTACGGCTTTTATGCACGGTTTCAAACGAAAAGTAGCTATTGTTATGACTTTCATTTGTAATTATTGGAGCGTTCAGAAAACGGAACAACGCGTAGATTGCGTTAGGTTTTAATTTGCTCAGTTCAGTGTTAGTGAGAAATACAACATGGACGAAGATGAACTATTAGCAATTGCTTTCTTACTGTCGCAAGTGAAAAAAAAAGAAAAAAACGTTAGGTCGTAGAGAATAATATTTGAATATATATCTCTGAAATTTGATTAAAAATGAATTTAATTGTTTTTTTTGACATCGCCATTATCAATCCCGGATAAAAATATTGCCCATTTTTACCGATCTTCTCTCCAATAATAATAATAATAATGGTCACGTTCACGACTGACCAAAAACAGTGAACAACGAGCTTTGATTGGTTGATTCATAGAATTTCTGGTGGAATGTACCAAAAATTATAAGAATGTCATTTTTAGGCGTGTAAGGAAGTGAGAAAGAAGTAACTAGAAAGAGATAGAAACTAGTGACCAGGCTAACCAAAGAACTTTTATGTTCACTTCATGTTGAGCGTTTCTGTCAGAACACTAGTTTCTATCTCTTTCTGGTTACTTCTTTCTCACTTCCTTACACGCTTAAAAAATAACATTCTTTAAATTTCTGGTACATTCCACCAGAAATTCCATGAATCAACCAATCAAAGCTCGTTGTTCACTGTTTTTGGTCAGTCGTGAACGTGACCATTATTATTATTATTATTGGAGAGAAGATCGGTAAAAATGGGCAATATATCAGTATTTTATCCGGGATTGATAATGGCGATGTCAAAAAAAAACAATTAAATTCATTTTTAATCAAATTTCAGAGATATATTAAAATATTATTCTCTACGACCTAACGTTTTTTTCTTTTTTTTTCACTTGCGACAGTAAGAAAGCAATTGCTAATAGTTCATCTTCATTCATGTTGTATTTCTCACTAACACTGAACTGAGCAAATTAAAACTTAACGCAATCTACCGTACATGTGCGGAGCTTGTCAAGTTCCCTGATCCGGTAACCGCGTCAGGGAACCTGATACGAAAACTGGACGTGTGCGGCAACCCTTAGACATCATAATATGATACAAAAATGAATATCTAGAAAACGATTCGTTATACAGAAAAAATGGTTAGAACATAAATTACAGATAATAATATTCTCTATAACTTTTACTTCAAACATTTTTTTCTATTTTAACCGTTTCAAAAATAATCAGAAGAATTTAAAAATGGATAAGAGTTAACATCAGTTTTCAGTTTAGTGATTGTTTTCAAATCTACAGTATATAAGAACTTTCATGTTTGTAGCTGTAGAGCGTTCACAGGCAAACAGACACACAGACGGCATGAAATAATGGTCGTATGTGATACAGGGACCCTCAAAACGTGTAATTCCGTTTATATCTGAATTTTTAACAAAGTGATAATTTATCAAAAAAAGGATAAACCGTTTGATTTTGGGAATTTCGAAGATTGTCTTTTATTTATTTTATATACATATTTCCAGAGTTGGTGAAATCGCAGCAAGAATGGGTATTGTATACAAAATAATCATATAAGTCTATTAATTTGAACAGTTATAAATTCAGGGACGATTACAATATATTTGTTAGCAAAATAATGAATTCAATTGTATATACAGGCTGTCCCAACACTGTCTCAAAGTTCAATATTTCATTTATTAAACAAATGGAAGAAAAATTTAAATCCAAAAGTTGACAGGACGGACAAGCAGCAAATTTTTAAAATGTTTATATTTATATAGGTGTCCCATAAGTGCGTTACAAATCAATGTTATATTTTTTTAAATGCATTTAGCATTTCTTTTTTGGATATTTTGATACAAGCATTATACTGAGCAGTTTAGAAATTATGACCATTTTTGTAAGCAAATTAGAATATTTTCAACACCTTGTAATTTTCTAATTAGAAAAAAAAATTGCTTTCTGCTAAAAATAGTCACTGAGACAAACATTTGCCCCAAAAATAATTCAGATCGGTGCATTTCTATGTCCATGAAGTTAGCAGAGCAAAGTCAGCAAAACAAAAGTTCACTTGACTAATAATTAAGTGCTAATTAAATGCTAATTAAATGCGCAAAAAGAAAATTTAATGCTCTTTTAGAAAAAAAAATATTGCATGTTTTGCTAGCTTCAGATGAACTCAGCAGAACAAAGTATCGAAAAACAGTTAAAATCTTATGTAACTACACGAAATGCTTCAGAAAATTAAATGCGCAAAAAGAAAATTTAATGCTCTTTTAAAAAAAATATATTGCATGTTTTGCTGGTTTCAGATGAACTCAGCAGAACAAAGTATCGAAAAACAGTTAAAATCGTCTGTAACTACACGAGATGCTTCAGAAAAAGTAATGCTAATTAAATGCGCTAAAAGAAAATTTAATGCTCTTTTAGAAAAATTTTTTTGCATGTTTTGCTAGCTTCAGATGAACTAAGCAGAACAAAGTGTCGAATAACAGTTAAAGTCGTATGTAACTACACGAAATGCTACAGAAAATTAAATGCTAATTAAATGCGCAAAAAGAAAATTTAATGCTCTTTTAAAAAAAAAAGTATTACATGTTTTGCTAGTTTCAGATGAACTCAGCAGAACAAAGTGTCGAATAACAGTTAAAATCGTATGTAACTACACGAGATGCTTCAGAAAATTAAATGCTAATTAAATGCGCAAAAAGTAAATTTAATGCTCTTTTAGAAAAAAAAATATTGCATGTTTTGCTAGCTTCAGATGAACTCAGCAGAACAAAGTGTCGAATAACAGTAAAAGTCGTATGTAACTACACGAAATGCTTCAGAAAATTAAATGCTAATTAAATGCGCAAAAAGAAAATTTAATGCTCTTTTAAAAAAAATATATTGCATGTTTTGCTGGTTTCAGATGAACTCAGCAGAACAAAGTATCGAATAACAGTTAAAATCGTATGTAACTACACGAGATGCTTCAGAAAAAGTAATGCTAATTAAATGCGCAAAAACAAATTTAATGCTCTTTTAAAAAAAAAATATTGCATGTTTTGCTAGCTTCAGATGAACTAAGCAGAACAAAGTGTCGAAAAACAGTTAAAGTCGTATGTAACTACACGAAATGCTTCAGAAAATTAAATGCTAATTAAATGCGCAAAAAGAAAATTTAATGCTCTTCTAAAAAACTGTAATTGTTGAACTCAGATTTGACAGTTAACATGCAACTATGGTTGTTTATCAAGGTCTTTATATACCGGGTGTTCCAGACCACCCGTCCACTATGTTTTACGCCCAAACTATTGAAGATAGAGTTTTATGATAAAAAATTTACTATATATAACGACCCTAAAGAATTTCAGGAAAATGTTTTCAACCCCCTAAAACTTTTCCTTGGGGGGTAGTTTGAGGGGTACATGCCCGTTTCTCAGCAAAATCAAATAGAATGGTATATCCAAAAGTAGACAATTTTGAAGATCATAAAAAAGTAAGAAACTTTTGTAAAAAAAATTTTTTCATACATTCCATTGGTTAGAAAATATGGCGACTTGATCCTAAATTTTAGGGTTTTACTAAAATTGCTCTAGTTTCGTTAAATATTAATGAAATTTTATTTTTAAAATTTGTTTTGAAAGTAGAAATAACGAACTTTTTAATGATGTATGATTGTTTGAGAATTGGATTATTTAAAGTGTCATACGCGACATCTCAAAAATTCATAACTTCAATTAGGGATAATTCAAAAATTTTAAATAGAATGGTATATCAATTAGTACTTTATCTTAAAAAATTTATTTAAATTAACAATTTTTGTTAAGAAAATTTAATTTTAAATTTTATTTAAAAAAAAAAATTAAAATTTTCAATTTTAAATTTTATTAACTAAAGTTGTTAATTTAAATACATTTTTTAAGA
Source organism: Sialis fuliginosa (assembly GCA_961205875.1). Taxonomy (NCBI): domain Eukaryota; kingdom Metazoa; phylum Arthropoda; class Insecta; order Megaloptera; family Sialidae; genus Sialis; species Sialis fuliginosa. The sequence goes on along the minus strand of OY540812.1, from coordinate 29,896,092 downwards.
TAAAGTACTAATTGATATACCATTCCATTTAAAATTTTTGAATTATCCTCAATTGAAGTTCTGAATTTTTGATATGTCGCGTATGACACTTTAAATAATCAAAATCTCAAATAATCATACATCACTAGAAAGTTCGTTATTTCTACTTTCAAAACAAATTTTAAAAATAAAATTTCATTAATATTTAACGAAACTAGAGCAATTTTAGTAATACCCTAAAATTTAGGATCAAGTCGCCATATTTTCTAAACAATTGAATGTATGAAAAAATTTTTTTTACAAAAGTTTCTTACTCTTTTATGATCTTTAAAAATATCGACTTTTGGATACACCTTTCCATTTGATTTTGCTGAGAAACGGGCATGTACCCCTCAAACTACCCCCCAAGGAAGAGTTTTAGGGGGTTGAAAACATTTTCCTGAAATTCTTTAGGGTCGATATATATAGTAAATTTTTTATCATAAAACTCTATCTTCAATAGTTTGGGCGTAAAACATAGTGGACGGGTGGTCTGGAACTCCCGGTATATGTTTTAATAGGACGCTATTTGCCTTATTTTGTCAAAGTTCAATATTTCATTTATTATAATAAGTGGAAGAAAACTTTAAATACAAAAGTTGTCAGGATAGACAAGCAGCACATTTTTTAAATAGTTACATTTATATAGGGTGTCCCATGAGTGTGTTACAGACCAAAGTAATATTTTTTTAAATACAAAGTATATTTTTTTAATTTATAATCTAAAGGTATTTATTTTTTTGGATACTTTGATATAGCATGTGTGGGATTATATTGAGTGGTTTATAAATTATGACCATTTTTGTAAGAAAATTGTGTTATTTTCAACATCTTGTAATTACAACAAAAAAAATTTTGTTTTCTGCTAAAAATAATTTTGGCATATGCTCTATTATTGCGATATTACATCAAACATTAACAAAATTGTATTCTTTGTACAGGGCGTATCAAAACTCTGAACTTAATTTTTTTCAAAACACAAAAATGAAGAAAGTATGTTTCTGTGTATTTTTTGACAAATAATCTTTACAAGAACCCTACTCGGGAAATAATTAAAGAACAAAAAAATATTTGTTAAAAATCGACGGGCCCACTGGCCCCATACACTCCTGGTAAAAATTATTATTGTTTGATACTGGAAATAGATAATACTTTTTAATAATAAACCGGTTATCAAATTTCATATATTTCAACTGTATCACTATGAGCATTTAATTAGCATTTAATTTTTTGAAGAATTTCGTGTAGTTACATACGACATTAACTGTTATTCGACACTTTGTTCTGCTTAGTTCATCTGAAGCTAGCAAAACATGCAATATTTTTTTTTTCTAAAAGAGCATTAAATTATCTTTTTGCGCATTTAATTAGCATTTAATTTTCTGAAGCGTCTCATGTAGTTACATACGATTTTAACTGTTTTTCGATACTTTGTTCTGCTGAGTTCATCTGAAACCAGCAAAACATGCAATATTTTTTTTTTTTAAAGAGCATTAAATTTTATTTTTGCGCATTTAATTTTCTGAAGCATCTCGTGTAGTTACATACGATTTTAACTGTTTTTCGATACTTTGTTCTGCTGAGTTCATCTGAAACCAGCAAAACATGAATTTTTTTTTTTTAAAATAGCATTACATTTTATTTTTGCGTATTTAATTAGCATTTAATTTTCTGAAGCATTTCGTGTAGTAACATACAACCTTAACTGTTATTCGACACTTTGTTCTGCTGAGTTCATCTGAAGCTAGCAAAACATGCAATATTTTTTTTTTTAAAAGAGCATTAAATTTTCTTTTTGCGCATTTAATTAGCATTTAATTTTCTGAAGCATTTCGTGTAGTTACATACGACTTTAACTGTTATTCGACACTTTGTTCTGCTTAGTTCATCTGAAGCTAGCAAAACATGCAATATTTTTTTTTCTAAAAGAGCATTAAATTTTCTTTTTGCGCATTTAATTAGCATTTAATTTTCTGAAGCATTTTGTGTAGTTACATACGATTTTAACTGTTATTCGACACTTTGTTCTGCTGAGTTCATCTGAAGCTAGCAAAACATGCAATATTTTTTTTTCTAAAAGAGCATTAAATTTTCTTTTTGCGCATTTAATTAGCATTTAATTATTAGTCAAGTGAAATTTTGTTTTGCTGACTTTGCTCTGCTAATTTCATGGACATTGCATTTCTACGGTAGTTATCGTGAACGAAAAAAAATACTACATCCAGATACACAGACACACAGACACACGCACAGCCGCCATGCGGAAATTAACTTTTCTTTACGTTTTGAAGTTAGTACAATCAGAATTTGTCATTTTCTCGGACACGATTTTTCGATGGTATTACAATACTTCCATTTCTTTCAGAACATGGAAGTAAAATCTAGAAATTAAATAAACAAAATGATTCACAAAATTGAATTTCTTTGTTTAAAATTTCACCAGCGGCGTTAGTACAAACTTATCATTCAAATTAAATTAAATCAGTATATAAAATGTGTTAAGAATTGAATAGGCAATTCGAAAATGTAAAAATATATAGGGTGTTCCATTTCAAAATTTTGAAAAAAATCAACAATACAATTTTGTAAATGTTTGATGTAATATCGCAATACTAGAGCATATACCAAAACTATTTTTAGCAGAGAACAAAATGTTTTTGTTGTAATTAGCAAATTACAAGGTTTTGAAAAAATTCCATTTTTTTACAAAAATGGTAATAATTTCTAAACCGCTCAGTATAGCCCCACACATGCTTATATCAAAATGTCCAAAAAAATAAATGCTTTTAGATTATCAATTAAAAAAATATATTTTGTATTTAAAAAAATATAACTTTAATTTGTAACTATTTTCAAAATTTGCTGCTTGTCTATCCTGATAACTTTTGTATTTAAAGTTTTCTGCCATTTGTTATAATAAATGTAATATTGAACTCTGGCACAGTGTTGGGACAGCCTGTATCTACAAAATCTACATGTAGTTATTATTTTTTATATTTTACCTATTCCATATCAATACATTGATTATTATAGACATATGTTACATATTACGTGTTTGAATATTGCGATAATTGTTTGGGTTCACATATGTACAGTGGCGCACACATCTCCGAATTTGTCAATATACAATATTATAACGTAATAATTAAAATAGATAAGTAAATGAAACATATATAATTACAAAAATTGCCCACTCACCCCTTCCTCGCCGAAAAAAATATCTGGATGCACTGCTGCATATGCAAATACCAGTTCCCAATACTTTACATATTTATGTTTGAGTACTTACATATGTATATACAACTTAATTTAAAAAACTACATGATTATAGATCGACGCTCTGAAAAATGATAGTGGAAGGGGGGGGGGGATATTTTAGGAAAACTGGTCTAATATTGTCCTCAGAAGATACGTCACATGAACAAAAAGTACATGTTTTACTTGATCAATTATTTTAAATGAAAAGTTATACCACTGGTACATATGTACATAGTAGTGGTGCACCTATGGGGGGTTTAGGGGACAGACCCCCAAGTTTGACAAGATACATTATTGAATTTAACAATTATGATAGATAACTAGCTGTGCCTGCGGCTTCGCTCGCGTGGACTACGGAATAATTGTTTAGGATTTAAAAAAAATATACAGTTGAATTATTTTAGACCTTTTTATTCTACACAATACTTTACTACGTTATATTGTTCAATATTTAAACGGTTTAGACAGAAAGAGCGCACTGGCGGCAAACTTTCCGACGTGATTTATTATTATCGTCACTGCTTATTCTTTAAGTTACCTAACGTAACAAAATATATACTAAAACCTGGACAAAGAACATATCTATGAATTAAATTATCGAGTGATAAGCGCACTAACGGACAGATAGACGATGTTTTAAATATACGAGTATATGTATAGATATAGATTACAAAAAAAAATCCCCCCGAATTTTTTTCTGGGTGCGCCGCATATGTGTGTATTTTGTTACACCAATTTGATTGTAATTATTTTTTATAAATCACATATGTTAAGTTGTTTTATGTGTGGAGTTAATGACTGTAATTATTGATCAATAATAATAAAAAACATAATATATCAGTTACTTCATTTAGGGATAAGATAATCTATTTTGAATTTTTGAAGAATATCTCTAATAATTATTAGATAATATCAATTATATAAATATGTTATTTATGTAAAAAGCATTATATATACATATATTACAAATATTAATAAATTTTATTATGTTAAGAGATTACTTTTTTATTCTTATTCCTCAGGAGCATACATAAAATGCTCCCAGATATTTTGTTGTTAGATCTTCACACTTTTGAACTTCTACGACACAAACAGATCATTTTAAAATTTCTACTACCACTTCCCTAACTAATATCACAGATAAGTAAATGTCTAGTTGGCACAACAGGGAATTTATAATTTTTTTAAGGAAAATTTTAAGTCTGAAACATATTTATAAAATTAATTATATTAATTTTATAAATATATAATATACTATCTGCTACCCGTAGCTTCGCTCGCGTGGATTTCGAAACCCCCATCTCCATGATATTTTTTCCGCCGAATGAAACTAATTACAACCATTCATATGTAAAAGTGTGAAATATAATTTTTTTCTATATTTTGGTTTTCATTCATTATGCAAAATCGTAAATATCTCGACTGCTGTGCGAGATAGGGGGTTGTTTTTCCTAATACCTCACCCCTGTGGTATTTTTCCCGCCGGATCGAATAAAACTAATAACAACCCTTCATATGTGACAGGGAGTAAAATATTAAGTACAAAAAAAAAATTAAATTTTTCCACCCCCTTGCAATTCCTTAGGGGTTGAATTTTCGAGATACGAAGTAGCCTATGTCCTTCCTCGGGATGCAAGCTATCTCACTGCCAAATTTCATCAAGTTTGATAAAGCGGTTTAGCCGTAAACAGGTAACAAATAGACAGACTGAGAGATACACTTTCGCATTTATAATATACATAAGTCTCGTATCCTATGTAATTTTTGCCCCCCTAATAATGTAACCAATTGCAACCCATCATATGTGACAGGGAGTGAAATATTGAATTTTTCTTATTATTAGTTTTCTTTCATTATACAAAATCGTAAATATCTCGGCTCCTATGCGAGATAGAGGGTTGTTTTACCCCTGAAACCCCCGCCACGGTAGTATTTTTCCCGCCGGATCGAATAAAACCACTTACAACCATGGGCGTAGCCAGGGTGGGGCAGGGGGGCGCTTGCCCCACCCCCCCCTAGCTTGTGGACAAAAAGTAATAAGTAAATCAGTATTATTGTCCAAACAGAGATATTTCTAGACTTCTATGATGTCCATTGGATTTTTGAACGTAAATTTATATTTTGGATCCAGAAAATCAAATATCAAAGTTTTTTTTAATCACAATCTTTTATTTTTACATGTAAACTAAAATATCAGGGAAAAATTAAAATTAAATAAAAACACCTAAAGGCAACAGTGAAAACTGTGTTTTGTGTTAAAATAACTACCCACAAAAGCATGGCCGTAGCCAGGCATGGGCAGGGGGGGACGCTTGCCCCTCCCCCTAGCTCGTGAACTAAGAATAACAAATGAATCAGTTCATTGGCTAAATATTGACATTTTTAGATTCGAAAATTTAAATATCATTGTTTTTTTTATTGCAATCTCTGGTTATAGCAGATAAACTATTCATGTCATTGCCTTTTTATCCTTTTTATACAAAAAAAAAGTTTTTTTGATATTTCAACTATACATGTATATTATCAATTCAAATTAGATCGATTTTTTACATTAAATAAAAAAATTATAAATAAAAAAAAAACACCAAAATAGCAACGTAGAGTACCTACATTTTTGTAGATTTTGTCTTCAAAAAGATATACAAATACATATAAATTTAATTGAAAAAAATGTGGCGAAAATAAAAGAAGAAATGAAAAAAAGAATGACTTTTCATTGTTACTTTTTGTGCACCTATCTATAGATATAATAAATAATGAAAATGTTAATTTTTTCATAGCTCTTTTACAATTTCTCGATAATAATTAGGGGTGTACCGGAATTCTGGTCCGGCCGGAACTTACGATTTTATTCCGGTTCCGGTTCCGGCCGGAACTAGAAAATTCCGGCCGGACCCCGCCGGAATTTTTAATTTTATTTCTACATTCTACTATTGTGTTCCTTAAGTCGTTAAGTATTACCTAAATTTAAGTCCTAGTCAAAGTGATACTTTAGTTCGACTTAACCTGAAAACTGTACACAAAAATGAATATTGTAAACATTTTTGATAAAATTATTGATGGCAATGATGCAGATATCATAGGTATAATAGTTTATGGCATTTCAAGCCAAGTTTATTATAGATATAACCATTTTCAAATCAAAATTAACCTTTTTAAAACTGTTTCGTTTAACAAAGCCTCCAGTGTATGCTTTTATAACTCGTTTGAAAAATAGACTTGAATATTTATATGACATGATAGTAGTATCTTTTAAAACTAATATAAAAAAGAACAAAAATTATAATACTTTGAAATTTCATATATTTAATATAGGTATTAATTGCTCTTTTTTCGTATAACTTGCTCCTCTCTTTTATCGCTTGTGACATTTCTGTGTATTACTGAATATTTTTTGGATGATCAAATGCACAATTTATATCCAAAATTAATTATATTGACATAAACCAAGGTTTAATTACCTTGATGATAAGATAGACCTGTGTGATAGACTTAGGACTAAGGAACACTTATTGTTAGATAAAGAACAGAAATAAGTTTGAGTAGTGAGACCGAGTATAAGAGATTCTCAAATAACAGTATTTTTGTAAAAAAAAAAACATTAATATGATTTTATATTTTATTTTTAATGGAAATAAAAACTTCATAACACAAAAACAATTTTTTTACTTTATATTTTAGATATATTTAATTAAAATGATTACATTAATTAACCATAATAAAATAAATTTTTAGTACTACAAGATATGTAGTAAAAATGATATTTAATTATTGATCTTTTTTGGAAAAATAATAGTTGTTCCCCATTTATGGGTAGCATTTTAGATATATTTAATTATTTCTAAATATCTGATTTACCACCTTCGATTTTATCCTTTTATAATTTATAATCGAACGTATGATAAACATTTTATTAGAAACAACAATTTTGTAGAATGTAATGTACCTACCTCATTCCTATACTATTTAAAATAATTAATTTTATTGATATAAAACGTAACCTACATAGGTAAAAAATATTTTTATTTATATTCTTTATTTGTTAATACTTCATACAGATTTATTTTTTTTAATTCCGGTTCCGGCCGGAATTCCGGCCGGATTTTTTTCGTGAATTCCGGTAATTCCGGTTCCGGCCGGAACTCAAAATTTCAGTTCCGGTACACCCCTAATAATAATCAAGAACACTTCAAAAAATTGATTTATTAAGTTAATGAAAATCACGGATTTTCACGAGCCAAAGTTCCAAGTTGCAACGAAACGATAGAATTTAATTTAAGAAAAAAAGGATTTACCAAATTTTGTTTACATTAATGGACATTTATCAGAGCCGTTCTTACACATTTCTAGGTCCCAGACGCCAAAAATTTGAAGCCCAATGAAAATATTTTTATTAAAAAATTTTTTTATAAAACTTTTTAGGTAAGGTTACCATAATAATGTGAGAGCTTTTTTTGCTCACCCCTCTCTCATTACCTCGGGGACCTAGGCAAAACACGTCGACCAATCGGTTTCATAAAAAAAATTTTTGCCCCCCCCCTGAACAAAATCCTGGCTACGCCCATGCTTACAACCCTTTATATGTAACAGGGGGTAAAATATTAATAAAAAAAAAAAAAATGTTCCACCCCCTTGCAATTCCTTAGGAGTTGAATTTTCGAGATACGAAGTAGCTTATGTCCGTCCTCGGGATGCAAGCTATCTCACTGCCAAATTTCATCAAGATCGGTTCAGCGGTTTAGCCGTAAACAGGTAACAGAGAGACAGAAAGACAGACAGACACACTTTCGCATTTATAATATTAGTATCACAGAACATTAAATTATCCAAATCTCAAATAATCAGACATCATTAGAAAGTTCATTATTACTACTTTTTAAAGAAAAATAAAAAATAAAATGTCATTAATATTTAACGAAACTAGAGCACTTTTAGTAAAACCCTAAAATTTGGGAACAAGTCGTCATATTTTCTAAACAATTGAATGTATGAAATTTTTTTTTACAAAAGTTTCTTACTTTTTTATGATCTTTAAAATTATCTACTTTTGGATATACCGTTCCATTTGATTTTGCTGAGAAACGGACATGTACCCCTCAAATTTTTATCATAAAACTCTATCTTCAATAGTTTAGTCGTAAAACACAGTGGGCGGGTGGTCTGGAACACCCGGTAGATACTCGTTAGTTATTAAACCCGAAATTTAATTTATTATCATAAAATTATTTAAATATTGGAAAATCTATGATTTTATTGGAGGTGTTTCCTCCAAATATTTCTTCTAATGAACAACCTAAATATTTCATATCTAAAATATTCACTTTAAATAAATATATAACTTTTTATAATTTCAGGCATTTGTAGGAAAGTGCATTAATAAGAAAAACACATTATTTAAAAATCAAAAATCCTTTACTTAAATTTCATATTTACACTTACAAAATATTTAATAAACCAAGCATACATTAAAAAAAACTACTAGTCCAGGAACATTAGGTTTTCACTGGGGAAAAATTCGCAATAAGCTGAATTTTTGTATACACCTTCATTTTGTCCTTATGAATAAGGTACCAAAAGTCCCCAACAATCCCATGCGAGCATACTTTTTTACAGCCCACAAAAGGTGCTAACAATTAGTTTTAAGTAAATACCTCTGTATCTATTGGTTCTATGACTAAAATAGTTATTAGCAAATATAAAGCTTAGAAAATTACCTACATTAAAGATCTTACAACTTTTTTCGTACAAGTAATCGTTTTCGCTTGTTAAGAGGGTATTCTAGTCTAAAAATGTGAAAATATCAAAAAATTTTCTTTGCATTTTATCAATAAACAGGGTTTCAAAAATATGTGTTCTAAACCCTATACCTCAATTCCAAAAACTGACGGAGTTACAGCGATTTGAAGATGATTCGTAGCATTGAATAGCCAGCTATATATAAACTTTGAACGCGTTTTTCTCGAAACTGAAAACTGAAAATGGCTGCCATAATATCACAAGATCTACTGAACCGATTGACTTCAAATTTTCTGTGTATATACCTTCAGTACACATGTTATTACCACTGTTAGCAGAATTGAGTCAAAAACATTTATTTTTATTGTATAGACAGCGAAAGATTAAAAACATAAAAAAAATAAAAATGAATAGTCACTTTTCAAAATGCCGCCATTTTTTTATTTTAATTATTATTTCTATTTTTTTTGCAACCCGCTATAGCCCAACTTATATATATAAAGAAAATTATTGATTTTGTTGCCCACTGATATAATTACGATAAAAATTACGTAAATACAATTCATTTTTATTTTTTTTATGTTTTTAATCTTTCGCTATCTATACAATAAAAAAAAATGATTTTGACTCAATTCTGCTAACGGTGGTAATAACATGTATACTGAAGGTACACAGCAAATTTTGAGTCAATTGGTTCAGTAGATCTTGTGATATTTTAGCAACCATTTTCAGTTTTCAGTTTCGAGAAAAACGCGTTCAATGTTTATACATAGCTGGCTATTTAACGTTACGCATCATCTTCAAATCGCTGTAACTCCGTCAATTTTTGGAATTGAGGTATAGGGTTTTGAACACATATTTTTGAAACCCTGTTTATTGATAAAATGCAAAAAAAAATTTTTGATATTTTCACATTTTTAGACTATATATATATATATATATATATATATTTTTAGAATACCCTCTTAATAAGCGAAAACTATTACTTGTACGAAAAAAGTTGTAAGATCTTTATTGTAGGTAATTTTCTAAACTTTATATTTGATAATAACTATTTTAGTCATAGAACCAATAGATACAGAGATATTTACTTAAAACTAATTGTTAGCACCTTTTGTGGGCTGTAAAAAAGTATGCTCGCATGGGATTGTTGGGGACTTTTGGTACCTTATTTATAAAGACAAAATGAAGGTGTATACAAAAATTCAGCTTATTGCAAATTTTTCCCCAGACACAGTTATTTTTCGTCTAAATGTACTGGACTATACTTACAAGTCTGCAATATGAAACATATATTAAAAAAAAATTATATTTAAACCAAATAGGCACTTTGTATTTAGAAAAATATAATATAAATCTACATTTTACCTATTTTACAATTTTTGGTTAATACGGAGAATATGGGTGTCCGGATGTCACTACTATCAAAAATCATGTGTTGATGTGTTAGAATAGAGTAGAATGTGTTTGTAACATGTAGGAATTTTTATTTCACAATTATTTAACAAAAGCAGTTTGTTGCGGCGGAGATTGGATCCCCGTTTTTATACTTTATTAACTCTTTTTCGCCCCAATAAATTGTCTTAACCAAGGACAGTTAAAGTGTATATTATTAAAGCATCAACTCTATTCTGAATAACTACATACGTGTTTATGACAGTTGTGACGTCGGGACAGCCATACTCTCCGTATTACCCCAATTTTCATTCATACTTTATCACCTAAATATGTTAACACGGACAGTCATTGGTATTCATTATTCATGTAACATATGCGTCAGAAATAATTTAGTTACATTACGCACACTTTGTAACAAATTATATAAGTTAAAAACAAAATTACATAAGTCTGCAAAATTGTACTTTGTGAAACTACTTTTCTAATGGTGCATAATTCAAAAGTTTCTCGATAAGATCGACGTGCCCTAACAGCATCCTCCTGCAGCAGTATCTTTTCAATCCTAATGCATCTAAAGCGTCGCCTTCTGTGTATTCGGCTTGTAATAATCCTAAGTAAGCTTCCCATTTATTGCCAATAACTTTACCGCAAGTAAAGCACCGAATTGGTATAATCATTTTAACCTGGAAAATATGATACGTATAAGTGTTTTTAAAATTTTAATGCGTATTAGAACTTACCTTGGATTTAATATCTTTTAAACCGATAAAATACAGGAAAACACGTGAGAAAAACGCGTTGTTTTCTTTGAAATGTCAAATTTATAAAGTCTTTATAGTGAAATTATGAACGTAAAATGACAGTGGTAACATTTTTATTAACAAAAAGTCCCTAAATACTTTAGACTTATGATTTTATAGATTCTACACATTTATTTTGTTGTATTTTTTAAATATTATACTGATAACTACATTTAATTTGCATTTAATTTATTTTATTTGGATATATTAATATTTATAATACAACGTTCATATATATTTTTCGGTTTTATTTTTAATATTATATATTTGTTTGTTTTGGAAGTCTAAGGTTAATGACAAATAGAAAGATTATTTTATTTTGAAGGAGACATAAATTGTCATGCTCATTAACTTATCGCGTTTATAATAATTAATTCAATTATGGAAGATAATAAAAGTACAAATCGTATGGTTAAAGAACGCTTAAACAATCACGTGAAAAGAAGAATTCAAGATAATATCGATGAAGATGTTGATGAAACGTCAACACTCCAAAAGAGACGGATGAATAAGCGAACTTCGAAAAAAATAAAACAAGAAAATAATATTTATCCGTGTGATGATTTTCAGGAGAATCCATGTTTTAGCGGAGACAACATTGTTGATTCTAGTCAAAATGAGGGCAACGAAATACCGAATCATAAATTCCAAAATGAAAATACTATTTTTGATAATTCGATTTTAGCCGATATTTTAAACGAGAAAAAGAAACTGTTACTACAAAATGTAGATGTAATTAATTTTTTAAGAGAGAAAATAAAACCTTCAAATTATGTTTTGTTTGATTTTTATTACACCATGATATGTTCATTATGTTGAGTTTAGGAATAGAAGCACCGAATGATTTTGAGTCAATTTTATTTTTATATCAATATAATAGTAGATAAGGTGTTTACAACATGAAGACGTAATAAATTTGTAGTTTTTATGCTGAATTTGCATTAATTAGCCAAATACTTGTACGTTTATAGTTTTTTTGTTTATGTTTTGTTTTAATCTGTGACCTCTAAATGTGACAATTCGCTTCAAATAGGACGCCCTCTACCATATGGAAGTGAACTAGCGTTCGCGCTTCGACAAGAAACAGTGGATTTGGTTTGGCAATCGGTCACGTTTAACTTTTGTTTTTTTTTACGTCGAGTTTATTTGACATTAAAAATATCATCCGCAGACAAAATGCTGGAATCGTGTAATTTCTTATTCTTTGAATAAATCTAACTCGGTATATGAATAGAAAGTAGCATGTAAACCGTGTAACAGTAAATAAAAACATTTCGTATGGTGGTGTTAGTTCAGATGATTATTTTCATTACCAACTGAAAGGCATGGATGCATGGAATGCCTATAATATAAATAAATATTCATGTAAATTGATAATTTTGTTTTAATTATACATAAGAGATTACATTTTTTAAAGCATAAAAAATATGTCTTTGTTCTTTCAGAAATGTAAATGTTATGGTATCCAAGATGCCTAAAGTAGGCTACCCCCCATTATTTCTTTTGATCTATTTAAATTATTTCAGAGTCACGACTACATCATGGATCCAATGTTTCTGTCTTACTCCCCTTCAAATGGAGTGCCACAGGAGTCAAAGTTAGCGACATACATGGTAAATATTTAACAAAAAAAATTTCTTTGTGTTTATGTATTTTCATTTACAATTATTTTTTAGAATCGCCAAAACACAAGCACCCCGGTCGGCATGAATGCGGTAAACCAGAGCTTTTCCAAGATCACCCTGGAGTCTCCGGTGGCTCTGAAGAAGGTGGTCCCGCAGTCTCCAGAGTTCATCCCGGCCAACAGGCAGCAATCGTCGCCTAACTTCTTTGGGGCGTATGTCAGGTCTAGCGTGGAGAGCCCACAGAGTGCAGGCTCCCCAAGACTGACCCCACAGTCGTCCCCGCCACCTCAGCACGGGCTAGTTGGGTGCTCGCCTACATTTGAGAAGGCTAATTCGGCTACAGCTACTTATCAGGTCAGTGAATTTGGGTTTTCTAAGTTATAATTTAGCTGTATATGTATTCATACAAGACCCATACATTTTTTTTATTAATCATAGTTGGCTTTGCGAAACAAAAAGAACTATAAATTAAATAATCGATTCTGTCAAAACAGTCAAATATATCGATTTCCAGGAAAACGTTGGAGGTACGACATACTTTTATTCAGCATCGAGCGGTGATAGCATATCTTTGAACTCAACAATAGCTAGCGGTCAGCCCATGGTAGCAGCAAGCACGTACCACGTGTACCCGGGCACACCCAGCCATCTCTCTACGCTCAAACCGAAGAGCACGTCTCCATCGTCGTTTTTCGTGTCAGAAGACATCCGGCAAGAAATAATGAACAAAAATGTGCTTACTCTGAGTGAAGCCGACCCTGAACATTTTCCAGGTATGTGTTGTTAATTAAAGTTACGTTGATTAAAAAAAAGGATAGAACTCTGGAACTATAAATCTTAGAAACTTCAGAATGGTCTTAAAATGTTTTCTACATAGTCTAATTTCAAATCACTCCGATGATTAGTTAAATAATTACAGCCCTTTAGGTAAAGTCTATGTAGTATATTTTGTTTAATATCGTTTAGATAAAAATTATTCTTACGTTTGACGATATTGGGTTGCATAAAGCAAAATTAATCACGATTAGTTAATCAGTTTTTTTAAACCCCATTATTATGTCAATTCTAAAAAACTATCACGGTTATGATAAATTTTATAAGGTCAAAAATTATCATATTATTATTTAGTGAAATGTTCTTTTACAAATTGAGATTAAGTTTAGAATTAACATTAACTGTGGTTTGAAAACCACTGATTAACTAAGCATGGTTAATTTTGCTTTATGCAACCCAAGGTAAATTGCAGAAACTTCAGATTGGTCCATTATATAATCTAGTTTATTAGTTACAGCCCTTTGAATAATAATAACTGCTCTAAAAATTATAAGTAAATGACAATATTTATTCGTTATTACGATATTTTATTTAAAGGACTGTAACAACTAAATGAAACAATTTGAAATTTAAATATGTAAAACTAACTATACACTGGATATTTTAAGATCATTCTGAAGTTTGTGCGACTTATAGTTCCAGAGTACTATGTCATCAAACATGAGATGTTATTTTCTAATATGAGATACTAGCTGCTACCCGCGGCTTCGCTTGCGTGGATTTCGAAACTAATTACAACCCTCCATACGTGACATGGGGTGAAATATTTAATTTTTCCTTTATTTGTTTTTTATTGATTATTTATTTGTATTGTATTTATTTGTTTGTATTGAAGAGTATTTATTTTATGTTTCAAATAAATCCGATCAAAAAATATTTTTCCTATACAAAGTATCTCGGCTCCTATGCAAGATTTTTGTTGTTTCCCCCCCTAAAACCCTCTCCCCCGTAGTATTTTTTCCCGCCGGATTTAATAAATCTGATTACAACCCTCCACACGTGACAGGGGATGAAATATTAAATAATTAGTTATTTTTATTCATTACCTATACAAAATCGTAAATATCTCGGAACTTAGTTAAAAATTGCAGAAACCCACTCCTTGTCGACCCCCTCCATTAGGGATTGAATGTCGAAATTTTTATTTTTATTGAAGACTGTTTTGCCGGAATTCACCTTTATAACTTAAGCAGCTATGCAGATAAACATATCAAAAAAAAAAATTTTTCCTATACAAACTTTTACACCCTCTTTTACCCTCTTAGGGGTTGATTATCGAAAATTCCTTTCTTAGTGGGTGGTTACGTCATAAAAGGAAGACACTCCTGAAATTTCACGTTTCTAAGTCCAGGGGTTTCGGCTGGGCGATGATGAATCAGTCAGGACATGTTATTATATGTATATAGATTAATCAAGTATTCATTTTGCAGATCTTCCCGCGGAAGTTGACAACTACCATGAGCTGTTCCCGTTGGAGGTGGTACCCGGCCCGGGAAGTACGCCAAAGCCCGGCTTGCTGGGCTACCCGACGTCGACATACCGAGCGACCCACATGAAGACCGGCGTAAAGTACTGCCTGCGTCGCATTCATAACTTCCGGCTGCAGAACACCAAGTGCATGGTGCTCGTCGACACGTGGAAGAGGCTGCACCATTCCAATATCGTGCAGCTCAGGGAGGTGTTCACAACGAAGGCTTTCGGTGATAATTGTGAGTAGTTTTATATGTGTTTATAGTCAGTGGCGTAGATAGTCATATCCCCCCCCCCCCCCATCTCAAAAACCTATCTACGCCACTGTTTATAGTGAATTATTTCGGTGCTAAACGGTAACATTTTTATGTAACGAGTTTCATGTCCTATTAGGCCAACCCTCAGATCTAAATAAAAATACGAAAAAATTAATTCCGAATATTTTAGACCATTAGAACATTAATTGACCATATCTCTGAAACAAATTAATGTATCAAGTTCATTTTTTAAATTTTCATTGTAATTTTATAGAAAACCAAAAAGTATTTTATATTTTTGTTGGATTTGTAACAGAAATTTCAACTTGGAATCCAAGGTTACAAAATGCAATGCTTCAAGTTGAAGCCGAAATGAACCCATTTATTCAATATTGGTCAGCAAAAAAATACTTTTGTTCTGTCCTAGAGACTAGAATATTTGATTTTGAGGGTTGTTGGTGCACAGAAACTGAATCCATTACCTAAATTGCTCCATTATGTCAGGTTTTCAAGATATTTTAACCTAAAAAAAACAATTTTGTTCATATTTAAGAATTTATTATTAAACGGGTAATTTTTTTCTTATGTTTTTGTCAACTACAACAAATAATACTTATAGTGCAAGAGCTGATGACATATTTTTCTGCCCCATCTGAGCACTAGGCCGACTTACGGAAAACGTTTATTCATGTGTTGAGAAAAATAATGCCAACCCCCACACCCGGAGATAAAGGAGTTTAATTCCTTAGTGGACATGTTTTTTAATTTTTTACAACCCTTTTCCACTTTCAATTGTGTCTGCCCACCCCTTATCCCCACACAACATGTCTGCCTGTGTTTTTTCGGTCATCAAATCAAAACCTACCATTCCTCAAAAGATTCAGCAATGCTCAAATGAGACAATTTTCATTTAAAAAACTGCATGTTTGATCGCGTCTGCCTACCCCTTATACCCATCCTACGCATCTGCCTATTGCACTTTCACTATCTGAATTCATAAACTAACTCTCTGAGGTGATTTTACTAGTGCTCACATGGGGCAAAAATGCACTTTTTCTATACATGTTCACTAAGGAATTAAACTCTTTTATCCCCGGGTGTGGAGGTTGGCACTATTTTTTCCACAATGAATAAACGTTTTCCGTAAGTCTGCCTAGTGCTCAGATGGGGCAGAAAAATATGTCATCAGCTCTTGTACTATTACTATCTTTTCTCTTTAAAATGATTTCAGACTTTCACTTTACAATTTTTGTTTACCAAACTATATTAATTAATTTGAAGATATGAGATTTTTTTAAATACATACAGGTTAGACACAATGAACTACACGCAAATGAAACGATATCTTGTAACTAATATATCTCAGTAAAAAAACGTACAGTGAAAAGTATAAACTTATTTTAAACGTACTATTATCGTAGACAAAAACTTTAGAAAAAAATTGCCTGCTCTGCAATAAATTTTTAAAAATTAGCAAAGTTGTAATTTTTGCACTTTTAAGTTAGGATATTACGAAAACTACACCCTAAAATCCTTTCGGAATAATAGTTTTCAACTCTGGTACAAAAACTAACTTCCTTAACTTATTTGTTACTTATTTCCAGCGATGGTGTTTGTGTACGACTATCACCCAGGCTCTGAAACACTTCTGTCGAAACACTTCTCGACAGAAAGCACGCCAGACCCGTTCTCATCGGACCCGAGCGCTCCGAGACCGTACAGTCACCAGAAGAACGCGATCCTGCGTCAGCAACAAAGCGGCGGCAAGCTCGCCGAGCCCGTAATCTGGAACTATGTGATACAGATAACATCCGCTCTGCGCGTGATCCACGCCGCAGGGCTGGCCTGCCGGGCGCTTGATCCGACCAAGATCATACTAACAGGAAGGTCGCGGCTGAGGTTGAGCTGCCTTGCGATCACAGACGTACTGGCGTTTGACTGCTCAGCCGCGAATCCGCTCGCGCTTGTGGCGCACTACCAACAAGAGGATCTGAGCGCGCTTGGCAAGCTCGTGCTAGCGCTCGCGTGCAAGTCGCTGATGGCGATACAGCGTGAGAACATTACGTCATCCCTGGAGCTGGTGACGCGCGGCTACACGTCTGACCTGAGGAATTTGATCATGTACCTGCTGTCGTCACAACAGAGACGCAGCGTCACCGACCTGATGCCGATGGTTGGCGCGAGGTTCTACACACAGCTCGACGCGCTCCAGCTCAGATCAGATGTTACGGAGAACGAGGTGTCCAAGGAAATGGATAACGGGAGATTGTTCAGGCTCCTGGTAAAACTGGCGACTATTAACGAGAGACCAGAGTAAGTATTATAATATACTCACCAAAAGTACAAAAAAGAGATGCATTTATTGATTTCCCAGCATAAGGACGTTATTGTAATGAATCCGAAAATCAAAAATTTCAAGACATTTTTATGTTTCACTACTGTATGTTTATTCTATTTTCAAAAAGGTGTGTGTGTGTGTGTGTACGTGTGTGTGTGTTTTTTTTTTTTTTTTTTTTTTTTTTTTTTTTAATTCCAGAGGTTCGGAAAATACTCTTTACGTATCGTCAGGCCTTGATGTTCTGCCTGGTATGTCGGACTCGGATGAACCCATACCGACTAAAAACCTCCTCTGGCATCGGCCTCTGTTTCCCCCGTGGAACCGCCGCTAGGCATTACTTCACGGAGGGAGGATCTAGTTATTACTCTTCCTTCAGTGGTTGAAGTCACGGCTTCTTTTCTTCGGCTATCTTATTTTTGCTCGCTGCCTTTCTATGCGACGGAGTTCCTACGTGTGTGTGTGTGTGTGTGTGTGTGTGTGTACATGTGCATGGTCATTTTTTTCCTGTACGAAATCTCACAAATAAAAAATTATATTAACTTCATTGGGGTGCCAATCGAAGCATCTTGATGTTAATATGATCTGAAAGAAATTTCATCAAATTAGGTCCTGATAACAATTATCAAATAACATCTTATAGTTTTTATAATAGTGGAAAAACAATAAATAAGTATTCAAGTATTGATAGTCATACCATGCTGGGAAGCTGGTTGTGTGGACCTCAAGAATCACATCCCACGGTTTGTTTATTGTTTGTTTTCTTTATTGCAGATTAAACATGGACGGTGCCTGGGCCGAGACAGGCGATCGCTACATGCTGAAGCTGTTCAGAGACTATGTGTTCCACCAAGTAACTGACGACGGCCGACCCTGGCTGGATATGTCACATATCGTGCACTGTCTCAACAAACTGGATGCCGGTGCCCCCGAAAAGGTACGTAATTTTTTCATTAACTCTGAGGTTAATATTGAGGTTGAAAATACACTCAACAAATATTTCGCGGACACGACGACATAGGCCGACAATACAAGAGGCTTAAATTGGAACACATTGGCATATGCCGACGTAAAAAGATTGTGGCATAAAAACAAAAATCCGAATTCAAATATCTAGTCTAGAACTCGAAATATCACTAGTGATGTTTTGCAACTGTTTTCAAAAAATTGTGTGTCCGTGAAAGGGTTAAGGTATTTCTTGGAAAAATTAAAAGATTCAAAAATGAGCTCAAATTTTGTAAAAAAACTAAATAGGTTATTAGAAGCTCCATTCAAAATTTAAAAATCTACTCCGCGTGGTTATAGTTGAGACAGGTACTAAATAATCCCCGCTAGACGTGGGTGTCAACTCGTCTCTGTTTCCAAGAAATCGCTAGTATAAATTTACCACTCTGTATAAGTCATAAACTGCTACTTAAACAATGTTTATATGGGCGAGCAGCGTTCAAAACCCGAAGAACTTCTTTCTTTCGTTTTTAATTTTTTATTACATTCGAATACGTGACCGACAATTTTACAATTGATGTTAGTTTTTCTTTGAACGAAGTAACGTGTAGGAAGTTTTTTTAAATAAAATAAAGCACCCGGGATATAAAATGTAAATACAATAATGTGCTTTATTATTCGAAAAATTTTTATAAAGATTGTACAAAATATTCAATTTGTTTTGAAAAATTTAGTAGTGTTTTATGTATATTTTGTACAAAACTACAAAGTAATGTAGTTAGATCATTTAAAATAACTTGTGGAAACAATAGAATTTTGACTTAATGAATTTTAATAAAATTGAAATATTGGTTTTAGAGAAAAAGTTTTTTTAACAAAAAATATTTCTCACAATGTAAGAAACAACTTTTATCCTTGAACATTTTTCAAAATTTTCAATAATTTAATTGGGGGGGGATGGCACGGAACACTAATTGTGCTTGCAATTGACTGATTTTTTAAAATTTGATCATATAAAATCATATGATCATTTGTGATCATATAATATTCCAAAATGATTATATATTAAAAATGACCTGTATAAACATTTCTTGATTACTAATTTGTCGTAAAATCGTCGCAGGTGTGTCTGATGTCGCGCGACGAACAGAGCGTCCTTGTCGTGAGCTATGCAGAGCTGAAGCACTGCCTGATGCAGTCGTTTGAAGAAGTCCTCGCGTCTGCCAATTCAGCTACGACGGACCAGCTGGCGTAGTGACATTTATCTGTTTGTATATAGAGTACCGAGAACAATCACGTTGTGTGAGACAGAAAATATCTGCTTTGTAAGATAGAAATGTCTTTAATAGCACAAATTAAAACTGTAGTCAAGTTGGTGGATTTATAACTGAGATATTCGACAGTGGATATCTTCTTGTGGTGCAAATATGTGTATCGATATTTAGTAGCCAAAGTGGTCGAGTTCGTTCGATTACTTTGGCTTCTGGTTGCGTTGGGTCGATTCCATTGTATCGTGACGTAAGACACTCAGAGATTTAAAATGTGTATCGTGTATTGTTGTGTATACATATATATATATATTTTTTATATTAACATTTAATTGTTTGGGTATGAACAAAAAAGAATCACTACTGAAACTGAATTAAGTTACAATCTAGCTTTAATTATTTTATTTTAAAGATATTAAAAAGAATCTGATTTGTTAAGTTTTAAAGTCAGGGTCATTTTTTAAAAACGAAAAAAAAAATTAAGTATTAAAGATTTATTTATAAATAAATTAAGTTATTTTATCTACTGTATACATAGAGTATATTTCTAATAATAATTATTTACATTTTTTTTGGGTAGATGAAAAAGTATACATATTTTAAATGGGCTGAATGTTTTAAACACCAAACACACGTATCAATATTTATCGTCAATAACTTGACAATATTTACTGCATTAGCATCAGACAGTTAATATATTGACATATTGTCAATAAATATTGACAAATTTTTCCATTTTTGTTCAACATCAGACGTTTAATTTATTTAATATATTGACAAAATTTATAATTTTTACATCATTTAGCATCAGATGGTTAATGTATTGATATATTGTCAATAAATATTTTCCATTTTTGTTCAATATATTGATGCATTGACAATATTTTCATTCAATATATTGATGCATTAACAATATTAAGCATCACACACAGTATATAATTAATATATTGACAATATGAATTGAGTGTGTTTTGACGTGACCCAACAGCTAGTTACTGACCGTTTGTTTCAAACTGGGTACTTGTTTTTATTATCCAGACAATACTTGCTCATTGTCGCGACATCTCGTGCACAGAGCATTGACCGGATCTCGTAGGATGTGTTGTAAAGTGCACGGGGCATTACAGACTGTAGAATGATTTGTCTTGTGATATGTCATGAAGATATTGTTTATACAAATAAAACAGAATATATTCGTAAAATGTTGTTTTAATTTGCAAAAATACCTTAATTTTTAGTTGTTGAAATTATTCTACCTGAAAATGCTAACGGAAATTGGTAAGTAAAATATTAATTAATTGTTACAAATACAGATTATATGTTATATTTTCTCAGGAAAAAGAATCAGGTAGTTGAATATTAAAATTGAGGGGGAAAGCCACTGTAACGGTTAAAAAAAATTGATTTTTTTTGTTGCAATTTTTTTAAATATTTTCAAAAATATGTAAAAAAAAGTTAAAATTCCAAAAATTGATGAGTTGCAGTCAATTTAGTGAGACCAGGTAGCGCGGCCAGTTTTGACCATAAAAAAACTTTAAATGCGTTTTTTTCTAAACAACTTTTCGTCCCAGCAATTAAAAATTTTTTTTTGAATTTTTGTAATCGCAGTGACAACCATTTTTAAGTTTTTTATATATATTTTTTTTAAGACCGCTTGAATAAAAAATCTCATATATATGTATATTCAAAACGTCACCATTTTGTAAAAAAAAAAGACTATACACAATAATAATTTTATTCGTATAGATATTGATAATTTTATTTTATAATAACCCTTCACCAAAATTTCGATGGGACAATGGAGAAAATTTTTTATTTTAGTTGTCACGTCGAGGCTCAACTTTGTAAATTTTTAATATTTTCAATAAAAATTGGTATTGAATAAATACTTGATGTGTCATAGTGGCTTTTCCCCTTAAGTAATTCAGTTGCCAATGTGATTGAGGCCACTTTTTATTCATTTTCAGACACTAGGGTGACCAGGTTTTAGTTTCTGTAAACCCTGAAATAAACACCCGGACATTATAAGGTAGAGGAGCAGGAGGAATAGTCATTATTTTCTCAATTAAAATTTATATTTGATTACTATTTTAAAAATACATAAATGTATATTTAATCAGAACTGGCGCTAGGGATTCAGATGGTGTGTGAAAAATTCATATTACCCCCTTCGCATCCCATAGTAAGATTAAAAAAATCATAATTTTCACAGCAATATTAATTTATAAGTAAGTTATTGTTAAAATAAAGCTCTACACCAAAGGAATAATGTTTGTCAAATTGGATACATATTAAAACATTTATTATTTTGACAATCAATTTGCTACATTACTTTTTAACTATTGAAAAAAACTATTAATGAAGCAGATATTATACCTATCAAGTTTATTTTATTTTACGGTTACATTAAATTGAATTATTAGAAAACCCGGAGAAATTATAACTAGACCTGGTCACCCTACTCGACAAGTTTCGACTTCACAAAAAGTCCTCAAAACACGTGTCGAGTGACATTGTTTGACTGTGATTAAGGTGTATATTTTTAGTTTAAGTGACTAAAGAACCACAGTTTCTCTGTTTTTCCAGTACTAAAACTATAGTCGGCCAATTAATTATTAACTTGTAATTTTAGAAATGTGGTGTTCTATTCAGTAATAAATTGGACAAATGTTTGTGTCAGTTCAATGGCAAATAGTGCAATAATGATTTTTAATTATTAAAAGTAATATATTCTGTAAGTATGTTGTTTGATTGCGCCTATGGACTTACGTAAAGTTAAGTATTCCTTCCTCTGCTGCATCGTTCTTCTTTGGTGAGTTTGATAATATAAAGTTCATGGTAAATAAATAAATTTACACAAATCATATTACAATATTTATTGTTATAAAATAGTTGTACGTCTTCATATTTATATAAAAAAGCAAAATGGACGGAACATATAATATATAAATATGTATAAAAATAAAAACATATATAAATCTAAAATTCGAGTAGCTATCATTTAAAAAAAAGTATCCTAAAATCTATTTTAAAACTATTCTAAAATACATACATGCAAAATATAATATTAATTTAAATTTGAGATATCCAAATTAAAAAAATGTGTAGAAAGTAGGGGCGACTACAGGAGTTTCCCAAGGGGGAGGAGGCAAAACTTGTAAAAAAATAATAATTTAACTTTTTCTAGTTTTCACATGTAGATTATAGAATATAGTATCATATACTTAATCCTAGGGGGGAGAGCCCCGATTAACCCCCTCTGCAGACGCCCATGGTAGAAAAATTAATTAAATTTGATCGTTTTCGACATAGCAATAATAGAATATGAGGTAACTGTTTCGGAAGTTATTTTAATTAGAAATTCATTACTGTTTTTGTTCTTTATGCAGATATGTTTTTTAAGGCACATTATAATGTTTAGATAATATCAGGGGTTCAGTTACCTAAATGATTAAGTCGACTTTTTGCTTATTATTAATATTATCACTCTCAAGGTAAAAAAATTACATATTTTTATTAGACATGTACTCAAATTACAAAAACTTATTTAGCCTTTCAGGTTTTCTTTTGATCTTTTTAAAACTTGGTTGAATTTGAATATGATCTTGTAATCCAATGGTCCTAGGTTCAATAAATGGACAAAGCTGCTGAGAAATACTGGACTTAATCATTTTGGTTTCTAACTGACTTATATATCTAAATAAAGCACTTCTAAATCTGGTAATCATGTTTATAACCTTTCATTTTACTAATAAAAAGCTGCAAATTTTAGTTTGTGCCATTCTATATTACTTTAACATATTCTTTTAATTAAAAATTAAGTGTTCAGATCTTTTAATAATATCTATATATTTAATACTTCCTATTAAAATTAAGACACTTAATATAAATGCTACGATTTGGTAATATCTTTTAAATATTTGAATAATGAAATATATACTTTTTTTTCAAAACTTTACAAGACTAGTAATTAGCTGCTTTAAAAAAATGTTGTAGAAAAGATATCTTAATGATATCATTTTGAGAATCTTTTTATGAATTATTATGATTTCTTTATACGTGTATAAGAAAGTAAACTATATTTTAACTCGTAAAGTTTTGATCTGACTATAACTACAACTTCTAGAAATACCGATAAATATATTTCCTAGAAACTGCAGTTATTTTTAAAGCGAATGCTAAGCATATGATACTTGTTGTTCGTACGTAGAGTCAACCCATTCTTTATCAGGCAATGTTGTATGGCGTGTACGACAAAGCCTTGGACCAAACCGCAACATTATGATTATAATACATGTAATGAACATTGTCAGGCACGTCAGGGCAGGCCAATATATGTGGAATGCCATTTTAAAATAAATTAAATTTCACTTTCCCGTTTGCTTTGTTGTAATTCGATATACTCCTCGGCACTGATATTTTGCGGCGGAGGAATGTAACCTTCTTCTAGTTCTGTGTAATCTAGAGGGGGTTGTTTGTGGGGAGTCGCCGTCCAAAGCGAAACAAGCCAACGGTTACCTGCATATAAAAATGTAATAATTTATGATGCTTAAACGATAAATAAATTTAAAAACTTATATAATCATACCTGTAAATCTGCTTTGCCAATATTCACTGTACCGCGAACAGTAGCCCAAGACGATGTTCAGTATAAACAAGACTACAGCAAAAGTGGTACAAACAGCAATCGTAATGTAGAATGCAGTAAAATCTCCAAACAAATGTTTATCAAAGAAGCGGTTTTTCAGATAATCTTGACGTTCATCTAAAACTGATTTTGAAGACATTTCACCAACCCCAATTTATTAAATCTAGAAAAAAATTGTTTTGGGTGTGGCATAAAACAATAATAATACGGGGTTATTGTAAAATTATTGTAGTTAAAACGTATTCAAACTTACCACATAAAAAATGATTTTACATTACATTTGTGAAATGTAATGATACTTGCAACAATATAATAAAAATAATGTTTTTATGTAAAGCAATAACACAACGTACATATAATAAGTGACGTCATTAATTTCAAATGCAGTTCATTTAAAAATGAGGCGTGCCGGCCGATACAGGTGTCATAGGCGCTTTCGAAACTTGCGATTGAGTACTCGTAGAACGCTGACAAAATGATGCCTATATTTTCGAGCGTCAGTTAATATTTCATTCTCTGTCACGTATGGAGTGGTGTAGTTGTTGTTTTAGCTAATTAACATATATTCTAAATATGAGCCAAATCGGACCATAAATACATATTCTCGACCCCAGCGCCACCTATCGGGTCCAAAAAATCTATAAACTTATCAGAGCACCAAACGAACATATGGTGTGAATATGGGTACGATACGTCCTGTGGTTTTAGGAGCTAAAGCTAGGTAAAAAAAATATATATTTTTATACCAAGGCATGTGGCACGTTAAAATGTATAACCAAACAAGCGGAATTTGACCCTTTTTCTATTTTTTTTCTAAATCAAAAATGGTGCCTGAAGGGGGCTAAAAGCAGTATTTTATTTTGCCCCCCCCCCCAACTCTGTAACTACCGGCTCAAAAAATTGAAAAAAATTTGGTAACGAGGCTTTGGTGGGACTACCAACGACAAATACTAAAGTCAACAATATAATTTTAAATTTTGGAATTATAGGGAGGGGCGTCATAGAATTTTTTATTTTGATATCTAGGCAAGTGGGGTGTCAAAATATAGATCTCAATTAGTAGAACTTTACACTTTTTAATATTTTTTTTTAATTTAAAAATGCACCTGTAAGTGGTTTCAAACATTCCACGTAGTACGTACTTCGGAATCCTTATGGCATACACTCGTGTATGTCTTGCCCAAATTATTATTTATTAAGATAGAGATAAATATTATTTTCGAATTCTATTTGAAATTAGACCAGTTCAAATTTACGAAATAATTTTAATAAATATAGAACCTTTCTTTTAGAGAATTTAATTAGCTTTCATTTTATATAAACTATTTTTGCTATAAAGTTATTTAATGTTATTGTAGCTTGTGGTATCTTTGCTCTTTACTTGTAAATGCCTGAGAGATCAATATTGAACTATTAAAAATATTATTAAAATTTTAATTAATCACTTTTTTTCAGGAATGGAAACAAAATAAAATAAAATCACATTTATAAAATGTATTTATTAATAAATTGGTATAGATAATAATTATTTACAATGGCAATATTTTATTTTAGTAAATCTTGTAAAAAGCGTAATGTATTTAAATTCCATCTACGTTCAGCATAGTAATAAACTGTATTTCCATCGAAATCAGTTTTATTTACATCTGCACCGTTCTGGATTAACAATTCCAAAACCTTTGTATCAGCACATTCTGCTGCTACATGTATAGGTGTAATTCCTTCATTATTTACAGCATTTACATCATATTCATTGAGTTTCATACTTTTAATCAAATTCCAGTATTTAACTGCATAATGCACAACACTATTACCGTCTTTATCTTTAATATTTTTGTCAATATCCTGTTTCAATAGATATAAAACCATACCAACGAAACCTGCTTTTAGTGCAGAAAACAATACTAAATCTCCATTATTGTTTATAGCGTTAATATCCGCTCCGTTTTCTATTAAGAATTCTACGGGTTTAATTTTAAAAGAACGAGCGACAAAATGCAATACACCATTTCCTTCATTATCTTTCGAAGATATATCGCACTTTTGTTGTAAGAGATACCGAATTATTTTAATTTCGCCGAAAACTGCAGCGTAATTTAAAACCGAAACTTCATTTTTATCAAAAGCATTAATATTTGCTCCATTTTGAACTAAACACTTTATGATAGAAAAATTAAGAAAATCTATGGAACGGTGTAATAGCGAATCGCCGTTATTTGTTTTAACGTTTATATCGGCTCCATTTTTTAATAAATATTCCAGTCTTTTAGGGTCTTCGTAACCTAAAGCGTTATACATCACACTAATACCGTTTATATCTACAGCATTCACGTCGGCCCCTCTTTGAATTAAAATTTTAACAATATTAAAATCGTCACAAAGTACAGCACTATGCAGTATCGACGATTCTGTATTATTTCTAATATTTACATCGGTCCCGTTTTCTATCAAAAGTTGAACTTTTCGGAATTTCTCGATTTCATCAAAAGTATCCTTTTTAAGTGATCCATTTAAACTCTTTGGAATGCGTTTCGGTTTAACGGCATTAAATAAACATGTTTCTTTATAGTTATTCAACGCATTAACATCAATATGTTGTTCGATTATCAACTTAACGGTTTCGGAATGTTCAGATAATGCAGCGATATGTAATAATGTATTATTACAAGGATCGTTAACGTTCGTATTCGCTTCTTTATCTATTAAAACTTTAACCGTATCGAATTCATCGGAATGAAGAGCTAAATGCAGCATCGAATTGCCTTTACTGTCTATAAAATTTACATCGGAACCAAATTCAATCAATGTTTTTACAACTTCGATATTTTTCGAACGGATTCCGTAACAAAGGGGTATATTTTTTAAATTGTTCAAAGAATTGATATCACTTCCGTGTGTTATGAGAGTTTCAACGATATTTTTATCACCGTTCCGCGCTGCTATATGTAAAATATCGTCGTTTTCTTTCAGTAACATTTTATACTCAAGTAACAATTTAAGTGCATGGAAATTCGTCCCTTCAACAGCAAAATAAACGACTCCATGATTTGAGTTATCTAATTTGTGTAAATCTGCTCCTTTCTCTAACAGATATTTAATTACTTCCACATCACTGTTTTTCATCGATTCGTGTAACACGGATTTCCCAGAAAGCGAAACTGAATTAACATCAGCTCCGTTATTTATAAGAAACTGAATTGTTTCTAGATTACAGGTTTTTACAGCAACATGTAACGCGGAATTTCCTTCGCAATCTTTTAAGTTGATATCTTTTATATTTTCGACTATTAGTTTAATCACATTAAAATTCTCACATAATTCTACGGCAGAAAACAAAACCGTCTGATCAAACATATTACCAATATTCACATCCGCTTTATTTTTAATCAAGTATTCAATTAAATGATAATCATCAGTTTTAATCGATAAATTCAACGCAGTATCTGCATCGTAATTTTGTGCGTTAATATCGATATGATGTTCTACAAGTAATTTAACCAGTTCTAAATTTCCCGACTCAACGGCCGTATGTAAAACTGTATTATCATTTGTATCAGCTGCATCTAAATCAATTTCATTTTCAACCAAGAGTTTAGCTATAATAACATTCTCATTATTTACAGCAAAATGTAACGCAGTGTAACCGTTTATATTCTTTTTATTTATATCAACTCCAAGCTCTAAAGCGACCGTTACAATATCTGAATTATCGAATTCAACTGCACGATGCAAAATAGTATTCTTATGATTATCTTCGATGTTGATATCAATCCCACAGTTTAATAAATAAGTGAATACATTTATATCTTCTATTTCGGTTGCAAGATGTAAAACTGAATGTCCGTAAGAATCTTTTACATCTAAATCAGCTCCATTTTCTATTAAATACTTTACAGTATCAAAATCAGTATACTTGATAGCGATATGTAATATTGCATTATTATCGTCATCTGTTGTGTTTACACAACTTCCATTTTGTATCAGAAGTTTAATGATATCTATATTTCCTTCGTATACTGCATTATGTAAGGCAGTTATATTTTTGTTATTTAAAATATTCACGCCTACATCTCTATCTATAAGATATTGTATCAGTTCTAAATTATCTGATAAAACTGCGTAATGGAGTACAGTATCGCCATCGTTGTTAATATGTTTTAAATCAAGTCCTTCAGATGTTAAATATTTCATCAAATCCAAGTTGCCACTTTCAGCGGCAAAGTGGAGTACAGAATTATCATTACAGTCTTTTACGTTAATATCTGCTCCATTTTGTATGAGATATTTGGTAATATCGAAATGCCCTTCATATGCGGAATTGTGTATTATATATATGCCGTTATTGTTTTTTGCGTTTACGAGAGCACCGTGTTCCATCAAATATTTTATCAAAGCAAAATTTTTAGTTTTGAGAGAAACGTATAAAGCGGTATTACCATTATCG
The DNA here is from genome assembly GCA_961205875.1 of Sialis fuliginosa. Taxonomy (NCBI): domain Eukaryota; kingdom Metazoa; phylum Arthropoda; class Insecta; order Megaloptera; family Sialidae; genus Sialis; species Sialis fuliginosa. The sequence goes on along the minus strand of OY540812.1, from coordinate 29,867,056 downwards.
TCTTGTGCGTTAACATCTACGTTATTTTCGATAAGGTAATTCAGTATTTCGAAATTTTCTTCGTAAGCTGCGTAATGTAACAGAGTGATGTTTTTATAATTTTTTGCGTAGATATCTAAATTTAGATCTACTAAAAATTTTACAAGGTCTAAGTTTTCTGATAAAACAGCACAATGTAAAATCGTGTCGCCTTTATTGTTTGTATCGTTAAGAAAGTCTGTCTTTTTCTCATCGATGAGATACTTTATTAAATCGATGTTTCCAAATTTTGCAGCTGTGTGTAATATCGAGTTATCATCAGAATCTTTAGCGTTGATATCGGCTTTGTTTTCTATGAGATATTTTACTATTTGAATATTTCCTTTAAAAGAAGCATAATGAAGAGGAGAAATACCATTGTAATTTTTTTTATTAATGTCTGTCCCGTTATCGATTAAAAGTTTAATTAAATCTATGTTTTCTGTTAAGATTGCGCAATGTAAACTAGTATTTCCTTGTTCGTTTACTTCGTTTAGATTTACTCCTAAATCAATAAAGCATTTTAGTGCATCAAGATTTTCTGTTTTTGAACAAATATGTAAAATTGTGTCCCCAAATGAGTTTTTGGCGTTAATGTCTGCTCCTTTTTCAATTAAATTTTTTATTAAATCTAGATTATTAGATTGGAGAGTATCAAATAGTAATTCGTTAATATTTTCTGCCATTTCCTGAAATTTACAAGTATTAATAAACAATTATTTATTTTAATTTTTGAATTAAAATAATACGAATGAAAAGATTTTCTACTCAAAATATATTTGACAACCTCAACAACCCCCTCCATGTCACCTACAATTATTTTATTAAATTGTTATCATAATTCAATTATTTATTTACTTACAATAACTTCTATTCTTTACTAGCTTCATGTAAAATGTAATTGCATTTTGTTGTACATTATTGTGAAAGTTGCTGCTTTTTATACAGGGCTGTAATAAAAAGAATTGTTTTATAAATTAATTCACATTTAAATAAACAACCACCCAGTGGTGTCGCTAAGGGGGGACATCTGGGGCGGAAATCGAGGGTGCCCCCTCTCCCCCTACACTGAAAAAATAAAAGATCAGTGGGGTTTATTTTTTATAAATTGGACGTTTGTCACCCCTCATAGATTAGCTCTACTCGTTACACATATTAGCCCCTGAAAGCTTTAAATAATAAAAAGGGGTTAATCGTCTTTATTTTTTGACAAGAAACGGGTGCTACCCCCTTGAGATTGTTAGTCGAGGTGCTCCTCCTCAGCGCCACCACTGCAACCACATATCGTTTTTAAATTTGATTTGTTGCCACTTGTAGTGAATAAAAAACACGAGTCGTCTAATAATAAAACTGTCCAAATACATACGTGTATAGTTTTCTTTTAAGCCTTAACATTAAAATGTATTTCATTACTATGTAGAATGTATGTATTATGTTAGGAAACGAAGTTGCTTTGTATACTTATTTAATTTTAAACAATAAAAAACTAACCTTATTTTCTGTTACTTTGTGATTACAAATATTCGGTTTTTCAAGTTAACTTTTGTGTAAAGTGAAATGTAATTAAATAGAGTACGTAAAAATTATAACCATAAAATTCAATATTAATAACAGAATAAATTTGAGATATTTTTTCGTGATGTACCTACCAAGTATAACCAGTAACGGTGTTTGTTTTAAATTTTGGACACGAGATAAGTGCAGAAAGTTTTTGTGGAACAGTGGCGTCAATAATGTAGGAAACCTGCGATAAATATCAGCATTAAAATTGAAGCTATATAATAGAACAGGTAGGAAAAATGAAATTGTAATTTGTACATAATAAATACATAAACAGGGTCGGATTGAGAAGGAATTTAATCCCCCAAAAGTTACAGATCCTAGAGGCAGCTGCTTAAGCCAAAGTCCGCCCCTGGGGTTATCACAGAATAATGGACTTATACTATGTAATTTTATCTTAGTTTGTATATTTCCTAACAGAATAATATAGTTGAATACTCGACAAATAGCCGTAACTACCATCGAGGCCCCCGAGGGTTGGGGGCCCTCGCGGCAAAGTCAAATTTTTCTTTGTGCTTTTTTCGTTACCAACTTGAATTTTACACTTATTATTATAATAATTATTATATTATTTATATCATTAAAATTAGGAAGAAGTGTAAAATTCTGGCGACCAAAAAAAAAATTATTAAAATCAAAAAAGTAAGGAACAAAAAAAAGGTCTTCAATTTTAAAAATTATTTTTGCATATTCTGGGAGGCCCTCGGTCACTTCTTGCCTCGGGGCCCCCAAGCCTCTAGTTACGGCCTTGACTCGATATTTACATTTATGTAATTATTATGCAACAATTAAATTTAAATTTAATCACTGGTATTATGTAATTCAATTGGTACCCTGGAATTTTTGGTATCATGAATTTCAATATAAAATTTGATCGTATTTTTTTATTTTAAATATCATCATACTACATATAATTTAATTGGAATTTAATCATTATAATTCAAAAATAATTACAGTATTTTATATTAAATTATATCATATATTATAAAAATATGAATGATTTATAATAATACAATTTTATAAAAATAATGCACACGTTAGATATTTTTATTATTTAAATAGTTAAGTATACTTAAGCGATCACTATCTGAAGCATAACTCAATGCAGTGTTACCAGATTTATCTTTAATAGTAATATCAATTTGATGATCAATTAAAAACTTCACCGTATCCATATATTTATTTCTAATTGCTAAATGTAAAGCCGTCTGGCCATCTTTATTACAAAAATTCATATCGATAATACCCATAGAAACAACGAGTTTAACTATTTCGTAACTATATGTGGAAACACTAAATGGCAAATCAAAAGTTCCTGTACCTTCCGTACGATCTCTATTCAATTCTTCATTAACATAATGTAACACTGTATTCCTGTTATTATCAGCTATACCAACATCACATCCATTTGTTATAAGGTACCGAACTGCTTTAATGTTACCAAACTTGGCAGCTACATGTAATACTGAAGTTTTATTATTATTTAAAGCTCTGATATCTACTCCTTTTTCTACAAGGAGTTTAATTTTATTTATATCCTCAGAATTTTCACTTGCGTAATGCAAAACTGTGTTTCCGTTATTATCTTTGACGTTACAATCTGCCCCTTGCTGAATCAGGTATCTTATTGTACTTGTATCACCGTACTTAGCTGCATTATGTAATACAGTTTTGTTGTTTCTGTCTGTGATGTTGATACCAACTCCATTTTTGATTAAATATATTATTTTGTTTAGATTATTTACTGAACAATGTAAAATAGTTTGCCCTTTGTTATTAATCGCTTGAATATTGCCCTCTTTTTCGACAAAATATTCTATAATATTTATAGTTCCGTATTTCCCTGCGTAATGTAAAACCGTATTACCTTGTTTGTCCGTATCGTTTATATTTGCGTTTTTATCTATAAGTAGTTTTATAATGTTCATTGAATAGTTTTTTATTGCATTCTGTAATACGGATACACCATCATTATTTTTGATATTGATTTCAGCTCCTTTATCTATTAAATACTGGACAATAGTTTTATTTTGAGATTCGACGGCTCTATGTAAAATACTGTTTCCATCGTTATCTTTTGCATTAATATCTAACCCCATTTCAATGAGTAATTTCACGTTTAATATTTGGAATTTGACTGCGTAATGTAATAACGAAGAACCGTAGAAAGTTCTAATATTTACATCAGCTCCTTTTGAAATTAAATATTTTAGTACGTTTACATTTTTAAATTCAAGCGCATAATGCAAAGACATTAATCCTTCTTGATCTGTAGAATTTATATCAGCTCCGTGATTAATTAAATATTGTATTACATTAATATAGTTATAACGGATAGCGTTGTGAAGTACAGAGACTCCGGTTTTATTTTTAGCGTTGATATTCGATTTGTGATTAATTAGTAGTTTGATAATTTCTATTTCACCTTGATCGAACATTGCGGCATAATGCAAAGGAGTGTTACCATTATTATCACTAACATTTATATCGGCCTTGATTTCGATCAGGTATTTTAAAATATCCTCCCTCAGTTCTAAAACAGCAGAATGTACTGCCGTCATGCCTTCATTTGTTTTACAGTTAATATCAACTTCTTTTTCTACATTCTGTTTTTTGATAGATAATGAATTCATGTAGAATAACTTTTCGCGGTCGAGAATATTTACTGTAGGTTGTTTTTCTAATAAATATTTAACAATATCTTTATTGTGCGATGCTGCAATTGAAATAACGCTATCGCCGTTTAAATTAATAGCATTTATATCGGCTCCGTGTTCAATTAGATGCTTAATGAGGTTCAAATCACGACTTATTATTGCTTTGTGTAATATAGAATCACCTTTATTGTTAACAGCATTGATATTACATCCGCATTCTATTAAATACTTTATAATATCTAAATAACGATGATTTGTAACAGCGTAATGTAAGATTGTATTCCCTTTTATGTCTTTATCGTTCATATCGTTGTTATTATTTAATAGTTTGAGAGTTTCAAGATCTTGATATGATTGCACGGCACACATAAACGCTGTTTGACTGCTATTGTTTTTACAATGAATATCAATTTTCTGTTCAATTAAATATCTAATAAGATTATTTTTATTTTTGAACATAGTAGCCATGTGTAAAATCGTTGCATTGGAAGAATTTTTAATATTAATATCTGCTCCTGCTTCGATAAATTTTATAACTGTATCAAATTCACAACAACGTGCAGCTGCATGCAATAAAGTGTCGCCATTATTTTGTATAGCATTCACAAAAGATTTTTGGTCCAATAATAAATTGATAATATCGATATTATTGCGCGAAATTGCATAATACAACGGACTTGATACGGATTCATCTAAGGCGTTTATATCACACCCGCGTTTTATTAAAAATGATACGATATCTTGTTTATTTGAACGGACGGCTTCATGCAAAACAAAACTGTCCATTATAGCTCCACGATCAACTAAATATTCAACGATGTCAAGATTTGCGAAAATAATTGCATATTTGAGTATTGTGTGGCCGTAATCGTTCTTAGCGTTGATATTTAAGTTCTGTTCAATGAAAAATTTAACAAGTTCTGTGTTTTTTATTGAATGGTGTAATAAAGTATTGCCGACATTATCTATGATATTTATATCGGCTCCGTTTTCTATAAAGTATTTGACCATTTCTATATTTGACATTCGAATGACACTATGTAACACAGAACAGCCTTTACTGTCAGTATCATTTATATCTTTAATTCGATCCATCAAGTATGTTATTATATTCATTTCGCAGTTGTTTTCTATAGAGCTGAACAATGCTGTATAGCCATTAAGATCTTTTATATTAACGTCAATACCTTTATCGAATAAAAATTTAATCAAATCAAAATTATTTAATACATTTGTTTCAAATAATACAGTACGATGATAACAATTTACAGAATTTACTTCAGCTTTGTTTTCAACAAGAAATCTTAAGATTTTTTCATTATTTTTCCTTCCGGAAATATGCAAAACTGAGTTGTTATTAGAATCGACAATATTGACATCAGCTCCATGTTCTATTAAATACTTTACAGTGTCGAATTGATTCGAACAGACAGCAAAATATAATGGTGTATGGTTGTTATTGTTAACTTCGTTTATATTTGCACCATGTGCAAGTAACATCTCTATTATATCGTTAAATCCTAAGTCGGAAGAATAATGCAATGGTGTCATATTGTTATTATTTATGTGAGAAATATCGATGTTACATTTTAGTAAAGATTTTAAAGCGTTTATGTCTCTTTTTTCAATTACAGAAAATAGAGCAGTTTCATTAGAAGGATTGGCATCACTTATTTGTTTTTCATCAGTTTCTGTATTAATTTTAATTTCTTTTGTTGAATCATCATCTGGCAAAGTACTTTTGAAATTAATTGTAATATAATCCATATTTTTATCTAAAAAAAAAACTTGTGTAAGTAAACATAAAAATATAGTTTAATATTTGTATGTAAATGTAAGTATAATATTTGTATGTAAATGTTAGTATAATATTTGACATTCTTTATTTTATAAGTGATTAATTAATTAAGTCTGATTTAAGTAATATTATTTTGTTATTACCAGAAATAATCTCGAATTATTTTAAAATTTTCTGCGTCGTATTTAGGTTACGAAATTTGCAAATATTTTATGTATACGCCCACCATAGGTAGCAAATTAGTTTTTTTAAAGAGTTAAGTATACTTTTTAATATAAAGTAACACATTAATAAATACAAAAACCGTATTCGATAAATCGGATAATGTGTTTAAAAATTCGAGTTGATATTTTAATAAAATAATTTTAAAAATTCATAACTACCCCCCCCTCCCCCCAACCCCGGCTTCCTTGCCAGCGACTGATATTAAGGTATTTATATTTTTTCGACGAACAACAAGGTTCGCTATATAATAGAAAAAGAAAAATATTCCGCGATTTGTAAAATTTCTCAGAAAACTCTCTTACGATTAGTTATTTATAAAAGTTGGGGTTACTCATGATTTTTTTTATTTTTCCAATAAGTACCTTAAATCATATATTTTTGCTGGGATTGACCGGGACCAAATAGGTATTTCTTGCATGGCTCTCAGATTCTATTGCGGGCCCCTTCTGCTAAGAAACCTAAGACATTTTTTTGACGACCCTAACGGTTTTGATCATACACGGTTTACACGCGGTATACACGCAGTATACACGCTGATTATTGCGCTTTTATGGGGTGTAGTCACCGTGTATATGACGTGTCCTTGGGAATTTTTTATACGGCGTTTATGCGATGTATACACGCCGTTTACACGGTGATTATTCCGAATGTATCGCGTTTTCAACGCGTGTAACTTATAGAATTTACACGCAGTTTACACAGTGATTATTCGAATGTATCGCGTTTTCATACGTGTAGTAGACGTGTAACTAATAGAATTTACACAGTGATTACGTCGAATAAACCGTGTATGTTAACAGTATTTATACTTACAGCCCTACTTTTCGTTTAAAAAAACAAGTAACATTTATAGCCTTTATAAAAACCACAAACATGATTCCCTAGCGAGAGGTAACTTGCGGTTTGTGTTTTTTATAGCGTATAAACTTCGCATATACACCGAATTTGCACGAAGAATAACTTCTTGGTATACCCAGTACATTGTGTTTTTACCGAGTTTTTACTCAGTGTTTACACGCGTAAACACTGTATAACACAAGTGTTTACTCAGAGTTTACTGCGTATGAATCGCGTGTATACCGCACTATACACAGTGTAACGCGCGTATATAATTTTCCCAAGCACACGCCGTATACCGGGTGTTTACACGGTTGTTACACAGACTTTATGCGCATACAGCGTTTACACGCCATATACTGTGTGTATACTGCGCGTATACACACAGTATACGCGTGTACCCGAATCCGTTAGGGGACGACCAAAAAAAGGCTCGTTGACTTACCACGCCGTGCCCTTGACTAGAGCCCTGTCAGCCCCCCCCCCCCTCCTTTATGGGGGGCCATAATTTGTTGAATTCTGTAACTTGAGGGTATAAAATACCTAAATCCGGCTTTAGTGTTTATTGTCAAACTTGAGAACAAAAATTAAAATTTGCAAAGAAAATATATTTACAAGTTTGTGGTAATATAAATAGGAAAGCAAATATTGATTTTCTTATTTATGTAACATAATTAGATTCTACGTACGTATTATAACTGTAAATTATTAAATAAATAATAAAACATGTTTTATTATAGTTTTAATTATTAATTAAATATGTAGACACTAAAATAAATGGAAAATGAAATTTTAATAAAATAGTAAAAAGTTCTCTATTTTTAAATTATTTTGAGTACGTTCCTGCAACGATAGATAGAACATGAGATGATTCATAATTTCACAAGACACAATAATACTCTGACGAATAAAAACTAAATAAGCTGTGAAATACTTGCATTTGCCTTTTGCATCTGATCGTGTTAAGACGTTTTAATTTTAAATTAATACATTATCACGAAGTATTAAATATTTAAGTGAGCATGTGATATCAAACTATATACAAGAAAAGAACCAACATAACAAGACAATAACTAAATGTAAGTATTATACAATATGAGATTATATATTTTTAATATCTATTTTTATACAGTATTTAGGAACATGTATTAATACATATTATTGTAAATTCATCATAAAATTAAGTGTGTTTATTTTTGACGTTAATGTGACGTTTGTACATAGATATGTAACACAAAATCAGGCATAGAATAAATACATGTTCTATTACATGGGAGAAAAAAATGTGCAAAATTTAAATTTCTGTAGTGTTGAATTATTTTAACATTTTTATGGGTTTTAATCAGGAGTGTGCTGCCAAACATTTAACAACCGGCTCGCTATATTTTGTATATAAAAAACAAAAAAAACATGTCATGCGCATAATTTTTAATGCCCAGTTGCAGTTTCCGAAAATAGCTAATAAATATAACTAACTAATAGTACACGCTTTACTCACATTGCCTGCCACTGATCAAATCATATAAAACATGAGACTTACACATCTGCCATGACCGGGGATATAATACACAAATAGTACAAAGGCTTTATCGGTAGAACGTGGAACTGAACCGAAACCAACAGATGCCGTATAAAAACAAAAACATAAAAATGGTCAACTTTTATTCGCGAAATAATTTAACAACCGGTTTGCCGATTTTCAAAAATCTTAATAACTGGCTCACGCAATTGGCTCCAGCACACTCCTGGTTTTAAATGGCTTCATAAATATTGAATTATAAGAAATATAATATAAATATTCTTTCTGTTAACAGATATTCAGTCATGGATCAAACAGTAGAAACTGAAAATACAGATAACGGAACAACATTAGTTAACAACCATCCTGAAAACTTATATGAGGCTATTGAAAACGGCGAACTGGATCAAGTCAAATCATTTGTAGAAGGAGGTGTTAACATTAACGCCTTAAACGATAGAGGATACCTACCTTTAAATTGTGCTATTGAAACTAAGAATATTAGCATAATAGAATATTTATTAAACTACGGAGCCGATGTAACTTTACTAGATTGCGATGAATCTACTCCTCTACACCATGCTGTCACTACGAGTGATATAAATATCGTAAAGCTTATAATCGATAAAGGTGTAGACATCAATGCTTTAGATGTCCACAATACGTCTGCACTTATAAACTCAGTTAATCAAGAAAACTTGGATATCATCAAATTGTTAGTTGAAAATAAAGTAGAATTAAATGTCAGAGATTGTGATGATAACACTATACTTCATGTGGCTGTTGAAACAGGTATAATAGATTTGGTAAAATATGTAATAAAACATGGAGTTGATATTAATGCATTAAATAAATATTCACAGACAGCATTATTTTTTGCTGTTAAATCTGTAGAGAAAAAAGAAATCGTCTCTTATATAATTGACTGTGGAATTGACGTTTGTACTACAGATGATTCCAATCAGACAGCGTTGTTTGCTGCCGTCGATGTAAAGGATAATCTTGAAATAGTTAAACTGTTAGTAGAAAATATGAAAGATTTAAATATCGTAGATGTAAGAAACAATACAGCATTGAATAATGCAGCTAGTACGGGTGATTTAAGTGTGATTGAATTTCTTGTGAGTTCCGGAGCTTCTTCGTTTATAAATGAGCAAGGAAATGATAAAATATTACATAGCGCGATTAAATCTGGTAAATTAGAGGTGGTAAAATATTTTACTGACAGGGGTGCAGATATTAATGCTATTTACAATGGTCAATCAGTTTTACATTCAGCTGTTCAAAAAGAAGACCCTATCATAGTAAATTATTTACTTGAACTAGGAGTGACAGTGAATGAAAGTGAGGATATTTTACATAATGCTGTTCGAGATGGAAACTTGCCTATTATTAAAGCTTTAATCGAGTATGGGATCAATGTAGATGTGCGTGATGCTAGTGGAGATATACCAATGCATTATGCATTATTATACAAAAATAAAGATGTTGTAAGTTTTTTGTTAGAGCAAGGAACTGATGTTAATTTTACAGATGAAAGGGGAGAAAATATAATTTTTAGCGCTGTTAGAACATATGATTTAGAAATTATAAAGTGCTTTGTTGATAAAGGGGCACATATAAATGCAAGAGATAGCTCCAATACAACAATTCTTCACTTAGTAACCGATACGGAGAATTTCGATTTAATTAAATATATTGTCGAACTAGGAGTCGATGTAAATGCAAGAGATAATTATGGAAGTACGCCTCTGTCATCGGCCGTAAAAACTAAAGATAATATTGAAGCTATAAAGTATTTGATTGATCATTCAGCTGACATTAATGCTGTAGATTTGCGAGGGATAACAGTTTTTCATTGTTCTATGCACTCAGATGACATAGAGATTGTTAAACTTTTCGTTGAGTCTGGAGTCAATATTAACGCAGTCGATGAGGACGGTGAAACAGCCCTTCACATCGTGGTTCGTAATTATGATTTTGCTGTTATAAAATATTTGGTAGATTCTGGGATTGATGTGAATGTTCTCAACAATAGTGGAGAGTCAGTGTTGGCAATTGCAGCCCATTATGATAATGTTGAAGCTTTTATGTATTTAACAGAACATGGTGCTACTATAGAAAATGATGAAATAAATATACTTTTTTCAGCTGTCCGTGGTGACAATTTAGAAACTGTACAATTTTTTGTTGATAAAGGACTCGATGTAAAAACTTCTGACCGGTATGGAGCAACATTACTTCATTTGGCTGCACAAAGAAAAAACAAAGAAATGTGTGAATATTTAATCAATAAAGGAACTCCTATAAATACATTTGACAGTAACAGAAATACGCCTTTATATTTTGCTATATCATATAATTCATTTGACTTGGTAGAACTTCTAGTTAACCTCGGAGCTGATTTAAATGTTACCAATAATGAGGGTGATTCATATTTACACGTTGCCTGTAACGGAGAGAACTTTATGATAGTCAAATATCTTGTAGATAAAGGTATGAATGTAAATGCGGAAAACAATGCAGGTTCTACAGTCCTACATTCTGCTGTAAGAAATCGTAAACCTGATATTGTAGAACTGTTAATCAACCACGGAGCTAATGTAAATACAACTGACAATGATGGAAAAACTCCTTTGCATTGTTCAATAGGATATAATAAGCTACAGATCATCAAGAATTTAATAAAGAATGGTGCTGATGTCAATATCATGGATAGTGAATGTTGTACAGCGTTACATGCTGCAGTAGAATATGATAATTTAAATGTTGTAAAATTTCTAATCGAGCATGGTTCTGATATCAACGCTGAAGACTCAAATAACTCGTCAGTGTTGCATTATGCTGCATTATCAGGACACATCACTATTGTCAGATATTTAATAGAAAACGGTGCTGATATAAATGCAAAGAGTATCAATGGGTCAACAGTGTTACATACAGCAGCCGAAAATCACAATTTAAATCTACTCAAATGTTTAGTTAATTTAGGAGCCAATATCGATACTGTAAATTTCAACAACAAAACAATTCTTCATTCTGCAGCTGAATCTGGTAGTGTCAGTGTTATTTCATACTTACTGAAACTTGGAATAAACTATAACCTCAAAGACATTGATGACAATACTATATTGCATTACGCAGTCCAATGTTATGATGTTAGTATAGCTAAACTACTAATGAAACGAGATTTAGACGTGAATGCAGTCAATATTAATGGTTGTTCTGTTCTACACACAGCAGCAGAATTTGGAACTTTATCAAATGTGCAGTTCTTAATTGAGAATGGAGCTGACGTTGATGCAAAAGACAATGATGGAAATACATTATTACATTTTGCAGTTAAAAATGATAACTTAGAAATGGTAGAATATTTAAAGAAATATATTAAAAACATTAATGCTGTTAATAATGATGGGGTGACTGCCTTACATTTAGCGGCTGAATGTTGCAGTTATGATTTAGTGGAGTATTTGGTAAAAAATGGAGCAGATATTAACATTGTTGATAACGAAAATAGCAATGTATTGCATTATGGAGTGCGGGGATTTAGTTTTGAAATCGTACGATATTTTGTTGATCGGAGAGTTAACGTTAATATCAAGAACAAACATCAGAAGACTCCTCTGAACTATGCCATGAAGAGAGGTAGCATGAATACTTTAAGATACTTAGTAAGCAATAGAGCAAATGTCACATCAATTAGAAACGATAAAGAATCATTGTTCCATTATGTTTCTGAACCAAATTTAGATGTGCTAAGATTCCTCTTAGATTGTGGTGTAGACATTAATTTACGAGATGTAGACAACAGCACTGCTTTACATTTTGCAGCTAAATCTGATAATATAAGTGTTATAAGGTTTTTGATAGAGAATAGAGCAAGTATAAACACGGTTAATTGTGACGGACAAACACCTTTACATTTAGCAACTAAACATCAGCATTACGATATAATTAAATACCTCGTAGATCATGAAGCCGATGTGAATGCTAAAGATCATAACGGAAATACTAGTTTACACATTGCTTCAGAATTAAATAACATAGAAGTGGTGCAATACTTAGTGGAACATGGTGCTGATATAAACATGGTTAACAGAGATGGATGTACCGTGTTACATAATGCGGTTAACGTTGAAAATATGACTGTAGTTAAATACTTAATATCGAAAGGATCTAAAGTGACAGCCACTGACGTGTACGGTAGAACAGTGATGCAGATTGCTTTTGAAACAACAAATACAGAAATTGTGAATTACCTTGAAGATCAGTTACACAGTATTTTTGGGGAAGATATACCTAAAGCGATGAGGGATTTTATACAATATCCAGAAATAGAACTGAAATAGTTACATCGTAATTACCCACATCGGTAATTTTTTGTTATAATTAGTGACATAACTGTTAACTAAAATGTTTGTTATGTAATCTAGTTTAAAGCTTTAAAATTTCAAATCAATTTGATACATTTTTTAATTGTTACAATTCTTGAAGTAAAAAATAATATACTCATTAAAAACAAGATATTAAATTAATACATATTATCTAATAAGAAAATGTATCGTTAGTGACAATAACTATTAAATAATAAGATATAAATTGAGAATATGCGACTGATATTTGAAATAAAGAATAAATGTACTGTAACGGGTAATGTTAAATTAACAGTTCATTTTATAATTGCATTCAACTGCTTGTTAATTGTACATAGAATTTGTTATTATATTAATAATATAGGTACCTATATATTATTTTAACTTTTGTTTGAAAAGTTTTAATGTTTTTAAAAGTGCAATGTGATATTAGAAAAGGTGCTTTGTATAATATATTAACTTGATTTACAAAAGCAAGTGCCTGTGTTGATTAAATTGTATTAAGTTAGGTTCGTATTCTATAGTATTATATAGTATTTAAAACTATAGAATACGACATTCTATAGTTTTTAATTACTTACAGCAAATATTGGGGCTCTTATTTATTTTTCTTACCCCAGCAAATGTTGATTAATGTAGTTATGTTTGGTTATTAATAACAGACACTTCCTATTGTATAGTCCAAGAACCAGTGGCCAAAATAGATTACGTATTTATTTAGGGCTGGAATTTTTTTGTTAAATGATAATTTATACCCTGATTTTTATATTTGTTAATAAACTGTGACCTCTACAAGTTTCAATTCTTATTTATTTTTATTTTAACATTTTTTTGCAACATCAAAAACTTAGGGGTACCTTCACCACACTCCACAGCGATACTGCTAGACATGCCACTTCTTAAACATCTGTGCATAAATTACCGTTTGTCAAAATTCCAGTTCGTTATCTATTTCAACCACTGGATCTTGGACTATTGAATTTTTTAAATTAATTATTTATTATTATGAGTTTCCATAATTGGTGTATTTTATAAGAATTTTTATTTATTTTTAATGCATGTTCAATGCAGCAATATTCACTATTTCTGAAAATATTCTAGTCCTAGATTTAGTAAAACATCCAAATATTTACGTTCAGATAAAGATATTTTATTATATAAATGATAGAAATTTATAAACTTGTGCCATAATGTATGTATATATTTATTAATGTATTTATTGTGTATATAGTAATGTTATATTAATTGTTTTCATTGATATAAATATATTTAAATTATTAATCAATTGTATTTACAATATTTTTATCATATTGTTATAATTGGAAGTTGGGTAGATAAGGCCTGTTTTTCACCTATCACTCTTGCGTTAATCAATGTATCATGTATAAAAATATTTTCGGTGTTATTGTATTATAGTTCTTAGTACCTCGACCCTTTTGTAAATGTATTACCATACTTATGAAACTTCGTAAGTGACTTCTTTTTGACGTGTCTAACAACTTTTTTATTTGCGAAAATTCTTTAAACTGAGGCATTTTTCGAACATGCAAAAATTTTCGCAAATAAAAAAAATTCGTCAAAAAGAAGCCACTCACGAAGTTTTAGAAGTATGAAGTACGTATGGTAATAAATTTACAAAAGGGTCAAGATACTGAGGACTATTATTAAGGATATGTCCTTTACGAACATACAAGTTTTATGTTATTAATAAAACAATAAATGATATAAATAGCACATCAAAAAGAGCGCGTTTGCGGTGTTTACGCATTTTTTTACCCTTTTTTTAAATTTTATACGAATAATTCAGTAACTGGCGTAACGTAAACCAAACAATATTTGCATTATTTTTAAAGTATATTCTATAAAATTTCATCCCAGCATTAATTTATTTTGGTTCACAGTATAAAACAAAACAGTTCAAAAAAGGTAAAAAAAATGCGTAAAAACCGCAAACGCGCTTTTTTTGACGTGCTATTTATATCATTTATGTTTTATTAATAACATCAATCTTGTATGTTCGTAAATGACATATCCTCAATAATACAATAACACCGAAAATATTTTTATACATGATAATGGTTTTACGTATTAGTGATAGATGAAAAACAGGCGTTACCTACTCACCTGCTTTATAATTAATTATATTAATAATTTATATTTCAATTGTATATTTAGGTATAAAATGAATTTACATTAAAGTCAAACACTAATGTACATTATACACTATTAAAAAATATATGGTTATTGATTTAATCAGTGAACACTTGCTTTATTGAAATATCCCAGTATTTGATTTATGTCATACTGTATTTTATTTTAATTACAAATACAAAATCTATGTATTATTATTATTTTAGCCAAACAATAGGAACCTCTTTAAAAATTTCAGTTTTCTTACCCCCCCCCCCCCCCCCCGTGACTTGTAATAATGACAAAAATAAAAGCCACTAATAAAAAAGAAAATAGCTGTTATCTATCAATTTTAGGACATAATCAATAGAAAGAAAAGGAGCATATATTAATTACATAATGATGATTATCTAAATTTTCGACCCCTTCCCCGATCATTATATAAGGAAGATTTTTTTATTGTAATTGATAGTAACTCAAATGTGAAAAAGTAATTTTTAAATAATATTTTTCTATTAAAATTTGAAAAAACAATTTCAACATCTCCCAAAGGTACTTAAAATTTTTTATAATGACGTATTGCAAATATACAGTATAAAAATAATCGTATAACCACCTACCACTGCTCACGCGCTATTTTGATAAACCCGCAACGAACCTGTTAGTAGGAGATCCGATATAGGAACGACCTTCACCCATCTGTTTAATGGATGAAAAGTATTTTTTATCAAATTTAGTATGTTAAAAAATATATTGCGAGTGAGTTGGCTAAAAAATTCCTGACAAGGCTATGATTAATTAAAAATTGAAAAAAGTGTATCGGTCTCCTTCTCTATTGCATGAACAAATAGCATGCGCACTCTCTGTCACCCGACGGCCTTCCGCGCGCAGCTCCAATGCTGCGTCCTCTTCTATCGCACACGAGTGCAATGTTATCATATCATAATCATAGCCTTGACAGGATTTTTTTTAGCCAACCCACTCGCGATATATTTTTTAACATACTAAATTTGATAAAAAATACTTCTCATCCATTAAACAGATGGGTGAAGGTCGTTATTATGTCGGATCTTAGACTATGTGCACGTCTACATTCGGTAAGTTTAATGTTGAACAAACGCATGCCGTTAGAAGGTAAAGCAAGAGAAAATAATGTAGAATTTCTATACGAACATGCTTGGAGTCTCTGTGACTACATTTACACGATTAAGGGTCGCCGCACACGTCCGGTTTTCGTATCAGGTTACCTGACGCGGTTACCGGATCAGGGAACCTGACAAGCCCCGCACACGTACGGTTGATTGCGTTAGGTTTTAATTTACTCAGTTCAGTAGTGTTAATGAGAAAGAAAATATAGACGACGACGAACTATTAGCAATTGCTTTCTTACTGTCACAAGCACAGAACATTAAATATTTTTAATTAACATTGGTCACGTTCACGACTGACCAAAAACAGTGAACAACGAGCTTTGATTGGTTGATTCATGGAATTTCTGGTGGAATGTACCAGAAATTAAAAGAATGTTATTTTTTAAGCGTGTAATGAAGTGAAAAAGAAGTAACCATAAAAAGATATAAACTAGTGTTCTGGCAGAAGCTAGTGTTCTCAACATGAAGTGAACATAAAAGTTCTTTGGTTAACCTGGTCACTAGTTTCTATCTCTTTCTAGTTACTTCTTTCTCACGTCCTTACACGCTTAAAAAATGACATTCTTTTAATTTCTGGTACATTCCACCAGAAATTCCATGAATCAACCATTTTTTGGTAAGACGTGAACGCTCCCATTATTACTTTTAAAACCGCGCGGGCCCAGCTAGTATTTTAATATATCTCTGAAATTTTATTAAACATGAATTTATTTGACTTTTTGACATCAATATTATCAATCCTGGATAAAATACTGATACATTGTCCATTTTACCAATCTTCTCTCCAATAATAACAAATGGAATACAAACCGTACGCGTGCGGAGACCATAGCAAAAGCCTGTTAAGTTCAACCCGATACATTTGCCCGCGTCAGGTTCGTATGCACGGTTTCAAACTGTACCGTACGTGTGCGATGTGCCATATGTTCCAATGCTATTTCGACCTTAAGATTTCCTAATCGGGTAACCGCATCAGGGAAGGACTATCCTCCTGCAAATAATAAACACACTAATATTGAATCAGTGTGATTAAAGTGTACCTACAGAATTTAAAAACAGTTTATTACGGTATAACACATTGTTATTATTGTTGAATAAGTATATTAAGTTCCTTTCTGTTGTCTGCAATACGGAACAGTTATTGTGTATCAGTAAATACGTATGTAACAATAGTTAATTATTTATATTTTAATTGGCGTAGTTTCAAAATGCAAATGATACGTTTTTATATAAAGAATGTATACAAATTTTAGTATCATAATTAAATTCTTTTTATTAACAGATACCAGTCATGAATCAAACAGACAACAAAACAACATTAGATAACAAGCATCCTGAAAACTTACATAAGGCTATTGAAAATGGTAATCTAGATCAAGTCAAATCACTTGTAGAAGAAGGTGGTTATATAAATATCTTAAACGATAGAGGAGACTTACCTTTAAATTGTGCTATTAAAACTAATAACATAAACATTATTGAATATTTATTATACCACGGAGCCGATGTAACTGCATTAGATTGCAATGAATCCACACCTCTACACCATGCTGTCACAACGAGCGATATAAATATCGTAAAACTTATAATAGATAAAGGTGCAGACGTCAATGCTTTAGATGTCAACAATACATCGGCACTTATCATGGCAATAAAACAAAAAAACTTGGATATCATCAAATTGTTAATTGAAAATAAAATAGACTTTAATGTCAGAGATTGTGACGATAACACTGTACTTCATGTGGCTGTTGAAACAGGCTTAAAGGATTTGGTAAAATGTATAGTAGAATTTGGTGTTGATATAAATGCAACAAATAAATATTTACAGACGGCATTATTTCTTGCTGTCAAATCTGTAGAGAATAAAGAAATTGTGTCTTATTTAATCGAATGTGGAATTGATGTCTGTACTACAGATGATTTCAATCAGACAGCGCTGTTTGCTGCCGTTGATGTAAAGGATAATCTTGAAATAGTTAAACTGTTGGTAGAAAATATGCAAGATTTAAATATCGTAGATGCGAGATACAATAGGGCATTGATAAATGCAGCTAGTACGGGTGATTTAAGTGTAATTGAATTTCTTGTAAGTTCTGGAGCTTCTTCGTTTATAAACGAGCGAGGAAATGATAAAATATTACACAGCACGATCATATCTGGTAAAATAGAAGTGGTTAAATATTTTGTTGACAGGGGTGCAGATATTAATGCTATTTATGGGGAGGGTTCCGTTTTAAATTCAGCTGTTCTAAAAGGAGACTTTGCAATTGTCAATTATTTACTTGAATTAGGAGTGACAGTGAATGAAAGTGAGGATATTTTTCATAACGCTGTTCGAGATGGAAACATATCTATTGTTAAAGCTTTGGTCGAGTATGGGGTCAATGTAGATGTACGTAATACTTATATACAGATACCGATGTATTATGCATTATTACGCAAGTAAAAAGATATCGTAAGTTTTTTGTTAGAGCAAGGATCTGATGTAAATTTCACAGATGAAAGGGGAGAAAATATAATTTTTAGTGCTGTTGGAACACGCGATTTAGAAATTATAAAGTGCTTTGTTGATAAAGGAGCGGATATAAATGCAAGAGATCTTTCCAATAACACAATCTTACACTTAGTAGCAAATAGCATGAGGTTTGATTTAATTGAATATATTGTCGAACTAGGAGTGGACGTGAATGCAAAAAATAATTTTGGAATAACAGCTCTGACATCGGCTGCGAGGATTAAAAATAATATTAAATCTGTAAAGTATTTGATTGATCAATCAGCTGATGTCAATGCTGTAGATTTGCAAGGAATGACAGTCTTTCATTATTCATTGATATCGGGTGATAGAGAGATTGTTAAACTTTTGATTGAGTCTGGAGCAAATATTCACTCAGTCGATAATGAAGGTAATACAAGTCTTCACATTGTAGTCCACAATTATAATTCTGATGTTATTAAATATTTGGCAAAATTGGGGATAGAAATGAATGCTCTCAACAATATCGGTCAGTCAGCATTAGGGATTGCAGCTAAGCATCATAATGCTGAAACTTTGTTGTATTTGATAGAGCATGGGGCTACTATAGAAAGTGCAGAAAATGACAAAGTAAATATACTTGTTTCAGCGGTTCATCGTAACAATTTAGATGATTTAAAATTGTTTGTTTCAAAAAAAATAGATATAAATTCTCCAAACGAGGAGGGAGAAACATTACTCCACTTGGCTGTTAAAAACGAAAACAAAGAAATATGCAAGTATTTAATCAATACAGGAAGTCTTATAAATACATTTGACAATGACGGAAACACGCCTTTGTTTTATGCTATAATATACTGTGCGTTTGACTTGGTAGAACTTCTAATTAACCACGGAGCTGATGTACATGTTACCAATAATGGAGGTGATTCATATTTACATTTAGCTTGTAAAACGGATAATTTCAAAATAGCAAAGTATCTAATACAAAATGGTATTAACGTAAAAGCAGAAAATAACGTAGGTTCTACAGTACTACATTCCGCTGTAAGGAATATTAAACCTGATATTGTAGAACTGTTAATCAACCATGGAGCTAATGTAAATGCAACCGATGAAGAAGGAAAAACTCCTTTGCATTGCTCTGTGGGACGTAACAAACTTCAAATCGTCAAACTTCTAATAAAGAGAGGTGCTGATGTAAATATCATAGATAATAAAGGTAGTACAGTGTTACATACTGCAGCAAAGATAAATAATATAAATGTTATGAAATTTCTAATCAAGCAAGGCTCTAATATCAACGCAGAAGATTCAAATAGCTCGTCAGTGTTACATTACGCTGTATTGTCGGGACACATCAATATTATAAGATATTTAATAGAAAATGGTGCTGATATTAATGCAAGAAGTATCGATGGATCGACAGTGTTACATAGAGCAGTCACTTTAAACAGATTGTATATAGTTAAATGTTTAATTGATTTAGGAGCGAGTATCGATGCTGTAAATTTCAGTAACAAAACGATTCTTCATTCTGCAGCTGAAACTGGTAGTGCCAGTGTTATTTCATACTTACTGAAACTTGGATTAAACTATAACATCAAAGACATTGATGGCAGTACAGCATTACATTATGCAGTCGAACGTAATGATGTACACATATTGGAAATACTACGGAACAAATGTCAAGCCAGTTAAAAAAGATAAGGAATCATTTTTCCATTTTGTTTCTGAATTAAATTTAGTTAGGTTGAGATTCCTCTTAGATTGTGGTGTAGATATTGATTTGCAAGATATAGATAACAGTATTATAAAATTCCTGATAGAGAATAAAGCTAGTATAAATGCTGTTTACAATGGCGGACAAACATTTTTGCATTTACTGACTAGAGACAATACAATGCTAAAATATTTTGGGCTTTATTTTTGAGATTTCTTCTTGCTTTTTGGTGTACCAGTAGCTTTAAAATTGAAAGTTTTAAAATTCAAAAATCATTATAAATATATGATATCTCTTAATCAATATCCTATGTTAGATAAACTAATATTAACGAATAGAACAAAGTTATCTTTAAGATCGTCCATAACAAATACGAATGAGTTAACCAAATTAAGCTATGAAATAAATGCATTAAATGATTTGACAAACTTTGTCAAAGAATCTGATTCGCATGTCTCATACAATAATATTTTCTTGTATCTTTAATTTACATAATATCTTTATTTATTTATTTAAAAACGGGAAATGCATTAGTATTTGTAAAGGAAAAGAACAAAATCTATGTGAGAACAGTAACTTGTGTGTCTTTCAGTCAAAATTACGTATAAGTCAGGGACTTGAACCTGAACCCGAACTCAAACCGTAAACTCGAAAAAAAAAACGTATTTTTCATTAATCTGAACCCGAACTTTTTCATGGGTAACCGGTAACCATATATTTTTAAAAGGTTCAATAAATTATTTTTAATATTTTAATATTTTCCTCCAATCATTTTTAAAAGAGATTATAAAATGTACTAATACTGGAAATCTGTTTGAATTTTATGGTATGATGTGACTTATCAAGTCAACTACTGAAATATACATATTTTTCACTTTCTTTTTTAATTCTATAACTGAATTACATTTCAATTTGCAAAAAAAAATTTAAAAATAGAAATTCCAATCTTTAAAATGTAATTTTATTTTTTTCCCTTTTCTCTAGCAATATTTTAATGGCTATTAATGTTTTTTTCTTCTTCAGAAAACGTTTTATTTGTAATTTATAATTTTTTTTTTAATAAAATAATTTTCTTTCAATTACAAACTTGAACCCGAACCCGAATCTGAACCCTAAAAAGATAACGGTTTTTGACCCAAATAGTTTGCAATATATTGAACCCAAACCCGAACCCGAACCGAAATTTATGTTTGAACCCGAAACATAAATAAATTCCGGTACAATTCTCTGCAGTATATGTAAAAAAAACGTTTCACAAGAAACAATACCTAATATATGTATTAAAACAGCTGTTGATATGGTAACTTATACCATATATTAAACATTGTCGTTGGTAGTCTCACCAATACCTCGTTACCAAATTTTTTTCAGATTTTTTGAGCCGGTAGTTACAGAGTTAGAGAGGGGGGGGGGGGGCAAAATCAAATACTGCTTTTAGCCCTACCGGCGCCATTTTTGAGTTAGAAAAAAAATAAAAAATATGGTCAAATTCTACTAATTGAGATGTACATTTTGACATGCCACACGTCTTGGTATACAATTTTTTTGTTTTTTTTGGATTTGCTTTAAAGCCCCCTACAGGCACCATTTTTGATTTAGAAAAAAATAGAAAAAGGGTCAAATTCCGCTTGTTTGGTTATACATTTTAACGTGCCACATGCCTTGGTATAAATTTTTTTTTTTTTAACTAGCTTTAGCTTCTTATTGCCCCCCCTGAAAAATTATTTATTCAATAAATTTGTATATATTTTACTAGAGGGTGTCGTTTTTTTGGCTTTGAGTGAAAAGGACGGACGGACGACAAAGTGAGATTAATAGGGTTTCTTCGGAACCCTAAAAAAGGTTTCCACACAAAATTTTTACTTAATTTATATTTTATTATAAATTATATACTTCACCAGCTTGAGGCTCTTTTTTACCTCGGGACCCTAGGAAGTTGACTAAAGTGCTTATTGTGTATATTGTTTGCTCTTTCAAACAATTTTTTTTAACGGAGGCCACAAATATTTATATTACCCAGAGCCGGCCCCCGATTTTTATAACGTGTAGATAGAGTGTAGAGAATAATAGTTAGTGACCCTTCGGTCGGTCACTAACTATTTCTAGATTCGATTACGGTCAAAGATACGTGTTTTGGTCATGTTTCAGTTTCAGCCGTTTTTTGGTCGAAACCGAAACTTGAGCGCCGAAACTGTGTTTGTCAGATTTCGCCGTACCTTGGATGTACTCGGCTCCAGTCGTATATTTTGTAGTTGTTTTGAGTTTAGTTTTTAGTTATTAATATTGCATTTTTAAACGGATTTCGACTATCCTATATCTGTACTGTTTTCCCTAATCAAAATGAGCAAAAACTTAAGTAAACCTGTCTCAATATTACTATAAAATTATTTAATCGCGACTTTTGCGTTAAGCACGATTAAAAACTATCAACTAATCAGTTAAACTAAAAATTTAGTTGATTACGCCCATCACTAATTGGGTCCCATTTGGACGGTCCCATATACAAATCATGAAAATGTATGTAAGGGGGAGGGGTGAAACCCAAAATATTTACTTTTTGAAGATATCTCAAGAAAGACTCATGTTACATGAAAATTTTAAAGAATCTTTTTTGTACAGCATTTAATTTTCTATAATATAGGTCACCACCATGATACACCACAACGTTTGTTGTAAAATATTCTCTTACAAAAATTTATCTCAATTTACTTTAAAAAATCGTAATTTGTTTTTTATAATATTAACTTTGACATATTAAATGTCATTTTGACGTTTGCATAGCAGAAAAATTTAGATTGAGTAAGGCCCTGTAATGATAGATATATTCAATACGAAAATGATTCATAATTTCACGTTCATTATCTAATGAATAAAAATAAAACAAAAATTGAAATCTAGCATTTACTTTTTGCATGTGCTAGGTAGTATAAATTTTTTTTTATTTTATAAAAATTATCGCAAATTTACGTGAGCACATTCTATTAAATATAAATGAAAATTGAAAATATATAACCATTACAAGACAATAACTTAATGTAAGTATTATAGAATGATAATATTATTATGTGATTATATTTTTAATATCTACTATTATTAAATGTTCAGGAACATATTACTTATTATAAATAATAGTTAATATATGCAAGGCAAGGTATATATAGTACGTCTGGTTCGTGGCAAATAAAGCCAAAACGCTGCACTTTTTGATTAGGGTATGCCACTTTCTGTGGTCATATATAAGGTCAAATGAAAGATTTTCAGATAGGGAGCCACTTTAAAATCCGTGTAGAACACTGTTATATCGGCTATTAAAGATGGCCCCCACGGTTTTTATTAAATTGGCTGTATTTCAGCTCCTAATCATCTGATTTCAATTTTCTTTTGTTTGTTTTAAAGTTCTTATTGAGTAGATTATTTTTTGTCATTATTCATTTTTCTCTAAATCTTAAGGGTTCCCCACAATTTTCGAAAATCTGAAAATGTTACTTTTTTTACGAACTTAATTTTTATATAACTTTTTTATTGTGCCCAATATCATTTTTTTACATCATACAAAAAAGAAAGACATTTTTTTCTGCGTTCCATTGATAAGATAATTCTGTTTTAATTAACAACTTCTTTGGAAAAAGTGTGTTAAACTAAGAAAAATAGATTATTTTTGGATCATTCCAAGTCAAGTTTACCTGTATTGGTTTCTCGGATTCGAGATTTTGATGGAAATGTCCATTTATACCTTCCCTGAAGCAATTCTGACTATTTTTATCATCATGTCTGTCTGTCTGTCTGTGTGTGTATCTGTTTGTCTGTAAACGCTGGAACTCAAAAATGGCAGTACATAAAGGGGTAAAATTTTATATTAAGGATTAATTTGTTTTAAAAAAGAAAACCAGATGTTTTTAAAACCGGAAACGGATATTTACTCTTGTAATTTTTGTAATTATTCGAAATATTTCTGAAACGGTACGTGTTGGAAGAAAATGTTTAAATAATAATTTACTTATAATATTATTATTTATAATTTATGTTATGTTCAATTCCTCTCAAAAAAAGTTTTTGAGGTTATAATCGTTTTTTTCAATTATATTCGTAATGGTTTAAAGCAGAAATAAATTGTTGAAATAAAAGTTGTAGATTACGTTATTTTCTATAGTTTATGTTCCATTAATTTTTTTGTATCTTTTACCAATTAAAAAAAAATCTTTTTTATTTAATTTTTTTTTTTTTTCCATTTTTTTTTTAACAAGTTCATGACAGAATGAAATGTTTATAACAAAAAATGTAGAGAACGTTATTATCTATAGTATATGTTCTATTATTTTTTTTGTATCTCTTACCAATTAAAAAAAATCCTTTTTATTTAATTTTTTATTTTTTTCCATTTTTTTTAACAAGTTCATGACAGAATGAAATGTTTATAACAAAAAATGTAGAGAACGTTATTTTCTATAGTTTATGTTCCATTAATTTTTTTGTATCTCTTACCAATTAAAAAAAAATCTTTTTTATTTAATTTTTTATTTTTTTCCATTTTTTTTGAACAAATTCATGACAGAATGAAATGTTTATAACAAAAAATGTAGAGAACGTTATTATCTATACTTTATGTTCTATTAATTTTTTTTATCTCTCATCAGTAAGCCAAAATTATTTGTTTTATATTAGTAGATACACGTACATTTTTTTATTGTATAAGAAATTTCAGTGACATCCATGACAGATTTTTCAATTTTTTAGCTATACCATATGAGAAAATTGATCCCAACATAAAATTTCATATGATAAAAGGTAAACTTGACATCCAAAAATAGTCAATTTTTCTTAGTTTAACACACTTTTTCCAAAGAAGTTGTTATTAAAACAGAATTATCTTGTTACCAATGGAACGCAGAAAAAAATGTCTTTCTTTTTTGTATGATGTAAAAAAATGATATTGGGCACAATAAAAAAGTTATATAAAAATTAAGTTCGTAAAAAAAGTAACATTTTCAGATTTTCGAAAATTGTGGGGAACCCTTAAGATTTAGAGAAAAATGAATAATGACAAAAAATAATCTACTTAATAAGATCTTTAAAACAAACAAAAGAAAATTGAAATCAGATGATTAGGAGCTGAGATACAGCCAATTTAATAAAAACCGTGGGGGCCATCTTTAATAGCCGATATAATGGTGTTCTACACGGATTTTAAAGTGGCTCCCTATCTGAAAATTATTCTTTTGACCTTATCTATGAGCACAGAAAGTGTCATACCCCAATCAAAAAGTGCAGGGTTTTTTTACGTACCAGACCGAGGTATATAAAGACAAGGTAGTCTCAACAATTCCTTGACCAATCAGCGTTGGCGCGGGAATTGACGTCACCTGGGGGATCTATTCAAATGTCATAAATTTTTAATAGAATATTAATTACAAAAAATTCCTTTATTTATTCTTGTTTTCGTATTTTCTGATATTTTAACAACACATACAATCAAATAAGTACAAATTCGACATAGCAAAATCATAAAGTGCTGTCATAATCATATAACGTATTGCCAACTTAAGAATAGTAAAAATGATGCTTCCCGAATTGACCAAATTGTCTTTGACAGCTTTTTTATGATTTTACAATGTCGAATTTGTACTTATTTGATTGTATGTGTTGTTAAAATATCAAAAAATACGAAAACAAGAATAAATAAAGGATTTTTTTGTAATTAATATTCTATTAAAAATTTATGACATTTGAATAGATTCCCCAGGTGACGTCATTCCCCGCCAACGCTGATTGGTCAAGGAGATCTTGAGACTTTATTCTGTGCTTGAGACTACATACCCCAAGGTTAGTAAATGACAAGGTTGCCTCATAACTTTTTGACCAATCAGCGGCTGCGTGGGATGACGTCACCCTGAGGAACCTTTCAACGCTTTCAACGTTGTTTCATATATAAAGTTGTTTTCAAATTATTTAGAATTTTTGGATATTTGTATTTAAAAAAAGTAAATATAATTGTTTATTACAGAAGCACAAATTATTACATATAATATTTCTTCATAAAAATTTAAAACTGATGTCAGAAATCAATGCTTAAAGAAAATACATTTCTTGGTTACACATAAAAAAACACTTGTTTAAAACTATAATTTATAATAATAAAATAATAAAAATTTAGATTTAAAACTCAGTACACTATCAATATCAAATGAAAATATTTAAAAACAACTTACAATAAATCAGCTTAACTAAAATAAAGAGTAAATATAGTTTGACAGCCATTTATAATGTCAAAGAGTTCCTCACGATGACGCAATTTCCCCTCTCATGCCACGCCCCGCCAGAGTTATGAGGTAACCTTGTACTTTACTAACCTTGTGTCTTTATATCCTTTATATACTTACCTTGAGTCACAAAATAATAAATATACCTTGAGTTAAATGTGTGTTTATTTTTGACGTAAATGTGACGTTCGTACATAGATAACATACATGACAAAAATCGGACGTAGAATAAGTACTAATATCACGTTGGTCGTAGATACAGAAATACGTAAAATTTAAATTTTTGAAATATTTATCGATTGTTGAATGCGTTGAATGAACATATGTTTTTTATGTACAGTACATATAGTTGGGGCCGTTAGAACCATCGCATATTCGAAAAAAATGTTTAATGTTGTAGAGAACGTTATTTACTATAGTTGATATTAATTTTTTTCTATTTTTTATAATTAAATTCTTTCTATTAACAGATATCAGTTATGGATCAAACGGGAGAAACTGAAAATACAGATAACGAGCGCCCTGAAAATATACACGAGGCTATTGAAAGTGGTGATCTAGATCAAGTCAAATCACTTGTAGAAGGTGTTAGTATTAATGCCTTGAACAATAGAGGAGATTTACCTTTGAATTGTGCTATTGAAACTAAAAACATAAACATTATTGAATATTTACTAAATTACGGAGCCGATGTAACTGCATTAGATTGCAATGAATCTACACCTCTACACCATGCTGTCACAACGCACAATAAAAATATCGTTAAGCTTTTAATAGATAAAGGTGCAGACATCAATGTCTTAGATGTCAACAATACATCGGCACTTCTCATGGCAATAAAACAGGAAAACTTGGATATCATCAAATTATTAGTTGAAAATAAGGCAGATCATAATGTCAGAGATTCTGATGATAACACTGTACTTCATGTGGCTGTTGAAACAGGCATAATAGACTTGGTAAAATATGCAATAAATCTTGGGGTTAATATTAATGCAATTAATAAATATTCACAGACAGCATTATTTTTTGCTGTCAAATTTGTAGAGAAAAAAGAAATTGTGTCATATTTAATCGAATGTGGAATTGACGTTTGTACTACAGATGATTCCAATCAGACAGCGTTGTTTACTGCAGTTGAAGTAGAAGGTAATCTTGAAATAGTTAAACTGTTGGTAGAAAATATGAAAGATACAAATATCGTAGATGTGAGAAACAATACAGCATTGAATAATGCAGCTAGTACGGGTGATTTAAGTGTGATTGAATTTCTTGTAAGTTCCGGAGCTTCTTCGTTTATAAATGAACAAGGAAATTATTTCATATTACACAGCGCGATCAAGTCTGGTAAATTAGAGGTGATAAAATATTTTATTGACAGGGCTGCAGATATTAATGCTATTTACAATGATGAATCAGTTTTACATTCAGCTGTTCGAAAAGAAGACCCTATCATAGTAAATTATTTACTTGAACTAGGAGCGACAGTGAATGAAAGTGAGACTATTTTACATCACGCTGTTCAAGATGGAAACTTACCTATTATTAAAGCTATAGTCGAGTATGGGATCAATGTAGATGTGCGTGATGCTAGTGGAGATATACCAATGCATTATGCATTATTATACAAAAATAAAGATGTTGTAAGTTTTTTGTTAGAGCAAGGAACTGATGTAAATTTCAGAGATGAAAGAGGAGAAAATATAATTTTTAGTGCTATTAGAACATGTGATTTAGAAATTGTGAAGTCCTTTGTTGATAAAGGGGCAGATATAAATGCAAGAGACAGTTCCAATATAACAACCCTTCAGTTAGTAGCCGATAGTGAAAATTTTGATTTAATTAAATATATTGTCGAACTAGGAGTCGATGTAAATGCAAGAGATAATTATAGAAATACGCCTCTATCAACGGTTGTGACAATTAGGGAAAATTTTGAAACTGTAAAGTATTTGATTGATCATTTAGCTGACATTAATGCTGCAAATTTGCATGGGACAACAATTTTTCATTATTCAATGCAATCAGAAGATATAGAGATTGTTAAACTTTTGGTTGAGTCTGGCGCCAATATAAATGCAGTCGATAATGACGGTGAAACAGCCCTTCACATTGTGGTCCGTCATTACGATTTTGATATTATAAAATATTTGATAGATTCTGGGATTAACGTGAATGTTCTCAACAATAGTGGAGAGTCAGCGTTAGCAATTGCAGCCTATTATGATAATGTTGAAGCTTTTATGTATTTAACAGAACATGGTACTACTATAGGAAATGACGAAATAAATATACTTGTTTCAGTTGTCCGTTATGAAAATTTAGAGACTGTAAAATTATTTGTTGATAAAGGACTCGATGTAAAAACTACTGACCGGTATGGAGCAACATTACTTAATTTGGCTGCACAAAGAAAAAACAAAGAAATGTGTGAATATTTAATCAATAAAGGAACTCCTATAAATACATTTGATGATATCAGAAATGCGCCTTTACATTACGCTATAATATATAAATCATTTGACGTTGTAGAACTTCTAGTTAACCTTGGAGCTGATTTAAATGTTACAAATAACGAAGGTGATTCTTATTTACATCATGCCTGTAATGTACATAACTATAAGATAGCAATGTTTCTTATAGAAAAAGGTATGAATGTAAATGCGGAAAACAATGCAGGTTCTACAGTCCTACATTCTGCTGTAAGAAATCGTAAACCTGATATTGTAGAACTGGTAATCAACCACGGAGCTAATGTAAATACAACTGACAATGATGGAAAAACTCCTTTGCATTGTTCTGTAAGACGTAATAAATTACGAACTATCAAACTTTTGATTAAGAATGGCGCTGATGTCAATATCACGAATAGTGAAGGTTGTACAGCGTTACATGCTGCAGTAGGAAATTATGATAATTTAAATGTTGTAAAATTCCTAATCGAACAAGGTTCGGATATCAACGCAGTAGACTCGGAGAACATGTCGGTGTTGCATTACGCTGCATTGTCAGGATATACCAATATTGTAAGATATTTAATAGAAAACGGCGCTGATATAAATGCAAAGAGTATCAATGGATCAACAGTGTTACATACAGCAGCCGAAAAGCACAATTTAAATCTAGTCAAATGTTTAATTAATTTAGGAGCCAATATCAATTCTGTAAATTTCAGCAACAAAACAATTTTGCATTCTGCGGCTGCAGCCGGTAATTCCAGTATTTTTTTATATTTATTTAATCTTGGAATTAACTATAACATCAAAGACATTGATGACAATACTATATTGCATTACGCAGTCCGATGTTACGATATTGGTATAGCAAAATTACTTATCAAACATGGCCTAGACATGAATGCAGTCAACACTAATGGTTGTTCTGTTCTACACGCAGCAGCGGAATTTGGATCCTTATCAAATGTGCAGTATTTAATCGAGAAAGGAGCTGATGTTGATGCAAAAGACAATGATGGAAATACATTATTACATTTTGTAGTTAAAAATGATAACTTGGAAATGGTAGAATATTTAAAGAAACATATTAAAAACATTAATGCTAATAATAACAATGGGATAACTGCCTTACATTTAGCAGCTGAATGCTGTGACTTTAATGTAGTGAAGTATTTGGTAAAAAATGGAGCAGATGTTAATATTATTGATAATGAAAATAACAATGTATTGCATTTTGGAGTGCAAGGCCGTAGTTTTGAAATTGTTCACTATTTTGTTGATCTAAGTGTTGATGTTAATCTTATCAACAAACATCAGAAGACTCCTTTGGACATTGCCCTGAAGAGAGGTAGTATGGACACTTTAAGATATTTAGTAAGTCATGGAGCAAATGTCAAGTCAATTAAAAACGATAAAGACTCATTGTTCCATTTTGTTTCCGAACCAAATTTAGACGTGTTGAAATTCCTTTTAGATTGTGGTGTTGACATTGAATTGCGAGATGTAGACAACAGCACTGCTTTACATTTTGCAGCTCAATCTAATAATATAAGCATTATAGAGTTTCTAATAGAGAAAAGAGCTGGTATAAACATGGTTAATAATGATGGACAAACACCTTTGCATTTAGCAACTAGACATCAACATTATGATATAATTAAATACCTTGTAGACCATGAAGCTAATGTGAATGCTAAAGATTATAACGGAAACACTAGTTTACATATTGCTTCAGAATTAAATAACGTAGAAGTGGTGCAATACTTAGTGGAACATGGTGCTGATATAAACATGGTTAACAGAGAAGGATGTACTGCGTTACATAATGCGGCTAATGTTGAAAATATGAATATAGTTAAATACTTAATATCGAAAGGATCTAAAGTGACAGCCACTGACGTGTACGGTAGAACAGTGATGCAGATTGCTTTTGAAACAACAAATACAGACATTGTGAATTACCTTAAAGATTATTTGCACAATATTTTTGGTGGAGATATACCTAAAGTGATGAAGGATTTAATACAACATATGGAAATAGAAATGAAGTAGTTACATCGTAATGGCACACATTGGTAAGAGCTCATTAATATTTGGCAATCAAAGGGGGTTTAACAACATTGACTTACAAGGGGAAGCAACAGCACGGTCTATGAGAATTTCAATGAGCTTGTGGTATGTCAAACTAGAGCAAAAATAAAAAGACACGTGTCCAACAATTTGATCTCATAGGCCTTAATTACAAAGATAATTAACTTTGAAAATTTGTGTATTCAATATAACCGTGTATTATGTTTGCTCGAAATATAAGTGTGTTGGCCCTACGGTCAACGCGCTGGCGTCTCGCCTGGTTTTAAGATTTTGATTTTAATTTTTATCTACAATTATTTTTTATTTTTTTGTACACATTACCTCTCCCACTTGCGTAAGAATCGATAAATTAGACATAAATAAAACATATATTAATATTGACAATAGATGTTTGTGGTTTCTTTCAAGTTTGTTTTTTATTAAAACTTTTCAATTTATTAATTAAAAACTAATGAGTTGTGTCAATAATAAATTAAATTTACTTTAAAACAAATTAATAATTATGTACTGGCGTATATATCAATATTTTAATTGTCAATAATAATATATGTGTTATTTATGTCTAATTTATCGATTTTTACGCAAGTGGGAGAGGTAATGTGTACAAAAAAATAAAAAATTGTAAATTAAAATTAAAATCAAAATCTTAAAACTAGGCGAGACGCCAGCGCGTTGACCGTAGGGCCAACACACTTATATTTCGAGCAAACATAATACACGGTTATATTGAATACACAAATTTTCAAAGTTAATTATCTTTGTAATTAAGGCCTATGAGATCAAATTGTTGGACACGTGTCTTTTTATTTTTGCTCTAGTTTGACATACCACAAGCTCATTGAAATTCTCATGGACCGTGCTGTTGCTTCCCCTTGTTAGTTTAATGTAATACACTTTACATTTGAAGTGATATTATTCTTTTATGTTAGGGATTAATTCATAATATATACAAATTGGTATGTATGTACTCGGGAAAAAAATGATCAGATCCAATTGGATCAAAATCTGTTCACATCCTGAAAATGACCTGATTTAATTAGATCTAACAGAAATATTTCAATGCTAGATAATTGAAGTCGTATCTGACACACACCCGAACCCGAAACTTGTACTTACCTTTAATATTAGCGTTAATACATTACATAATATTACATAATTACATAATTATTACATTCATCATTCAAATTAATTTGAATTCCTTATACATGTATGATTAGAAAGTGAAATTATATTTCTATTAAAACTATTTAAAACCAACAACCTGATTGGGTATTTGGATCCACATATTATGACATCAAATCTGAGTATATCTAATCAAATCTGACTATAAACATAGAATTAGATCTAATATGGTTTTTTACTCAAAATCGTAAGGCCAGAATTTAATTAAGAAGTAAAAGATCTTAATTATAAATAAATGTATTAATACTGAATTATTTAATATCACAAGAAAAAAAACATCTGCCAAGTAAATGCACAGTGCTTCCTCGTGCTAAATTCACTAAAACTGATAGTGTTCAGATAAATTGCCTGGCATTTGTTAACCATATAATTTTTATACAAATTTTACTAAATAATCTTAGTTCGAAATTTTTCTTAAAACGCACCTGAATATTTTTTCATATATTTTTAATTTTTTGACAATTTCAATCTAAATCTAAATTTATGCAAATGTCAAAATGACATTTAAAACGTCAAAGTGACATTTAAAACGCCAAAATGACATTTAAAACGTCAATATGACATTTAAAACGCCAAAATGACATTTAAAACGTCAAAATGACATTTAATATATCCAATCAAATATCAATTTAGAAAAACAAAACACAAATTTTTAAAATAAATTGAGATAAATCTTTGTAAGGGAATATTTTACAACAAACGTAGTAGACCCATATTATAGGAAATTTAATGCTCTACAAAAAATATTTATAAAACTTTCTCGTAACATGTGTCGTTCTTGAGATATCTTGAAAAAAGAAATATTTTGGGGTGTCACCCCTCCCCCTTACACACGATTTTGATGATTTTGAAATGGGACCGTCCTCAAACCAAACCCAACCATCCGACCAAGTTTCAATAATATCGGTTCAGTGGTTCATGAGTTATGCGTGTGTCAAGGATTCAGGGGACGGACGGACGGACAGACAGACAGACAGACAAACATGGAACGAAAAGTGTTTGTCTTGACGTGAAACGGATAAATCAATTTAAAATTTTGAAATTGGAGAACTTTTTTTTTGTCTCAATCTGAAACGATCACATAGCTTCTCGTATCTTCGATATTGCGAGGAAGCAAAATGCATCTATTCTTTGGGCACCAGTAGCAACCAGTAGTAAATAATCATATGATCTATATTTTTCTGGGAGTTGGAAAAATTACTTAACCAGGGCCTAATATTTGTTGTAACATGATTAGGGTTATTTTTCAATAGATCCTGGTTTTACCATAGACCTAGTTTGCCTAGTTTAAATCACAGGTTTAAGTACTTACTGAATAAATCTCCAAAAATTATATAAAACATAAGTCAGTAAATTAAAATGAATGGGAAAAATTAATTTGGTATTTTTAAATTCGCTTAAGTACGGCCCTATAATGATAGATATATTCAATATAAAATGATTCATAATTTCACAATATACGATAATTCTCTGATGAATAAAATTTAAAAAAGCTGTGAAATACCACGGAATCTAGCATTTTATTTTTGTATGTGCTCATGTAAAAACCTTTTTATATAAATTATCACAAGATATTTTAATTAATTAATTGAGTACGTGATATCAAAATATAAATGAAAATAACCAATACAAGATAGTAACTAAATGTAAGTAGTATAGAATATAGATGATTATATATTTTTAATATCTATTTTTATCGATAATTCAGGACTTTTAGGGAAATGTATTAATTATTATTGTAAATCATAAAGTAAGGTGTGTTTATTTTTAATCCTAATGTGACGTCTCCACATAGATAATATAAATAACAAAAATTGGACATAGAATAAATACATACTATTTTGGTAATCACGTAGATAAAATATTTTTAATTTAAAAATATCAATCGATTGTTGCATTTTTATTTAATTTTTTTATGTATAGTATATTACAGTGGTTTCCAAACTTTTTTGACTCGCAGCGCTCTTTTTAAAATATAAGGTTTTCCCATGGTGACCTTCCCTAGTCTAAGCATGACTAATCCTTAATATATATAAAGCTCAACGTCTCTCTGTCTGTCTGTCTGTCCGTTAGTGACCTTATCACTCGAGAACCACTTATCCGATTTACGTGGTTTCTTTTTTAATTCATAGGTACATTCTCTGGCCAGGTTATAGGCTATATTTTGTTACGTTAGGTAACATAACAACTAAGCAGTGACGATAATAGTAAATCAAGTCGGAAAAAATTTTGCCGTCGGCGCGCTGTTTTGTAATACGCTGCCTAAACTGTTCAATATAGAACAAAATCAAGGTTAGTAAAGTACAAGGTTGCCTCATAACTCTGTGCGGGGAGTGGCATGAGACGGGAAATTGCGTCATCGTGAGGAACTCTTTGACATTATAAATGGCTGTCAAACTATATTTACTCTTTATTTTAGTTAAGCTGATTTATTGTAAGTTGTTTTTAAATATTTTCATTTGATATTGATAGTGTACTGAGTTTTAAATCTAAATTTTTATTATGTTATTATTATAAATTATAGTTTTAAACAAGTGTTTCTTTATGTGTAACCAACAAATGTATTTTCTTTAAGCATTGATTTCTGACATCATTTTTAAATTTTTATGAAGAAATATTATATGTAATAATTTGTGCTTGTGTAATAAACAATAATATTTACTTTTTTTAAATACAAATATCCAAAAATTCGAAATAATTTGAAAAAAAACTTAATATATGAAACAACGTTTAAAGGTTCCTCGGGGTGACGTCATCCCACGCAGCCGCTGATTGGTCAAAAAGTTATGAGGCAACCTATACATATACTAACCCTGGAACAAAATAATGTATTAAAGAATTGTGTAGAATCAAAAGTTCTACAATAAAGTCCGCGACACCATATGTCTAACTTTTATATTTAAGCTACAATGACTGCTTTTATGTTACAAAGAAAACATAAAATATTTGGGTTCTGTTTACATGGACTTAAGACCTGCAAAACATTAATCCTTATCGAAATAAATGATTTCATCATCATAAGTACTTAATGTAGATATAATTTGCCCTTTACAGCATCCAATTTGGTCGTATAGTTTAGAAAATATCTTAAAATAAATTTATAAAGGTAACATATTAAATGTATGGTGTCGTGCGGCATCGAAGCGATGTACAACTAACAGATTGGATTCGCTTACACTCGGTAGATATTCGGATTCCCTCGGTTGATCGTTTGAGTTTATTGATAAATTATTATTACAATAATAACTAATCGTGTTCGTACTTAATTAATTAAACTATATTTTTCAAAAATCCTAAACAATAATTCCGTAGTCTACGCGAGCGAAGCCGCGTGGGCACTGCTAGTCATATTATAAATAAGAAATAAAAATAAATAAAAGATTAGGTATATATAACACCAAAAAGAAATTTAATATATGAACAAGTCAAACAACTGCAACAATGAACAAATTCATTCATTTCAAACGAAAAAGAATTTCGAAAGTTTTTGTTTTACCGCGGCTCCCCATGGTACCGCAGCGCAAACTTTGGGAACCACTGGTATATTATATAATTTTGAAAAGCAGTTTTTATACAGGTTTTTAGAAAAATATCTAAATGTTTAGGATGTACTTAAATGAATAAAAGGTATAATCAATTCAGAAGTCCAAAAACCAAATAAAAGCTATTCCAAATTTTAGCGATATATTGAGTTATTATCAGTAAATTAGCATCACCGTTTTATCAAAGTAATTCATTTTATTTCACTCATATCTCTGGAGAAGTTGGTTTGTGACCCATGTTTATTTGATTTTTTAGTCAGTGCTATTTTATAACTGTGTAAATTAAATACGTTAATAGATTTATTGCTGAAATATACCCAAATAGTGTATATAGCGCTTACGATACTCTGACTTACTATTTCATAACTTTGAACTTTATGACAGCTCTGGCTCAAATTCTATCTCCTTTGATGATGTAGTAACTTCAAAATTTAATTTGCACTGAAAATATTAATACATAATTTTTTTTGGTTGTTTGTAATACTACGTAATTGCCCAAACATAATGTTATTTAGTAACTTATATTTGGATCGGTGCGAGTTTTAAAATCCATTTATAATTAAATTCTTTCTATTAACAGATATGCCATGGATCAAAAAAGAGAAACTGAAAATACAGACAACAAACGTCCTGAAAACTTATATGAGGCCATTGAAAATTGTGATCTAAATCATGTCAAATCATTTGTAGAAGAAGGTGTTAATATTAACGTCTTAAACGATAGAGGAGATTTATCTTTAAATTGTGCTATTAAAACTAAGAACATAAACATAATTGAATATTTACTGAACCATGGAGCCGATGTAACTACATTTGATTGCAAAGAATCCACTCCTCTACACTACGCGATCACAGCGAACGATATAAATATTGTAAAACTTATAATCGATAAAGGTGCAGACATCAATGCTTTAGATGTCAACAATACATCGGCACTTCATAGCGCTGTTAAACAGAAAAACTTGGATATCATCAAATTATTAGTTGAATATAAGGTAGACCTTAATATCAGAGACAGCAATGGTAACACTGTACTTCATGCAGCTGTTAAAACAGGCCTAAAAGATTTAGTAAAATGTGTAGTAGAATTTGGTGTTGATATCAATGCATCAAATAAATATTCACAGACGGCATTATTTTTGGCAGTCGAATCTGTAGAGAATAAAGAAATTGTATCGTATTTAATCGAACGTGGAATTGACATCTGTGCTATAAATGATTTCAACCAGACAGCATTGTTTGCAGCCGTTGACATAGAGGGTAATTTTGAAATAGTGAAAATGTTAGTAGAAAATATGAAAGATTTAAATATCGTAGATGAAACAAACAATACAGTATTGAATCATGCAACTTGCACGGGTGATTTAAATGTGATTGAATTTCTTGTATGTTCTGGAGCTTGTCCATATATAAACGATCAAGGACGTGATATCATATTGGAAAATGCAATCAAATCTAATAATGTAGAAGTGGTTAAATATTTTGTTGCCAGAGGCGCAGATACAGATGCTATATATGAGGATGGTTCAGTTTTAAAATCAGCTGTTCAAAGAGAAAACTCTGCAATAGTGAATTATTTCCTTGAACTGAGAGGGACAGAAAATGAAAGTGCGGATATTTTACATAATGCTGCTCAAGATGGACACTTGCCTATTGTTAAAGCTTTAGTCAAGTATGGAATGAATGTAAATTTATGTAATACTTATGGAGAGATACCATTATATTATGCATTAATGCACAATAATAAAGATACTGTAAAATTTTTGTTAGAACAAGGATCTGATGTAAATTTTATAGATACGCAGGGACAAAGTATTATTTTGAATGCTATAAGAACAAGCAATTTAGAATTTATGAAGTGTTTTGTTGATAAAGGGGCAGATATAAATGCAAGAGATATTCACAATAACACAATTCTACACTTAGTAGCAAATAGTGTACATCTTGATAATATCAAATATGTTATTGAACTAGGATTGGACGTGAATGCAAAAAATAATTCTGGAGCTACGCCTCTGTCATTGACCGTGAGGATTAGAAGTAATATTAAATCTGTTAAGTATTTGATTGATAAATCAGCTGATGTCAATGCTGTAAATTTGCAAGGGACAACAGTCTTTCATAGTTCATTGTATTCGGGTGATATAGAGATTGTTAAATTTTTGGTTGAATCTGGAGCAAATATTTACACAGTTGATAATGAAGGTAATACAAGTCTTCATGTTGCAGCTCGTAGTTATAATTCTGTTGTTTTAAAATACGTAGCAGAATTAGGGATAGAAATGAATGCTCTTAACAATAATGGTCAGTCAGCATTAGGAATTGCAGCCAAGTATCATAAAGCTGAAATTTTGGTGTATTTGATAGAACACGGGGCTACTATAGAAAGTGCAGGAAAAGACAAAGAAAAAATACCTTTTACGGCTGTTTATAGTGACAATTTAGATGCTTTAAAATTATTTGTTGGAAAAGGAATCGATGTAAATTATATAAACGAGCGGGGAGCAACATTACTTCATTTGGCTGTACAAAGAAGAAACAAAGATATGTGTGAATATATAATCAATAAAGGAACTCTAATAAATACATTTGACAATGATGGAAACAAGCCTTTGTTTTACGCTATAATATCCTGTGAATTTGACATAGTAGAACTTTTAATTAAC
This sequence comes from Sialis fuliginosa, assembly GCA_961205875.1. Classification (NCBI taxonomy): domain Eukaryota; kingdom Metazoa; phylum Arthropoda; class Insecta; order Megaloptera; family Sialidae; genus Sialis; species Sialis fuliginosa. The sequence continues at coordinate 29,828,389 of OY540812.1, read as the reverse complement.
CTTGGAGCTGATGTATATATTACAAATAATAGGGGTGATTCATATTTACATGTTCTTGGTAATGGAGACAACTTTAAAATAGCAAAGTATCTAATAGAAAAAGGTATAAACGTAAATGCGGAAAACACTGCAGGGTCTACAGCCTTGCATTATGCTGTAGAAAAACGTAAACCAGATCTTGTAGAACTGTTAATAGAACATGGAGCTAACGTGAATGCAACTGACAGCAAAGGAAATACTCCCTTGCATTACTTGATAGGATATAATAAACTACAAATCGCCAAACTTCTAATAAAGAGAGGAGCTGATGTAAATATAATGGATAATGAAGGTTGTACAGCATTACATGCTGCAGTAAAGATAGATAATATAAATATTGTAAAACTTCTAATCGAACGAGGTTTTGATATAAACGCAGAAGACTCAAATAACTTGTCGGTGTTGCATTACGCTGTATTGTCGGGACACATCAATATTATAAGATATTTAATAGAAAATGGTGCTGATATTAATGCAAGAAGTATCGATGGTTCGACAGTGTTACATAGAGCAGTCACTTTAAACAGATTGTATATAGTTAAATGTTTAATTGATTTAGGAGCGAGTATTGATGCTGTAAATTTAAACAACACAACAATTCTACATTCTGCCGTTACAACCGGGAGTACCAGTGTTGTTTTATATTTATTGAGACTTGGAATTAACTATACCCTCAAAGACATTGATGACAATACTGTACTGCATTACGCAGTCCGACGTTACGATGTACGTATATTGAAAATATTAACAAAACAAAACTTAGACGTGAATGCAGTCAATGTACATGGATGTTCTGTTCTACACACAGCAGCGGAATTTGGTTCTAAATTAAATGTGCAGTATTTAATCGAGAAAGGAGCTGACTTTGATGTAAAGGACAATGATGAAAATACATTAATACATGCTGCAGTTAGAAATCAAAAATTTGAAACAGTAATGTATTTAATGACACTTATTAACAATAAAATTAATGCTATTAATAAGAATGGGGTGACTGCCATACATTTAGCAGCTGAAGGATGCAGCTATAATTTAGTGAAATATTTGGTAAATAACGGAGCAGATGTAAATATTATTGATAATGAAAATAACAATGTATTGCATTACGGAGTGCGACAAAATAGTTTTGAAGTGATACGATATTTTGTTGATCTAACTGTTGATGTTAATCTTATCAACAAACATCAGAAGACTCCTTTGGACATTGCCCTGAAGAGAGGGGACATAAACACTTTAAGATATTTAGTAAGTTATGGAGCAAATGTCAAGTCAATTAGAAACGATAAAGAATCATTGTTCCATTATGTTTCCGAACAAAATTTAGATGTATTGAAATTCCTTTTAGATTGTGGTGTAGACATTGATTTGCGAGATGTAGACAACAGCACTGCTTTACATTTTGCAGCTAAATCTAATAATATAAGCATTATAGAGTTTCTAATAGAGAAAAGAGCTGGTATAAACGTGGTTAATAATGATGGACAAACACCTTTGCATTTAGCAACAAAACATCAGCGTTATGATATAATTAAATACCTCGTAGACCATGAAGCCGATGTGAATGCTAAAGATTATAACGGAAATACTAGTTTATACATTGCTCCAGAATTAAATAACATAGAAGTGGTGCAATATTTAGTGGAACACGGTGCTGATATAAACATGGTTAACAGAGAAGGATGTACTGCGTTACATAATGCAGTTTACTTTGAAAATATGAATATAGTTAAATACTTAATTTCGAAAGGATCTAAAGTGACGGACACTGACATATTCGGTAGAACAGTGATGCAGATTGCTTTTGAAACAAGAAATACAGATATTGTCAATTATCTTAAAGATCATTTACATAGTATTTTTGGTGAAGATGTACCTGAAGCAATGAAAGAATTTATACAATATCCGTAAATAGAATTGAAGTAAGTGTTACCTTCATAAACGTTTGAAAGGTATTAAAATGTAAGTTTTGAAATTTCAAATAAATTTGATACATTTTTTGGCTGGTCAAAAAACATAAACAAATAATTTTTCGGTTACGGTGATATACTGTAACGGGTAATATTGAACTAACGAGTCATTTTATAATTGTTAAATTAGAAGAATATATTTTATTATCATAGTCTCTACATGTTATCGGGGGCCCCTCCTGCTAAGAAACTCTCGATGTTTTTTTTACGATAACTAAAAAAAAAGCTTTTTGACATTCTGCGCTGGGCCCCCTTAGCCTCCTTAGCTGTCAGCTCCCCTTTTGTGGTAAAGTAATAATAATTTAAGTATGTATTTTAAGCTTAACTATTTGAAAAGTTATACTATTTATTATATAAATGTATTACCTCAATTTACAAAAGCATGTGCCTGTAATTATATTAACACATGGCTGGATTCAATTATTACAGGGTTCTAATGATTTACATTTTTTTTTACTTTGAAACTTATTTAATTATAAATAAATACAACATATTCTGTTAATTTTTTTGTAAGAAATACTTACAGTTGTATTGAGTGGGTGAGTTTCTATAACTAGTGTATTTTATAAGTAAGAATTTTTTACTTATTTTTAATGCAAGTTCAATGTAGCATTTTTCACTATTTATGAAAGTATTCTAGTCATATAAAAATATTTTGAAATGAATGTTCAGATAGGGTCATTCCATAAATAAAAAATCACTTTTTAGCTCAATAAGTTTTTTTATTTTTTATTTTTTTATAAATAATTATAAAAAATTAAAATTATTCTGGAACTTATCCTTATAAAAGCCTTTATAACATATTGTAAATTCATGAAAATCCTCGAGGTTGAACATAAAAGTGATTTTTTATTTATGGAATGACCCATTAATGATATTTCTATTTAATTATATAAATAAACAAACTTGTGCCATTTATGTATATTCAATTGAAAATTTAAATACTTTTTAAGTACTTAATTAAATACATGCGCGCCGGTAGAATTTGTTTCAGGGGGGTGCATCTAGATATATAAAATTAAATTACATGCGGCCCGCGAGGATAATTAAAAAAATAAAAATAAAATAATAATAATAATTTTGTAATAATAAACCTGCATTGAAATTAGTATGACTAAAAAATCAGTTTTATATTCTGACCTACGGCCCAGAAAGTTCAAAAGATTGGACACCTATGACTTAAACTGTTATTCAAAGAGTGAATTTTAAAATAAAAATTGTATTTCTTTATTTTTTCATGTGTTTTTTCTTTTTTACCAGGGAGATGCAAGATGCAAGTACACCTCCTTGCACCCCCCCCCCCCCCTCCCGGCGCGCCTGATTAAATACCTACTAGTATTTTAAATATTTTTATATTTAAGTATATATATGTATCAAAAATGTCAAATATTTTTAAGCATAGGTGCGACTTTTCATTTTATTCAGGGGGGCGAGATTTCTTTCCTTAAAAAAAATTATTTTCATTTAGAACTTAAAAAGTAATACCTATATTTTTTTATAACTTTGACAGCTTGCGCGCCCCCCCCCCCCACGCCTAACATTTTTAGTATTTCAATACTTTCATCAGATTAAATTAACATTAACAGTAAGTGGATACTTGGGACCTGAACATTAAACATACTTCAGATAAAAATGTATTTTTAATTTTACTTAAATCCTATAAATATATTGTGTATGTATTGTATCTATTGTGTAATGTATTTATAATAGTAGAATAAAATAGTAGAATAATTGCATGAATCTAAAATACTATTGATTTTGTTGTGTACCGTAGTTAGATTCTGCACCAGGAGAGGAGAGGGAGGCAACTTTTCACATAAAAATACATTGTAGGTAATAAACTTTAATACAGGGTTAGTCAAAAGTAATTTATTTCTATCTATTATATATTATATCAGAAAACGGTCTTCATAAAATGAAAATGGATAATTCAAGCTCAGTTTTAAGGTGATTACTTTTTCACTAGTCTCAGACAATATCCCAGTGTCGGACACTAAATTATAAATATTTGTTGATATTTGATTATTGCCATTACTGAATCATAATCTATAGATAGTTAACTGTAAAACAGCTTAATTTGATGACAATCGGCCAATTGGTGACAAAATGATTGACATTTAAATTAGTTATTAGTGTAATATATTTATTAATTACTCCCTCTGTCCCATAATACTTGATAGTTTTCGATTCGTGGCCGCGGCTTATCAATCACAAATACTATTTTTATTGATGTACTTATGTAGTAGAACTATCATTTTTGAAAAATAAACTACTCTTAAATAAAAATATACTAACTTTTTTGTCAAAAAAATTAATTTTAAAGAAACATATATAGTAATATGGGACAAGAAAAAAGGAGAAAACTATCGAGTATTTTGGGACAGAGAGAGTATTATATTATCATATTATCTACTTTACATTGTTTCAAAATTTACAATTCTTTATTTAGTTGTGTTGTAGTACTTATCATTTTATAATCAGTAGCTAGTGTCCATAACTGGGTGCCAATTACTGGAGAAAAAACATAACAAAATAAGAGTCTATAATTTAAAGAACAAACTTTATTTGCGGACTTTGGTAATTAAATTGATTTAATAAAGAGGTACTTGTTTTATTAGTAACATGAGTTTATGAGAATTAAAGGCTCCTCAATCCCAAAAACAGTATAATATAAATAAATATTTACATTGCGGTCAATATTATTCAATCCCCCCCCCCTCCGATTGAGATTATACTAAAAAGGCCTCAAGCTTCCAACCAGGACCTTGAGATTTTCCGTGCCGGCTCTGGGGATGTTCTAGTTTTATGATGATTCATAATTTCTCAATGCATTCACTCATCCTGTGACGTACAGAAGGACAATTGCATTCGCTCTCTACGAACGCTGGAGTTTACACATGCGTTTCCATCACATTCAATTAATTATATTAAACATAGGCAATATAATAAGATAATAAAATGTAAGTACTATAGAATATTTTAATATATTTATTTATGTTTATTTTGTTTATACAATATTAACAAATATGTATTAATCATTGAAAATCATAATAAAATTGGATGATGTATTGTACGTGTATTAAAAAAAATGTCATCACACACATAATAAATAATAAAAGGCGCTAACTTTACATTTTGATCTATTGTTGAATATTAGGTATTCTTATTTTTAAATAAACTTGAGAAAATTACTTTTGTATTGTTAACAGTGTGGGGTTTTGAATAGGGGGGGGGATGCAACTAATCAAAGGATTAATAAAAACATGAACGTAGACTATAATGGTAGATTGCATGAAGTAAAAATAATCACAGTTATTTAAGGGGGGGGGGGGTAAGGTTTTAAAGGCGAAAAAATGGCATATTTTCATGATTTTTTTTTGAAGATATGAATAATGTTGGTTTATTTATTTCATATACACGTTATAGTATGACATCTAAAGTATCTTTGGAAAAAATTTCAATTAAAAATATCAAAAAATAAGTCCATGACAGCGAATCTCTGGAGGCGCCTCGAAAAAGAGTTGTTATGCGGTGAACACCATAACTCGTTACCGGATCATCTAAAACAAAAAAATCGAAATGTGCTTGAAAGGTGATTTGTTTCCCTAGGTAATCAGAGAGAGTTTTTTTTTTTCGATTTAATTATTTTTGGCAGCATTTGAAAGTGAAAAACGTGATTTTCGCTAAAAATTTCGGTGAATTTGTTATTATAAAATGGAAAAAAATGGTAAAAAAAAACTCTCTCTGATTACCTGTTGATTTATGTGTAGAAATAGTGTTTAAAATTTCAAAAGGATCGGTCAAGTAGATTTTGAGTTATAATGTTTACGAACATCAAAAATGACATTTGCGAGAAAATCGTTTTAAAGTTATTTATACTCGTACATCCAAAATTAAGCATCAATAAAAGGGTATAATTTTTTATACTTACACAGAATCATCAATGCCAGCTTCGTACAGTGAAACACTGTCATTCAGGATGTCCAATGCATTTTTTTGCTCTTCGCTAAGTTGGATTCTACCCTCTTTACTTGTACGTGCAGTTTGTCCGTATAAAAATCGAGCATGAGGGTCGGTCGCTTGAAACGCTGTATCTTCGTTAGTTTTATTCCGATTTACTTGAAATTTTGACACAATACTCTCGACATGTTGTACATTCAGAAAAAAATTTAAAAAAAAATGCATTTTAAAACCTTCCCCCCCCCTTAATCGTTCGTTAATTAACCATGATAAAGCACCCCGAGACAAAAGCAATCATTTTAGAGTAGCTTGTTTGTGCAGCTCTTAAATTGAATTGTGCAGTTGTAAAAGTAATTTTGCGCAGTACCTACTAAAAAAGAACATTATTCAATTGCGTCTAGAATTTTTTTTCGCTTTCACTCATATTGTGCAGTTCTAAAATTTCCTTAAAATAACCCCTGAAAGCAATGGATTTTAACTTTTGTTTGAAATTTTTTGAAACTTGGAGAAATGATAGTTCAAAATGTGTTGATCAAAAATTTTAAGGCGCCAATATGACGACGAAAATTCCAAAGGCGGTGGAATTTTATTTCCATGTTCCGAAGGAAATGAAAATATTGTAATAGGTACCGTAAAAAAATCGTGTCCGAGATAAAAGCAGATTCTGATTGTTCTACCTTCAAAACGTGTGCCTGGGTATTATTTAAAAAGATATTAAAGAAAATGGAAGTCATGTGTGACTCCATACCGATATTTTATTTTTTAAATGAAAATGTAACCTTGTCTGACTTATCAAAATATTGGTATAGAGAACCATACATAACTTTCATGTTCTTTAATATCTTTTTGGATAATTTTTAATATATGAAAAATTTCAATGGGATCTGTAAAAATAAAACTAACCTTTCTATTATAAATATTAGTTTTCTAAAGTCCTAATGTCAAAAACATAATACGCAGTCATAGAATAACTAATTTGACAATTTGAATTAGTTGAATTTGTTCCAAAGCAACATGAATTAGTAACGTATTAATTAGTATTTAAAATTCAAACTTTGAGGGTGGTTTTCACCTGATCAATAGCTATTTAGGCACGTATAAAAATAAATATCTATTAAGCTTGATTAAACTAGAAATGTACCAAGTCTTATCAAAATTAGTAAGATAATACTCGCAACGTTCTCTTTTTAAACAATAATATTTACAAAATTTCGAATATTTCTAAAACCCCTAATCCGTTTAGCACCAAAACCAATAGGTTTAGAGAGATAAACATTTTCTCAAAAATAATTTAGATCGGTGCATTTTGATAGAAAGTTATAGTGAACGAAACAAAATTCTACATCCAGACACACACATAGCCACATGCATAGCCGCCATGCGGAAATCAACTTTTCTTTAAGTTTTGAAGGTAGTACAATGAGAATCTGCTCTTATCTCGGACATGATTTTTCAACTATTACAATACTTCTATATCCTTCGGAACATGGAAGTAAAAATTAATTTTGTAGAAAAAACATCTGTCAAGTAAATGCATACTGCTTCCTCGTGCTAAATTCACCAAAGGTAGTTAATTATTGAACAATTGAAATAAAAACCGATAAAGTGCTCAGATAAATTGCCTAGTTTAAATTGCCTGGTTAACCAATAACCATTTAATTTTTATACAATTTTACTAAAAAATATTAGTTCGAAATTTTTCGCACCTGATTATTTTTTCGTATATTTTTAATTTTTTGACAATTTCAATCCAAATCTAAATTTATGCAAACGTCAAAATAATATTTAATATGTCAAAGTAAATATCAATTTAAAAAACAAAACACGATTTTTTAAAGCAAATTGAGATAAATCTTTGTAAGGGAATATTTTACAAGCGTTGTAGACCTATATTATAGGAAATTGAATGCTCTACAAAAAAGATTCTATAAAGTCAGACCCAACGATCCAACCAAATTTCATTAATATCGGTTCAGTGGTTCATGAGTTATGCGTATAACAAGGATTCAAGGCACAGACACACAGACGGACGGATAGACAGACAGACACGGAATGAAAAGTGTTTGTCTTGACCTGAAACGGAAAGATCAATTTACAATTTTGAAATCGGAGAACAATTATTTTGTCACATTCTAAAACGATCACAAAGCTTCTTGTATTTCGATATTGCTAGGAAGTAATTAAATAATTCGATTGCTTTATGCTTTTATGCACAGCGTCAGAACTATTTTAAAATATTGCTTGTATATACCAATTGTTCAGAGAAAAGTCTTTTTTCTATTGATGTGGATACACAATTATCATTAGGTCAGTGAATGAATCTAATTGTTGGAAAATATAAATGTAAATAATATACAAATGAATTTACAAAAATAAGAAACACTATACATAGTAACAAGAGCTGTACATTCATCTAAAATCTATCCTAGTAAAATTTGCTATATAGGTAGTATATAGCAAATTTTACTATGCAGTTATTTAGTTTTGGTGGATAAGAAAATTTCATGATGTTGGCAATTATTATCTCAATGGCTTGTTGTCTTCAGATAATAAAAAAATACCATATATTTTTCTCCGTAACATATATATTCATAAAGCTGTGACTTGCGCCTGCCTAACAGACAAGTACCCCTATGGGTTTTCACTTTTTAAATCTGACATTGATTGTTCTATATTGCATCTGAAATTGTTATACTTGTGTCAGTTAGTTATTATTAAATGAGTTATATAAAAGTATTGTATTTAATCGATTTCTTTCAGTTATAAAACAATATAGTACCTACTAGACCGGGAGCCATCAACCCCCAAAACATACATCATCGAGTTTCGGGCTGAATTATATGCCAAATTAAAGCTATAACAATGTACTTTTTAAATATTTCGGTCGGCCAGCTCATATCTTGGTAGTTTGGTCAGTCCGACCAAATTTATCTTTAAAAAAGTCCAATAACTCGCGATGTGACCCTCTCCCGATTTTGTTGCAATTTCGTATTCTAATAGTTCAATCAATTTTAAGGGACATGTATTTTTTTATATCAGTGATAACGACCATTTAAGGAGTGAAAACCTCTCAAAATTTTACGAATTTTTCGTTTTTTCTGTATAACGCAAAAAGTGTACACCCTAGAAGAAAGTGTAAAAACATTGTTTTTTTTATAAACATTCCAATGGTATAGTAAAAAAAATTTTTTTTTGTAAAATTTTGAGGGAGATTTTCACCCCTTAAATGGTCGTTATCACACATATAAAAAAATACGTGTCCCTTAGAATTGATTGGACTATTAGTATACGAAATTGCAACAAAATCGGCGAGAGTCACCTCGCGAATTATTGGATTTTTTAAAGATAAATTTGGTCGGACTGACCAAACTGCCAAGATATGAGCTGGCCGACCGAAAGATTTAAAAAGTACATTGTTATAGCTTTAATTTGGCATATAATTCAGCCCGAAACTCGATGACGTAAAAGTCGACTAAAATAAGCACCTTACACCCGCGCTAACACATAACTGGACAAGATATGCCTCGGCCGACCAGCATTTGTTTAACCTACTGTAGAAAAACGTATCCGAATATAAATAATTCAGCCCGAAACTCGATGACGTATGTTTTGGTGGTTGATGGCTCCCGGTCTATACATATTAGTTATTATTGCTGAAATATTATTTAGATAATTATTTATATTTTAAGCGATGCATGCATTAAAATTAATTTTTTTATCATTTATTAAGATTTTACATCTATAAAACATTGCATGTGATTTATGTATTTTACACATAAACGTTTTCTGGAAGAAACTAGAAATGTTTCGGGTCACAAAATTAATAATTATATTAACAGATTTCAGTCATGGATCAACCAGGAGAAACCGGATATACAGATAACCAGTGTCCCGAAAACTTACACGAGGCTATTGAAAATGGTGATCTAAATCATGTCAAATCACTTGTAGAAAAAGGTGTTAATATAAATGCCTTAAACGATAAAGGAGATTTTCCTTTGAATTGTGCTCTTAAAACTAAGAACATAAACATAATTGAATGTTTACTAAACCACGGAGCCGATGTAACTGCATTAGATTGCAATGAATCCACACCTCTACACCATGCTGTCGCAACGAGCGATATAAATATCGTAAAACTTATAATAGATAAAGGTGCAGACGTCAATGCTTTAGATGTCAACAATACATCGGCACTTCTCATGGCAATAAAACAAGAAAACCTGGATATCATCAAATTATTATTAGTTGAAAATAAAGTAGACCTTAATGACAGAGACAGCGATGATAACACTGTACTTCACGCGGCTGTTGAAACTGGGTTACAAGATCTAGTTAAATATGTAGTAGATCTGGGAGTTGATATAAATGCAACAAATAAATATTCAGAAACTGCTTTATTTTTGGCTGTCAAATCTGTAGAGAACAAAGACATTGTGTCTTATTTAATCGTATGTGGAATTGACGTTTGCGCTACAAATGATTTCAACCAGACAGCGTTGTTTGCAGCCGTCGAAGTAGAGGGTAATCTTGAAATAGTTAATCTGTTAGTAGAAAATATGGAAGATTTAAATACCCTAGATGCAAGAAAAAATACAGCATTGAATAATGCAGCTAGTACGGGTGATTTAAGTATAATTGAATTTCTTGTAAGTTCTGGAGCTTGTTCATTTATAAATGAGGAAGGAATTGGTGGAATATTACATAGCGCGGTCAAATCTGGTAAATTAGAGGTGGTTAAATATTTTATTGACAGGGGTGCAGATATTAATGCTATGTACAATGAAGATTCGGTTTTACGTTCAGCTGTTATAAGAGGATGCTATGAAATAGTAAATTATTTACTTGAACTGGGAGCGACGGTGAACGAACATGAGGAACTTTTACATAAAGCTGTTCAAAAAGAACACTTGTCTGTTGTTAAAGCTTTAGTTGAGTATGGGATCAATGTAAATGTGTGTAATCTTAGTGGACACATACCAATGCGTTATGCATTAAATCATAGCAAAAAAGATATTATAAGTTTTTTGTTAGAAGAAGGATCTAATGTAAATTATATACATGAAGCTGTCATAACATGTGATTTAGAAATTATCAAGTCCTTTGTTGAGAAAGGAGCTGATATTAATGAAAGAGATTGTATGGATAGTACGATACTTCACAAAGCAGTCGAGACAGAGAATATTGATATAGTTAAATTTATTGTTGGGCTAGGATTCGATGTGAATGCGAGAGATTTTATTGGTTGTACGCCTTTGGCATTGGCCGTAGAAATTAAAGGAAATGTTGAAATTGTAAAGTATTTGATTGATCACTCAGCTGATGTTAATTCTATTGATAAGCGAAAGTTCACTATCTTTAAACGTTCATTGTATTCGGATGATTTAAAAATTGTTGAACTTTTGATTGAATCCGGAGCAGACATTCATGCAGTCGATTTTGAAGACAATACATATCTTCATATGGTGGTCTGCAGTTGTGGTAATGATATTGTACAATGTTTGGTAGAATCAGGGATTGATATATATGCTGCCAACAATGAAGGTCAAACGGCATTAGCGATTGCAGCTAAGTATGATAATGTTGAAACCTTTTTGTATTTGATAGAACAAGGTGCTGATATAGAAAATGTAGGAAATGACAAAATAAATATGCTTTTTGAAGCTGTCCGTGATGGCAATTTAGAAGCTTTAGAATTATTTATTTGTTTAGGGTTTAATGTAAATTCTACAAACGACTATTCTACAAACTATGAATACAGTAGTATTGAGCTAAAAAGTGATGGAATAAAAGTAAAATGGTCCGATGAAGACAGTTCGGAAGCTTTGGTTGCGGAAAATGAAAACGATGTAAATTCTACTAACGAGTTTCGTACTGAAATAGATTCTTCTGAATATCTGCCCATCGTACCTATATTTTCAGGAGACAGTCCACCAGTTTCGGTTGTTGGAACAGAAAATGATGTAAACATTGGAAAACAGTATTGGAAAACATATTCAGTAGACAGCGAAGACAATTTACAAGATGTAGCTTTAAAAAATCAAAGTGATACAACTCCTATAAACGTGAAGGGATCAACATTATTACATTTGGCGGTTCAAAAGAAAAACAAAGAAATGTGTGAATATTTAATCAATAAAGGAATTCTTATAAATACATTTGACAATGACGGTAACACGCCTTTACATTACGCTATATTATCCTGTGAATTTGACTTGGTAGAACTTCTAATTAACCACGGAGCTGATGTACATGTTACCAATAATGAGGGTGATTCGTATTTACATGTTGCCTGTAAAAAGGAAAATCCTGGTGGTCAGACATGTTTAGTAGTAAAGTATCTTACAGAAAAAGGTGTTGACGTAAATGCGAAAAACAACACAGGTTCCACAGCCTTGCATTCTGCTGTAAGACTTCATAAACCTGATCTTGTAGAGCTGTTAATCAACCATAAAGCTAATCTGAATGCAATTGACAATGAAGGAAAACATCCTTTGCATTGTTCTGTAGGACGTAATAAACTACAAATCGTTAAACTTCTAATAAAGAGAGGCGCTGATGTAAATATAATGGATAATGAAGGTTGTAAAGCGTTACATGCTGCAGTAGAATATAATAATTTAAATGTTGTCAAATTTCTAATCGAGCAAGGCTCTGATATAAACGCAGAAGACTCGAGTTATTTGTCGGTGTTGCATTACGCTGCAAGATCGGGACACACCACAATTGTAAGATATTTAATAGAAAAAGGCGCTGATATGAATGCAAAGAGTATTGATGGATCAACAGTGTTACATACAGCAGCTGAAAAACATAATATAAATCTAGTCAAATGTTTAATTAATTTAGGAGCCAGAATTGATTCTGTAAATTACAAAAACAAAACAATTCTACATTCTGCGATTGAATCCGGTGATATCAGTGTAATTTTATATTTATTGAAACTTGGTATTAATTATAACCTCAAAGATATTGATGGCAATACTGCATTGCATTATGCTGCACGATCCAAAAATATTATATTAATGCAAATATTAACAAGTCGAAGTTTAGATGTGAATGCAGTTAACATGAATGGTTGTTCTGTTCTACACCTAGCAGCGGAATTTGGAACTTTATCAGATGTGCAATATTTAATTGGGAAACGAGCTAACGTGGATACAAAAGACAATGATGGAAATACATTATTACATTTTGTAATTAAAAATAAAGACTTAGATTCTAACATGGAAATGATAAAGTATTTAATGAAGTATATTAAAAACATTAATGCTATTAATAAGAATAGGGCAACTGCCTTACATTTAGCAGCTGAAGGATGCAGTTACAATGTAGTGAAGTATTTGGTAAATAACGGAGCAGATGTTAATATGATTGATAATGAAAATAATAATGTATTACATTATGCAGTGAGAAGAGATAGTTTTGATTTGGTTGAATATTTTGTTGATCGAAATGTTAATGTTAATCTTAAGAACAAACAACAGAAGACACCTCTGGACTATGTCGTGAAGAGAGGTGACATAGAAACTTTAAAATATTTAGTAAGTCACGGAGCAAATGTCAAGTCAATTAGAAAAGATAAAGAATCATTGTTTCATTATGTTTCTGAATCAAACTTAGATGTACTGAGATTTCTTTTAGATTGTGGAATTGATGTTAATTTACGAGATGTAAATAAAAACACTGCTTTACATTTTGCAACTAAATCTAATAATATAAATGTTATAAAGTTTCTGATAAAGAATAAAGCAAATATAAATCCAGTTAATTGTGACGGACAAACACCTTTGCATTTAGCGACCAAACATCAGTATTATGATATAATAAAATACCTCGTAAACCATGGCGCTGACGTGAATGCTAAAGATCGTAATGGAAACAGCAGTTTACATATTGCTTCCGATTTAAATAATGTAGAAGTAGTGCAATACATGGTCGAACATGAGGTTGTCAGAAAGCGTCTTTTGAAGAAAACATGTTCACTTTTTTAGCTTCGATCTTTCTTTTTCTTCCACTTCCATGTTCCGGAGGAAATGGAATTATAGGGCAGTGGCGTAATCAGACGAATATGAATAGACGCTTAATTTGATGACAATTGGCTAATGGGTGTCAAAATAGTGATAATTTAAACTAATTAGTGTAATTTATTTATTAATTACTAGTAGACGGGACGATTTTAATAAACACCGATGAAGTACCTATTCTCATGAACTGCTATTGGTTAACCATTTAATTTTTTTTTCGTATATTTTTTAATTTTTGACAATTTCAATCTAAATCTAAATTTTTCTGTTATGCAAACGTCAAAATGACACTTAAAATGTCAAAATAATATTTAAAACGTCAAAATGATATTTATTATGTCAAAGTAAATAGAAATTCAAAAAAACAAACGACGATTTTTTAAAGCAAATTGAGATAAATCTTTGTGAAGGAATATTTTACAACAAACATTGTAGACTTATAGGAAATTGAAAGCTCTACAAAAAAAGTTATGTAAAATTTTCACGTAACATGTGTTGTTCTTGATATCTTAAAAACAAATATTTTAGGATGTCACCCCTCCCCCTAACACACGATTTTGATGATTTTGAAATGAGCATCCGAATCTGTCGGGTTACTTCTCTTCGGAGCTCTTTTAGCGTCAGAAAACGCACCCCCCGAAGGGGTTCCTTCAGCTTGGGGAAGAGATCGAAGTCAGGTGGATTCAGATCAGGACTATGAGTAAGATGAAAAATGAGTTCACAAGAAGCCCATCAATCTCAAAAAACTATACCTTGCTGTTAAAGCGACCAAGACTGGTGCTAGTATCTTACAATTACCTCAAAAGTAAAAGTACTTGCACAACTATGCTTGTAGGCTCTGATCCATAGACCTGGCGCAGTCGAACCTCGTAAGCCTTTACTTAATATTAAGACATGGACGATATGCATAATGCATATAATATATATTTTTAACTTTTTGAAAAAAATTATATATTGTTATAAAAAATGCAATGTGATATATAAAAGGTGCTTTAAATAAATTTATTTATAGGAGGAGATGGGGAGCGTTCATACAGATGGATTAATAAGTGTACTAACGTAATTACCAAAATATGTTTAACACCAATAGATGGTACTGATCACCCGCCACAACATATCAACAGTTTAATCTTTAAATTATCATCTTGATGGTCATTTTCATCATATTTCAATTTCAATGCATTTAAAAACAGTAACAAATTGTGTTATTTTGAATGGATTTTATTTTGAATACGTATAACCAGGCCCGGATTTAGAAATTTGCCGCCCCTAGGCAGTTATGAAAATTGCCCCCCCCCCTCGAAACTAACAGTTTGATAAAACTTTTTTTAATAACTCAGGACCTTTTTTTTTGGTCGCGTCGGTTTCAAATTTTATAAATTTTTATAAAGTTACATTAGGAAACACTGAAAGACCTTTTTTTTAGTCCTGCTTGAGTTACATGTATAGATAAATTATTGCTTATGGGTTGAAATTTTTATGTCTCGATTTTTGGATGGCAAACTCATCGATAATGGAATCAAAATCAAATTCAATTCCCACGAATATAACAAGTTTTAAAAGTTTCCACCAAAATTTGCCGCCCTTCAATTCTTGCCGCCCTAGGCAGCTGCCTACTCTGCCTGCATGGTAAATCCGGACCTGCGTATAACAGTTACATTTATGTATTTGTTTGTAATGTTGATTTCGTTTTTCTATAATATTTCCAATCTTTTCAAAACATACAATTTTTAAAACTTTCACCCGGGGAGTGTTTATACAATAAAAATGGGGAGGTTTGGTAATGTATAATACTGATGGAACCATTCGATCTTCTCATTTGTATTGATCTGATGACCGACCAACGTCTTTTATTACCATCCAAAATGATTTGGTTAATTGCCTAATTTAATAAAATTATTATATTTGCATAATAATCTATATTTATAATTTCTTCTTATTTTGAGGTATAATTTATTTTATGACTTTTTTTAAATTATCTTTAAGATGTATGAATAATATTACGTTACTCTACTTCGAACGAACTTTTTTTATATGTGTATTATTCCTCTCCAATACGTGTATCAAGGGTCCCCGGGGTCGGGGTGGTTTAATACAGTTTTCAATTATTTTTTTTAACATGAAATTCATACTCAAATTTTTCTCAAATAATGTTGTTATGTTATGTAGAGAGGACCAAAATTCCAGTTAAAACAACTTTTGTTTTGTTTTTTTAATGTTTTTATACAGAAAATTTATATTTTATTAAAAATGTATGAACCCTCCTCAACTCCCCCTAGTGTTATAAAAAATGCAATGTGATATTTTAAATGTGCTTTAAATAAAATACCTCAATTTACAATAGCATGTATTTGTATTTAAGTAATTATAATAAACCGGGTCTGACTCGAGTATTGCAGAGGTGGAGCTTGTTTAATTATAAATAAATATAATGTTTATAACTTATTTTTATTTATCACTATTTAATAAAACCGTAGAAAAAATTTTGAAGTGTGTTCATAAATTATAGAAATGTACAAACGTGTGCCATTTATGTACCTATAAAAATTTGTTAATTAATTGAATTATCTGTTTATAGCAGCGGTTACCAAACTACGACCCGCGGGCCGGATCCGGTTCTTCAAAGATTTTCATCCGGCTCCCAATTTTTATATATAAATATTTTATGTATAAGAATTATTAATTTTATAAAATTTAATGATTTGATGTAGGTACAGATATTTAATATGTAGTTACATAGGTATATATGTAAATTTTAATAGATATTTGCCATTATAAATTCTGATATATACTCTGTTTGCATAGCACATTGCACATGTAAAGAAATGTTCTAATAGGATTCCAACAAGAATATTTTTCGTCCGGCCCCCCATGTTTAAAAAAATTCGATCCGGACCGTTTCTCGAAAAGTTTGGTGACCACTGGTTTATAGTGATGTTATAATAAATGTTTCTATTGATGTCAATATATATTTTATTTTCATTTTATTATAAAAGTCAAACATTTTAATGCATTTTATAATATGTATATATTAATTAAATTGTGTGCTATTAAAAATCAAGTATTATGTGGAGATAATTTTGTATTTATTTACAACGATAATAATCATTTATGTTATTAGTTCATAGGTTCCTCAAATTTTTAAGTAAGAATGCAGCAAGACTAATTATAAATATACTTATTATATACATATAATATCTACATATAAAACTGGATTGATAAATCAAATTTCGTTTATAAAGGCTATAGTTGAGTAAGCATGCAAAATCGGCCTTCGCATAGATTTGGTTGATTTTTAGGTTTCCGTAGAAAACTAGGAAACCTTATAGTTTCGCCATGTCCGCCCGTCCGTCCTCAAAAATTTTAAGCCGATTAAGATGAAATTTGGTATACAGACGAAGACTGATAACCCAAAAACAGAAATGATAATATTTAAAAAAAAAAAAAAATTTGAACCCCCTTTCCATAGACTGAAAGGTATTTTCAAAAAAAATTTTCACTTAATCCATTAAGTGGGGAGTCTTTAGATAGGTCTCCTAAAATGCAATATGACATTTTGATTTTAACCCTTCAGTCACGATATATTTGCGTTCAAAGTCGTGATAAAAGCGTCCCCCCCACCCTAATTTCTAAACTATCAATTTAAAAAATCTGAAAAAATTCATGAATGTAGCCTTTAATTAGTACTTCCACTGAAAATTATAACGAACACTGTCAAAATTATTTTAGACCCCCCTCTCACTGAAAAATGAACTTTTTTTTTCACATATCCCATTGAATGTGATGTCATTGGATAGGTCACCTAAAATGCAACAAAAAATGTTAAATGATCTTTTGATTTTAACCCTTCAGTCACGATATATTTGCATTTAAATGTCGTTATCAGAGCGTCCCCCCCCTCCCTTAATTTCTAAACTATCTTTTCAAAAAATCTGAAAAAAATTTAGAATGTAGCTTTTAATTAGTACTTTCACTGAAAATTATAACGAACACTGTTAAAATTATTTTGGACCCCCTCCCATAGACTGAAAATTGTTCTCAAATTTTTTTTCACTTACCCCATTGAGTGGGGTATCTTTAGATAGGTCTCCTAAAATGCAACAAAAAATGTTATATGACCTTTTGATTTTTACCCTTTAGTCACGATAGATTTGCATTTAAATGTCGTTATCAGAGCGTCCGTTGAAATAATTCTTGTTTATAAATCGTAATGACTACGGAAACCTATCATGTGCGTGCCCAACACGCACTTGGCCGTTTTATTTTTCAATAAATGTATGTAACTTCAACCTGACCAAATATTAGCTTTCAAATATTTATAATTTTTGAAAAAAAAACTGTTTTATAATCCGTCAATCGAATTGATGACGCTTGTAGTATATTATAGAGGAACTTATGACTGATTAGATGTAATATTATTATAATTCTCTGTGTATACATAGTAAACCTGAATAAAAAATTAATAAAATTTAAAAAATAAAAAAAACACTATGTTGTACTCGGAGAGCAATCACCATTTCTTCATAAAATATACCTTGTATGTACTCAAACAACATATCAAAATCCCAAACTGATTCAAAGGGTATAACATATTATAAATTTGCATGCGACCGTATCGTAAGGAATGTAAGTGTCTTAATACTTTTAAAACATCTCTAATTTCTTGCTAAACAGGGCTGGATTAGTTCGCAGGGATACCGGGAATTTGACGGAGCCAATGGCCTGACAAAATTAAATATAGAAACCGTAGCCGGGAAAGTATAGGAACTGTGCCATTGAATAAATTTAGCTAATTTTTTTCTCATGGGTTGCAGTATCCACTTATTTTAGCAAAATCATCCCCGACTTTTTTATGACGAAATACGTTTAAGAACCACTGGTTTTATTTAGACGTGCTTATAACTAAAGCTAGGCGCGGGCCGTTTTTTTTGCATCGATAGTTTAGAAAGCAGAAGGGGGGGGGGGGAGGGGACGCTCTGATAACGACATTTAAATGCAAATATATCGTGACTGAAGGGTTAAAATCAAAAGGTTATATAACATTTTTTGTTGCATTTTAGGAGACCTATCTAAAGATAACCCACTCAATGGGGTAAGTGAAAAAAATGTGAGTTCATTTTTCAGTCTATGGAAAGGGGATCCAAAAAATTTTTTTTTCAAAAATCTTATCATTTCTGTTTTTATGTTATCAGTCTTCGTCCGTATACCAAATTTCATCATTAATTTTCTACGGAAACCTAAAAACAATAAATAATGAAAGCATCCACACTATAGGTATCGTGCCGGTCTCGCTCTAGTCACACTCCAATACAGTATTTACTATACTGAATATTTGCCTGGAGCAAGACCGGACTCGATAGTCTGGATCGACCCTAGTGATCAAATAAAAATAAAATAGTATTTCTCTTGATTATTATTAACAGTGAATTCAATAATACCAGTGGTTGATAAACTTTTTTCAATGGGTGCGTTTAGCGAATGTCAGCGGCTGAGATGCTGACCAAATCGGTTTCGCTAAACGGGCCGCTGCGCAAACGCTGATTTCCAACAGCTGAGTAAACAGGTCAGCGCAAAAAATTAACGCTGCGTCGGTCAGCTATTAGGTAAATTATTTTTGCGTTTTCTGAGTCGTTCTTGTCGAAAAAAATGAACAAACCAATTTTTTAAAAGGATTTCGTTATTATTAATAACAGGCTCGTTCGTAGAAATGTTAATGGTAATATTTATGTTTTTTGTGATACTATGACTATAAGCTCACGGTTAAGAGAATTTGAAGCAGTTTACTGTCAGCATACTCAGCATAATTGACTGCTGATTTTCAACCGCTGAGCTCGCTAAACCCACCCAATCATAGCAAGTATTTTATATTATTCAAAATCAATGGAAATGGTTACATTTTATCTATACAGGG
This sequence comes from Sialis fuliginosa, assembly GCA_961205875.1. Classification (NCBI taxonomy): domain Eukaryota; kingdom Metazoa; phylum Arthropoda; class Insecta; order Megaloptera; family Sialidae; genus Sialis; species Sialis fuliginosa. The sequence goes on along the minus strand of OY540812.1, from coordinate 29,808,485 downwards.
TGATTCAGCACTGTCGTGCCAAACTTAAACGGTACATCGAGAAAAATATTTTAAGCAAAAAACATTATATAAACATGTGTCCGGAAATTTGTCATAAGGGGGCTACAGCCCTCTAAAGATTTTACTCAAAATTAGTTTTTATTTAATATCTTGAGAACCTATTGTGCCGTAGTTATGAAATTTGATACAGGGTTTAGTATTAATAAGTGTTATCGATATCCAGTATCAAACAATAGTAATTTGGCCAGGGTTGTATGGGCCTAGGAGGCCCGTCGATTCTTATTCAGTATTTTTTGTTCTTCAATTTTTTCCTGAGTTAAAAATTTGAATAAGACTGTATGAGACAAAATACACAAAAATATACTTTGCTCATTTATCATAGGATAAACCGTTTACGAGCAATATCGATGCAAAAGAAAGCATGCAGAATTTTACTTAATACGGATGCTTCAAATGAAACAAAATAAATTTATATTCCTGTTCTTTGATTAAAGGTAAGAAAAAAGTTCATGTACATATATCACCTAATACGTGTCCTCTTAGACCTATAGCCAGTTCTATTAATGTTGCAAGTAATTTACTAACATAACTAGAAAGCGATACTTAAAATGGCTATTTGTTGGTAAGGATGAATTTTTGGAGGTATATTTTTATTATCTTTTTGTCTTATTTTTTATCATAGAACAAGAATATAAAAATATTTTTTGTAATTTGAAGCATCCGTATTAAGTAAAATTCTGCATCCTTTCTTTTGCATCCATATTTCTCGTAAACGGTTTATTCTATGATAAATGACCAAAGTATATTTTTGTGTATTTTGTGCCATACAATCTTATTCAAATATCTAATTCAGGAAAAAATTAAAGAACAAAAAAATACTAGATAAAAATCGATGGGCCCACTGGCTTCATACAGCCCTGATCTAAATTATAATTGTTCAATACTGGAAATCGATAACACTTATTAATACTAAACCCTGTATCAAATTTCATAACTTTAGCATAATGGGGTCTCCAGATATTAAATAAAAACTAATTTTGAATAAAATCTTTGGAGGACTGTAGCCCCCTTACGAAAAATTTCCGGACACATGTTCATATAATGTTTTTTGCTTAAAATATGTCTCTTAATTTACTGTTCAAGTTTGGTACGACAGCACTGAATCATCCTGTATATGTATATAAAACTGAACGTCTCTTTAAAGGTGCGGTTACATCAAGCGCACCGCGCTGCGCCGAGCAATTCGGCACAGCGCAGCGCGGCGCAAAACAAAAAAATTGTGTTCGTGCAAACCTACCATTGTCAATGGACGTTAGCGTTTTTGTAGGTTCCATGATTAGTTCGCCATGAATTGCGATACAACTGTTAATTAATTAAACATTCTCAAACGCATTTAATACCTTGATCTGTACACATCGATTTCTTAGTTTACTTTAGAATGACACCAGTCATTCATTTTATCAACTACAATAGTCTAATTCAAAATTTCAGTTAAAAGTTCTTCAACCCGTTTAAACTGAACGCGCACGAACGTGCATTTTTCTTTGATGTACCGACTCCGAGCGGATCGTAAACGTACGCACACAAACATGCGCGTTCGTGCGCGTTTTGCCGTTCAAATCAAACAAGCATAAACATTTTGCGTGTTCGGCGCAGCGCAGCGCGGCGCGGCGCGCTTGATGTAACCGCACCTTAACGTGCCACATGCCTTGGTATAAAAAAATATTTTTTTTACCTAGCTTTATCTCCTTTTTGCCCCCCCCTGAAAAATTATTTATTCAATAAATTTGTAAATATTTTACTAGAGGGTGTGGCAAAATGTACATCTCAATTAGTAGAATTTGACCATATTTTTTATTTTTTTTCTAACTCAAAAACGGCACCTGTAGGGGGCTAAAAGCAGTATTTTATTCTGCCCACCCCCCCTCTAACTCTGTAACTACCGACTCAAAAAATCTGAAAAAAATTTGGTAACGAGGTTTTGGTGGGACTACCAACGACAAATACTAAAGTCAACAATATAATTTTAAATTTTGGAATAATAGGGAGGGGTGTAAGAGAATTAAAAATGTTTATATTCATATCTAGGCATGTGGTATGTCAAAATGTACATCTCAATTCGTAGAACATGACCATATTTTTTATTTTTTTTCTAACTCAAAAATGGCGCCTGTAGGGGGCTAAAAGCAGTGTTTTATCCCCCCCCCCCTTTAACTCTATAACTACTGGCTCAAAAAATCTGAAAAAAAATTGGTAACGAGGTTTTGGTGGGACTACCAACGACAAATACTAAAGTCAACAATATAATTTTATATTTTGGAATTATAGGGAGGGGCGTCATATAATTTTTTATTTTGATATCTAGGCATGTGGTGTGTCAAAATATAGATCTCAATTAGTAGAACTTGACACTTTTTTATATTTTAACTTTAACTTAAAAATGCACCTGTAAGTGGTTCCAAACATTTCACGTAGTACGTACTTCGGAACCCTTATGACATACACTCGTGTATGTCTTTCCCGAATTTTTACATTATTACAATAATAACTAATCGTGTTTGTACTTAATTCAACTATATTTTTTTTAAATCCTAAACAATAATTCCGTAGTCCACACGAGCGAAGCCGCGTGGGCCCAGCTAGTAATTAATATAATAAAAACATGCAATACTGCACTAAAAATGTATCACTGTTCACGCGAGCTTACATTTCGTCAATTAAATTCAATTACTGAAAGATAAATACGTTAATGTTTGTATAGGTAATGTATTGCTTTAAAAAAATGTTTTTTATAAAGGATTAACCAGAATAACATGTTTTATTGATATAAGAAATAAAAAATACACCATTCCATTAAAGAAAAAAAAGTTGCCTATACCGAGTGCGCGAAGCGAGCGAAGTTTTATAAATTTGGATGTTATATTCCTCTTCAAACTTATATGGCAACATAAAGTTTGAATTTGCAGCGGACAATGTATTTGCCATAATAATACAATGTATTTTAGTAGAGCAAATAATTGCACGTATGTGACATAATATTGATTTTGTTGTGAACCATAGTTAACATAGATTCTACATCAGTGACGAGAGGGGTATGGGGTGAGGACAACTATTCACATAAAAATAGAAGGTACAAAATACAGGGCTAGACTAAAGTAAAAATATGCGGAACTATATCAAAAAACTGAATGTCGATGAATTCAAGCAAAGTTATTTAGGCAATCATGTGTTCTTCTTCTTCTTCTTTCTTCCTTTCTTGGCTTTCTTTAGGGTTATTTGTTTTCTTCTTCATGAACAGTTATGACGTCATGAAACCTTTTTCTAAATGTCGGTCATTTTTGGTATCATTGGAATAACATTTTATTTATTCTGACACTAACCTAATAGACCAAGAGCTGACTGCAAAAAAACTAGCCTATCGAGTAACAGGTAAAATGTTTTTTAAATGTTAGTACCCATAGCGACCATGAGAAAAATCATTTTGTGCCTGGGCGGAACTTGTTCATTTTTCAGGGGGGGGGAGGGCTATGGAGCTAAAGGTAGGTAAAAATTTTTTTTTAAACCAAGGCATGTGGCATGTTAAAATGAATGACCAAAGCAGCGGAAATTTACCCTCTTTCTTATATTTTTTAAATAATATTAAATAAATATTGTTCCAAAATTTAAAAAGATATTGTTGAATTTAGTATTTGTAGTTGGTAACCCCACCAAAACCTCGTTACCAAATTTTTTTCAGATTTTTTGAGCCAGTAGTTACAGAGTTTGAGGGGAGGGGGCAAAATAAAATACTGTTTAAAAGAACCCTGCTGACGCCATTTTTTAGTTAGAAAAAAATTAAAAAATTGGTCATATTCTACTAATTGAGATCTACATTTTGACACCCCACACGCCTTGGTATTACCATTTTTATTTTTTTATTTGCTTTAAAACCCCCTGCAGGCGCCATTTTTGATTTAGACAAAAATAAGAAAGAGGGTCAATTTCCGATGCTTTAGTTATACATTTTAACATGCCACATGCCTTGGTATAAAAAAAATATTTTTTTTATTTAGCTTTAAGTCCTTAGCGCCCCCCACCCCTCTGAAAAATTAACAAGTTCCGCCCAGGCACAAAATGATTTTTCTCATGCTCGCTATGGATACTAACATTTAAAAAATATTTTACACTGTTACTCGATAGGTTATTTTTTTGCAGTCAGCTCTTGCTCTATAACTGTCATATCATAGAGTACGTTTACACAGCGCCTTTATTCCGGTTTTACTATAACCGATGTAATAAAACCAGGTGTAAAAGTTTGTGTAGATGGCGCTTTATACCCGACATAACTAATCCGGTTTATTTATGCTACTCTTCTTGGTCTACAGGAATAGCATAAATAAACCGGAATAGAGCAGGAATAAAAATGCGTGTTAACCATAGACACAGAGAATGGACAGTGCATTCTGTATTAACACAATGGTTTAACATCTGTTCAAAAAGTGAGAGAGAGATGCAGTGTAGTTTGGAATATATCTATCTCTTTTTCTAAGAATCTGATTGGTAGCTTACTATAGCAAAATTTATTATAATATATAATATTATAATATTTTTTTTGATATTAGGTTACATTACGAAGCTACGAAACAGGAAGAACAAGATATTAAAATTGGGTCAAAAAATTCAAAACTTATATTATTTAGAAATCAATAATTGTTTTTTTTAAATAAAATTTTTTTATAACGTTAATAATTTTTGTGTTTTTTAACCTCTTTATATATATCTATGAATATTTTTAATAGTTAGGTACACTCCTGTTTTAAAAAAGGACAAGTATATTCCAAACCTGTTTCTATCTCTTTCTTTTGACACGACTCTGTTTTCATGTCAAATGCGTGGTCCATTCTCTATGTCTATGGTGTTAACTGCATTGACATAGTTATACCTATTTAGCCAACCTCAAAAAATATAAGTATCTACGGAGCATAGGGATTTCATCGTAATGTACTTCGCATTAACATTTGAAAAAACGTTGTCGCAGTTAAAATATGGTTAAAACACCCGAGACGAAGAGATGGAAATAAAAGAAAACGTGATTCGTGGGACGTAAAGGAGACGAAGTATTTTTGAGATTTCTTGTTGGTACGCCATCGAAGTTATAGCGTACTTCAAATCGAAATTATAATTCCAGCTGACATCACTTATTCTCGTATGTGTAAACAGCACCACTTAAAACGGTTTAACTACATCGGTTATAATAAAACCGGAATAACAGCGCTGTGTAAACGTACTCATATATTATTTAAGAATAAATTACTTAATCCCACTCACGTCGGGTTGCAGCGTGAATCGAAAGAATTCACGACCCACGCCTAGCATATTTTGTGTATTTGCATAATTTTGACAATTAAAATAACTTTTATTAAATAACTAGCCATATACACTATACATACTACCCAATACCCTCGCGTACAAACACGATTAATTATTATTGTAATAATAACTTATCGACACCTAAATTACCTAACAAAAACGAATCAGGACAAAAAGTACAAATTATTTTTGTTCTGTTTAAATTTGAAAGTTAATTATTGAAAACAAAATAAACATCCGAATACCGGCCGAGCGCAAACAAATCGTTCCCTCTGCCCCGCTTCGACGCTGCACTTCTTTAGTTCACGCGTTATTAATAATATTTTACCGTATATAACTTATTGACAGTTATTTCCTAAACTAAAAGATCAAATTGGATGCTGTAAAGGACAAATTATATCTACATTAAGTACTTATAACGATGAAATCATTTATTTTGATAAGGATAATTGTTTTGCAGGCAGGTCATAAGTCCATGTAAACAAAAACCAAGCATTTTAAATTTGTAACATAAAAGCAGTTTTGTCGCTTAAATATAAAAGTTAGATATATGGTATCGCGAACTTTTGATTATATATAATCATAATAAATATATCAAATATATATAATATAAAGATTTTATATAATTATATTATATATTATATAATATATAAAATTGTGTATACACAATTCTATACTACATTATTTTGTTCAATATTTAACGGTTTAGGCAGCGTAATGCAAAAGAGCGCGCTCGTGGCAAACTTTTTCCGACTTGATTTACTATTATCGTCACTGCTTATTTCTATGTTACCTAACGTAACAACATATATCCTATAATCTGACCAGAGAACATATCTATGAATTAAAAAAAACGTAAATCGAGTTATAAGCGCATTAACGGACAGACAGACAGGCAGATAGACGTTGAGTTTTATATATATTAAGGATTAATAATAATTAAGAATTATAAAATCCAGATAAATATTAAATATCTACATTGCGGCCAACTTTATTCGAGATCTCCCCCTTCCCCATCGAGATTATACTAAAAGGGCCTCGCGCTCAAGTTTTGCACCGGACCTCGCGATTTCCGGGTCGGCTCTGGAGATGTTCTAGTTTTAAGATGATTCATAATTTCCCAATGCACTCACTCATCCTGTGACGGACGCATTCGCTCTTTGCAAGCGTTGGAGTTAACAAGTGCTTTTCCACACATACAATTAAATATTATAAAATAGTCAATATACAAGACAATTTATTACAATGTAAGTATTATAGAATAATTTAATTTCTTGTTTACACAATATTATTAACAAATAAGGTACTGGCATCAGTATGGCTATTTTTTAATTAAATGTACTGAATTGGAAATATTTGTTAATATTTGATTACTACAATTTCTGAATATTAACCTATATACATTTAACTGTCTTACAGCGTGATTTGATGACAATCGGCCAATAGGTATCAAAATGGTGGACATTTAAACTAATTATTAGTTTAACTTATTTATGAATTATTATATTATTATTATTTATTATCATAGCAACTGCTTTACATTATTTCAAATTTGTCGATTCTTTCTTTTATATCTTTTGTGTTGTTAGTACTTATCATTTTGTAATCATTAAGAAGTGTCCATCACTGTGTGCTCATTACTGGTTTTACTTTATCCATTACTGGAGAAAAAGCATAAACAAAACAAGCTTGGGGTGGGGTGAGACCATTTAGGTCCACACAATCAACTTCCCAACACAGTATGATTATAAATACTTGAATACTGATTATTTATTGTTTCCGTTTTTTATTTTGATTTTCGGACCGATTACAATAACTTCTAGTTGGGAAGTTAATAAAAGGCTGTAATTAAAAAAAAAAAAAAATTATATTTGCGGACTTTGGTAATTAAATTGATTAAATAAAGAGTTGTTTTATTAGTAACATGAGTTCATGAGAACTATAAAAAAGAAGCCCGTCAATCACAAAAATAATTAATCTTGCTCTTATAGCGGTCATAACTAGTGCCAGTACCTTATGTATGTATTTGTTGTAGTGTACGTCATGCTTCAAATAAAAATATGCGCATTTTTTTTAAATAAATTTTATGTGGCATTTAAAGTGAAATAAATTTTTATCTCTTTGTCAGAATTTTCGCATATTTAAAAACTAGGTGTGCCTGCGACTTTGCATTATGGTTTAGGATTTTTGAAAAATATAGGGTCAACTGTGGTAAAAGTGAAACAAAATACAAATCTTTCATGTTTTTTCACAGTTAACGAAACAAATTCATACTTTAATTTTTTTCTGAGCACAATAGATATAGATATATATAAAATAATTTATAACTTTATAATTAAGTCAAAAATACAATTGTAACAGCCAGTTAGGATAATTTTGTAATACAGTCGTTGAGAATAGCGTTAGTGCACCTCCGTGGCAGCTGTAGAATCAGAAGCATACGGAGCTGTATGGGAGCAATTCGACAACGACTGTATAGGCTAAGATAGAAATAAGAACTTATTGTCTGTTCCTAGGACGTTACCCGTGGATGATATGGGCTTCGTGACTGTTTCCTGCCCTGATTGCCCTAGGGAACTTCCCGATCCTCCCAGTCATCCATGTCTGGTGGTGGTATAGTGACGTAAATAACTGGCTGTACCTATATGAATATAAATGCCAAAAAAAAATTTTTTTTTCTACTAGATGCGCTTATGAATAACCATTTTAAATACTTTCGTGATTTGAACTGTACGATACAACACGGACTTTAAAAATGAAAAAAGTGTGTTTTTCATTTTTAACCTCTAATTTAAGAAAAAGTTTTGACATCGACTAACAGGGAAATTTGTAGGGGTGACACATCACTTATTAGGCGATTCATATTTTCAGGTCGCTTTAACAAACCTTTAATGAGATGTCAGTTTTTATAATTCTCCTATAAACAAATTAGTTTTTTAGTTGTAAGCCTGTTTCACTTTTACCCCATTTTTTTGGTGTTTCATATTTACCCCGTTCGACTCTAGGTGAATCTTTTTATTCTACACAATTATTTACTACTTATCTAGTAGCGGGTGTTCCAGACCACCCGTCCACTATGTTTTACGCCTAAACTATTGAATATAGAGTTTTATAATAAAAAATTTACTATATATATCGACCCTAAAGAATTTCAGGAAAATATTTTCAACCTCCTAAAACTCCCCCTTGGGGGTAGTTTGAGTGGTACATGCCCGTTTCTCAGCAAAATCAAATGGAACGGTATATCCAAAAGTAGATAATTTTAAAGATAATAAAAAAGTATGAAACTTTTGTAAAAAAAATTTTTTCATACATTCAATTGTTTAGAAAATATGGTGACTTGTTCCCAAATTTTAGGGTTTTACGAAAAAAACTGCACTTTTTGATTGGGGTATGACACTTTCTGTGCTCATAGATAAGGTCAATGGAAAGATTTTCAGATAGGGAGCTACTTTAAAATCCGTGTAGAACACCATGATATCGGCTATTAAAGGTGGCCCCCACCGTTTTTATTAAATTGACTGTATCTCAGCTCCTAGTCATCCGATTTAAATTTTCTTTTTGTTTGTTTTGAAGTTCTTATTGAGAAGATTATTTTTCGTAATTATTCAGTTTTTTTTTAAATCCTAAGGGTTCCCCACAATTTTTGAAAATCTGAAAATTTTACTTTTCTTACGAACTTAATTTTTATATAACTTTTTTATTGTGCCCAATATCATTTTTTACCTCTTATAAAAAAGAAATACATTTTTTTCAGCGTTCCACTGATAACATGATAATACAGTTTTAATTAACAACTTCTTTGGAAATAGCGTGTTAAACTAAGAAAAATGGACTATGTTTGGATCATTCCAAGTCAAGTTTACCTTTTATCATATGACATTTTTTGTTGAGATCAATTTTCTCATATGGCATAGTTAAAAAATTGAAAAATCTGTCATGGATGTCACTGAACTTTCTTATACAATAAATATAAAATATATGACCACAGAAAGTGGCATACTCCAATCAAAAAATTGCAGCGTTTTGGCTGTATTTGCCATGAACCATAGACGTACTATAATGTAGGTAACACAAAGTTATGAAATTTGTTTCTGGCAACCTTCGAAAGGTCATTATTTTCATCTTTCTGATTGTAAATCAAAATTATAACAAACACTATAACAAAAATAGTTTATGAAACATTTTGGAATAATTTTTTTTTATAATTCGTAGTGAGAATAACTACGGAACACTATCATGTGCGTGCCCAAAACGCACTTCGGCGTTTTATTTTAAATACATATTATAATTTCCAATCCATAACGTAAGACGATTAATTATATTTCAATCGATGTAAGATTTAAAATTTAAACAACATATTTTTATATAATGAAAGTAATATCGCTATTTTAATAGCATTATTAAATTCTTTTTATTAACAGATATTAATCATGGATCATACAGGAGAAACTGAAAATACCGATAACATGCATACTGAAAACTTACATCAGGCTATTGAAAACGAAGATCTAGATCGAGTCCAATCACTTGTAGAAGAAGGTGTTAATATAAACGCCTTAAAAGATAAAGGAGATTTGCCTTTAAATTGTGCTATTAAAACTAAGAACATAAACATTATTGAATATTTACTAAACCACGGAGCCGATGTAACTGCATTAGATTACAATGAATCCACACCTCTACATCATGCTGTCGCAACGAGCGATATAAATATCGTAAAACTTATAATAGATAAAGGTGCAGACGTCAATGCTGTAGATGTCAACAATACATCGGCACTTTTCATGGCAATAAAACAAGAAAACTTAGAAATCGTCAAATTATTAGTTGAAAAAAACGCAGACCTTAATGTCAGAGATTGTGATGATAACACTGCACTTCACGCGGCTGTTGAAACAGGCCTACAAGATCTAGTTAAATGTATAGTAGAATTTGGTATCGATATAAATGCAATAAATAAATATTTACAAACTGCTTTATTTTTCGCTGTCAAATCTGTAGAGAACAAAGAAATTGTGTCTTATTTAATCGAATGTGGAATTGACGTTTGTACTACAGATGATTCCAAGCAGACAGCGCTGTATGCAGCCGTCGAAGTAGAGGGTAATCTTGAAATAGTTAAACTATTAGCAGAAAACATGGAGGATTTAAATATCGTAGATGAAACAGACAATACAGCATTGAATAATGCAGCTAATACGGGTGATTTAAGTATAATTGAATTTCTTGTAAATTCTGGAGCTTGTTCATATATAAACGAGCAAGGAATTGATGGCATATTATATAGCGCGGTCAAATCTGGCAAATTAGAGGTGGTTAAATATTTTATTGACAGGGGTGCAGATATTAATGCTATGTGCAATAAAAAATCATTTTTATATTCAGCTGTTAAAAGAGGTTATTCTGAAATAGTAAATTATTTACTTGAACTGGGAGCGACGGTGAACGAACATGAGGCACTTTTACATAAAGCTGTTCAGAAAGCACACTTGTCTGTTGTTAAAGCTTTAGTTGAGTATGGGATCAATGTAAATGTGTGTGATGCTAGTGGAGATATACCAATGCATTATGCATTAAATCACAACAAAAAAGATATTATAAGATTTTTGTTAGAACAAGGATCTGATGTGAATTTTATAAAACGTTTTGAAAAAATATTTATTAAAAAAAAACGTCATTCAGACGTAAGTTCTGCAACAGATTTTGATAATATATTTTTTACAGCCGTCGAAACGTGTGATTTAGAAATTATCAAGTCCTTTGTTGAGAAAGGGGCTGATATAAATGCAAGAGATTATTTCGGTCGCACAATCCTTCACATAGCAGCCGATGGAGATAATTTTGATATAATTAAATATATTGTTGAACTAGGAGTCGATGTGAATGTCATAAGTGAGGTTGAAGAAACTGCTCTGTCAGTGGCCGTAAAAATTAAAGGAAATATTGAAACAGTAAAGTATTTGATTGACCATTCAGGCAATATTAATTTTAAAGATGAACAAGGGTTAACGCTTTTGAATTGTTCGTTGTATTCGAATGACTTAGAAATTATTAAACTTTTGGTTGAAACTGGAGAAAACATTCATGCTGTTGATTACGATGGCAATACAAATCTTCATATTGCGGTTTCTAAATGTGGTTATGATGTTATAAAATATTTGGTAGAATCAGGGATTGATATTAACACTCTCAATCATGAACAAGAGTCAGCATTAGCGATTGCAGCCCGAAATGATAATGTTGAAACCTTTTTGTATTTGATAGAACAAGGTGCTAATATAGAAAATGTAGGAAATGACAAAATAAATATATTTTTTGTAGCTGGCCGTGATGGCAATTTAGAAGCTTTAGAATTATTTATTGGTTTAGGGTTTGGTATTAATTCTACAAACAAGAATGGTACTAAAATAGATAATGATAAAATAGAAATCATGTATTCTGTAGACAGTGAATACAATTCACATGCTTCGATTTATGGACATGAATATAATGGTTACTGTTCAGAATGTTCATTTGGAAATGATACAAATTCTACAAATGATAATAGTGCTGAGTTAGAAAAATACGGAATGAAAGTAATTGAGTCAGAAGATAGCGAAGACAATTTAGAAGATGAAGTAGTTGAAAATGAATATAGTACTAGTTGTACAGATGAGAATGATGCTGAGATAAAAAATGGCGAAATAAAGTTATCAGATGATAGTAAAGTCATTTTAGAAAATTTGGTGGTTGAAAATGAAAGTGATACAACTTCTACAAACGTGAAGGGATCAACATTACTACATTTGGCGGTTCAAAAGAAAAACAAAGAAATGTGTGAATATTTAATCAATAAAGGAATTCTTATAAATACATTTGACAATGACGGAAACACGCCTTTACATTACGCTGTATTATCCTGTGAATTTGACTTGGTAGAACTTCTCATTAACCACGGAGCTGATGTACATGTTACCAATAATGAGGGTGATTCGTATTTACATGTTGCCTGTAAAAAGGAAAACTCTGGTGGTCAGACATGTTTAGTAGTAAAGTATCTTATAGAAAAAGGTGTTGACGTAAATGCGAAAAACAACACAGGTTCCACAGCCTTGCATTCTGCTGTAGGACTTCGTAAACCTGATCTTGTAGAGCTGTTAATCAACCATGAAGCTGTAAGACTTCATAAACTACAAATCGTCAAACTTCTAATAAAGAATGGCGCTGATGTAAATATCCTTGATAATGAAGGTTGTACAGCGTTACATGCTGCAGTAGAGTATAATAATTTAAATGTCGTTAAATTTCTAATCGCGAAAGGCTCTGATATCAACGCAGTAGACTCGAAGAACTTATCGGTGTTACATTATGCTGTATTTGTAGGACACACCAATATTATAAGATATTTGATAGAAAACAGTGCTGATATTAATACAAAGAGTATCGATGGATCAACAGTGTTACATACAGCAGCTGAAAAACACAGTTTATGTCTAGTTAAATGTTTAATTGATTTAGGAGCGAGCATCGATGCTGTTAATTTCAACAACAAAACAATTCTACATTCTGCGATTGAATCCGGTGATACCAGTGTTATTTTATATTTATTGAAACTTGGTATAAATTATAACCTTAAAGACATTGATGAAAATACTGCATTACATTATGCTGCACGATCCACAAATACAATATCGGTGAAAATTCTAACAAAACAAGGCCTAGACGTGAATGCAGTCAACACTCAAGGTTGTTCTGTTCTACACCTAGCAGCGGAATTTGGGTCTTTATCACATTTGCAGTATTTAATTGAAAATGGGGCTGACGTTGATGTAAAGGACAATGATGGAAATACGTTATTACATTTTGTAATTAGAAATGAAGACTTAGATTCTAACATGGAAATGATAAAGTATTTAATGAAATATTTTAAAAACATTAATGCTACTAACCATAATGGGGCAACTGCTTTACATTTAGCAGCTGAAGAATGCAGTTACAGTGTAGTGAACTATTTGGTAAATAACGGAGCAGATGTTAATATGGTCGATAACGAAAATAACAATGTATTACATTATGCAATGAGAAGAAATTCATATCTATTTAAAATTTTTAAATATTTTGTAAAACGAAATGTTAACGTTAATATAATGAACAACCACCAGAAAACTCTTCTGGACTATGTCATGATGCAAGGTGACGTAAGAGATTTAAAATATTTAGTACGTCACGGAGCAAACATCGATTCTATTAGAAACGATAAAAAATTATTGTTCCATTATGTTTCTGAATCAAATGTCGATATGTTGAAATTCCTTTTAGATTGTGGTGTAGACATTGATTTACGAGATATAGACAACAACACTGCTTTACATTTTGCAGCTAAATCTAATAATATAAGCGTTATAGAGTTCCTGATAGAGAATAAAGCAAGTATAAAAGCTGTTAATAATGATGGAGTAACGCCTTTGGATTTAGCGACTATACATCAACATTACGATATAATTAAATACCTCGTTGACCACGACGCTGATGTGAACGCTTAAGATCATTAAGGAAACATCATTGCTTCCGATTTAAATAAGATCGAACATGGTGCTATTATGATTGCCAAAAAGCCTCTTTTGTAGAAAATATGTTCTATTTTTTAGCTTCGATCTTTCTTTTTCTTTTACTTCCATGTTCCGAAGAAAATTAAAGTATTGGGGGAATAAATCATCGTAAACAGATACTATGTAAATTCAGTGGCGTAGCTAGGAGTTGGAAAACCCGGCCCCCGTCGTGACGCAAGATATGGGGTGGAGCGGGGAGGGCTAAAAAATTTAGTAGAAAAGCTTTATGAGGTGTAAAAACCGACATGACAAAAACAAAAATATTCAATAACACCAAGATAGGAGGCTCTTGTATGTGTTCACCGAGGGCGCGGCAACCTCTAGCTACGGACATTGTCTAAATTGAGAATATGCGACTTATTATGAAACCAGTAACTGGTAATATTAAACTAACAAGTCTTTTTAGGGTTCCGAAGAAACCCTATTAATCTCACTTTGTCGTCCGTCTTTTTCACTCTAAGCTAAATATCTCGTACTATATAAGCTAGAAACTTGAAATTTTTATTGAATATGTAAAACGATTCCCTCTAGTAAAAGATGTACAAAGAGCATGGCAGGGTAAGCATAGGCGATCTGCCCCTGGGGAAAGTTGGGTCGATATTTTTTTTATAAAAAGGTATGACTAAAAGGTACTCTTCTACAAACTTTTATGCCCCTGCGCCCACTAATTTTCCGGGAAATTTGAAAAATGTAATTTCGAAAAAAAATTTTTTTTGCTGTAATGACTTTATAAATGTTGATCTCTGCGATATATGTTGTAGCTATACCTTAGTAGTATCATATCAATTTTTTTGAAAAATCTCCCATCAAAAATACGTAGAAATTTTCGATTCCAAAATTTTGAAAAAAAATTTTTTTTGCTTAAACGGCCTGATACACCTACGAAATTTTTTTCATAAATACCCCTTATTATACACAAACACATATATTTTTTTCAAATTCCTACTTTGGGTGGACGGGGGGTAAAATTAAATATGTTTACTGACCTCTATTTCTATAGTGGATTTGCATATTATGTAGTATGGTGGGTTAAAATAAGGAAACATTCGCGGATCGAAACGTAATAGTTCCTTCTCATTAATATATACATAAGAAAACGATTTTTTTGAAATCAGTCAATAAATATCTGGGGATTACGCATTAGGTCTAAAATTTCGGAAAGGCTGAAGCCGGATAGCAATGTAAAATCGGCCTCAACACGGATTTGGCTAATTTTTATTTTGAATGTTGCTCTTTATGTGAGCATTCTTATGCCCAATTATTAGCCTCTAAAAGTTGATAGTTTTTGGAAAAAAAAAATATTTACAATTTTTCAAAAAAAAAAAAAATGTTTTAAGAATTTTTTTTTGACAATGTAGAAGTTGTTTTGGTTGCAGTCTTGGACATACATACATTTCTTATGGTGATACACATATTTATAGTCCAGGCCACTTTACATGAAATTGAGTTTCTTGAAATAATTCGTATAACAAAGCTATTTCAATATTTATTTATTTTTTTTGGACTTCACTGGATGCAAATATTAATTTTAATATAAGGGCAGTAAAACTACACGATGCATCACTAAATGTGTAGTTTTGTACTTAAATAATATTAATATAAATGTATAAGAATAATATAATATAATGCAATATAATAAAATATAAGGGATGTTTAGGCACTCCTAAAAAAACCTTGTAGTTATAAACGAATAATATTTTACATAATTCTACTTCATTTATTATTTTAAAGTTAAAGAAATACAATAAGAACAGTTGGTTTTAGATACTGTGTAGGTACATAGTTGGGTTTAAATTGTATTTTGGGGAGAAAGGAGGCAAATTTTAAATTTCACATAAGGGTAGCATACAACAATGTTGTTAAACAAATATCTTAATTTTTTTCAAAAAATATTTTATATTGAACTTCCGGTCAATGTTTCGGCTTGGTAACAGCGATTTTCGGATTCAGCAGGGCCAAAATACTCTTAATAGCTTTGATTGCAAAATGTTATACGAAGTATTTCAAGAAACTCAATTTCATGTAAAGTGGCCTGGACTATAAATATGTGTATCACCATAAGAAATGTATGTATGTCCAAGACTCTAAAACAAACGGGCAATGGGAGACAGAAGCGTTCATATTGAATATTTCGAATTAATTTTATTTAAATAACTGTTTTTATATCATTTTTATATTATTTTTATATTACATTATTTCTATAGCATTTGTACATGTTAATATTGTCTTCCAATGATTTTAATTTTTTTTAAGTATGTTCTACCACTTCGATTCTTTTCAGACTTTGTAGGGTGTAATATTAAAGTATGAAGATTATTTCATGAAATATCTGAAGTTGTCGCTCAACTACAACCAAAACAACTTCTACATTATCAAAAAAAAAAATTCTTAAAACATTTTTTTTTTTTGAAAAATTGTAAATATTTTTTTTCCCAAAAACTATCAACTTTTAGAGGCTAATAATTGGGCATAAGAATGCTCACATAAAGAGCAACATTGAAAATAAAAATTAGCCAAATCCGTGTTGAGGCCGATTTTACATTGCTATCCGGCTTCAGCCTTTCCGAAATTTTAGACCTAATGCGTAATCCCCAGATATTTATTGACTGATTTCAAAAAAATCGTTTTCTTATGTATATATTAATGAGAAGGAACTATTACGTTTCGATCCGCGAATGTTTCCTTATTTTAACCCACCATACTACATAATATGCAAATCCACTATAGAAATAGAGGTCAGTAAACATATTTAATTTTACCCCCCGTCCACCCAAAGTAGGAATTTGAAAAAAATATATGTGTTTGTGTATAATAAGGGGTATTTATGAAAAAAAATTCGTAGGTGTATCAGACCGTTTAAGCAAAAAAAAATTTTTTTCAAAATTTTGGAATCAAAAATTTCTACGTATTTTTGATGGGAGATTTTTCAAAAAAATTGATATGATACTACTAAGGTATAGCTACAACATATATCGCAGAGATCAACATTTATAAAGTCATTACAGCAAAAAAAATTTTTTTTCGAAATTACATTTTTCATATTTCCCGGAAAATTAGTGGGCGCAGGGGCCCAAAAGTTTGTAGAAGAGTACCTTTTAGTCATACCTTTTTATAAAAAAAATATCGACCTAACTTTCCCCAGGGGCAGATCGCCCATGCTTACCCTGCCATGCTCTTTGTTGGAAAAATAATTTTAAAGGGGGAGGGGGGGGGGGGGCACTAAGCAGTTAAAGCTAGGCAAAAAAAAATTTTATACCAAGGTATAAACATTAAAATGTATAACCAGCGGAATTTGACCCTCTTTCTTATTTTTTTCTAAATAAAAAATGGCGCCTGCAAAAAAGCAAATCCAAAAAAAAACAAAAAATGTATATACCAAGACGTGAAGGGTATCAAAATGTAGGTCCCAATCAGTAAAATTTGACCATATTTTTTTTTAAATTGCGCCTGTAGGGGGCTAAACGCAGTATTTTATTTTGCCCCACCCACCTTCTAACTCGGTAACTACTGGCTCAAAAAATCTGAAAAAAATTTGGTAACGAGGCTTTGGTGGGACTTCCAACGACAGATACTTAAGTCAACAATATAATTTTAAATTTTGGAATAATAGGGAGGGGTGTCATAGAATTTTTATTTTCATATCTACGCATGTGGGGTGTCAAAATTTAGATCTCAATTAGTAGTATATGACCCTATTTTTATATTATTTTCTAACTTACAAATATACCTGTGGCTCCAAACTCCACGTAGTACGTACTTCAGAACCCTATGGCATACACCCGTGAGTTTTGCCCGAATTATTTATAAGTATTTTTGTCTGTTTATTGAACATAGAATATATTATTATATTAAAATAATATACAGGTTGTGATAAAAGTCAATCACGAAAACGAAACGTTTCTGAGAAAAATAGTTCGAACCAAAGTTATTAGGTTTAAAAAGTTCTATTTAATGATAATATCCATTTGACCTTGAGTTGAGGGGTCAAGACCAACATGATTTTTTAATCGGAACACATATTTTATTACATAGTGTTAAAGATACAGTAATAAGTTTCCAAAACACTACTCGATTACCTATTTTTGTTGAAAATTGTTCTGAGCTTTAATTTATTTGTTTGATATTAATAATAATTAAAATATAACAAATTAAAAAATCAATTGATTAATTTTTTTTAATATAAATATGCTTTTTGCTACAAAATCTTTTTATTTTAATATGAATAATTATTCTTTGTGGACCCCCTAAACTATGGGCCTTACTCCATGTATGATACTCCACTGGTAATATACGTATGTATTTTTTGCTGAAAACTTGCTTGAAAACTTCTAACGTTATTAAAAGTTCAATGTGATATTAAAAACGGTGCTTTAAATAAAACAATATTTACCTATATGTCAGTTATTAGAAGTATAATTAAGTGTCTGTATTGAAGTAATTGTATTAACTCAGGTTTTAAAGTAGCAAAGTTCTAAACCTTATCCAGTTGCGCGTTATGATTGTCGGAGGTCTCAAGCAGAATAAATATTCGGGCTCCCGATTTTTTGATATAAAGAAAATTTCAAAATGTATATTAACATTGAAAAACATTTCATAAAACAATATTTGATAAACTTTTTTTGCTTTTTGGTTTTGATTTGAAAAGTAAAAGAAGTCTAAATATTTGTTTCTTAAAATTTATATATTTTTTTTTCTAAAGTAACACCTATTTTATGTTCTATGTATGTAGACATCAGAAATGAAAATACGACATACATAACATCAAAAAAAAATCGTACGCCTCTGGATTGTCTCATTTAATATTTTGCTTTACATTAAAAAATGAGTATTGTTATAAAAATCAGTCTATTTTTTATTATATTTAAATACTCGAGTAAAAAAAAAACCGACCGTGTGTTTTTTTTACTCGAGTGATATCAATAATGTATATTATTATTCCAGTAACTTTAGATTGAACCTCTTGACTAAATTGAGGCTGACAAATTTTTTTGGGAAAAATATTTCGGGGGTACATTTTTACATAAAAAATTAATAACATCATAAGTGGTGCATGTTTTTTACGTAAAAATTAACTCAATTTTGTCAGAACTTTTATAATTTTTGATCTACAGTAATTGGACTACATATAAGGTATATAAATATTTGCCAACTTGTGGCATATTATGTGTTTATTAATTAATTAATTTTATAGTGTTATTACAGCTATTAATGTTTATTTACTGATATAAATATATTTAAATTATCAACCAATTGTATTTAAAATTATTTTTTCATTTTTATATACCGAGGCCCCTTTGTCAGTTCAAGGCCTTGGGCCCTTTTTGCTCATAGATTAACGCATCACTGCAAGATTGAATAATTCCGTGAAATGTTAAATAACAATAGGTATACAGTACAGTGATGTAAAATTTTATAAAAATATATTTTTTTGAAAACTCATGAAAAGTTTCAAGTCGGTGAAAAGTTTAGATTGTAATGCTACGAATTAAATTATAATGAAATACACAATTTATATATTTTTAAATTTTTATTATTTTTATATTGTTAAAAATCTTAGGTTAAAATCATGATATAATTAAAATCAAAAATTCAGTTTTATTTATTTTTTAATAATCTTCGTTTCTATGGTTATTAAAATGTAAAGTTGTCAGTTGTGATGTCATTCCTTAAAATATAATAAATATTTTAATGTAAATGCAAAATTTTCTGTAACAAACAAGTCTATATTACATATTTCAAAATTTTTCGTACTTATGCAAAATTATGTCTTGCATGAAAAATGGTGTGCAGCTTGTAGAAGGTAAGTGTATTTGATTTTAAATACATTTTTTAATGACAGTTCAATTTTAGAGTAAAGGGATATTTTTTGGAGGGAGGGTAAGGAGTAATTTCAATAACTCCAAGCAGAGGCGTCGACAGAAAATTTTTCAAGCAAGAGTAAAGATTGTAGACAAATAATTACAACAATAAACTTTTATTTAATTTTTTTTCACAAGTATAGATTATACAGTGCGTTCATGACGAAAGGAACAAATTCGTTTAAAATTCAGGTAATTATTTTATGCAAAAACGCTTGGACACGTCGATTAGTATTTTTAGTTGCGGATTTTTTGACATAAGAAAATTGTATACAGAGTGTCTCAAGAAGAACATATACAGTCATCATTGATTTTTTTAAATGGAACACCCTATATATTATATCATTTTTGAATTATACGGTGTATTCTGAACACTTTTTGGGTATGGCAAAAAAAACATTGAACTTTTTTCTTTCTTTTATTTTTCCTTTTTTTTCTTTCTTCTTTTTTTTTGCAATACCAGGTTGTTTTTGTTGGCTTTTAAAAAAATGTTCAAGGTGTTTTTTAGTCCAGTAACTTTATACATCACCGCATGCGTTAAATCCGGTAGTTCTGATTTTTTGCAGACTTGTTTATGATGTTGGCCTAATGAATAATCCAAGTTTGTGACCTCGAGCGCCGAACGCAACTTTGTCAAAAATCGAAAAAACCGCGAAAAAATCGTTATTTTTTCAAATTTTGGCGATTATAACCCTAAAGGACTAGTTTTTGAAAAAACTTTCTTAGAACATTTTTAAAGTAGACTAAATTTGCTACAATATGATACTAGAACTGTCTCTGTAGACCCAATAGTTTCCGAGATTAAGCCTTTCAAAGTTTATCATTTTTTTCGAACTTCGCAATTTTTTGCAATTCTGTCGTTCTGAATGAATTTTGACCCTGATTATACTATCTAAACCCTGTACTTTTATAATGGGATGTTAAAAAAGAAAATGAGAAGTGTGAACGATGATGTTTAAGCTAAGCTACGAATAATGAAGTAAAAAAGATAAGTACAACAAAAGTTAATAAGTTTATTTGTTAAGAAATTGAGTAATATTCAAAATCAAAAAATTAAATTAATTTAGCCCTCTTGAAAAGTCCCGGTTGAGGTTCGTCCGTATCTGGACGTATTGGGATGGCATATCCCCATCAGGGGATGGTGATGAATCGTCGACGTCTTGTGCCCACAAGTCATCCTCCATTTCGACATCGGACAGATCGTCGCCTTCTGGGATATCTACTTCTGCAACATCAGGTATATTGTCACAAGAGGCCCCGCTGCAGTGCCTGCAGACTGATGAGCATTTTAATCCTGCCTTTCTGCAGCTGCACGCGTTCCCACAACCCTTCGTGCAGCCACAAGAAATCCTCCGCAAGAGGTGTTGTGAGGCTGCATCTCTGGTCATCATTTTGGGGTTGAGGCCTTGTGGCGTGGATATCCACCCCCAGGAGAGAGGGTTCAGTGTGACTCCCAACCACGCTTGTACCTTTAAGAAGATTATACATGAGAATAGAAAATGATGAATGATATGTAACTGATGCAAGGACAAATTTTTACCTGATGGTATGTCCGCAAGGAGTGAAATCGAGCAGAGTCTCGTGTAGGAGGTAACCTGGCTAGATTGAAGCTGGTTTTCGTCGCAGCCCTGGTGAATAGTTGGTACCGCAGCTCGTCAAAGTTATGGGTGTTGGGGTTGCCTCCGTATAGAGTAATTATGACTCGCTCTCCTGCTGCTGCTATCTCGTCAGGTGTAGAGTTGGTGTCGAGAAAAATCGCAGCTTGCTTTTCAACGTTCGGATTTTTTTCGACTATGGACATCATTTGCATCTTCCCTAAGCTAAAGAAGCAGGATGTCGAGTCACAACCACTAAAGGCATGGATGAAGAGGAGAAGCTCTGGTTTCAAAGAGGATTTTGAAGAAGCGATGCTGGAATACATGACATCTGATGCTTTGCCTCTTCCACATTTATTGTAAAAAAATTCACGTTGGTTTGAGATCGCAGTAAGGATGATCAGCAAGTCAATGTCCTCGCCAACGACTACCACTATATCATAGGTAGAGGCAGCAGTTACAGCTGTAGTGATGATGAACCTATCAGCATCTTCCTCTGCTTGGAGTACTTAGGCATCAAATTTTGGCTTTATAGTTCATCACCATACCATATAATATTTTAAATGTTCTGTTGTATTATAACTATTTAATAATAATAATAATAATAAATAGTGTATGCCAATAATAATAAATTAAATTCTAAGTTTATCTAAGAAGACAAAAATTAAAACTTTACCAGTTTATTTAATCTTAATCTAATATTACGTGACGACGATGTTGACATGTTTTCATTATCAGAGATAATTGTGAACGACTCACTAGAAGAGATCCTGGAAGATCCTGGAATGATCAACTCTATATTTAATGCTGTCTCTGTAACCACAGTAAGGTAGCAAAATAGACAAGATGGCGGAGCACTGGGGACCAGTTGCTAGGTTCCGATTCGTGACTTCACACGAGCAATACTAGCACACTCCGTCGGAGGTAATTGGAACTTTATCCCACTAGAGTTATTCGAGTGACGTCTAAAATATTGCAAAAAATTGCGAAGTTCGAAAAAAATGATAAACTTTGAAAGGCTTAATCTCGGAAACTATTGGGTCTACAGAGATAATTCTAGTATCATATTGTAGCAAATTTAGTCTACTTTAAAAACGTTCTAAAAAAGTTTTTTCAAAAACTAGTCCTTTAGGGTTATAATCGCCAAAATTTGAAAAAATAACGATTTTTTCGCGGTTTATCCGATTTTTGACAAAGTTGCGTTCGGCGCTCGAGGTCACAAACTTGGATTATTCATTAGGCCAACATCAAAAACAAGTCTGCAAAAAATCAGAACTACCGGATTTAACGCATACTACCCCATACATTCAGGCGACAAAGTTACTGGACTATTTGTTCAATTTAGAGATTTTATTTGACTTGTGTGTATTTCAAACGTCATTATTCCGAAAACCGCTGATTTAAGAGATATGGTATGTTGTACAAAAAGTGTTCAGAATACACCGTATAATTCAAAAATGGCATAATATATAGAGTGTACCATTCAAAAAAATCGTTCTTCTTGAGACACCTGGATACATTTTTCTTATGTCAAAAAATCCGCAACTAAAAATACTAATCGACGGGTCCGAGCGTTTTTGCACAAAATAATTACCTGAATTTTAAACGAATTTGTTCCTTTCATCATGAACGCACTGTATACTTAATACATTTCATCATTGACTCTAATTGTAAGTAAAGAGCGTCCGTTAATTATGTAAGGATAATTTTTAAAATTTTCGACCCTCTCTTCCCGTAAATATTGTGTGACCCCCCCTTTTCCTTACGTAAAGTTTTATTTTATTTTTTCTATATGAATAAATGAGCAATAAAAGAACATTAATTAAAATGTTGCATTTTAGATGGTTATGATTTTTTTAATGACCCAAAAACAAAGGAACATCATACAGTAAGATCTTTTACATGGACCAACACTAACCAGATTTCCGTGCAGGTCATTAATTACGGAGCAATCATAACCAGTGTTAAACTACCTGACCGCAACGGAGTCGTAGAAGATGTTGCTCTCGGATGTGACAATATAGAAGGTAGATGATATAATTAACAAGGATCGTTCAAAAGTTATAAATAACAACCAGGGAAAAAAATTCAGATCTGAAGTGATCAAATCAGATCGTGATAGATCTGCATTTTGAGACAACCAAGGTATATAAAGACAAGGTAGTCTCTTCAGCTCTTTGACCAATCAGCGTTGGCGCGGGAATGACGTCACCACGAAGACATATTCAAATGTTATAAAAGTGTAATAGAATATCAATTACAAAAAAAATATTTATCTATCTTGTTTTCATATTTTTTGATATTTTAACAACACATACAATCAAAGAAGTACAAAATCGATATTGCAAAATCATAAAAAGGTTTCAGAATCATAGCACGTATTGCCAACTTAAAAATTGTAAAAATTACATTTCCCGAATAGACCTACTCGTCTGTGATAGCTTTTTTTATGATTTTGTAATGTCGAATTTGTACTTCTTTGATTGTATGTATTGTTAAAATATCAAAAAATACGAATACAAGAATAAATAAAGACATTTTTTGTAATTGATATTCTAATATACATTGGTCAAGGAGCTGATGAGACTACCTTGTCTTTATATACCTTGGAGACAACATCATATTTTTTCACTGGTTTTTGATCTGTGGAGACCTACAAAGATCTACAAAGATTTATAAAGATCGTTGAAGATCCTGATAGAGATTGAAACGTTGAAAATTCATGAACTGTCAACGTTTCAATTTCTACCACGATCTTCAACGATCTTTAGAAATCTTTGTAGATCTTTGCAGGTCTTCACAGATCAAAAACTAGTGAAAAAATATAATGTTGTCTCAAAATACAAATCTATCAAGATCTGATTTGATCACTCCAGATCTGAAATTTTTTTCCGGGAATAAGCCCAAAATGTATGTTATAGGGTATCTCCAAACGTCAAACCCGTACTTAGGGGCAACGGTCGGCCGTGTATGCAATCGCATCAACAATGCGACATTCGTAATGAATGGCAAGATATACACGCTGACAAAAAACTTTGGTAACCACCAGCTACACGGCGGGTTCCGGGGCTTTGATAAGGTCATGTGGGACTACCGTGTCGAGGAGACCAAGGTCATCATGAGCTATCTATCGCCTGACGGGGAGGAGGGCTACCCCGGCGATGTGATTGTTACAGTCAGCTTTGAACTGTCGACCGATAACGAGTTTGTGATTGAGATGAAAGCAATGTGTACGAAACCTACGCCGATTAATTTGACGAATCATTCGTATTTTAATTTAGCTGGACATGTTAGTACAGGGTGTTTCAAAAAGAACGAAACTCTAAAGATGAGAGAGTAGAACTTAATCGTAGGTAAATTTTATGACATAATATCAGTCAGATTGCAACATTGTACGAAAAGTTAACTCCTCTGCCTATTGAAATGAACTTGTCTCGCATAAGTATTCATTACTTTGTATTGTGTTAGCTGCAGGGCCGTAACTAGAGGCTCGGGGGCCCCGGGGCAGCAAGTGATCGAGGGGCCCCTTTTATAAAATTTTTTTTGAACAATTTTAAAGTATGTGACTATTTTCGAAAAAAATAAGTTTTTTAATAAAAATGTGAATGCTTTCAAATTTTAATTATTAATATTTTTTGTAAACAATGACAATTAAACCAGTAAATCATTTTTTTGAAAAAAACAAACAATAATTTCTCATATCGAGCTGCATAAAATTCGATTTATAGTGGAGTCATATTAGCGACATTTTTTGTACCTTGTTGAAAAAACGACCATTTTTACAGTTTTTCGTGTACGTTTTTTTTAAATATCTGCAATTCTATTGGCCGGATTGCATAAACAAAAAAATCATTTTAAACTTTGTTATGAATTTCCCCATAAAACTAAATTTTAAAAAATCTCATAATTTTATTACGAACCTAAAGTACTTTTTTACAACGACCAATAGTAAAGCGATTTTAATAAAATTTTGAGAAGATATTCTTTATGATTATAAATAAGTAATTGCGACAATTTCCAAATCAAAACGGCTAAGAAACACATTAAAAAATAAAAAATAAGAATCATATCTTGTGGGCAACAAATGGTATAGGGCAGGGATGGGGAACCTGCGGCCTTAAGGCCGCATGCGGCCTTTTCAATACTTCAGTGCAGCCGGTAAATATTTCAATTATTTATAATATATAATTTTTCTTCTCAATTAATTTTTAATTTTATTCTGCCAAGAGGCGAAATTAAAATGTTTGAACAAATAATCTACAATAATTTAAAACTGGACTTATATTTCAAATCGCACTAATTATGTATATTGTAATTAATACATAAATGCACTTGAATATCCTAAGTTACGTCAACATGCTCGTAGACTGCTGTCTTGCTTTGGAACTACATACTTTTTCATATTTAACTCAAATTAAGACCCAATTAAGGACTCAGAGAACTGATACACATTTAGAAGACCAACTGAAATTACGAGTTACAAAGTTGGAACCCAATTTCCAATTTCTTTCTAATAAAAAACAAACACAAAAATCTCATTAAATTGGATATGAGGATCATTTATTTATGATAAAACCGTCAGAACTTGTTCGTGGATTATATTTATTATATTATTTCTAGTGTTCCTTAAATAATGATAAATTTATTTTTGAATTTACGCTATTCTATCATTTACTGACCTAATTAGTCCTAGAGCTCATATCAAATAACTTCGAAATGGATCTAATTTGAAACATCTCCAGAATTGAAAATAATGACGTCACAGTGTACATGCAGACGTAAAGTAAAATTGGCTATTGCGCATATCCGGTATATTCTGAAGTTATTTGATGTGAATTTCCTAGTGGGTATATATTTCACGACGAAGAAAAACGGTAAATATGCGGCCTGCTTATTATTTTTAAATTTAAATGTGGCCTTCTATGATAAAAAGGTTCCCCACCCCTGGTATAGGGACATTCATTTTTTGTAGATTTTTATGTACTATGCGATGGCGCTGAAGATAATTCTATAAATGTATTGAAAATATTTTTTTTTTGGGTTTTTATTTTTGAAAAAAATTGTCCGTGTTGATTCAAAATGAGTTTAACTCAAAACTTTTTTTAATCCGATTTCGTAAAAAAAAATACATTCCTTGTTCGGGGGCCCCCTATACTCGGGGGCCCCGGGGCACTGCCCCGGTGGTAGTTACGGCCCTGGTTAGCTGTGAGGTTTTTCAAAAATGAACGTGTATTTATTGTTGAGACTTATTGGACTGGTGACACTTCAACCTGTGAAAATAATTTTCTGGGTGAGTGAGTTAATCGTCGAGATACATTACGAAGAACTTCGGCAATTTTTTCCTCTTATCTTCAGAGTTGCATCCTTTTTTAACCACCTAAATTTTAATTTTCCAACCCTGTATAAATACGTCTGATTTCTTTGGAACGTGGAAGTAAAATGAATAATGCTTTTATTTAAATCAGGCAGCTGGAAAGAAAGAATTGCTAAAGCATGTCGTAATGGTAAATGCTAACTCTTACACGCCGACTAACAACGAAGGAATCCCAACAGGTATAAAATATAGATTGTTAAGTTCAAAATGGTAATAAAACGAACGTGCTAATTGCAGGTCAAATAAAAAGTGTAGCGAATTCATATTTTGATCTACAAGTTCCTCGTAAACTGGGCGATACCATCGACAAGATGCTGGAAGGTGGCTACGACGTTAATTATTGCTTGAATCGTGGGACTGACCAGGATATAAGTTTTGTAGCCAGGTGAAATATCTAAACATTATTTTTTTCAGGAAAAAAGACTTAAAACACTAGCAACTTCACCGTAACTAATAACGTAGAACTACGTTCTATTGTCATTTTTTATTCTACTGTATTTAAGGGTTAAGGGATGAAGGATAAAAAACTTATTTTATTATATATAGGACCATATTGAGCATTCGTACCCTTGAAGTTACCCTCTAATGCCATCGACGAAGATCTAACAATAAGTTAAAATTGATCTCAAAATTGGATCAAATTGATCTGGTTAAATTCCTTAGATCTAATTCTATGTTCTGTCAGATGATTAGATTTACTCAGATTTGATGTCATATTTGAAGACCTGAGTCTCCGAATAGATCTAATGTTATATCCAATTAGATATAACCATATTTGTGGGATTAGAAAAAAATGGGGTGTGTACTTATGTGCACGCCTTAGAAGTTATACTACTTGAAATATTTTAAATATTTATCAATTTTTATAACTCTCGATACCTTTGGTGGCGAATCAGAAGACATTACGCCATTTAAAGTGGATGCTCTCATTTTCACATCGTTTTATTTTTTGCGTAATTATTTTTCAGATGTTCGAGATTTTTCTGTAACTTTCACTAACTACTGTTTTTCACAAATGTGTTATACTGTCTATCTCAATTTCCATACAGGAACTTAATTTACTGTCTCTTTCTCACAAGTACATATAGTTAATACACGTTACACCTTCGATAACTCTCGTGTTACACTCGCACTCGTTGTCTGTCCCTATGCTGCACTCTTTTATTGTTATCGATGACTACTCAGCTAACTTCACAACAAAAATGAGTTTACTCGAACATTTTCGAGCGTTACATCGAACATGGTCACCAGTTAATAGTTAAAATGGCCATCTAAAAATGTGTAACTTTAAAATAGAAAAAAAAAATTACGAGAGACAAAAACAATATCGAGTTGTATGTTTTAACTATTCATTATTAGATTTGAAAGATCCCGATACACAAATCTACAAGGTGCGTAAGGTATTTAAGGACAGATTAATTCTTGCCAGAAAATTAACAAATACTACAAATTAAATTAACTTTATTTTTAAAATTTTTAAAGATTGAACACATTATATTTCTTGATAAAATCATTCAATAAAACCATCAATAACTGCCTCTATACGAGATCTAAATCGTCGACAGGTTTGAATTAAATGATTTTAATTCGTAGCAGACATTACTCTGAATATAGCAGCTTTCAATGAATCTTTAGTGTTATGGGGGTATTCATTGACCTCTCTCTCTTTCTCTCTACAACGCTTCACACGTAATTATCCAAGGGATTGAGGTCCGAAGAGTTAGGAGGCCAAATATTAGGTGTTATGTAATCGTGAAAATTTTCAGCCATCCATTCCTGTGTTACTACTAGAGCCTTATGTGCTGGTGCAGAATCTGAAAAACATAAGATCTTCCATTTCGCACAGAGTCAATCCAGGATTTAATAACCGTTTCCAGAACGTCAATATAGGCAGCGGCATTAATTTAAGGCCTCGAGGAAAGAAGAAAGGAGGCATCATATTACCTTCATTGCTGACAACCCCTGAAACCATGACAGTCGCAGGAAATTTTGTGTGTATAACATAACCATCTTTGTTCTCCAACTCCTTACTAATTTTATAAACGAATGATTTAGCGATTTTCAGAAATCGCGATATTTACAAATTTTCTGTGATCAGCTTTTAAAGACACAATGACAGCATTTCTTTTCATTTCTTGAGTCAACTGGCGGTCTACCATTTCTTTTGAATTTCTAATCTGACAATCATAATTTATTAGAATGCAGTTGAACCAAGAAAAAAGATGTCCTCAAACACCTTACGCACCCTGTATAGAATTATATCAGCCTTTCTATCTAGTCACTAATATACTATAATACTTTTGTCGGTATTTGACTTTCTGTAATTGCTTTGATATTTTGTGTCACACTTTTCCACGACTAATATCTTTCAATGATAGGGTCGTGCATCCATCATCCGGAAGAGTTTTAGAGGTCTACAGCAATCAGCCTGGCGTTGTATTTTATACATCAAACAATATGCCAAAGCTGATAAGTTCGTTTGATGCTGATGATGTCGAGAAAAGCCCGCATTGGCCAGAATCTTGTGGTTGCGATGTGGTAAGTTCTTATAATCAGACAGTTATAATTACTGTTGAGATATTATTCTGAAGGGCTCTGCTGAATTGTTAGTTTTATTTTATAGCCGGATAATACAGAGAATCCGTGCTATGAGTTTCTACACGAAACAGAAGAACTGTTGGGAAAGAATAACTGTATGTATACTCAGCATGCCGGTTTCTGTTTGGAGACCCAGAATTATCCAGATGCTGTTAACCATGTAAGTTTTATCTGAACTTTCACCAAAGTACAGGCCCGGATTTAGAAATTTGGTGCCCCTAGGCAGTTTGGAATATTTTGCTCCCCCCTATCCACAATATTATTGCTACGATTGATAAAAAAAAAGTGAACTGTCACTTTAGGAAAATTGTAAATTTCGTGTCGATTTTTGGAAAATCGTGGATCGGAAAAAATAGTTGTAAAAATAACGAACCATTGAAACGTGTAACACTCTATAATTAACAATAACGTCGATAATCAATTACATTATATTCAGTAAAAATGACAGAGTAGGTTATGTTTTTCACAATACCCACTGTTGCCCACCCGTAGGGCATATCAAGGTATATAAAGACAAGGTAGTCTCAACAATTCCTTGACCAATCAGCGTTGGCGCGGGAATTGACGTCACCTGGGGGATCTATTCAAATGTCATACATGTATAATAGAATATTAATTACAAAAAATTCCTTTGTTTATTGTTGTTTTCGTATTTTTTGATATTTTAACAACACATACAATCAAATAAGTACAAATTCAACATTGCAAAATCATAAAAAAGCTGTCACAGACAATTTGGTCTATTCCAGAAGCATCATTTTTACTATTCTTAAGTTGGCAATACGTTATGTGATTCTGAGAGCTCTTTATGATTTTGCTATGTCAAATTTGTACTTCTTTGATTGTATGTGTTGTTAAAATATAAAAAAATACGAAAACAACAATAAATAAAGGAATTTTTTGTAATTAATATTCTATTAAAAATGTATGACATTTGAATAGATCCCCCAGGTGACGTCAATTCCCGCGCCAACGCTGATTGGCCAAGGAGCTCTTGAGACTACCTTGTCTTTATATACCTTGGGGCATATAAGATGATTTTTACTATCGATACTTATCGAAATTCGATATTAGGGAAACATTGATACATACGAGTGTTTCAACCCTATAATTATATAATGTAAATCGATTTTTTTCTCAATTTGGAGTATTGTTCAAAACTGGTGCCAGTACTTTATATGAGAGTATTTGATTGTAAAATACTAAAGTTAAGTAATTAAATAATTTATTTATAAGTATTACTACATATATTCTTAGCTAGATTCAAATAATTGTTCTTAAAAATTTCAGAAACAATTTCCAAATTCAATTTTGAACCCTGGACAAACGTATTACCATAAATGTATTTATAAATTTTGGCTTACAAGAGCACAATAATTTGTTTTTTATAATATATTGTGACTATTTTTTAAAGATTATATCAAAATAAGACAAAAATAAATGTAACAATAACTTTTATTTGTTTGTTTATTTATTTATTTATATATACTCTCAAAAAATTTTTTTACCATGCCACTGGTCGATGGTCAAGAATTTCATTCATGTATAAAAACAAAATCTTATTAGTATTTGAAGAAGCTGGCAGATAGTTGTCCATTTTAAACAATTCTAAAGGTAAGTAAATTTATTTTCTATACAAAAATTATAATTAATGTTTTTTTGTTATATAAATGTAGTGTGTATCCAAGTAATAAATATAAATATTAATTAATAATAAATGGTAAGATTAACATTATTACCAACAATAAATTTGATACAAATTGCAAGGGAAATATATAATTTGGCTGTACATAATGTTTAAAATAAAACGCTACAAATTTTTATTTCGAAAAAAAAACTGCCGATAGAAGTTATTCAATTAGGAGGGGAGAGGGACAATATCATGATTTTTTTTAATTTGTGGATGTTTTATTATGAGTTTTAATGGTAGGTAACTTTTAATTTCTTTTACGGCCATACAATTTACAATACTTTGTAAAGTCGATTTTTTGACCTCTGAATCCATTCTGATTATTTTCACCATGATGTCTGTCTGTCTGGCTGTAGACGTTGTAATTCAAAAACGACAAATAATAAAAGATAGATAAAATTATAATATAATAGTAGTGACGTTAAATATAAATAAAAACAAACTTGTTTGTCTAAACTTTCTGTGAATCGAAAGCTTGCGATTACCTTTTCTTAAATAAATTTTGACGTTTAGACAAACAAGTTTGTTTTTATATAGATAAAATTTATAGAGAATATTATTTTCCATAATGAATGTCCCATTCATTAGTTCCCCATTTAAAAAAAAAATTAGAAACACGTACACTGTTCACCCTAAGTATTACGTATAAGAAAGTCTCACAAGAAGAGAGAGAGAGAGAGAGAGAGAGAAATGATTAGATGTATACAATTTATATGTTTGTTTATTATTAATTTGCATGATTAATGAAAACAAAGAAGTTTCACTTCAACCGTGCGCTTATTAGTCCAGGTTGTGTAGGCTAAAAAGTACCTAAAGTAGGAATTTTTAGGTACAGTATTACTATTTACAGGATTATGAAAATTAAAAAAAAAATCATTTGAAATCATTTGTTTATCCGCTGCACTGAAAAAATGGCTGAAAATACACTTTTTTAAACTGAGATAGAGACTTTATTAATTATTACAGCTTAAAAAAGTGTGTTTTCAGCCATTTTTTCAGCGTAGCGGATAAACATATGATTTTTTTTCAAAATGGAGGTTTTTGGGACTTTTATAGCGAATAACTATTTGAAACTTTTTTTTGTATAATATTTATTTAGACCGCTATTTAGCAAAAATCAGAAAATCTGAAGAATTTTGCAATTGAATCATGGTTTACCCATGACGCGACAACCAAAATCTGAACAAACTTAGGGTATGTGAGTATTAAAACTGTACCCAAAAATAATATGTTTTAGCCCCTATAGCCTGGATCATATGTGGGTGAGGCACACTTTTAGTAGCAAATTCATGTAATTTAGAGAAAAATTACAACAGAAAGAATTATTTCCGTAGTCCTTTTTCTGCCCTTAACTCTCCTTTAATACATAAATTTTAAAAATGCTTTAATTTTAATTATGTATTTCGGAAATTGAATATTTATTGCAATTTATTTATTGCAAAAAATAAGGCCTATATTAAACTAAAGCACATTAAAAATATTCCTAAGCCCCATACTTTAATAATTATTTATAATTCTTATTTGGGTTAATTGAGTTAAAATATAAAACAGAAAATATTTTTTTAAATTATTTAAACTATATTTCTTATTCTCTATAATAACTTTATTTTGTGCCCCACTACCCTATTCTTACTGATGTATGCAAAACAGTTGTGTCAGACTAGATAATTCAATTTTACACTAACGTATACATAAAGTCACCCAACATTACCCTATTCTCTGAAAACAAGTTGTTCTCATCCTCATTATGACTTTAATAAACTTGAAACTAGTTTATCTGCTAAATGCAGAGGCACGTCATTGCTGCATTATTTGAGGATATTATTTTAATTAATTTAGTTTTTGCCCGCGGCTTCACCTGCAAGGACTACACGAATCGCATTATTTAATCAAAAATATCATTTTAAATTTTGTAGAAATAGGGAGGGGCATCGTAGAGTATTTTTTTTCATACCTAGGCATGTGGGGTGTCAAAATGTAGATCTTAATGACTAAAATTCGGCCTTATATTTTTCTAACTCAAAATGGAGCTTGCAAAGAGCTACAAAAGTAATTCATTTTGTCTCCCCCTCCCTATTACGGAAACGACTGACTTAATAAATCTGAAAAAATGGTAACAGGGTTTTAGTGATACTATCAATCACAAATACTTTAAGTCAATAATATGGGTTATTCATTAAGTTCTGCGGTTTTTTTGCCCTAAATTGAAACACAAATCTATTGTACTTAAACATTTTTTCTATCAAGAATGTATTGTCCATCTTGATTGACCACATCCTGCCAACGTTCTGGCAGAGACATAATGCCGCGTTTGTAGAAGTTGCGCGACTTTTGCGCAAAAATGTCCTCCAAGTACGTTTGGATATCAAAACGCTGCCCATCGAGATTGTTTTGGAGTGACTGGAACAGGTGGTAATCCGACGCAGTGGCGTCACTAGGGGGGTGCGGGGGGTGCGGACCGCACCGGGTGACACCATCACAAGGGGTGACACCCAAATGCAAAACATCACTATCTACGATTCTGTCACTCCATGAAATTATTCTTATGCATTGTTTCACCTCAGCCGGCCCAGCGCACTATGGAAAATTTATTAACAATAACATATCATAAATGTTTTTTACTAAAGTCCCTACATACATTATATTTTAATTTTATTTATTAGTTTAATGGTCAATCTTTATTCTTTACTATAATGCAGGAATTTCACATAATTTTATGTAAAAAGACTATTTTTGAAGCCTTACTGTTCATATTTTTTGTGGATTTCAATTCAAACCTGTTCGCTTCATCACTTTAAAAGTTAATTTTCTATAAAACTTTGTAGGAATATGTATAATGTATTATACATTTATGAAAAGTTCATCTTATGGAGATTTTAGGACAATTTTACGTTTTTAATTATAACGATTAATTAATTGAACAATAAAATAAGGGAGAAAAGAAAATTCTTCAAGTTCACCGAGACATTTGGCAGTCACCCACGCTTCCCCACGCTTCTGTTGAATTTTAGGAGACCTTTCTAACGACACCCCACTCAATGGGGTAGGTGAAATTTTTTTGAAAACACTTCATTTTATAGAAGGGGTCTAATTTTTTTTTTCAAGGGGGGGTGACACCATGAGTTACCGCACTGGGTGACACCAACCCTAGTGACGCCACTGATCCGACGGCGCAAGGTTTGGGGAATACGGTGGGTGCTGCATAACTTCCCAACCAAAGGATTTCAATTTCTGCTTGGTCACCAAAGCAGTGTGTGGTTTGGCGTTATCGTGGTGGAAGACGACGCGTTTCCTGTTCGTCAATTCCGGCCGCTTCTCCGCAACTGCCTGCTTCAATGTATCCAGCTGAGCGCAGTACATCTTGGCACTACATGTATGTACTAGCATAGTGGCTAACCGTGCGAAAGCAGCTCGAAGTACAGGATGCCTCGCCAATCCCACCCACACTTTTTTCGGATGCAAATTCGCTTTACCGACCGATTGTGACGATTCACCTGGACCGCACCACGACTGCTGGCGTCGGATGTTAGTGTACAGTCACCTGCAGAACTCGTCTGGCACCCTAAAGGCTAGAATGGCTTACAACAGATTCCAAATTTAAAGACAAACATCATCGGTTATCTTTTTCTATCAAGTTTAATATATTTAAATACTAAAATTCGGAATATCAAATATTTATTGCCACAAAATTTACGTACCCAATTTTCAATAGATTACATAATAATTTAATTGCACAAATATATATGAGTACTATAAACGAAGAGTAGTTCTTTATCTAGCAAATGAATTTCTAAATATCTGTCTTTGTTTGATACATGGAGAAATGATTTAAATATTATAATAATCAAATGGGAGGAGCCTACTAAGTTTGTGATAAACGAAAATGAATACAAACTGCAAGACCATTAATGCAGGTGACTGTACACCACCCATTTTTCGTCTCCCGTGACCATCCGTTTGCGAAAGGCCTCCAGCGTTTTCCATTTCAGCAGGGATTCACAGATCATGCGCGACAGTTCTATGGGCGATGTCGAAATGCTTCGCGATTTCGCGCGTCGTCAGGTGCCGGTCAACCTTGATTGCAGCCAAGATTTAGTCGTCGTCAGTGGTGGAGGAACGACCAGAGTGGGCAGCATTAGCGAGGTTCACATTTCCGGAACGAAAGTTGGCAAGTGTCAGCGCTTATGGTCGAGTCTCCGTACACGCCACATATCTCACGTTGTGCGTCCGTTGCTTTTACTCCTTTCCAGAAGTAAAACAGAAAAATGTGCCGAAAATACACTTTTTGATCGTCCATTTTCAACAAATTGCACGCACACAAAACACGTCCAAACACAACAAAGTTTCGGGCGAAATGTCAAGCGTTGTCTAACCTGTCAAGGGGTGTGCGGCAACTCGCGGTTCGGGCAATGCATGCTATTTTTTTCAACGGACAAAAACCATCTACCGAAAAAACCGTAGAACTTAATATTTTAAATTTGAGAGAAATAGCGAGGGGCGTTATAGCGTTATTTTTTATTTGTTTTCATACCTAGACATGTGGGGTGTCAAAATGTAGATCTTAATGAATAGAATTTGACCCTATTGTTATTTATTTTTCTAACTCAAAAATGGCGCCTGCAAGAGGCTTCAAACAGTCAACGTACTTAGTACATAGGTACCTGTCTTTAATAGACTATTTTTTTTATTTTTTTTATTTACTTTCAGAAATCTTATAGTAATATAACCGTGTTGTGTATGTATTTCAATTTTGCGCCTTGGGCCTTAATACCGCTGTTACAAAATCTGGATTTCTTATTTCTAAATCAGCAGTAAAAATGGGAAATACTACACCAATTTAAAAAAAGTTTTCAGTTCCAATTAAGGTTTTAATAATATTATTGACAAGTAAGACATGTGCTGTCGCTGAAAATTTTAAGAAAATGCATAAATTTGTCGAAAATTTCTGTTTGTTTTTTTATCACCCGTGCTGACAAATATTGTTATAAGTTGGAAACTACGGAACCAATTTTAATCAAACAATGACTAAAACCTGGCCAAATAATTTACCTACATATGAAAGAAAACCACATAAAAATCGGATTAGTATTTATCGAGTCTTACGCGGACAAACAAACAGACACGTTCTCTTTCTGTAATTGTTGAAATAACATTTAAATTATTATAACATTGTGTCTATTGTGCAAATATAAATATACGTGATAATATTTATATTAATTTTTTGTAAGATCATTAAAAACTCTTTTATTTACAATATAAACATTACTAACTCAATTTATATAATGTTTTAAACCATTTATTTAAACATTATGTACTAATCACTAACATACATTCTATTAATGTACTTTTTAATCTTTAGTTTTAAATGCATTCTTACTATAAAAATAAATGCATAAATAATAATAAAAAATAAATAGTATTTCAGGTTTTCTCAATCATGTTAAACTTCAAGAAAACAGTTTTCATCTTTTTGTTGGTATCATCAGTTGCGAATTGTTTGGAAGAGGTAAATACTTTTTATATTAATTTATTCTCATTTAAAAATTAGCTAAATCGGGTCCTGCTAAGTGATAAAGTATGTCTGGTATATCACATTCGATGCTAATTTTAATTAGTTCACTATAACAGGCACAGAAAGTGTACGAAAGTAAAATTAATATAGATTGTTTTTTTATTAAATATAATTGTGTCAAATCGATAATTATGTATCCTGTTAAAACGGTAAAAATATCATATTATATAACTTTTTGTGAACATGATTATTTTTAAGATTGAAAAAGAAATTAATATTATTAAAATAATGTTAAGTATAATTTGATTTAAATATTTTTTAGAAAAGGAAGGACACACCTAAATCTGCTGTAGAATTAATTGAAGGTAAGTTATTATTATGTTTATCATTTTAATGATAAAAATGATTGTACATATACAGAGCTATACTCAGTATTTTTATATACAGAATGATTTAAAACGAATGTAAAAAAATTACAGTAAATCGAGGATGATATTTTCAGCAAAAAACTTTATATGAACATGTGTCTGGAAATTCTTCTTGAGGGAACAGCCTATCTATTGTGATACAGTTTTGAAATTTGATAATCGGTTTAATAAATTAGTGTTATTGATTTTCAGTATCTACAAACAATTATTTAGCAGATATATATGAGGTTAAAAATTTAAGGATCCCATTACATCCCTATCATTAGTTGATACTGAAAATGGATAACACTTATTAACAATAAACCGATTATCAAATTTCATAACTTTAGTACAATGGGTTCTCCAGATATTAAATAAAAACTAATCATTTTTGAGGGGCTATATATAGCCCTCTCAAGAAGGACTTCCGGACACATATACATATTTATATGAAATTTTTTTTTAAATATTATCCTCGATCGATCCATTGTAAGTTTTTTACATTCGTTATTTTAAAATTTTAAACTAATATTTTTCAGTAGTATAACTGAAACAAATGGTTTTATGTTATTATTTATTATTTAATTTAAAGTCCACCCCTGATAAATATCTGTTCACATTATCGAGTAAGGTTCAAAAATCGGTACCGTAAAATTAAAAAAATTTCAGATAGTTTTGGATTTATCGAAGACAAAGTAACAGGAAAACAGAATCCAGTCAGGGCATTCACGTGGATAAATCGTGATAAAACTTCTGTAACAGTTACTAACTATGGTGCTACAATAGTAAACATGAAGGTGCCAGACCGCAAAGGAAATATCGAGGATGTTGTTCTTGGCTACGATAATATTCAAGGTAAAATAATTATTTGAATCAATTTAAATAATATTTTTCATTAGTGGTCTAGTCTACACTTGGGTTATTTTCTTTACAAGGAAATTAATTTAATTATTATATTTATGATCTTAACTAATTCTTGAGTCTTCAGATTAAATACCTACTATGTATTTAAATCTGAAAATCGATTGTATGTACCTAGTTTATGTTGTTACTGCAATATAGTCCGGACGTTAAGAGCGATATTTCGATTAATCTCTGCACTTTTTGATAGAAGCATGAAAATTGGTATAGTTGTACATTAAACCTTCCTCTACAAAACTAGAAACGGCGCCATTTCAAAAACCCGTGTGGTCCCCCTTTTAGGGGCAAACATATCTCTGCGGATTTAGTTTTTCTTATTTATCTCGCAAATGGTTATCCGGACACAAATAGAAGACACCCAAAATAATGTTTATTAGATTCTAAACAAAAGTTGTTATTATAAATTTTACGATAAGAATCATTGTTGCCGTATAAATGGGGGTTAAAACTATGAGAAAATTTGCGCGCGCGGTAAAACTTGCGTTCATGCTCAAATATCTCGTAAACGAGCTTTCTCACGAGAAAAATGAATAGGACAAATATTAAAGAGCAGACAATTCTCTATCAGATGTATCATCCTGTCATCCTGTAAATTTATTTTTTAATGAATTTTGTTCATTAAAAGTAGAATGACATATATGACAATTTAAGAAAAGTAACGGTTCTCGTCCAATTTTGTTTTCGTAATGTATAATTAAGCACTTATAAAGTTAAGTTATGGTTTTTTTATAATAATTTATGAATATATAGAGAAAGAAAGAGAGAAAAATTGTGTTAAGCATTTATCAATAAATCAAAAAATAACTGAACGAACAAAAAAAATAGCCAATAATGCAATTGCACGCATTTTATATAAACAAACTTTTTTTTTTATTTAGGTGTGTTTTGTCTATCGAGTCGCTAGACTCATTTATAGATAACCTTTTAACGTTGTCGTTTGTTTAATAAATACTAAAGTTAGATACCTACCAGCTTTCGCGGACATTTCACTAAAACTAATTAAACTCTATAAAGTTTTATAATTGCTAAGTATACATAATTTTGTTGTGTATCTTATAATTTACCTATACCAGAGTACGGGTCAAATGTCCCGTGCTTTCATTTTCTTTTTAATTGCGCGACTATTCTATTCACTGCTCAGCTCTTTTGAGCAATAACGTGATTATATATATCCTATAGAGCTGATACCCGCGACTTTGTTCGCGCGGAATATATGTAAGGTAGTGGTACCAGTCATGGCAAGAATCCCAGTAATGGCTATTGTTTAATTAAATGTACTGAATTAGAAATATGTGTTGATATTTGATTACTACCATTTCTGAATATTAATCTATTTACATTTAACTGTCTTACAGCGTGGTTTGATGATAATAGGCCTTTAGATAGCATTTAAACTAATTATTAGTATAATTTATTTATTAATTATTATATTATCTTAGCAACTGCTTTACATTGTTTCAAATTTGACG
Source organism: Sialis fuliginosa (assembly GCA_961205875.1). Taxonomy (NCBI): domain Eukaryota; kingdom Metazoa; phylum Arthropoda; class Insecta; order Megaloptera; family Sialidae; genus Sialis; species Sialis fuliginosa. The sequence continues at coordinate 29,769,121 of OY540812.1, read as the reverse complement.
ATTCTTTCTTTTATATCTTTTGTGTCGTAGTACTTATCATTTTATAATCATTAGCAAGTGTCCATCACTGCGTGGTCATTACTGGTTTTACCTTTGCCAGTAGTGGAGAAAAAACCAGTGGCGGTGCGCGAGCTATATTCATGTGAGTCCAGTGACAGTATATGTTAAGATCAGACACATTCGACATAGTCAATACGGCAGAGAATTGCATTTTCGCAAGACACGACAAAATCCGAATGTGTTCGATCTATGATAGCAATTCGCATGGCCTCACATGAATACAGCTCGCTTACCGCTGCTGGAAAAAACATGAACAAAATAAAAGGCTATAATTTAAAAAATAAACTATGTAGGTATATTTGCGGACTTTGGTAATTAAATTGATTAAATAAAGAGTTACTTGTTTTATTTGTAACATGAGTTCATGAGAATTACAAAAAAACAAGCCCATTAATCAAAATTGCTCTTATAGCGGCCATAACTGGTGCCTTTACGTTATATATAATCTAATCAATTATTTCGAGATACAAAGTAGCCTATGTCCTTCCTCAGGATGCAAACTATCTCCCTGTCAAATTTCATCAAGGTCGGTTCAGCGGTTTAGTCGATAAAAAGTAACAAACATACAGACATAGTTACTTTTGCATTTATAATATTATTATTATTATTATTTATGATATATATTAGTCCGGACGTTAAGAACTTTTCATCTGCACTTTTTGATAGAAGCATGAAAATTGGTATAGTTGTACATTATACCTACCTCTACAAAACTAGAAATGGCGACATTTCAAAAACCTGTGTGGTCCCCCTTTTAGGGGCTAAAATATCTCCGCGGATTTAGTTTTTCTTATTTATCTCGCAAATGGTTATCCGGACGACACAAATATAAGACACCCAAAATAATGTTTATTAGATTCTAAACAAAAGTTGTTATTATAAATTTTACGATAAGAGTCACCGTTGCCGTATAAATGGGGGTTAAAATTATGAGAAAATTTGCGCGCGCGGTGAAACTTGCGTTCATGCTCAAATATCTCGTAAACGGGTTTTCTCACGAGAAAAATTAATAGGACAAATATTAAAGAGCAGACAATTCTCTATCAGAAGTATGAATCTGTCATCCGGTAAAATTATTTTTTAATTAATTTTGGTCACTACAAGTAGAATGACATATATGACAATTTAAGAAAAGTAACGGTTCTCGTCCAATTTTGTTTTCGTTATGTATAATTAAGCACTTGTATAGTTAAGTTATGGTTCTTTTATAATAATTTATGAATATATAGAGAAAGAAAGAGAAAAAAATTGTGTTAAATTGACCTGCATTTATCAATAAATCAAAAAATAAATATACGAACAAAAAAATTTTTTTTTTAATTATAAAGTACACCCTGTATAATATATTACATGTAATTATGTTATAAATATGACAAAACATTAAAATTATAAATATTTATAGGCTACAAACATGTTTTTTATTTTCTTTAGCTGGAAAAACTTATATTAACACTAGTGCAGAATCTCTTGATAGCTCCTATTTGTTATACAAACCTTCAAACGCCCAAAACTTTAGGATGAATATATTCGTCATAAAGTTTAGAATAATAAACAATTAATTATTTTTTACTTAACATTGTACATAAATTTTACTTTTACAAAAAATATGATAGTTTTATTGTTAAACATGATTTCTCAGCATTATTATTTAGTATGATATTTTTAGTATGTACGGTAATTATTTTTTTTTTATTCCGGCCGATCTTTAGGAATTCAACCCTGCGATTCATGATGGAAATATAAAATTTTATACAGTTGTACATCAAACCTGCCTCTACGAAGCTAGATATGACTACCCTCAAATCTTGTGCGGTCCCCCATTCAAAGGTTAACATAATATCTCCACAAGTTTTCTTTATTTAATTTTTTTAATTTTAATTTTTGAAAATGATACGATAAATATATACATACATACATTTACATATTCATATGTGCATTTTACTCATCTCTCTATTAAAATATAATATTTGAATTGTGTAATACGATTTTTATATTTTATTTATAATATTATTTACAAAATTTAAATAAAAAAACTTGTGGAGATATTATGTTAACCTCTGCGAATGGGGGACCGCACAAGATTTGAGGGTAGTCATATCTAGGTTTGTAGAGGTGGGTTTGATGTACAACTGTATACAATTTTATATTTCCATCATGAATCGCAGGGTTGAATTCCTAAAGATCGGTCGGAATAAAAAAAAAATAATTACCGTACATACTAAAAATATCATACTAAATAATAATGCTGAGAAATCATGTTTAACAATAAAACTATCATATTTTTTGTAAAAGTAAAATTTATGTATGGTAGATATAAGTCCACTCTATTATATTTTCTATAATTTTTTGAATTGTAAAAAACTGGTCATAAAATATTGTGTGACAAATATACCCTGCTTTACACCGTTCATGTAATATATCAATTAATTTGTAACTTTGACCTTTATTTACTCGGAAACTTTAATATTTGACATGTGAAACATAACGAAATATTATTCAAAATTTCATTGCCGACAATTCAGTTTCAGTACATTTTTTACATCCAATTGACCGTTCACGAGATTTGAAACAAAAAATAATATATCCGACACAATTCTTACTGTTATCGTCTAATAGTCATCAATTTCAACTTCAAATTACTCAAAATGTACAATGTTAAGTAAAAAATAATTAATTGTTTATTATTCTAAACTTTATGACGAATATATTCATCCTAAAGTTTTGGGCGTTTGAAGGTTTGTATAACAAATAGGAGCTATCAAGAGATTCTGCACTAGTGTTAATAGAAGTTTTTCCAGCTAAAGAAAATAAAAAACATGTTTGTAGCCTATAAATATTTATAATTTTAATGTTTTGTCATATTTATAACATAATTACATGTAATATATGATACAGGGTGTACTTTATAATTAAAAAAAAAATTTTTTTGTTCGTATATTTATTTTTTGATTTATTGATAAATGCAGGTCAATTTAACACAATTTTTTTCTCTTTCTTTCTCTATATATTCATAAATTATTATAAAAGAACCATAACTTAACTATACAAGTGCTTAATTATACATAACGAAAACAAAATTGTACGAGAACCGTTACTTTTCTTAAATTGTCATATATGTCATTCTACTTGTAGTGACCAAAATTAATTAAAAAATAATTTTACAGGATGACAGATTCATACATCTGATAGAGAATTGTCTGCTCTTTAATATTTGTCCTATTAATTTTTCTCGTGAGAAAACCCGTTTACGAGATATTTGAGCATGAACGCAAGTTTCACCGCGCGCGCAAATTTTCTCATAATTTTAACCCCCATTTATACGGCAACGGTGACTCTTATCGTAAAATTTATAATAACAACTTTTGTTTAGAATCTAATAAACATTATTTTGGGTGTCTTATATTTGTGTCGTCCGGATAACCATTTGCGAGATAAATAAGAAAAACTAAATCCGCGGAGATATTTTAGCCCCTAAAAGGGGGACCACACAGGTTTTTGAAATGTCGCCATTTCTAGTTTTGTAGAGGAAGGTATAATGTACAACTATACCAATTTTCATGCTTCTATCAAAAAGTGCAGAGATTAGTCGAAATATCGCTCTTAACGTCCGGACTATATTAGTATGAATAAAACGACTTTCAGGCTTTGACGCCAGGGCCCTCTGGATCCAGTAGAGGGGGGCAGTAAAAAATGTATGGTACAAGAACATTTCGTTGAAATGTTAAAGTCATAAGATATTATGCGGACATTTTAGGTGGTATGAGGGGGGGGGGGGGGTATAATTAAAACTCCGCCATGGACTCCAACCTTCCTAAGTCCGCCACTGTTAACAAGCTTAAAAAAAGTAGAGTATACAGATGTATGTATCAATATTTGAAATTATTATTTTGTATCCTAGGATACCAAGAACCGAACAATCCCTATTTCGGAGCGACCATCGGCCGTATTTGCAACCGAATTGGAAACGCGACATTCGTTCTCGACGGCAAAGTCTACACGGTTGCGCGTAATCTAGGAAACCACCAGCTCCATGGAGGTGTAGTCGGGTTCGATAAGGCGGTTTGGGACTACTACATTGAAGGGACTAAAGTGATAATGAGCCATTTATCTCCCGACGGTGATCAGGGATACCCTGGAGCTGTTATTGCTACTGTCATTTTCGAGCTGCTTCCAAACAATAACTTTGTGGTTGAAATGAAAGGGACGAGCACTAAAAGGACTCCGATCAGTTTGACAAATCATGGATACTTTAACTTGGCTGGGCATGTAAGTCAAATTTGAATCTTAATGGAGAATATATCATATAGAATGTACATGCTGATCCAGTGGCGTAGTAACGGGGGGGGGGGGGGGACGATACCCCCCCAATCCCAAAGTATCCAGTGTTCTAAAAGAACGTATGTTTTGAGAAAACATCAATTCAAAATACCTTCAAAAAATTTAACTCATACCCCCCCTGAAAAATTTTCTTACTACGCCAATGGGCTGATCCATTTTAAATTCGAAGTAAGATAGAGAAAAATGGTTCAGACAAAAAATTAAGAGTTTAACATCATCATATGCAACGTAAACGTTTGAAATGTAGCACAGAGATAGTGTGGTGGGTCCAGTTATAGACGTGAAATACAAAAAGTTGAATTTTGATTCTGGGGGTTAATTTCCAAGGGTTAATTGGGAAATCGATAAAAACATTTATTGGGAGTCCGATTTTTTATTACATTTCTGTGAAAAAATAAACAACTTTTGTTGAAAAAAAATTTACGATTTTTATATTTTCAAAGATAAAATTTTTTTATTGTCAAGATGTTTTACTCGGAAACCAACAAATTAGAAATAGTAGTACAAAAAATTGATTTTTTCAACAAAAGTTAGTTTCTTCGCGGAGAATAAGATTATGTTATAAAAAATAGAGGCTTTAAACACTTCAACTTTTATCTGAGACATTTTTCTTTATTATGCTTTTTCGTTATATTTTAAATACATTAGTTAGTTTTAATTTTACAGTTTAAAATATATTTGTTAGGCAGCGGGGAAGAAAGAACTGCTCCAACACGAAGTACAAATAAATGCAGATCGTATTACAGTTACTGATGAAGATTCGATACCAACAGGTTTGTTATTTATCAATTTAGGTATAGACTATAAAGTAGTATATATCGTACCTATATAATGTGCTGGTTCCGTCTATTTTGACCGATATCAATCAAACTAGTTTTCTTGTAATTACACATATTTCCTTTATGTTCCCAATTTTTCATTTTTTTCTTTACTTACAATTAGTTTCGAAGTTGCAGACGTGGAAATCATTTTCACTTTACGCGGGTAAATATTAAAAAAAATGTATTAGTACTTGTGTATATTTCTGAAATTAGCTCAACAAGACCCCACATATGCATATTTTATAGAATTTTTTGTGACGTAGTTTTTTTTTTATTTTGGTGAGGATTGATTTTCCCGGAATGGACAGGCAAGTTTACACTTAAATTCTAAATTTCAGTTTAATCGGTCCATTATATTGAATTTTATAAATAAGTTCCATTATAAAAATAGCTGTGGGAAGAGGATCATTGTGTAACTTACTGCCATCCAGGGTCCCACATAGGGGGGGGGGGGAAGTCTGATAGGACTCCAGTCCTGGGGTTCGGGGTTAGGGGGGCCGGTATAGAGGACCAAAAAACTCATAAATTAAAATTTCTAATTGAAAGACAAACATTTGTATGACATTTTTTTCCTATTGAAAGACCTTAAAAAAGTAATTCAGACTTACTTGAAAAAAATTCGTAGGGGCCCGCCAAGTATGGGAGCCCGTTATAAGATTTGGGTGCCTTGAGAACCACCACTAATATTTCGATATATTTAGGTGAATTCATGAAGGTTGCCGGTACTAATTATGACCTACAAGTACCGAAAAAATTGGAAGACGTTCTTGAGGACAACAGTGGGTACGATAACAACTTCTGTGTAAACCGTGGAACAGAACAGGATATAGGATTCGTCGCTAGGTAATTATGTATAGAGGGATAGAATATTAATAGTATTAATCCAGAAAAATAGACATCCAACAAGGAAAAAAATTGTGACAGGCTTAAATTTTCCTACAAAAAATTTTGAAGGGAAAAAACGAAGAAACATAAATTATAGATACTTAAAAGAATTTTCTACAACTTTAATCTAAAACATTTTTTTTCTACTGCGCACATTGACATTAGTAAACATCCGTTTCTGGGTTTCAAAAATAGGAGGTACGCATCTACAGTATACATAAACCTTAAGTTTAAAATTTCATGTCTGTAAGTCTCGCCGTTTTGGCTGTAGAGCATTCACAGATATATATACGCGCAAACACACGTCATTGAGATAATGGTCGTACTCAAGTTCAGGGACCCTCAAAATGTGCAAGTCAGTTGAAATCTCGAGTTCGAATTTTTTCATGATCACTATATTTTATTATACAGTACATTTCATGTATATAAAAATGGTTGTCATCATAGACATAAAGACATGGACAGCGCCATCCGTATCTTACGAGTGTAAGAAAGTGGACACAGAGACAGAGCTTGGTTTAACCAGCTTCTATCTCATAACGGCAGCGTGTAAGAAAAAGATAGAATATGGTTTCACCCCGCTCCATCTCTCTTTTCTTCACGACCATTTTAAAATGCGGATCATACTGTCCAGTACTACATGTCTATGGTTGTCATATATACAACTAGGGTTGTTGTAGTTCAAGCAGTTGGCAACCCAACTACAACGACCAGAGTGTTATTTATGTCCGGCATTATAAAGGAGCTAGCAAATTTGCTAGCTAGCAAGCACTTTCAAATGGTTTATTAATTCTGTACTAGTATCTATAGATTAGCTATGAAATTTATAGCAGTGATTCTTCAACGTATTGTAACACAGTTGGCGACTCTGACCGAACAAAATAATTTTTATAATATTGCCACTGTTTTAATACCGTTGGTGTTTACATACCACGCGTGCGCGAAACTTGTCAAACATTTCATGAAACTAAAGGAGAACAGTCAGATAGGTTAGAAACCTCATTTGAAAGTGCTTGCTAGCTAGCAATTTTTGCTAGCTCCTTTATAATACCAGACATTAGTCTACCTAACAGTTAACACCTATTTTGTATAATACAATATTTAATAACTAAATAAATGTATAACTAATAACGTAACAGGGTCTTTCAAGTTCGAGTTTCTTTTTAAAATTAAAATTAAACACCCATTTTGAATGGAAAATCATCATCTGTTTATTGATATATGTAGTAGAGGGTCTACAATTTATGTATGATAAATGATATCTTGCAAATGTCCCCCGTGTGCACGCTTACAGATGTCGATTCTTTTGGTGAAATTTTCGATGACATTTCGGCATAATTGGGGCTCTATCTCGGCAATTTCGCGCACAATGTTGTCTTTCAAGGCTTCAATATTTTCTGGTTTATTTGCATAAACTATATCTTTGAGATGGCCCCACAGAAAATAGTCCAAAGGCGTTAAATCCGGTGATCTTGGCTGCCAAATTGCTTCCGAATTTCTTGAGATTATTCATCCCTGGAATTTCGTTCGCAATAAATTCATTGTTTCGTTGGATTTTGATTATTTTTATACGGTTTTCGAGCGAAATCGAATTCATTTTAGTAAATTGTACACTTTCAACTTGATTTATGTCAAGAAAAAAAAAAAACTATGATAACTGTCAGAACTAAACACTGCTGAAAAAGAAACTCGAACTTGAAAGACCCGTTATATCATTTATATTCCCGTCACATAATGATAATGGTCATTAAGCGACCACCGTATCAGCATAATTCATCAAATCGCTTATTGACAACAGCCGTGTCTCGTGAAATAATAAACTTTAATTTTATAAACCGACTTTGAAACATTGAAAAGTATATGATAATTAAATTTAACAGTTTTGAAGTCGGTGCAAAGCCAATAAAATTATGAAAGAAAAAATAAAACCGACTTCAAAAACTGTTAAATTTAATTATTATATACTTTTCAGTGTTTTTTAGGTTTCCGTAGAAAACTAGGAAACGTTATAGTTTCACCATGTCCGCCCGTCCGTCCTCAAAAATTTTAAACCGATTAAGATGAAATTTGGTATACGGGGGAAAACTGAAAACCCAAAAACAGAAATGATAAGATTTTTGAAAAAAAAATATTTTGGACCCCCTCCCCTTTCCATAGACTGAAAAGTATATTAAAAAAAAAATTTCACTTAATCTATTAAGTAGGGTGTCTTTAGATAGGTTTCCTAAAATGCAATAAAAAATGTTATATGACATTTTGATTTTAACCCTTCAGTCACGATATATTTGCGTTCAAAGTCCTGATCAGAGTGTTTCTATCAATTCAAAAAATCTGAAAAAAATCAGAATGTAGCTTTTAATTAGTACTTTCACTGAAAATTATAACGAACACTGTCAAACATTTTTCGGACCCCCCTTCCATAGACTGAAAATTGTACTCAAATTGAGTGAGATATGTAGGTCTCCTAAAATGCAACAAAAAATGTTATATGACCTTTTGATTTGAACCCTTTAGTCACGATATATTTGCTTTTTAATGTGGTTATCAGAGCGCTCCCCCCTTCTACTTTCTAAGCTATGGATGCAAAAAATCTAAAAAAAATCCAGAATGTAACTTTAAGTTTGTACTTTCAATGAAAATTATAACGAACATTGTAGCTAGAATAGTTTATAAAAAAAATTGGAAATAATTCTTGTTAATAAATCGTAATGACTACGAAAACCTATATCATGTGCGTTTTATTTTTAAGTCAGTTTTACTTTTTCTTTTAATTTGTTATATTATATAACATCTTAGAATTAATTATGAATACTGTAAAATATACATATATTCTACGTTAAAATGAAGTAAGGTAAAGGCACCAGTGGTGGCCACTATAAGAGCAAGTTTTCAGTTTTTTTGGATTAATGAGCTTGTTTTTTGTAATTTTCATGAACTCATGGTACTAATAAAACAAGTAACTCTTTATTTAATCAATTTCATTACCAAAATCCGCAAATATAGTTTTTTTCTTTAAATTATAGCCTTTTATTTTGATCATGTTTTTTCTCTAGTAGAGGCAGAGGTAAAACCAGTTATGGCAACCCAGTGATGGCAAAATGATATTTCTAGTACTTTGTTATAAAAAAATTTTTTTTAAACTAAAGGTAAATATCATGAAATGTCATACAATAAATAAATAAGTAAATAGATTACATTTTTAATTAGAGCAGGGTCGTATTAAGTAAAATTTATAGTTAATATTTAATAATAAATCATAAGTAATTAAATACTAAGCAATGGAACTTTTGATATCGATGTAATTAAACCGATAATGTTATTGAATATTTAAGCCAGGCACGTATTAAGAAGAATTTACAATTAGTATTTTCTCATAAAATTTGTTTAAAAATGAAAATGTTAACCAATGGAAGTTGTTATATCTATGTAATTAAACTTATAATGTATATTGAATATTTAAACCAGGCACGTATTAAATAGAATTTAAAATTAATTTTTCCAATAAAAACTGTATAAAACGAAACCATTTAGTAATAAGTTATGGAATTAATGTAGTTAATACGAAAATGTATATATGAATATTTTAGTCAGGTACGTATTAAGAAGAATTCATAATTAATATTTTCCAATAAAAACTATATAAAAATGAAACAATTAAGCAATGACAGTTATGACATTGATGTAGTTAAACTGAAAATGTATATATGAATATTTTAGTCAGATACGTATTAAGAAGAATTTATAATTAGAAAATTTTCTGATAAAAATTCTATAAAAATGAAAATATTAAGTAATGGTAGTTATGACTTTGATGTAACTAAACCAATAATGCATATTGTATATTTAAGCCAGGCACGTATTAAAAAGAATTTATAATTAATATTTTCTAATAAAAATTGTATAAAAATGAAACCGTTATAGCATTGATGTAGTTAAACCAAAAATGTATATATTAATATTTTAGTCAGGCACGTATTAAGAAAAATTTATAATGAATACTTTTTCATAAAAATTATATAAACATGAACATGTTTACCATCCGCAGTTGTTATATTGTGATTTTTGAGTCAGAGGCGTATTAAGAAAAATATACAATTAATATTATCTAATATAATTTGTGCAGATGCTTTAGTAAAACACATGTGTGATAGTTACACAATAAAATTTTTTTTTTTAATTAACAAATTATAAATCACAAATAATAAGCAAGTATTTAACTAACAATTAATTATAAAAATTTATAAATTATAAATTTATAGTAAGCAAGTTAATTAACAGTCGTCTTTATGTTAACCACACTTTCTTCTGATGATGAAATCACATCACATACATATTATGCCAGTATCTTATAATGAATAAAAAGCAAAAAATATAAAAAAAATGATATTTCAATATCTATCTTAAAATAATATTATTTCTACTGTTAATAAGTATAAAAAATTATACAACGCGAGCGAAGCGGGTACGTCCAACATAACTATCATTAATTTTTCTTTTTTTGTATTTTTTACGATAAAAATGATTTGTAAATTTTCGTTAATACAGGCCTGCCTAAACTGCACAGTTCTATATTTTATTTAAATTATTTTAAGATAACTGTCTAAGCTTTTCTTTAAATTTTTGTATATTTTAAATATAAAATATTATAAATTTTCGTTAATACGGGCCTGCTCTAAATTTTCAATATTATAATTTTTTCAAATACTGTCAATATAACAACTATTTTTTTACCTTATAACTATAGAATATAATTTTTTAGAAAATATTATTTAAATTACTTCCTTAATACGGATCTGCTTTAATTATTCAATATTTTTTTGTACATTAAACAATTCAAACAAACATAACAATTACCTTAAATTTGACTTTATGTTTTTATATATTTTTGCATAAAATAATATCAATCGTAAATTTTCCTTAATACTTACCTGACCTAATTTGAATATGTTAATTGCAAATTTATCTTTAGAATTATAATTCACTATATATTAATAATTTCAACCCGCCTGCTTAACATTTTTCACACCTAGTAATGAAAACTACATTTGAAAACATCGCTGCCACTACTGGATATTAGTGAAAAATGAATACCCAGTAATGGTTATTGAACACAAAACCCCTCCTAGAACAATAAAATTAAATTTAGTGGTGACCTTATCTTTAAGATATGTTCAAGAATGAAACATATTAATTTCACTTCAAAAAAAAAATTTAAGCAGCATAAAAATCACTAATAATTAAACTCGCTCCACTAATCATTTACATAAGAAAATACACACTACGTAAATTTCGACTAATCCGCGATGTATAAATGTCCACCATTTTGACACCTATTGGCCGATTGTCATCAAATCACGCTGTAAGACAGTTAAATATACATAGATTAATATTCAGAAATGATTATAATCAAATATCATCACATATTTCAAATTCAGGACATTTAATTAAACATTTGCCATTACTGGGGTGTTTGCCAAGACCGGTGCCGTTACCTTACTTAACATATATTGTATTATTATTTTATCAGAGTGTCACACCCACCTTCTGGAAGAGTTCTAGAAGTCTACAGTAATCAACCTGGAGTACAATTCTACACTTCTAATGGCATTCCAGATAAAGATGACTATGTGGTAAGATTGTCTATTATACTATAAGAAATATATTAATTATATATTAATTAAATACATTTTTATAACAGGAAAGTTCAGAAGAAAGCGACGAATCGAAAGAAACAAAACCTACAAATAAAATAGTTGGAAAGAATAAGACAGTTTATGAAAAACATGGGGCCCTATGTTTAGAAACCCAGAATTATCCAGATGCCATGAATCATGTAAGTATTATTATAAATTTGAATTTTTACCACAAGGGTATTTTTTCATAATTAAGTAAAAGAGGAATTAAAGCTTTGGTGCTTTACAAAAACGGTCTCCGTCGCCGTTTCGACCTTGCAAATCTATTACATGTTAGCTGCGTCAAAACGCAATGCCGCTTCGATGCAGCTAACATGCCATTTGTATTGAATCACATATAATAGATTTGCAAGATCGAAGTAGTAACGGAAACCGTTTCTGTAAAGTGCCAAGGCTTAAGTGTCTTTGCTATCTCGTTGAGTTGTCACCAATAGAAAGATGTATTAATTTCAAATTTGTTTGTTTCAGCCCAATTTCCCGAACTCAATTTTTAGTCCTGGTAAAATATATGACCATAAAGTAATATACAAGTTTTGGGTTCAAAAATAATTGTGAAATATTAAAATATACATTTTTTTGTATTGTTTAAAATATTATAAAACCAATTGTTTTAATTTACAATCAATAAATTTATAAGCATTGTTTTTATATTTATTTTATTTATATATAATTTAAAATTAGTTCTATTCGTAATTTGTGATATTTTTATTTATAATAAGGGGGGAGGAAGCTTCCATTAATTATGAGTTACTTAGTTAGAAATTGAAATTGGAAAATCTAATTATAAATTCAATTTTTGAAAACAAAAAATTCAAATTTTCACTTAATATACATATAGTATAGGAGCCAGCTGCAAAATGGGTGTAGATTTAACAACCATCTGCCGTTGTGGTTTTATTGAAGTACTCACTCAGACAAAGCTCGGAAGATGAATCCGGTCCACCAGCTTGTGGGGATTTAATAGTTAGGGCCCACCAAAAATAAACAAAAAAAAATCACGTAACAACCGTTTGAATGAAACGGTTGCTTATAGTAGACCCCAATTAAAGATGTTTTGGATATACGGCAGAAATTTTTGCGTAGGGGTTTAATTACAGGGGCCTCTCAAAATTTCGACCCAAAAAAATCAGAAAACAACCGGACCAGACCTGGTGCAAAATGTTTATTTGGACATATACTTACATAAAAACATAATGGCAGAATTTTTTATGTAGGGACTTCGGTGCTATAAGGCCTACTAATGGCCAGAATTGGGCCCCAATCTTAAAAATGCTGTAAAATCTAAAATACCGAATGAAAATTTCTGCCGCGCGGTGCATGCCTTTGTTATGAACTATTAAATAGATATATACACATGGCAGAAGTTTTTATTCATGCAGTTGCCCCTTCCAGCTCCCCCAAAAGGTAAATTTGGATTAGTAATAAAATGCACTAAAAAAATCATAACAAATAGGCCTATAGAGGCTTATAAACTTATAAAATGATAATATATTATTGTATTTAATGTTAGACACCCTCCGTGCCCCCCCTCATACAATAATAAATTATCATTTTAAAAGTTCATAAGACATTATAGACCTAATGTAATAATTTTTTAGCGAATTTTATTACTAACCCAAATTTTCTCTTGGTGGTGATGGGGGCCACGGGGGGTGTCTAACATTAAATACAATAATATATTATCATTTTATAAATTTATAAGCCTCTATAGGCCTATTTGTTATGATTTTTTTAATGCATTTTATTACTAATCCAAATTTACCTTTTGGGGGAGCTGGGAGGGGCAACTGCATGAATAAAAACTTCTGCCATGGGTATATATCTATTTTATAGTTCATAACAAAGGTATACATCGCGCGGCAGAAATTTTCATTCGGTATTTTAGATTTTACAGCATTTTTAAGATTAGGGCCCAATTCTGGCCCTTTGTAGGCCTTATGGCACCGAAGTCCCTACATAAAAAATTCTGCCATTATGTTTTTATGTTAGTATACGTCCAAATAAACATTTTGCACCAGGTCTGGTGCGGTTGTTATCTGATTTTTTTGGGTCGAAATTTTGAGAGGCCCCTGTAATTAAACCCCTACGCAAAAATTTTTGCCGTATATCCAAAACATCTTTAATTGGGGTTTACTATAAGCAACCGTTTCATTCAAACGGTTGTTACGTGATTTTTTTTTGTTTATTTTTGGTGGGCCCTAACTATTAAATCCCCACAAGCTGGTGGACCGGATTCATCTTCCGAGCTTGTCTGAGTGAGTACTTCAAAAAAACCACAACGGCAGACGGTTGTTAAATCTACACCCATTTTGCAGCTGGCTCCTATACTAATATATTACATTGTTGTATTTTTTTTAATTTAAAATAAAATATAGACGAAATATTTGAATTATTTGTCTTCTGAAATTTTTTTAATGGTAGGTAATGTTATCTTATCAAATTCCTTTCAATGTATGATAATAAAAATTCAATGTTACTTATTGCCGGAAATACTAATATAATATGTATTAAGGTTATTATAAATATATTATAAATAACTAATTGTAAGACCTTATAGGGTAATACAACAAGAATATCAATGTAAGTATTTTTTAATTAATTATTTATACAGGTATTATTTATTATTATATTATATGAAAATGATATACATAAAAATAATCTATTTAATTATAATTTATATTATTCATAGTGTAAAATAACAATTCTACAAAAGGAGGAGCATACATTAACATTATCATTTTTCAAATAATAAATAAATTATACTTCTTGACGCGCTAATAATTAAGCCAATAATATACTTTTAGTTTTAATAAAATTAGGTACAGTTTATGTATGTATATTTACATATATTATACATATTATGCACATTTATTTCAGAATGTTATTGCAAGAAATACGTTGTGTTCTAAAAGAGAAAATATTAAATTATAAAAGTTTATAGGTACGAGAAATGCATTGACAACAAAGAATTAGAAATCGTTACCTACTACGCCATATTTAAAAAACTCAGTTCAAATTCGATTAGTTATTGATTTGTATTTAGTAGTACGTCTGGTTCGTGGCAAATAAAGCCAAAACGCTGCACTTTTTGATTGGGGTATGCCACTTTCTGTGGTCATATATAAGTTCAAATGAAAGATTTTCAGATAGGGAGCCACTTTAAAATCCGTGTAGAACACTGTTATATCGGCTATTAAAGATGGCCCCCACGGTTTTTATTAAATTGGCTGTATCTCAGCTCCTAATCATCCGATTTCAATTTTATTTTGTTTATTTTAAAGTTGTTATTAAAAAAAATCTTTTTTATCATTATTAATTTTTCTCTAAATTTTAAGGGTTCCCCACAATTTTCCGAAATCTGAAGATTTCACTTTTCTTACAAACTTAATTGTTATATAACTTGTTTATTGTGCCCAATAAAGTTTTTTTACTTCATATAAAAAAGAAAGATATTTTTTTCTGCGTTCCATTGATAACAAGATAATACTGTTTTAATTAACAACTTCTTTGGAAATAGCGTGTTAAACTAAGAAAAATAGACTATTTTTGGATCATTCCAAGTCAAGTTTACCTGTATTGGTTTCTCGGATTCGAGATTTTGATAGAAATGTCCATTTATACCTTCCCTGAATCAATTCTGACTATTTTTATCATCATGTCTGTCTGTCTGTCTGTGTGTGTATCTGTTTGTCTGTAAACGTTGGAACTCAAAAATGGCAGTACATAGAGGGGTAAAATTTTATATTAAGGATTAATTTGTTTTAAGAATGAAAACCAGATGTTTTTAAAACCGGAAACGGATATTTACTCTTGTAATTTTTGTAATTATTCGAAATATTTCTGAAACGGTACGTGTTGGAAGAAAATGTTTAAATAATAATTTACTTATAATATTATTATTTATAATTTATGTTATGTTCAATTCCTCTCAAAAAAAGTTTTTGAGGTTATAATCGTTTTTTTTCAATTATATTCGAAATGGTTTAAAGCAGAAATAAATTATTGAAATAAAAGTTGTAGAGTACGTTATTTTCTATAGTTTATGTTCCATTAATTTTTTTGTATCTCTTACCAATTAAAAAAAAAACTTTTTTATTTAATTTTTTATTTTTTTCCATTTTTTTTTTAACAAGTTTATGGCAGAATGAAATGTTTATAACAAAAAATGTAGAGAACGTTATTATCTATAGTTTATGTTCCATTAATTTTTTTGTATCTCTTACCAATTAAAAAAAATCTTTTTTATTTAATTTTTTATTTTTTTCCATTTTTTTTGAACAAGTTCATGACAGAATGAAATGTTTATAACAAAAAATGTAGAGAACGTTATTTTCTATAGTTTATGTTCCATTAATTTTTTTGTATCTCTTACCAATTAAAAAAAAATTTTTTTTTATTTAATTTTTAACAAAAAATGTATAGAACGTTATTATCTATAGTTTATGTTCTATTAATTTTTTTATATCTGTCATCAGTAAGCCAAAATTATTTGTTTTATATTAGTAGATACACGTACATTTTTTTATTGTATAAGAAAGTTGAGTGACATCCATGACAGATTTTTCAATGTTTTAGCTATACCATATGAGAAAATTGATCCCAACATAAAATTTCATATGATAAAAGGTAAACTTGACATGGAATGATCCAAAAATAGTCAATTTTTCTTAGTTTAACACACTTTTTCCAAAGAAGTTGTTAATTAAAACAGTATTATCTTGTTATCAATGGAACGCAGAAAAAAATGTCTTTCTTTTTTATATGATGTAAAAAAATGATATTGGGCACAATAAAAAAGTTATATAAAAATTAAGTTCGTAAAAAAGTAACATTTTCAGATTTTCGAAAATTGTGGGGAACCCTTAAGATTTAGAGAAAAATGAATTATGACAAAAAAAATCTACTCAATAAGAACTTTAAAACAAACAAAAGAAAATTGAAATCAGATGACTAGGAGCTGAGATACAGCCAATTTAATAAAAACGGTGGGGGCCATCTTTAATAGCGGATATAATGGTGTTCTACACGGATTTTAAAGTGGCTCCCTATCTGAAAATTATTCTTTCGACCTTATCTATGAGCACAGAAAGTGTCATACCCCAATCAAAAAGTGCAGGGTTTTTTTACGTACCAGATACTTCAGATAAAATAAAAATATCAAGCAACGTTTCAGAAGAATATTTAAATCAAATATTTTTGTAATTTCATACGTTAGAATACCCAGTAAAAGTAACAATAATGTTAATAAACGGAAGTTTGTCTTTGACGTCTTTTTTAGACCATGAAGGCATCGAAAGGAAATGTCTGTATTATTCTTATAAATGGAATTTAAATTTGAGTGGGGATTTTAATGAAAATACAGTAAAAGAATCAAAAGAAACACGAACAATTAAACTTTTATCTGATGAAAATGATACGTTATCTTATAAAATAGAAATTCTACAAGAAGTTTTAAATTATATAACAATCGATTTGTAAATGATCTCAGTTATAGATCCATAAATAATTATAGAATAGAAGGGGTAGTCCAGTAATTTTAGATTTCAACTACGAAAAAAATAGCAGATAGCTGAATTTTTGTATACACCTTCGTTACAGTGTTATAAATAACGTGTAAAAAGTCCCCAACGATATCAAGCCGGCGTTGCGAGATATTGAAGGTCTAACGTGACGAAAAACGGTTATTCGCGAATATCTCGCTTCCTATGACTCGGAGGTCAATAAGGGTTATTATATAAACGGTGTATTATTAAATTCTTAAGAAAAAAGGCTCTTTCCATTTTTTTTGAAAAACAACCGTTCTCGTGGTAGAGCGCGGAGAAAGTATGGCTATATATTTGCATACGGTATGACGCACTCTATGGCAATTGACTATTTGCATATGACTATTTCTAAGTGAAAAAATTACAGGACAAAAATTAAAGAGTAGCAAATAATCTATAAGGTGTGTCATTCGGATATATTAAAAAAAAAATTTTATCAATTTTAATCACATTTAGTAGAACTGCAAACATAGCGATTTATGAAAAATTACCATTTTTATTCAATTTTGTGTTCAAAATCTACACCTAAGCTTTTGTAAAGTTATTTAATGGTTCTACTAAAATAAGCTTTGGACATATTGAGTAGAAAAGAGAGAAAAAATGTGTTAAATTGACCTGCATTTAACAATAGGTACGTCAAAAATTAAAAAATCGAAAAAAAAATTATTTTATTATAAAATGCACTCTTTTTAAAGTTGTATGTGTACTTATGTTATAAATATGACTAAATAGTAAAATTATAAATATTTTTAGGCTAAAAACATGTTTTTTATTATTTTTTTGCTAGAAAAACTTCTATTCATATTACCGCAGGATTTCTTGATAGCTCCTATTTGATATGCAAGCCTTCAAATTAAAAAATTAAAATTAAAATAGATTCGCTATAAAATTTTGAATAATAAACAATTAATTATTTTTTACTAAATTTAATATTTTCCGTGTAATGGGAAGTCAAAATCAACAAATATTGGACGATAACATGAAAATTGGTGTCCGTGCGATTCTTTTTTGTTTTATAAAACTGGGGCCGAATAAGAATTGAGAGTGGCGCCACATTTGCTTTTGAAGAGGAGAGTTTGATGTACAATAATACCGAATTTCATGTTCCTATCTCGATGCAGTCCTTATTTTATAAAACAAAAAAGAATCGCGCGGACACCAATTTTCTTGTTATCGTCCAATATTTGTTGATTTTGACTTCCCATTACACGGAAAATATAAAATTAAGTAAAAAATAATTTATTGTTTATTATTCAAAATTTAATGGTGAATCTATTTTTTTAATTTTTTTTTAATTTGATGGTTTGCATATGAAATAGGAGCTATCAAGAGACCCTGCGGTAATATGAATAGAAGTTTTTCTAGCAAAAAAATAATAAAAAAACATGTTTTTAGCCTAAAAATATTTATAATTTTACTATTTAGTCATATTTATAACATAAGTACACATACAACTTTAAAAAGGGTGCATTTTATAATAAAATATTTTTTTTTTCGATTTTTTAATTTTTGACGTACCTATTGTTAAATGCAGGTCAATTTAACACATTTTTTCTCTCTTTTCTACTCAATATGTCCAAAGCTTATTTTAGTAGAACCATTAAATAACTTTACAAAAGCTTAGGTGTAGATTTTGAACACAAAATTGAATAAAAATGGTAATTTTTCATAAATCGCTATGTTTGCAGTTCTACTAAATGTGATTAAAATTGATAAAAATTTTTTTTTAATATATCCGAATGACACACCTTATAGATTATTTGCTACTCTTTAATTTTTGTCCTGTAATTTTTTCACTTAGAAATAGTCATATGCAAATAGTCAATTGCCATAGAGTGCGTCATACCGTATGCAAATATATAGCCATACTTTCTCCGCGCTCTACCACGAGAACGGTTGTTTTTCAAAAAAAATGGAAAGAGCCTTTTTTCTTAAGAATTTAATAATACACCGTTTATATAATAACCCTTATTGACCTCCGAGTCATAGGAAGCGAGATATTCGCGAATAACCGTTTTTCGTCACGTTAGACCTTCAATATCTCGCAACGCCGGCTTGATATCGTTGGGGACTTTTTACACGTTATTTATAACACTGTAACGAAGGTGTATACACAAATTCAGCTATCTGCTATTTTTTTCCCAGATTAGGTACATTTATATCTAAAATTACTGGACTAGGGAAGGTAAGTCAACAATATAGTGGAGAGCCGTAAGATTTATACCTCGGAATCCAGGGCCAGTCAATGAATCTTTATGAAACCTTTTGGAATGTGTTTTTAACACTAAATAGAAAAAAGTTAAAAAAAAAATTTTGGACGGTCTCAATTTTTTATATATTAAAATTAATAATTGGGTCATTCCATATAAAATCATCAAGGGCTGAAGTTGCAACATTTTTAATTTTGATGAAAGTTTAATCATTTGTTATTATACTTATTAGATAGCAGAAACTGCAGTTAGAAAATTTTTAATGGCCATAGTTCGTGGGTGGTGACCATTTTACCCTCTTAAGATACGAAGATTTCGTCGATTTTCAACGTTTTTTCAACTCGCTATAGCACGCATTCTAATAAAGCAATTATAACGGGCTTGATGTCATTTGAAAGCATAAAAAGTATAGTTTCAAATGATCTAGCACAATTTTAAGTTTAAATTATTTTTTTGTAGATAGAGGCTTTTTAGTTTTATTAATAATATTGTCATTTTTTCTATTTTTCGAAATTTATTGTGGCTTTAAGGTTAAACTGAGAAAGCTATAATTATGTGTTAGTTATGTTCATTTATAGTACTCAGTACCCACAAAAAATCAGCTTGATTGATGCACATTTTTTATTAAAAAAATTTAGTTAAATATCGCAAAAATCCCGAAAACACCAAAATCAGCTTCGAAAAACAAATAGCGAGAAAAAAAAAAATTGGAGAAATCTCATAGAATCTTTTTTAAAGTACTTGAAAAGAGCTTCAAAATGAGCACTGTTAAAAGTTGATTGTACAAAAATTGACGGAGATATGCTACAAATAAAATTAGTATTAATATTTTTCAGCGTAAAAACTATCAACAATACCCCCACCATTACCACCAAAATCAAAATTGGACGTAATCCTTCTACAATTCCTTTCACTTGAGTACTATCAATGTGATCCAGGAGTTTTGACCGTTTTAAATGCCTGGTTTTGAAAAAAAGTTTGATTGAAATGACGAGAGATTTTTTATAATTTCAAAAAAGATTGTCTTTTTTTTAATTACTCAAAAACGAATACAGATACAAAAAAATAGCTAGAATAAAAAAAGTTGGGATTTTTTATTTCCTATAAGTTTTTTTTTTTTGTTTTCTGTAGCATTAAAAATAATTGAGTTATGAACGTTTGAAGTTTGTATGTTACAGTGAAAGTCCCCTTTCCCTGTCCCTTTAAACGGAATAATTTTTAAAATGAAGGGTTCAAATAAGTCAAAACTCCTGGATCACATTGATAGTACTCAAGTGAAAGGAATTGTAGAAGGATTACGTCCAATTTTGATTTTGGTGGTAATGGTGGGGGTATTGTTGATAATTTTTACGCTGAAAAATATGAATACTAATTTTATTTGTATCATATCTCCGTCAATTTTTGTACATACAACTTTTAACAGTGCTCATTTTGAAGCTCTTTTCAAGTACTTTAAAAAAGATTCTATGAGATTTCTCCAATTTTTTTTTCCCGCTATTTGTTTCGAAGCTGATTTTGGTGTTTTCGGGATTTTTGCGATATTTAACTAAATTTTTTTAATAAAAAATGTGCATCAATCAAGCTGATTTTTTGTGGGTACTGAGTACTATAAATGAACATAACTTACACATAATTATAGCTTTCTCAGTTTAACCGTAAAGCCACAATAAATTTCGAAAAATAGAAAAAATGACAATATTATTAATAAAATTAAAAAGCCTCTATCTGCAAAAAAATAATTTAAACTTAAAATCGTGCTAGATCATTTGAAACTATACTTTTTATGCTTTCAAATGACATCAAGCCCGTTATAATTGCTTTATTAGAACGCGTGCTATAGCGAGTTGAAAAAACGTTGAAAATCGACGAAATCTTCGTATCTTAAGAGGGTAAAATGGTCACCACCCACGAACTATGGCCATTAAAAATTTTCTAACTGCAGTTTCTGCTATCTAATAAGTATAATAACAAATGATTAAATTTTCATCAAAATTAAAAATGTTGCAACTTCAGCCCTTGATGATTTTATATGGAATGACCCAATTATTAATTTTAATATATAAAAAATTGAGACCGTCCAAAATTTTTTTTTTAACTTTTTTCTATTTAGTGTTAAAAACACATTCCAAAAGGTTTCATAAAGATTCATTGACTGGCCCTGGATTCCGAGGTTTTAAAATTTCTATGCCTTACGGCTCTCCACTAAT
The DNA here is from genome assembly GCA_961205875.1 of Sialis fuliginosa. Taxonomy (NCBI): domain Eukaryota; kingdom Metazoa; phylum Arthropoda; class Insecta; order Megaloptera; family Sialidae; genus Sialis; species Sialis fuliginosa. Next base: position 29,747,364 of record OY540812.1, on the reverse strand, counting down.
AGAAACAATATTAATTACAAATTCGATGTCAGATGGGATGAAATAATTTTTAAAGGCACTAAACAATATTAAAATAATATAATTGAATATTTATATAAATAAGTGTTCCCAGAAAATTTTCCAGGGGGGGGGAGCTTGTAAAGAAATAATTCTACTTGTGAAAAAAAATTATTTCACAATTAGATTATAAAACTAATGTAGTATTGCATCAATTTATTCGATCTTAGAGGGGGGCAAACGCCCCATTTGTCCATCTTTTCGGACGCCAATGATTGTATAAAATATGTACACAACTATAATTATAAAATGTGTAAATATGCACTGTATATTTTTTTAAATAAATGTTGTTTTTAAATAATTGATACAAACAGGTACTGGTTTTTACTATTTAAAGAACGCCGGGATCCTTGGATATATCAACAATGATTTTTTAGAAGATAATGAGGTAAATAATAAATCACGTGACCACAAGCTATTATCATAACTTCTATTATGATAATTTTTTAACTAGTATATTTGAGCTTAGTTTATAAACTAAGCTCTGAAAGAGTAGTTATATCAATTTTAATTTCTCGACTGGTAAATATCTTCATAAAAGTTATTTTTATTATAGAATATTATGTAAATATTTTTTACTGTCAACGAAAAGTTAGGTTATATTGATTATTTGATAAGATTTGATATAAATATGTGTAAAGGTGATAAGTTAAAAAAGATGCATGCATAAATTATCTATTGATTAATGAATGAAAACTAATATAAAATTGGTTAATACGGAGAGTCTGGGGGTCCTCTGTCAAAAACTCTGAAAATCACGTGTTGATGTGTTAGAATAGAGTAGAGTATGTTGTATCTATGTTAATATATTATTTAGTGCAATTAATAAACCTAACCTAACCCTACCTGAAAAGGAACCAAATCTACCTGGACTACTCTAACTTAAACTAAATAATTAAATATAACACAGCTAAACGTGGCCAGTCGTTTTATAAAATGCGTGATTTATAAAAGTTGTTAACACTGATCTAGTCACGCATGCGCGTCAACCCTATTCTGAATAACTATATACGGGATTTTTCAAAAATCTGACAGAGGACCCTCAGACTCTCCGTATTAGCCATAAAATTTAAATTTTGACAGTAATTAATTTTTTCTATTAATTTTAAAATGTACAAATTGTGATTTATTTTAGCATTAGGTATGGTATAATTAATTAATAATTTATTTTATAGTTGAAAATGGGTATTGTAAGAGAAGAATACGGTTATTTGCAATTATTTGCCGACTTCTTAAGCTTAATTACGATTACATCATGCTTTATTCTGAAGATTCCACAAATAATTCAAATCGTGAAAGTCAAAAATACAAAAGGAATGAATTTGGTTGGATTAATGATGGAACTATCGAGGTAATTTATATATTTTACCATTTTAACCGTAGTTATTTACAACCTGTGTGATTTTTAGTTATTCAATAACGTTTTGCTACAATTATCGTAATGGTTACGCATTGCTTTCATATATGGAGTATCCTATAATTCTAGTACAAGAAATAATCCTAATATACGTAGTTCTGTATTACATGAATTTAATCAATGTAAAATCGGCTACTTACGCTTTAGTATACTTTTATATTTTTGGGAGCTTCGTTTTTGGAATTTTCCCAAGAGAGATGCTATCGTTCCTTCTTGTAAGTACTACTTAATAGTTTTAGTTTAAAATATGTTGTTTATAACTTATCGTTTTGATGTAGCCTTGGTGTACACCGATTGGAGCTTCGAGTAAAGTAATATTCTTGTATGAAATATTTAAGACTAAAAATGCAGATTCTGTGAGTCTTTTGACGTGGTTCATATCGGCGTTTACAAATTCAAGTAAGTTTTATATACATATTTTTAATTTTTTTTTTATATTTTGCTATTTAAGCTATGATAAATTTGACATGTTGTTTAGAGTGCAAAATTACTAATGACTTCAAGGTATGTAAAGTACATGGTAGCCTCAGTAGCTCGGCACAAGAGAGGGAAATACGTCATCTGTTGTGCCCAAATGTGGAGAGGGGAAATGAGGTGACCAATCATAACAAATATAGCCTTGTAACTCTGCACGAGAAGGGGAAAATATGTCATCTGGTGTGCCCAAGCTAATTGGTCAAAAGCTACTGAGGCAACCTGTGTATTTACTAACCTTGTAATGACTTAAGTTCACAGAAATAAGGAAGTTATGTCACTACAGTTGTTACATAATTTTTGTTTTTATTGTATTCTAAATAAATATAGGAGTTGGGGATATAGTACTCTTGAATCATGATACAATTATAAGAAGATATGGTATTGCGCTGTGCGCATATCAACTAACTTCACTCATATTAATTATAGTATTAATATAGTAGTCTAATTATTTGGTGTTTATAAAACCATGATAAAACTTGTATAATACATATATACATATGGTGCTCAGTGTGTCTGATTAATAATATGTCTTAATATAAAATTTTATTTGGATAACTACAAGAACGATAAAAAAACACTGTGTTATGTATTCATCTAAACGTGTTAACCACATGTAACCATACAAACTCCCGTGTGACATCATGCGCAGAATAATGTCAAAATGAAACTCGAGAATACCATATCTATTAATTATATCATGCTCTGGAATGATATATAACAGAAACTTTGGAATGGTGTTAAAGTTTGTTATGAAGTTTAGTTTTATTTATTAAAATATCAGATCAATTCAATGAATATTTTAGTAGTTACGATGTAAGTAAAGAACGATAGAAATCTAAAAAATTGAAATGCCCTTTGTTTAGCAACATAGTACCTACTCTAAAACTATAAATCCCACGGGCTTCAGAATAATCTTAAAATGTACATTATATAATCTAATTTTACATATTAAAACTTCAAATCATTCCGATGAATAGTTTATTAGTTACAGCTAGATAGAACCAAATAGAGATAGAATATATTTGGTGAATAAATAAAAACGTACCCTGTTTTTGACGACATAGTACACTGGAATTATATATCACAGAAACTTCAAAATGGTGTCAAATTATTTGTTATATAGTCTAGTTTCATGTATTTAATGTTTTAATTTTCCAATAATTACTTTATTAATTACAGTCATTTAAGTAAACTATATATTTATTTCATTGGGAAAAAAATGTCGTAAATATTTCTTAGTTATGCATTATCGATCATAATTTTTTAAGAATAAAACTGCAATGATTAAACAATTTTAATTGATTGTTAGTTAGTTAATTAAAGTAGAGATTTTGGCATTAGTTGTGTATGTGTCAAAGTCTAGTGGAAACGTAGTTTTAGTTTTGCTTTTAAAGTTTACAACTGTTTTTGAAAACAAAACCCGCCTTAACGTGTATATATATTTGTTCCAGCTCGTATTTTTACAATATTCATGGATTCTGCCGATCCTTTACTGCTGCTCAATTTCATAGTAAATACGTTCCTAAGTTCATCGATCATGCTGTCTGCATATTTTTATAAAACTAAGTCTAAGACCGCTTAGATTTTCATTGAACTTACCTTTACGCTTATTATATTTTCAGCATTAGTTGAAAATTATATAAATAGCAATACGTAATTTTTAAGTAAATTTTACTTATTTATTTATTATTATAAAGGATTGTTGATATTGTTAATGATTGTGATATTTTTCATTAATGCATATTGATGATTTTATTTTTTTAAATCGAGAACGTAGAATAATATAAAATAAAATATTGGATTTTAAGCCGGACGCCATGCTGAAAAAATTTACATTACTCAGAAATAATAGTGACTGGATTTTTTTTGAGTGCTACTAGATATCCTAAAGGAGACAAAAATCAGTTTTTACCGATTTCTCGGTTTTCTTTCAACTTTACAACATTTATATGTATAAAAAAAAGCTAATTAAATTCTCTATAAAAAGAGTTCTCTACATATTTCAAAACGTACTTCACCGAGTAATGACTATTTGAACTATTTTAGCTATAAAGTTGAAAAAATATTGAGAAATCAGTGAAAACTGTTTTTTTTACCTTTCCCCCACTCCGGAGCTATCATTTTGTATATAACTATTTTTACCATAAAGTTGAAAGTCAGGAAATCAGCAAAAATTGATTTTTGTCTCACAATCAGCCTCACCCCAAAAGGGGAAACTACAGGTTTTCTTAGCGACTACAAAAAATTATTCAGTTTGAATTTCTTGCACTCAAAAATACTTTGCACCTGGTCTATAAATATATTTTATGTAATTTAAATACATAAGTAAAAAATAATGAAAGACATAGAAAGACAGATGTTTACAAGTAGATAATTGTTTTTAATATATATATATTTAAATGTTATGTTATTTTTTTTATAATACCTACCTTGTATAATCCTTTCCATTAATTTAATTAAACTAGTTAGAAAAAGATTTAAATGTTTTATTAAAAAAATATCGTTCTATAATAAATGTATAAATATTTACAAAATAATTAACTTATAAATTTAAATTCTTCTGTTTCCTTTGACCTTCAAGAATAAGTTCCATGATTTTCCATTTTGTTTCGTTATAAATATCTTCGTTTGTAATTTGACTTAATTCGCTGCTAATAAATTTACCGAATATATCTATAGGATTCATAGACAATAAATTGTTTGTACTTTTAGAAGGTTCTTGAGTTTTATTCAGTAAGTCTATTTTTGGTTTTTTATTTACTTCATTTATCTAAAATTATTATTTTTATTACGATAAATAATTAATAATAAATATGAGAAGCCAATTTATGTGGCCTAAAAATTTTGGAACTGTATAGAGGCTTTAATGAAGATGTTAATATTACATTTTCAGATGCAGACGGTCTTTTAACTGTTATCGTTATTGGATTATCAATTTTTCTAATTTCTAAAACTCGTATTTGGTGAGGTTTTTCCATTAAGTTGTTTTCAGGTTGGATCGTGTTTTTCTGAAATAGAATAATTTTTTCTATATTTTAAATATTTTAAAATGTTAATGTTACTTACGATTTTACTTCGTTCGTCTTCACTACTAGTTTTATCAATCTTTATTAATTGTGCTATTCGATAATTTAAATCGCTTTCTTTAAATTCAAATTGATCTTCTTTTATTTTCTTTTTAATGCTGCTGCATATATTTTTCCAGGACTGCAAAAATATTAATTTTTTATTTGTTGTAATTTTAAATATTTATGTAAATGTAAATTTTATTTGTTGTAATTTTTTTTGTAAAAATAATACTTGCAGTTTTCCATTCGATCCAGTCTTTCTTCACCCCTGGCATGTAGTTTAACTCTTTTGTAATTTTTTCCCAGAGCTCCTTTGCATCTTCACGACTTGATTTTCCTTTGACTAATTCTAAATTACTTTCCATAAATTCTATTAGGAGTATTTTTTGTTCTTCGGATAAATGTGGCGACTGGAATTTTTTTTACATTTCAGGTTTAAGACGTCTAAGACAACTATGGTTTTAATTACTTACATGGACCATATTTACTGATGTTTAAAGATTTATTTCAAATACGTAAAAATAAAAATATAGCATTACATTTTTGAAATACGTATATTTTCATTGATAAATTTTTATTTTTATAAATAAAAATAATAAAGAAGATACTAGACGTTTATAAATTCAATTCAATTATTTGTAAATTAATTAATTAAATTTCTAAATACTTTAAACGACTTCAACCATTATAATTAATCCTTAAATGACAATTGTACACAATTATATGGAGTGTACTTCTGTACATGTAAAAATGGTTTGTATCTTGAATAGATTAATTAGAACTTTCATCGCTAGGTGACAGTTAATAAATTACATAGATTACATAACTTGACAATTGTACCCATTGTACCTAATATCCGAATGATTAGATTTCATTGTTGTGTCATCAATTTAAAATAAATAAAGTCAAATGATTATTTTCTAATGTATTTTATATTGTGCACAATTCAAATATACATAATATAAATAAAAGTTTGTTGTTAAAATTATAAATTCAGTAAATTCTTATAAAAACTTTATATTCGTATATATTTGAAGTGCACATATGTATACAAATATGATATATGCAACGTAATATTTACAAATATTTGTCACATTTGAATCAAGACACTAAAAGTGAGTTATGAATTTCATCTCATGCATATTTTAGAAACGATCATTCTCTCGTAAAAGTTTATATTTCCATGATACACTTTGCGAAACAAAGTTTTGACATGTCTGTATTCTGTATATAAGCAGGAGATAATAAAAGAACGGTTGCCAACGAACGCGTTCAAACTACAACGAAATTTACGTCGATGCATGCATATTTTTTTACGATAATTTTTGTGTGACATGTCTATGGTGTTACTATTACCACAGAATAATAAATATAACTATTACATCTATCATATAATTAATTAATATAACTTTTAAAGCATAGTGTTTATTTTTTATAAGAATTTATTAATATAAAAGTGTTAAAAAAGAATTGTTTTAATTAAATAAAATTCGAATTTAATTGTTGTGAAGTACATTTATAAAATAATAAAAAAATAATGATTTAAGTATTTTTTTTCGAGCTTTGTAGACACGATTGAGTGAAGTATTGTTATGAAAACTTAATAATCGTATAGAGTCGTGAAAACTCGCTCGGGGTCGTGGAAAATTAGATTTTCTTCCTTATGATCTGATGATATTGGTTCACAAGCTGTCAGTTGCTATCTGTTTGTCGATAATTTCACACCGGTTGCCAAGTAAGGTTATATTTATTATTGTATGCAATATTTGACAATTGTAACAACTGCTTTCAATGTTATTTATTTAATTTATAAATAGGTATTTGACTTTTTTTTAAGTCACCCAAATATTGATTTGGACTTGTTTTATTCTTGAGTCATAAAAACAGAGCTTTTTTATACGATTCCCTTTATTTTCTTGCTGCCATTTTGTTTTGATTAAATGGTACACAATGTTTATGAGCGGCATTTTATAATCTTATTATCAGGTTTATTTTATTGTGCTGCTGAATTTGTATGATAGACAGAAATAATATACAGTAGGTAGACCACAGAATAAAGATACTATAGGTAGACGTTATATGCAACGAAGTTTAGGTATATTAAAAAAATACGGTATGATTTATAATATGTAAGACTTTTTAAAATCTTATATGATAATATTACAAAAATATTATTTATATTCAGTGGCGGATTTGGGGTGGTGGGTTCGCCCCGGATGCAAAGACTCAGGAGTGTGCCAAAATGAGGTAGAAGAGGATAAAAAATGGTGTTGTGAGGACTAGAAAAAGGTATTCACATACTGCAGGAAAGCGCAAAGTAATTAAAAAAGGTTATTCAATTGAACATGCGATTTTTTTTGGGGAGATTGTCCATAACTAACATCAGTTTTTAATCCGCCATTGCTTATATTAATTTATTAATATATCAAGTACCTACCTACATATTATAATACCTATATCGATCTGATTATGATATAACAGATAGTATTTTTATTTATATTATATTTAATTCAGTATACAAGGAAAATGAGTTTATTCCTATGTACACCTAGAGATGCAACTGTTTATATAATTTTCCTCCCTCTATTCGCAATTTTTTTTGACCTATCTGTATTTAGATATTTGTCAGGGTAAATTTTTTTTTGTAGACTCAATTTCTCTAAACAGATCTTTATGGTGTTATAACCATTTTTTAGCTTCACCCTTCTTCAAGTTGTTAGACAAGTATAATTTTTTATTTATAAATTTTTTTGACGATGTGATTTTTTCCTGAAACACCACACGAAATTTATGTAAAAAAGTAGAAATCGTTAAATTATATTATTTTGACTGAATTTTTTGAAAAAAAAAATCGAAGAGCATGCGATATACATTTCTGTCTCGGTCCCACTCATAGTAGCAATCCGCACATTGCATCTCGTTTTTTACCTTTTCTATTAGGAATACGCGAAAAATTGCAATACTTTTTTGTGTGAAATATTTGTTCCTATAACTTTTGTTTGAAACTTTTTTTACTTTATACAGGATGATTTACAACTATGTAGTGTAAAAAATTTAACAGTAAATCGAGGATGTAATTTTAAGCAAAATACCTTATATGAACCTATGTCCGGAAATTCTTTGTAAGTGAGCTACAGTCTTTTACCCAAATTTAGTGTTTATTTAATATCTAGAGAATCCATTATGCTACAGTTATGAAATTTGATACAGAGTTTGATATTAACGAAACTATAAATGGCTGTTTGTTGTTAAAAATGCAGTTTTGGAGGTATATTTATATTAACTTTTCATCTTATTTTTAATCATAGAACAAGAATATAAACTTATTTTGTGTAATTTGAAGCAACCGTATTAAGTAAAATTCTGCAGTACTTTCTTTTTTCGATATTTGTCGAAAACGGTTGATTTTATGACAAATGAACAAAGTGTATTTTTGTGTATTTTGTATCATATAATCTTCTACAAGAACCCAACTCAGGAAAAAATTAAAGAACAAAAAAATACTTTATAAAAATCGGCGGGCCCACTGGCTCCATACACCCCTGATCGAAATTATTATTATTTGATACTGGAAATCAATAATATTTATTAATATCAAACCCTGTATCAAATTTCATAACAGTAGCATAATGGGATCTCTAGATATTAAATAAACACTAAATTTGGGTAAAAGACTGTAGCTTCCTTGTGAAGAATTTCCACATAGGTTCACATAAGGTTTTTTGCTTAAAATTACATCCTCGATCTACTGTTAAATTTTTTTACACTAGTTGTAAATCATCCTGTATTGTTTTTCGTTTCTGAGTTATAAGCGAAAAATTAACTTTTCATTTTCCTTCTTTGAGAGCTAGGAGTTTCTATGGTCGACTCCGCTGGGTAACCATTATGTGTTTAGTGAATCTACTCATTTTGATTATTGCCAAAATATCTTTAATAAATACGTCGTCAGCTCTCTGTTCTGTGTGTATCTGTAAACAATATTCTGGGTAACTGATAAAAGATAGAGAAAAATGAATGGGACATAAACTATATAGATAATAATATTCTTTACAACTTATTTTTTTTCTAATTCACTACGTTTGAAAAATAATTCGAAAACTAAAAAATTGGCAAGGGTATAACATCCGTTTCCGGTTGAAAGACCGTTTTCAAAAATATAAGATGTTTTCTTTCCAGACGAAAATTAATGATAAGTATGGTCATGGAGGCAAATAAGGCCCAACTTAATTAAAACTGCTATATTTATTATTTATATTAAAAAGGCTTTGGTTTATTATTAATCTAAAGAAGTATGAAAACCAACTTTTCTTAAATGATTTTTTAATTTTTAAGACATCTTGAAAAAAATAATTATATAAAAAAATTGGTGCATATGTATTATGTATGTCACGTCATCATAGCCCCCATATGGGGGGGGGGGGGGGACTGACAGAACTATAATTCTTAGTCGGTCCCGGCGCGGCGAGAGAGAGAGAAAAAAAGTAATTGATTGAATATTTACGAATTTTGAAAAAAAAGTCATTCAAATAAACCTGGTCGAAAAAAATCTTAGGGGGCCCGCCAACAATTCCAGTCTGGGGGCCCGTTTGCTGGATCAACTAGTCCTAAATTTAAAAATTTACCCTTCTACGTATTGTCATTTTTGAGCTACAGCATCTACAGACCGACACACACAGACATCATGGCGAAAATAGTCAGAATGGATCTATAGAGAGGTCAAAATCTTAAATTCCAAAAAATTGAGTTAACAATACTTACTTATATACCTAGGTAAGTATACTATAAATATGTACTTCACACATATTAAAGCCGTACATAAAAATAAACATCGATTATTTCCTTAAATTATTGTTTTTTGGAAAACATGTATATGATTGTTGCCTACTTAAAACATTTTTTCAGTTTCAAAAATAATTTGAAAAATTAAAAAAATGACAAGAGTAAACATCTGTTTCCGATTCTAATGACGTTATTTAGAAATATTAGATTTTTTAAAGGTGTGAATAAAATATCTATGTCGTTTTTAAGTTAGAATGTGGACAGGAACATACCGATCATTATGGTGAAAATAATCAAATATGTCCATCAATTTCCTAATTTTCGGTATTACTTACATTACATTACTAATCTAAGGTTGTTTTCATTAATCTAAATTCCACGTAAATGACGGGTAACAGCTAGTTCTATATAATTTCTCTAGGTTGGTATTGCTGATTAAGTAAAAATATACAAATGTAAAACATTTCAAGGTCACCAATTTAAAAAAAAAATGATAAATGTAATTAATACTTTACTGGCCTGATAAGAAACTAAAACGAAATATAATTATTTAGTCCCTTAGAGGAAAACCCCCATGGATCCTACACTGATCAAGCTACAAATAACATCTCCTACAACAATAAAAAGCGTAATATTTAGTTAACGAGCGCTGACTTTCGCGCCAGCCTATACACAACGCACAACTATTAAAACTACTTACCACAAACTTGGGTGTTTAATGTCTACATGGGAACTACAGATAACTTCACTCTAGTAGCGTCAAGTAGTAGTGTTTGGGGTGGGGGGGTGGGGGTGGAGATGGTAGCTTCGTGAAGCCGGTTTTAAGCCTATTATGTCATTTATTTTATTTTAGTGTTTGTTTGTAATACATTTACGTTCTTTGAATGTACAACACTTGATTGTACTTGTAATGTTTAAGAGTATTATGAATATGGTCTATATGGGGTTGTTTTTCAAATGTAATTGTTGAAAATATTTTGAATATAATATTTCTTATAGAAGTACTTTCTTATACACAATAATAACACTGTGCTATAGGATTCATGAAACACTAATTATAATTGTAGGTACTAGTACATTGGATCTAGTGTTACCCGGAAATATAAATTTTATCTGCAATAAAGATATTAAACATTGTTTTCACTTATCGCTAACTATATATTATTGTTGAAATATTGTATTCCGCGGGCTGAAGTAGATGCTGGTGAAAAATTCCGGATAGCTCCGCGTTCTGCGTTGTCTTCTTGACGACGTTTCGGTCGAATCCTATCGGCCATCTTCAGGTCTGGTCTGAACTTAGTTCTTTGAACTAAGTTCGTTTCGTTAGTGACTAATCAAAAGAAGTTCAGAGAACTAAGTTCACACCAGACCTGAAGATGGCCGATAAGATTCGACCGAAACGTCGTCAAGGAGACAACGCAGAATGCAGAGCTACCTGGAATTTTTTGCCAGCATCTATATATTATATAACTATATACTACATATATACCTTCCGTCGACTGTTCTTTTTTCGACTTCATGAAATGTACACAAAATATCCACACATTTATACAAAATATCCACAAATTTATACAAAATATTCGCAAATTATACACCTAAACCTTCCTCGTGAAACACTCTATCCATTAGTGAAAACCAGAATAAAATCCGTTCAGTAGTTACTGAGGAAATCATGCAGAGAGAGACAGACAGACGCGGCGGGGAATATGTTTTATATTATGTATAGATGTTTTAACTTTTACTGAATCAATTTGGAATAAATATTTTTGCACAAAAATATGATTGACAAAATATTTCTGCAACTTTTTATTTTATTTTATCGACACTTCCTGAAAGTTTGTCGGTTTGATTAGGGACACTCTGTATATGACTGTTTAAGAAAGTAAAAAAAAACATCTGCCAAGTAAATGCACAGTGCTTCCTCGTGCTAAATTCACCAAAGGTAGTTAATTATTGAACAATTTAAATAAAAACCGATGCTCAGATAAATTGCTTAGAATTGGTTAACCATTTAATTTTTATACAATTTAATTAAAAAATATTAGTTCGAAATTTTTCTTAAAACGCACCTGATTATTTTTTCGTATATTTTTAATTTTTTTACAATTTCAATATAAATCTAAAATGCAAACGTCTAAATGACATTTAATACATCAAAGTAAATATCAATTTAAAAAAACAAAACGCGGACACACGGACGGACGGACAGATAGATAGACACGGAATGAAAAGTGTTTGTCTTGACGTGAATCGGAAAGATGAATTTAAAATTTTTAAATTGGAGAACATTTTTTTTGTCTCAATCTAAATCGATCACAAAGCTTCTCGTATCTTCGATATTGCGAGGAAGGAATAATAATACAAGTTACGTATATTTTCATAATATAAAATTATTGTATATACAACTACATAGATGTTTCCAAATATTTTACCTACTTTGGTCTCAAAAGTTGATGAAAAATTCTGTGATAACATATAATGTATTTTCTGCAGAAAAGTGTTAAATTTTTCTAATACTTTCTACTGAAACATTTGGTAAGGTATGGGAGGGAGCGATATTTTTAACACCATAAATCAGGGGTGTACAAAATTTCCCAGATAACACTTTTCTCAACCCACAGAATGTCTATATTTTATCCCCTCCCTATAACATCCTGTACGATATCACTGCCTTTTGCTCTTTGTTTATCAATCTTTCTCTCTCTTTATTCTCTCTCTTTATTCTCCCAACGCTTTTATCTTTTCTGTCACAAATTATTTATAACTTATAGAGAGAAAATATAACTTATCTATAAGCACTAAATTCCAAACGTATTAAATTTTCATTAGGTTTTTATATATTTTTAGTTTTAATAAAAAAATAATCGAAAAAATTGTTTACAATTTTATTTCGAAGTAATTTTTAAAATAATCATGAAATATACGTTCTAAGGGTTCCTGAATCACGTACGACCATTATCTCAAAAAGACGCGTGTGTGTCTATCCGTTGGTCTGTGAACGCTTTATAAACAAAACGGTGAAATTTACAATTTTTTTAAAGTTTTTATATAAGTTGTAACTTGTAACTGAGACATGCTCCTACTATTTTGAGGCAATCACTATAAACCGGAAACGGATGTTATCTATTGCCATTTTGCTTACTCGCAATATCGAAGATACGAGAAGCTATGTGATCGTTTCAGATTGAGACAAAAAAAATGTTCTCGGATTTCAAAATTTTAAATTGATCTTTTCGTTCCGTGTCTGTCTGTCTGTGTGTCCGTCCGTCCGTCCATCTGTCCCCTGAATCTTTGTCACACGCATAACTCATGAACCACTTAACCGATATTATTGAAACTTGGTCGGATGGCTGGGTCTGACTTGAGGACGATCCCATTTCAAAATCATCAAAATCGTATGTAAGGGGGAGGGGTGACACCCCAAAATATAATTTTTTTTATGATATCTCAAAAACGACACATGTTACGTGAAAATTTTATAGAATATTTTTTGTAGAGCATTAAAAATTTCCTATAATATGGGTCTACAACGTTTGTTGTAAAATACAAAGATTTATCTCAATTTATTTTAAAAATTCGTGTTTTGTTTTTAGGGTTCCGAAGAAGCCCTATTAATATCGCTTTGTCGTCCGTCCGTCCTTTTCACTCAAAGCTAAATAGCTCGTAAACTATATGCTAGAAACTTGAAATTTTTACTGAACATGTAAAATGACACCCTCTAGTAAAATATGTACAAATTTATTGAATAAATCATTTTTCAGGGGGGGGGGGGGCAATAAAGAGCTAAAGCTAGGTAAAAAAAAATATTTTTTTTATACCAAGGCATGTGGCACGTTAAAATGTATAACTAAACAAGCGGAATTTGACCCTTTTTTTATTTTTTTCTAAATTAAAAATGGTGCCTGTAGGGGGCTTTAAAGCAAATCAAAAAAAAAATTGTATACCAAGACGTGTGCCACGTCAAAATGTACGTCTCAATTAGTAGAATATGACCATATTTTTTATTTTTTTTCTAACTCAAAAATGGCGCCTGTAGGGGGCTAAAAGCAGTATTTTATTCTGCCCCCCCCCCCTTAACTCTGTAACTACCGGCTCAAAAAATCTGAAAAAAATTTGGTAACGAGGTTTTGGTGGGACTACAAACGACAAATACTAAAGTCAATAATATAATTTTAAATTTTGGAATAATGAGGGGTGTAAGAGAATTTAAAATTTTTATTTTCATATCTAGGCATGTGATATGTCAAAATGTATATTTCAATTCGTAGAACATGATCATATTTTTTATTTTTTTTCTAACTTAAAAATAGCGCCTGTGGGGGGCTAAAAGCAGTGTTTTATTTTGTCCCCCCCACCTCTATCTCTGTAACTACTGGCTCAAAAAATCTGAAAAAAATTTGGTAACGAGGCTTTGGTGGGACTACCAACGACAAATACTAAAGTCAACAATATAATTTTAAATTTTGGAATTATAGGGAGAGGCGTCATAAATTATTTTTTTTGATATCTAGGCATGTGGTATGTCAAAATATAGATCTCAATTAGTAGAACTTGACACTTTTTTATATTTTAACTTTAACTTAAAAATGCACCTGTAAGTGGTTCCAAACATTTCACGTAGTACGTACTTCGGAACCCTTATGGCAAACACTCGTGTATGTCTTGCCCGAATTATTCTAAATTGATATTGCTTGGATATATTAAATGTCATTTTGACGTTTTAAATGTCATTTTGACGTTTTAAATGTCATTTTGACATTTGCATAATTTTTCCAAAAAATTAAAAATATATGAAAAAATATTCAGGTGCGTCTTAAGAAAAATTTCGAACTAATATTTTTTAGTAAAATTGTGTAAAAATTAAATGGTTAACCAATTCCAGGCAATGTATATAAACAAATAAAAACTATCGGTTTTTATTTAAATTGTTGAATAATTAACTACCTTTGGTGAATTTAGCACGAGGAAGCACTGTGCATTTACTTGGCAGATGTTTTTTTATTTTTCTTAAAATGTTTTAAATAAAAGTCGTAGAGAAGATTATTATCTAAAATATTTTGACCATTTAAATTTTCTTGTACAACAAATCATAGAAGTGTGAAATCTTCTATTTAGATCAATTTTTTTCAAGGAAGAAAACCTCTCATTTCTTTAAACGATCTCATATTTATAAACGGATGATTGATTTGTAAATATTTTTGGATTATTTTTAAAATGGTGCGTTTTAGAAAAAATGTTTTAGGTAAAAGTTGTAAACAATACCATTATCTATAATTTAATTTTTATTCATTAAAAAAAATACATTTTAAAAAGAAATACTCGATTAAAAAATATATATTTGAAAGTGTTAAAAACAGAAAAAAAATTTTGTACTAAAAGTTGTAGAAAAATTTACTCTTGCCTGTTAATAAAAAAAATTAATTATATTTTTAATTAAAAAAATATCTATTAGAAAGGATTCATAATAGAAAGAAATGTATTATCTATAATTTATGTTCTATTAGTTTTTTTCTATCTTTCATCAGCTAACAAGAAATATTCGTAGAATGTTAAATTTAGATTTTTTTTATTTTTAGTACCTATTACGTATAAGAAAGTTTTGTAGCATCTATGGGAGATTTGTTCGATATAATTAATCGTTTTTAAGATATCAATGTCTGTATATTGATGTATAAAAAAATCTTGTGGCGATCACACCAGTTTATTTTCTTATATTTTAACATTTTCTTTTCATGAATTTTAAAATTTTATAAATCTATATTATATTATATTATACCCTCGCAATAATGTCTTCCTCCTTAGGAGGGACTTAAACGTTTATAATTTATATACCTAAGGCTGGGGTCATGTACATACCTGATCAGCTCACCTACTTCTAGCTATATACAGTGTCAAAAACTGAAAATAGCGCTCTCCTATGGTGTAATTGAAGACTTTTTACTTTCTTAAACCATGTGTATGAAGTCGATTTTTTTCGAAATCCGGATTTTGATGGAATTATCCATTTTGACTTTCCCTGAATCCATTCTGACTATTTTCGTAATGATGTCTGTGTGCCTGTCTGTAAGCGCTGTAACTCAAATACAACAAATCGTAAAAAGGTGAAATTTTATATTTAAGATTAATTTTTGTCTGGGAAGAAAACGTCCTATTTTTGAAAACGATCTTTCAACCGGATACGAATGTTTACCTACGTCGATTTTTGAATTTTTCGAATTACTCTGAAACAGTGCTAAATAATATCATTAGCTATAATTTATGTTCTATTCATTTTTTCGTAAAAACGAATTTTTGAAAAAAATAATTTTTATTATAATTCAAATGGTTCATAACAGAGGAGAAATATCTGCCATCAGTGTCATGGGGCTTTCTTATACGTATTACAGAGATTGAACAGTGTGTGTGTTTGCCATAGGTACCATGGGACTTTCTTATACGTAATACTGAGAGTGAACAGTGTGGGTGAGCCTAAATAATTACATAAAAAATTATTTTTGGCTAAATCATAAATGTTGGAAAAAAATGTATGGAGAATAAATTATAGATAATAAGTAATAACATACTCGACATTTTTGATAAAAAAATTTACAAGAGTAAACATCCGTTTTCAGTTATTACGTAAAAAAAAATCACTTGTTATATAATGGAGAGAATAATATTATCTATATTATTCATTTCATTCTATCTTATTAGTTTGTCAGAACGTGTGGTTCCCAAGGCAGATATTTTTCGTTGTCATCTCAAATTTGGCACCCTCGAAACCTAATTTTTTAATCCTAATAAATATTTTCTGGCTCCTTTTCCCCCGCTTCCGACGCGGACGGGGGTTGGTTTTGCCAACCCTTAGCTACGCCACTAACTGTATACACAAAATAATATAAACTTGATGAGCAGAACAGGCACATGCATGGCCTCAGTTCTCAACTGTTAACTTATATATTAAAAGTAACAAGAGTAAATTTCAAATCACTTTTGGACACCTATACATTGTGTCTTTTTGCTTTCTTATTTGAATTTATTATCCCACTTAATGTCCGATCTTAGATTTATGCTTTCAATGAACTCTTTGGTAAAATTACACCGTTCTTAAGATGTCACGGGATAAAATATAACAATGCAAGTTTCTCAATAACAATTGCAACAAAAATTACATTTGAATGGTCTTTTTGTTAATATTGCTACCAGAAGGTTGTCTTTTGAATTATTATAATTTGACCATTATGTGTGTTTTTCAATTATACAGGTCCGGAATGAGAGATATTTCTTAGGGTTCGATGACATTTAATCTATCGGTTTGTCAGTTTATTTGCTTTTTGTGTGATAATTATTGAAAGAATTGATCGATTTTCGTAAAACTTGGTGTGTATCTTAAGCCTTAGGTTGATTTAGATACATATGTATATCAAAATATGGCAAGGAAAATACATAATATAGAGCAGGGGTTGGCAACCCGGTGCCCTTGGTGGATTTTTAATGCGCCCTTATTGGATATTTACATTACATTTAACATTTGAATCTTGTTTCATGCTTGTGACATATTGATTTCGAGTAAAAAAGGTGTTTGGAAATCGAAAGTAACTTTGTAACGGTCAAAGAATTAAAAAAAGGTCTTCGATACATTAATATGCACCCTCGGTGATTTTCAAATCTTGTATTGTGCCCATATAGACAAAAAGTTTGTCAAATCCTGATATAGAGGATTATAAAATTTAAAAAGTACATACAAAATAAAATTATGACACTTGTCTATTATATCCTCGGTGGTTTGAAAAAACGAATATCACTAGGTACATAAACTAACGAGTTCTACAGATAGGCAAGTGTCAAGGTATTATATATAAAGACAAGGTAGCGTCATTTGGTCCTTGACCAATCAGCAGTCGCGCGGGAATTTACGTCACTAGGGGGATATATTCAAATGCTATAAATGTATAATAGAATATCAATTACAAAAATTTATTTATTCTTGTTTTCCTATTTTTTGATATTTTAACAACACATACAATTAAATAAGTACAAATTCGACATTGCAAAATCATAAAAAAGCTGTCACAGACAATTCGGTCTATTCGGGAAGCGTCATTTTTACTATTCTTATGTTGGCAATACGTTTTGTGATTCTGACAGCTTTTTATTTAGTCGCGTTGATAAATCACATGCTGCTGAATCGCCAGTGTGTAGGGAGTCTTATATTATAAATGCGAAAGTGTTTATGTCTGTTACCTTTTCAAGACTAACCCGCTGAACCGATTTCGATGAAATTTGGCAAGAAGATAGCTTGCATTTTAAGGAATAACATAGGCTACTTTGTATCCCGAAAATATATTAAAATATATTACATACATTTGTACGCGCGATAGGTTATACTTTTTTTGGCATAGACATCTAGCGTACAAATGCTAAAGTAAAACTTTGTTGTATCGACTATATCATATCAGAAATCTGTATAACCTAACCTATTTGTTTTTATTTAAACGTTCATGTCCCTGGACCCGAATGGTTTCTAAATTAGACGCGGGTAACGGCTAGTTACTTATAAATTTTGAAAATATCTACGTGGAAAGGCAACAATTGTAAAAGAAATATAATATTTTTATAATTTTGTAACTGTTTTGCTACCACTGCATTGGTTAATATAAAATTAGGAAACAGTATCTGATAAAATCGCACCCCGCCACGTTTGTCTGAAAATCGGAAAAGTTTGTTTTGTTTTTCCGGTGAAATGACTCCGAATACATAAAAAACTTTTCTCATTATCTGGACACTGGAATAATGAAGATGTGAAGATATATCTGCGCAAATCTTCCCTTTTAATTATTTATATAAACAGACAGCGGGTGTAGGAATAATTACCTCACCTAAATACCCACTCATCCTCTTTCCTTTTACCCCGTCGACCTTATGACCTCCCACCTTTTTATTATCATCTCTGTGTATTTATCCATACATAAGTTCGTCTGTCTGTTTGTTACCTTTTCAAGGCTAAACCGCTGAACCGATCTTGATAAAATTTGGCAGTGAGATAGTTTGCATCCCGAGGACGGATATAGGATATTTCGTATCTCGAAAATTCAACCCCTAAAAAAATTGCAAGGGGTGGAATTTTTTTTTTAGAAATTAATATTTTACCCCTTGTTACATATGAAGGGTTGTAAGTGGTTTTATTCGATCCGGCGGGAAAAATACTACGGGGGCGGGGGTTTAGGGAGAAAAACAACCATCTATCTCGCA
This sequence comes from Sialis fuliginosa, assembly GCA_961205875.1. Classification (NCBI taxonomy): domain Eukaryota; kingdom Metazoa; phylum Arthropoda; class Insecta; order Megaloptera; family Sialidae; genus Sialis; species Sialis fuliginosa. The sequence goes on along the minus strand of OY540812.1, from coordinate 29,728,335 downwards.
TAGGAGCCGAGATATTTACGATTTTGTATCATGAAAGAAAACTAAAAATAAGAAAAATTTATATTTCACCTCTTTTACATATGAATGGTAGTAATTAGTTTCATTCGATCCAGCGGGAAATATCATGGGGATGGGGGTTTCGAAATCCATGCGAGCGAAGCCACGGGTAGCAGCTAGTGTATAATAATGTATATTGCATATTGTTGGGATCAATAAAATAAATAATAATAAATGCAACTAAATTCAAATTGTCAAATTAGTTGACATTCTAAGAATGAGTCATTCCATGTCAAATCAACACAGGGTATAAACCTCACCATCTCAGATTTTCATGAAATTTGGCACAATTGTACTATTCATTTAGACTTAGAAAAATATCAAATTTTATTGAGATATGTCTACTGGTTTTGAAATTACAGCTATGTAAAGTTTTCAAAAATTGGTCAAAAAACCGTGATGGAAAATTTTTGAAATGCTCTGGAAGCTGATCTAATTAACTTAGAGAACTGGGCGGGGTGTCATTTTACAGCATATTTTACACCGATTCCAATGATATACAACACAATATGGGTTAAGAAAAAAAATGTTCTCAAAATCAAAGTCAAAATTTTGATTTTTAATTTCACAACAAGTACGGTTTCAAAAATTTTCAAATTAATACCAAACATAATCATTATAGTCTGAAGCTCGAATTTAAAAATCGCTCTGTATTTCGACTGTGAAAAATTCAACAATGCTAAAATGTATACTTGCATGAACATGAACACTAATATAAAGTAACAATACATTACTAAATTCAAAATGGGCTATTTTTTGCCACAGAAGCATGGCCCTCGCATTACCACGGGCCCCCCAACTGGAATTGTTACGAAAAAATTTTTTTACGTTTTCAAAACTTTTCAAATTAATACCAAGAATAGTCATTATAGTTGTGAATCACCTGGCAAAATATAAATGTGGGATGATAATGGGTTCAATGATAAAATAATTTAAGACTGAAGCTCGAATTTAAAAATCACTGTGTATACAGGAAATATTTATGCTATTAAAAAAATGTTAGGCCTAAATTGGTAAATTTTACACATGACATAGTAGCTAGTTCAATGTAATAAAAAGCGGTATTGTTATATTTTAAGTACCAGTAATCCAAGTTTCAAAATTCCAATTTGTTAATGTCAAACTATTCACGCATACAATGACATGTAGCTGTATGTGGTAACCTTATGGGATCGACTTTAGTTTGAATTAAAAATAAATAAATAAAACTATTAGCTTTCATCATTTTTGAAGTAGCTTGTTGCAAATAAATCAACAATACTACAAAATATCTTCAGTTATAATTAAAAATATATACAAAAGTAAATCCTGTGACCCCGACTGGGAGAATTAATGTTATTCTTGAAAATGAATTATGAATTTATGAATTAAAATTTTGAATTGAAAGGCCTAAAAAATAAACTTTGATATTATTTATTTTTTCTATTTAAAGACCTTAAAAAAGGTCGTTCAAATAAACCTGTATGGTCGAAAAAAAATTTCTTAAGGGGCTCGCAACAATTCCAGTTGGGGGGCCCGTGGTAATGCGAGGGCCATGCTTCTGTGGCAAAAAATAGCACATTTTGAATTTAGTAATGTATTGTTACTTCATATTAGTGTTCATGTTCATGCAAGTATACATTTTAGCATTGTTGAATTTTTCACAGTTTAAATACAGAGCGGTTTTTAAATTCGAGCTTCAGTCTTAAATTATTTTAACATAGAATCCATTGTCATCCCACATTTATATTTTGCCAGGTGATTCACAACTATAATGATTATGTTTGGTATTAATTTGAAAATTTTTGAAACCGTACTTGTTGTGAAATTAAAAATCAAAATTTTGACTTTGATTTTGAGAACATTTTTTTTCTTAACCCATATTGTGTTGTATATCATTGGAATCGGTGTAAAATATGCTGTAAAATGACACCCCGCCCAGTTCTCTAAGTTAATTAGATCAGCTTCCAGAGCATTTCAAAAAATTTCCATCACGGTTTTTTGACCAATTTTTGAAAACTTTACATAGCTGTAATTTCAAAACCAGTAGACATATCTCAATAAAATTTGATATTTTTCCAAGTCTAAATGAATAGTACAATTGTACCAAATTTCATGAAAATCTGAGATGGTGAGGTAAATTTTTCATTAAAATTGTGTTGATTTGACATGGAATGACTCGAATGTGTATTATGTTTTTGACATTAGCACATTAGACTACATTTATATACAACTGGCAATAACTGCTGTAACCGTCGTATGTATATATGATTTTTATGTATTACGTTTATATTCATAGTAGTAGGTTATATAAATAAAACATGAAAAAAAAATTATATTTAAAAATTATTTAAAAAGATAGAAAGAACATGGAAGTCATGTATGGTTCTCCATACCGATATGTGAATATTTTCGTAGATATTTTATATCTTTTCTGGTAAACATATTGAAAATTATTTTAATTAAAAAATAGTTATGAAATATGGAAGTACTGTATGGTTCTCCATATCGACATTTAAAAATGATATATTAGAAAATCATAAAAAACTTAAAATTCCAATCGCGTATCATCGATTAAGAAACATTGTAGCTCGTTTTGTAAAATGTCGAATACAAGAAACGTATGCGATACGTTTCCTCACACGTGTGTGTGTGTGTGTGTGAGAGAGAGAGGGCGATAGAGATGTGTCTGTGTTCTTTCTAGCAGTATTGCTATCGGCCTGTCCATATCTACGGCGTTTAAGAGAGCCGTTATGTTTTATAGGTATTAGGGAAATACATAAAACATAATACGTTATTCAAACTGAGGCCACGCGGATTTTCACACATGCACACACACGCACGCATATATGAATGCAGGGCTGGCTTGAATTTTAACGTGACGAGATCGTAAAATTCGAGATTTGACTCTTGTCTCGTCTCGTGTGCAGCCATAGTTAGGGGGAAATGGGGAGGATTCATACACTGGGAGCATGGACGCCGGCAGGATTTCTATCAGGGAGGTGCATCTAGGTACATATATAAAATTAAATTTATTTAAAATTCATATCACGCGAGTTTTTTAATATGCATCAGTGGAACACATCTTCGCCTGTGAGGATAATCACGCCTCTAGCGGTTGAAAATAAAAAAAGAAATTTTTTTCGAAAACTATATTTTTTTGAAGTTAATATTTGGTCAGGTTGAAAGTTACATAGAATGTGACTTCCAAAAAAAAAACAGTCAAATTTATGCAAAGGGCGATTTTGTATGCTTACCTGGCTATAGCCTTTGAGAAAAATAAAAAGTTTTGTGCCAGGCATTTCTAACAGGCATTGGCATGGCTCAAATGTATTTTTTCTTTTGGTCATAGTTTGAAGCTGTTACTCGATTGGTATAGTAATGAGTCAAATTTTTTTTAAAAAGTTTTGTGCCAAAATATTACAAGATTTAATAAGGCACAAATTTTTTTTTTAAATATAACTTTAGGAATACTAAATTTTGGCAGTGATTTCAGACTGTCACTTTATTGGTATAATTGCTGTACAAAAAATTTCCCGGAAGAAGGGACGGTTAAAAATGTTTAACAAGTTCCGGCCAGGCACATAATGATTTTTCTCATGGTCGCTATGGGTAGATTTTTTTTAAATAATGAACGACATAAAACGATTTTTGTGCAAAAAGCGCAAGACTGATAATAACAATCATCAGTCTGATGATGATAATGATGATACACCTATTAGGACATCCAGTCCATGACTTGTTTTGATATCGCTCAATATCTTCATTATAATATAATCATTGGTTGATACTGGAAATCGATAAAACGTATTAATACTAAACCGGGTATCAAATTTCACACTGTATTAAATGGGTTCTCTAGATATTAAATAAAAACTAATTTTAGACAAAATCTGTTGAGGTCTGTAGCTCCCTCACGAAGAGTTTCCGGACACAAGTTCATCATGAACTTTTTTGTTTGATATATTTTTCTCAATCAACTGTTCAAATTTGTTCCAGCTGATATAAATCATCCTGTATAAAACAAGGATTCTTGGTCCAAGTCAATTTTTTACCTGGGTAATTGTACGTAAGGTCAACTGGGGTAAAAGTGAAACAAAATATAAATCTTTAATGTATTTTGACAGTTATGATACAAATTCATACTTTAATTTTTTCTACTAGATGCGCTTATGAATAACCATTTTAAATACTTACGTCATTTGAACTGTACGATACAACACGGACTTTAAAAATGAAAAAAGTGTGTTTCATTTTTAACTTCTAATTTGGGAAAAAGTGAAATAGGTAAGGGAAAATGTGAAATAGGCCTCTAATGGAAAATATTTCTCGAAAAATTAAAAGAAAAGCTACAAAGGCAACTTTGATTTATCTTCTTTGTGGCATATCAATGTGAAATTGTAACTTTAATTAATATCTGAGCTATACAGAAATTATGTGCAAAGAATTAAAATTTAATTCACATATTTTGACATCGACTAACAGGGAAATCTGTAGGGGTGACACATCACTTATTAGGCGATTCATATTTTCAGGTCGCTTTAACAAACCTTTAATGATGATGTCAGTTTTTATAATTCTATAAACAAATTAGTTTTTTTAGTTGCAAGCTTGTTTCACTTTTACCCCATTTTTTGGTGTTTCATATTTACCCCGCTCGACCTTATGTAAAAATTTTAATACTAATTACAAATACCGAAATATCAGTATTATTATTGTACTCACTATTCATAACATAACAATAAAAGAAAAAAAACTGATCTCGAAATACCTCTACACGACACTGTCTTACATATCATAATAGAGGTAAATGTGGTAGGGGCGAGTCGAATGCACTTGATCGAATATTTGAAACATTACAAAAAAATGTAGATTTAAAGTATAACACATTTTACATTGTTAGACTTTAGTGATTGCTCTTAAATAACAATAAGCATGATTTTTGGTTAGTTTCAACCCGTATTTTCATTCATGATTGGTAAAATGTTAATACATAAATAATAATTTTGAAACAATCTATATACATCGACGTTGGAAAACTGAAACTAAAGAAGTTATAATATATACCAAAATTTTACATTAGGAGGTAAAAACGATATTTGCTTCAATTTTTTGAAAGTATTTTTTTCATTTTTATTTTCTCCCTACATCCATGGAATAGGGGAAGGTATGCGATCATTTCTAAAAGCAGAAAAATATTCTTTGATTTTAAAAGATTGATTTCAGATCAAAATAAACACCTTTCGTTAATAATATGTAAATATGCTTTAAATTACAATTGAATTTAGTATGTATGAGAGATGATAGTTCCAAATAGACATATCTCTGTTAATCAATTATCACTGAAATACTTTTGAAGACAATATAAAACATTTATTATTAATTAATTTTATAATTCAAAACAATTGATATTTATTTTAAAATCTGAATGATACGCCAATGACTCGTGGAGCGATATGGTAACAACGCTAGGTAATGTGTTATTTGTCCTTTATCTTTCCTTGTCCAAGCACATAAGAGTGAACCTCAAAATTGAAAGTACTTATATAAAAATGTATCACGTGAAACAAGAAGATATAAAATAAGTCGACGAAGTCAACCTTCTGCAATAATGTTTATGATGAATTTTCAATATATTATAAACAAGAACATCAGGTAATGAAAAACATTAATATTGAGTAATATATGTATACCTAGTTAGGTTATTGATCGTTTTAGTTTTTTTTAGTGCTCCGAATTATTTTATGAAAAATCTGTTGTTTTTTTTAATATCTAAATGTGTTAGATAAAATACAAACATATATATACATATATGAGCATTTCCAGTAGTTTTTTAAAAAACAGGGTGCACGTATGTCACCGATTTTGCTCCCAATTTTTTTTCTCAAAGTACATATCAAAAAAACATGTTTCCCAAAATCTTTTCCCCCCGCCCCCTTTTTTGGCCGAATTACGATTTTTTAAACTTTTGAAATCGAGCGAAATTAAACTTTTTTAAATAGTATCTTATTTTTCAAAATTCCCCTTATTATGCATGTTATAGGGCTCATTTTCTTCGTTTTTTGTTGATCTTTCATTTGAAATCGGTTTCAGAGCCGAATATTCAATTTTGGCCGAATGCGGTACCAAAACATTAAGTTTGATTTGTTGTAAAAATAGTCGATTTTGAAATTGCCGCTAAATATTTTGGTTTCAACCAAAATACTTCCGATATAGGTCATTTTATTCTATTTTTTATGTAGTTTCCAAATATTTATAGATTTTTTAATTTGGTCAAAAACTTTTAAAGTTACACTTGTTTTAAGATATCTTATTTTTCAAAAAGTGCTATATTCACACCATTAAAACTTTTTTTTCTATACTCCAAATTGCACCAAATTTTGGCAAAAGTTTCCTTTTTTTATCCTTAAAACAACCCTCAAAAAACATTTTTTCATATTGAGCTCCTAAGTGAGATATAATTTTTATAAAACACCTAATTACTCGTGTATTAAAGATAAGAATTTACAGGAATTTTCAGTGTTTCTGAAATATCGGGGCTCCTGATAATCGAATAAAAAATATACCACTTAATTCGTTATGAAATTCTCTACAAATCTACATAAGTTAAATTTTTTTAGATTAATTACAAAACCTACAAATAAATAAAAACTTTGTACATCGATTCCTAATTTATTTAATAACACCTTTAAATGTAATAGTGTCTCAAAACTTCGTTGTTAAATAGGTATGTACTCATTTCTAAGACTGGCTCGCTTGCGCTCGCTCGGCTTTTATTTTTTTATAGGTTTTTTAATTAATCTAAAAAAATTTAACTTATGTAGATTTGTAGGGAATTTCATAACGAATTAAGTAGTATATTTTTTATTCGATTATCAGAAGCCCCGATATTTCAGAAACACTGAAAATTCCTGTAAATTCTTATCTTTAATACACGAGTAATTAGGTGTTTTATAAAAATTATATCTCACTTAGGAGCTCAATATGAAAAAATGTTTTTTGAGGGTTGTTTTAAGGATAAAAAAAGGAAACTTTTGCCAAAATTTGGTGCAATTTGGAGTATAGAAAAAAAAGTTTTAATGGTGTGAATATAGCACTTTTTGAAAAATAAGATATCTTAAAACAAGTGTAACTTTAAAAGTTTTTGACCAAATTAAAAAATCTATAAATATTTGGAAACTACATAAAAAATAGAATAAAATGACCTTTATCGGAAGTATTTTGGTTGAAACCAAAATATTTGGCGGCAATTTCAAAATCGACTATTTTTACAAAAAATCAAACTTAATGTTTTGGTACCGCATTCGGCTAAAATTGAATATTCGGCTCTGAAACCGATTTCAAATGAAATATCAACAAAAAACGAAGAAAATGAGCCCTATAACATGCATAATAAGGGACATTTTGAAAAATAAGGTACTATTTAAAAAAGTCTAATTTCGCTCGATTTCAAAAGTTTAAAAAATCGTAACTCAGCCAAAAAAGGGGGCGGGGGGAAAAGATTTTGGGAAAAATGTTTTTTTGATATGTACTTTAAGAAAAAAAATTGGGAGCAAAATCGGTGACATACGTGCGCCCTGTTTTTTAAAAAACTACTAGAAATGCTCATATATATGTTGAAAAGTTGCTATAAAGATGGTCAAAAAGTCGTTTCACTAAAATAAAAATAAAAATAATTTTTCGTGTTTTTTAGGGTCGATCCAGACGATCGTGCCGGTATCGCTTCAATCAAATATTAATATACAATAAACAATGAAATTATCCACACTATAGGTATCGTACCAGTCTCGGTCCAATCATGCTCCAATACAGTGCTACTATATTGAATATTTGACTGGAGCGAGACTAGACCGAGACCGGTACGATAGTCTGGATCGACTGTAACTATTATCTGTTCACAAAAACTATTTATTTTTAATATTTATGATAAAAGTGATATATAGTTTTAAATAAACAAAGCTAAGCATCATTTTTATTGTTAAAATATTAAAAAAAAAACTTTTTGATCAGATCTATTACAATATTTCTTTAATTATTAAGTTTGTAATACAATTTTGGCGCGTTTTTCTTCATTAAAAAAATTAAGAGAAATCATAAAAATATTTTGTCCCAGACACGCAAGATTTGAAAATCGCTCACGTTCACGTGACCCGAATAATTCAAGATCCACGCCCAAGTCTATACCCTAAAGTGCCTAAAGTAGACAAATTGGGTATCATTCAAAAGATCTTGGCTTGAGGTGTTGTTTTTTCGAGGTACCAAGTTTTCAAAAGTCCCCCCTCGGTAAAGTCTTTTGTAACGAACACACTATTTTCTCGAGAGTATTTGAAGAAGGGCTAAGAGGGGAGTGGTTGCATCTCACAGACAGAATATGACGATCAACAAAAATCTTCTGCAGACTGTACAGCATACAAAACTAATAACGCACAGATGTTGTGTGTATGTGTGTGTGTGTGTGTGGAAAGTTTTGTGATTTCCTCTTGGAAAATCACCGCCAAGTAGCTTATTGTATTGCGTTTCATTAAAAAAGTTTTGCGCGAGAAAAACCTGGGCGGTTGAGAATTCAAAGAAAATTGTGTGAAAAATAAAGGATTTATAAACCGTGTATTGAAAACAAATTGTAACTTGTTTATTTCTTCTGCTTGAAAGGAGACTGAGCTTTGAAAAAATGTACAGAGTGACTTCAAATTAATCATTTAAATTAATTATTCATATTTTTATGGAAAAGTTTATAGGCAATTTCAAAAGAAAGGTTCTCATTAGTAATCGATCGAACGATCGGTTTCGACTGGTTTCGGCTTAAAATACGTGTTTCGATTAGAGGTGTACCGGAATTCACGTCTACCGTCATTACTATTATATTTAAATGTAAATACATAAATTATTATCTTAAGTTAATATAACATTGTTCTATATGGTATTTCTTTAAGAAAATACATTAAATTATAAAAATTTTGTTTTCTACATATTCTGTAATTTTTACAGCTTCGTACAACTATTTGTATAGCTTTAATTTCGTTAAATTATTTGTATAGCTTACGTTCTTTTCGATCGAATCTAATTACATTTTTCTACAACCGTTTAAAAAAGTAGGCTTTTTCATTGACATTTCAGTGTGTAAAGTAATACTTTTGCGCTCGCCGTGCGTAAAAAGTACTTTTACGCACGGCGTGCGCAAAAGTGTTTACTGTTTTCATAGTAACACAAAAACATTTTTACATTTTTTTACGATTAATGAATTTTATAAATACTATTGTATTATAATATTAAACAAATTACTAAAATTTAAGCATTATATTAATTATTGTAGTAAACCTGTTTCAAAATTTATACTTTTAAAAATATTCGGTTTCGGTTACGGGTCAAAAATCGCTTTTGGAGGGTGGAACTCAAATTGTAGCTTAAGAACAGAGTTTTCGAATGCCGATGAACGTTTTATATAACTCATTTGTAGGAGGGCCAAAATTTGGGTTGAAATGATTAAAATTTATTATTTATTTTCTATTTTTAACTGATAAATAAACGTACAAAATGATGACAATTTATTTTTAACATTTTTTTTGGTTGAATATTTAAAAAATCAGTTTACGTGTAAAGGAATTTATAATTTTTTTTCCTAAAGCATCAACTTTTAGAAATATTCCCAAAGAGTAAAACCTAAAGAAATTATTGTTAGAATTTTTTATGACATTTTTTTGTCAAAAATTAATAGAATATTTATTTAAAAAAAAATTAACGTGAAAAAAATTTATTTGTTATTAAGAAAAACACGAAAAGTCGAAATTTTAAAATCGCATGTTTGCATTTTTGATATTTTTTTCTAAGAAAATACTTTTTAATTTAAAAGCGTATAAAAATATAAAAAATTCTTTATTTTTTTTAAAGATTATGTCAGAATAAAAAGTAAACATGTATAAATATATTATTGATATATATTATTGATAGATATATTATTGATAGATATAATTTCAATAAAAAATAATAAGAAATTGCGATATGCAGCAAATTGTGTGGTGGTAAATATATATTTTCCGAAGCAATATATTGGTGTCAAAGCTCTATTATGCAGTTGAAACCTATTTTCAGCTTATATCCAATGCATACAAATAAAATAAAGAAAAATGGGGTAAGTGCACAAAAATGTATCCCTTTAGAAGAGCGTTAAATTTACATAAAAATGTAGTTTCACAAACCCTTTTGTTGTTTAAGCCTCTCTGAATTGAGTGCCCTTTTAAAACAACTAATGTACACGTCTGGTCCGTACTGAATTCTTAAAAATAACAGCTGGACATTAAAGAAATTGTTAAAGTAATCTACGAATTGTAAATGGACTTTGTTATGCACTAATGTATCAACCCACAAAATAAATTATTTTTCATGTTTCATTCAAAATAACTCATGGTTATTAAAATTTTATTTAAATTATAATTAATTTAACAAAAAAACCTACTACAAAATATTCTTTCCGGTTTGGTTGAAGAGAAAATTACTAAAAAGTTTTTGAAACAATATTGTAGCACAAATTAATTTCCCACCACAGGGAATTTAATGTAATGGGTTCGAAAATAGAAATCAAAAATTTCAATATATTTTTATGTTTAAAGGTCACTAAGTCACTATTGTACAGTATGTTTACTAGGGTGTTTTTTAAATTTATTTATTATTTTTATTTTTTCGATCCCATTGGCCTATGTTTTAGCTTTGGATCAAAAGTTAATTGTACCAAAATTTTAGACTCGTAGATCAAAACTGTCAACGGCGCAAACTGAGTCTTTTTCCCATTTGATTAACATGGGAAAAATTCCTTTTTTACTTTTGCGTGAATAGCTCGTTGAGAAATTTATTTATTTTAATTTCTCGCAGAAGTTTATTATAGAGTATTAAATTTCTTACAAAAAAGATCCCAAGTGCTCAATCATAGATTCAGTATTTATTCGTTTAAACATTATCATAAAAAGTAAAATCCAATTTTTATGAAAATATTTAAACAAACATATCTTAAAAATTACTCGATTTATGAATTTAGCACTTAATTTTCTACAAAATATTGCTTTGAGAAATTAAAATAAATAAATTTCTCAACGAGCTATTCACGCAAAAGTAAAAAAGGAATTTTTACCATGTTAATCAAATGGGAAAAAGACTCGGTGTGCGCCATTCACAGGTTTGATCTACGAATTTGAAATTTTGGGACGATTAACTTTTGATTCAAAGCTAAAACATAGGCCAATGGGACCGAAAAAAAAACATCCTAACTTTTACATTCTTTTTAAAAAGATTTGTGTGTGTGTAACTACGGGCTCAAAAAATTTGATAACGAAACTTTAGTGGAATTACCAACAACAAATACTAAAATCAACAATATCATTTTGGAGAAATAGTCATAGAATTTTTTATTTTTATATCTGGGCATGTGGAGTGTCAAAATGTAGATCTCAATTAGTAGAATATGACCCTATTTTTATATTATTTTTTAATTCAAAAATAAATGCACCTGTAAGTAAAATGTAAAAACGCAGTGCAAGCCCGGAAAAAGTTATGTGATGTTTATGGTGAAGACTCATTATCAGAACGCCAGTACCAGAATTGGTTTGCTCGTTTTCGTTCCGGAGATTTTGACCTCAAAGAAACACCACACTCTGGACGCCCAACTGAAGTTGATGACGACAAAATAAAAGCAATGATCGAGAATAACCGGCGTAGTACGATACGAGAGATCGCAGAGAAGCTTAACATATCACATACATACGTTTAAATCAACTTGGTTACGTTCATAAGCTCGATATTTGGGTTCCTCACAAATTGAAAGAAATTCATCTCACCAAACGAATTTCCATCTGCGATTTATTGCTGAAATGGAACGAAACCAATCCATTTTTAAAGCGAATCATAACGGGCGATGAAAAATGGGTTGTTTATGATAACATCGTGCGAAAAAGATCGTGGAGCAACGATATGAACCTGCACAATCAACATCAAAAGCCGATATTCATCAAAATAAGGTTATGCTGCGTATTTTGTGGGATTTCAAAGGTACTGTTTATTTGAGCTGCTCCCAAAAATACCAAACTATCAATTCGGATGTCTACTGTTGCCAGCTAATGAATTTGGACAAAGAAATCAAGAAAAAGCGGCCAGAACTGACAAATCATAAAGGTGTCATCTTCCATCAAGATAACGCCAGACCACATACATCTTTGGTCACTCACAAAAAATTATTGGAGTTAGGCTGGGAAGTGATGCCTCATCCACCGAATAGTCCTGACCTTACATCATCAGATTATCATTTATTCCGTTCACTTCAAAATCATTTGAATGGAAAAACTTTCGATTCAAAAGAGGCTGTCAAAAATGAGTTGGTTCAGTTTTTTGCCTCTAAAAACCAAACTTTCTACGAAAGCGAAATTATGAAGCTGACTGAAAGATGGCAAAAGGTCATCGAACAATATGGCCAATACATAATTGATCAATGTTTGTTATTTGTATTAATAAAATTGCTTAGGAATCATAAAAATACTTTGTTGCCAACCCAATATAATGATTAAATAAAGAGTTACTTACTTGTTTTATTAGTAACATGAGTTTATGAGAATTACAAAAAAGAAGCCCGTCAATCACAAAAGTAGTAACCCTTGCTCTTATAGCGGCCATAACTGGTGCCAGTACCTTATTTATATTTCAAATTATTAATAAAATTTTATTATTAAAAAATGTTTTTTATGGTTTGAATATAAACTATTAAATAAATAAATCAATTTTATAATATTTTCTTTTAATATAAGTTTCTGTGTGTTGGCTCGTTCGCAAGTGCAATAAATATTATTAAAATAAGAATTTGTAGGGACATAACGTTTTCGGAAATGTCCTTTTATTGTAATTTCGTTGCACAAGTGGGAAGAAAGAAAAAATATTAACAGAGTTTCGAAGTTCATAAAAATAGCGGGTGGTCGTTGATTAAAATAATAAATATTATTTTACTTGTAATATGATGAAAGAAATTTGTTGTTTTCCGGATTTCCGGAATTTTGAATTATTGTAACACTAGATTAGGTGTAATATTTTTGTTAAAATTTCTTAGATAATTATTGTTTTTAATGTTCTGTATTTCGTGAAATCGGAAAAATGGAGTTAACACCGTATATGTCTGTCTCTGTTTGTTACAGCCTTCTAGCTACTAAACCATTTGAGCTAGAAAGCTGAGATTTGGCATAATTATAGTAAATGGTGGATCAATAATAGACCTAATAATAAATATAATATACATATAATAAATTGCAAAAGGTAGGTATGCATGCAGTTACTGAAACACAGAATTAAAGAAAAAGTATAACAGAAAATTTTTTTCTGTTGTGCTTTTTCTCTAATTTAATTTATTTTAAAACTAGCGTTCAATGCATAAATTTCCTAAAAAAAAAGTTTTGGATAAAATGTATTTTCAAGTAACTCTTTGAAGGCTGGATTTAGTTATAAAACAAAGTTTATAAAATATGTTTAAAAATGTGAAATTATATAGAGTGTTGCTTTGGAAAATTAAAAAAAAAATAGGTTCAGAGTTTTGATAAATCCTGTACAAATAATACAATTTTGTAAATGTTTATTGTAATATCGCAATAACAGAGGATATACTAAAACTATTTTTAGCAGAGAATAATTTTTTTTTTTGTAATTAGAAAATTACAAGGTGTGGAAAATATTTAAATTTTCTTACAAAAATGGTCATAATTTCTAAAACGCTTTTCAGTATAATCTCACACATGCTATATCAAAATGTCCGGAAAAATGAATGCTTTTAGATTATCAATTAAAAAAATATAAGGTAAAGGCACCAGTTATGGTCGCTATAAAAGCAAATTTTCGTTTTTTTGGATTAATGGGCTTGTTTTTTGTAATTCTCATGAACTCATGTTACTAATAAAACAAGTAACTCTTTATTTAATCAATTTAATTACAAAAGTCCGCAAATCTAGTTTGTTTTTTAATTTACAGCCTTTTATTTTGTTCAAGTTTTTTCTCCAGTAATGTATAAAGTAAAACCAGTAATGAACACGCAGTGATGGACACTTGCTAATGATTACAAAATGATAAGTACTACGACACAAAAGATATAAAAGAAAGAATCGTCAAATTTGAAACAATGTAAAGCAGTTTCTATGATAATATAATAATTAATGATTAAATTATACTAATAATTAGTTTAAATGTCCACCATTTTGACACATATTGGCCGATTGTCATCAAATCACGCTGTAAGACAGTTAAATGTACATAGATTAATATTCAGAAATGGTATAGTAATCAAATATCAACGCATATTTCTAATTCAGTATATTTAATTAAAAATTTGCCATTACTGGTGTCCTTGCCAAGACTGGTGCCACTACCTTACTTTGTATTTAAAAAAATATAACTTTGATTTGTAACGCACTTATGGAATATTCTGTATAAATATAACTATTTTCAAAATTTGCTGCTTGTCTATCCTGACAGCTTTTGCATAGTTTTCTTCCATTTCTTTCATTTAAATGAAATTTCGAACTTTGATTATTTTTTTATTTTATACCCCCAGTTTGTTGAAGCTATCATAACTCTTACTGAAGTATCTCTTACATGTAATAAAAATAAAAATTTCTAGTTTGAATTTTGTCATGATTACTATAAAAAAGTAAAAGCACATGTCGCCGCATACGTTTTTTTGCTTCACATACATATTTGTACAAGTAAAATCCGGGCCATTTAACGGAACGTTAACCGTGTCCGTGTAGACAAGTGCATCGGACGATCCGCGCTCCCGATACAAACAGAGAGACAATAGCCCGCCGGCGTTACGGTTGCGGTTTTTTTTTATTTGCAATTTCCGGCGAATTGCTTACGTACTTGTTGTACTTAACTTTTATAGACGGAGGCCGGTGGCTATTACACAGTCGGCATTAAACCGATGAGATGCTATCGGCAGTGGTGTGCACGTTACTGCCAAATTTGTAGCTGCGCGGCAACGTGTACCCGGCCACAGGAATGTTTAAAAGCACATGTCCAGTAGACAAAATTAATAGGCCAGCAATTATCATATTATTATATATTCCTTACTAGCGTATTGGGCCTGGTGTTACCTGGGTTAATACCCACAAAGTCATAGCGACTTAAAATATTTAACATTCCCCCCAACATGCCCACAACACATGGTTCACCGCGAATTGTTTTTTTCTGATTTTTTTTTTCTGACTAATTTTTATCACATCAATTGGCAAATATAGTTGACCGATATTATTAACCGAACTTTGTTTTTTTTAGAGTTCAGTAGAACACTAAGAACCCTTATAGTTTCGTTCTGTCCGTCGTCTGTCTGTCTGTATGTCACAGCCCTTCTATTCTCTTAAATATGTATATACTTATTAAGATGAAATTTGCTATACGGATGTGGATTGATGACCCAAAAACAGAAATAAGATTTTTGAAAAAATAATTTTTTTGGCCCCACTTTCATTGACTGAAAAGTACACAATTTTTTTTACACTTACTTCATCTTTAGATAAGTAGGTATCTTAAAATGCAACAAAAATGTTTTAGGATCTTTTTTTATTTTTAACTCCTTATCCAGAGTACCTCCGCCCCTAATTACTAAAATTCTAGAATGTATAATAGTATTTAAACTAGATTTTGCTTCCTCGCAATATCGAAGATACGAGAAGCTTTGTGATGGTTTTAGATTGAGACAAAAAAAATATTCTCCGATTTCAAAATTTTAAATTGATTTATCCGTTTTACGTCAAGGCAAACACTTTTCGTTCCGTGTTTGTCTGTCTGTCCGTCCGTCCGTCCGTGTGTGTGTCCGTCTGTCCCCTGAATCCTTGTCACACGCATAACTTATGAACCACTGAACCGATATGATTGAAACTTGGTCGGGTGGTTGGGTCTGGCTTGAGGACGATCCCATTTCAAAATCATCAAAATCGTATGTAAGGGGGAGGGGTGACACCCCCAAATATTAATTTTTTCAAGATATCTCAAGAACGACACATGTTACGTGAAAATTTTATAGAATATTTTTTGTAGAGCATTAAACCTATAATATGGGTCTACAACGTTTGTTGTAAAATATTCCCTTACAAAGATTTATCTCAATTTATTTTAAAAATACGTGTTTTGTTTTTCTAAATTGTAGTTTAGTACGAGGAAGTACTGTGCATTTACTTGGCAGATGTTTTTTATTTGTAGAAGTGTAGTTAATTTAGAAAGAGAATGTCAGTGAAAATGACTTCGGAACCCTATCATGTGCGTGTCCAACATACACTTGGTCGTTTTATTTTGTATTTTCATGGACCGAGTGCTGAAAGCCAGTACTGATTCTCTGAATTACCGATAGTAATGCTGGCTAAATCAAAATTGAATGTAATTTTTCCTAACCAAAGATTGGTTAGTTAATTATAACATTTATTAATATATAATTAATTGTGTATAATCTCCCCACCTCCACTGCTGTGATTTTTATCTGGAATAGTGAGCACACCACTGCTATGGATATCCATCATCTGGCCGAGATTTCGACACCAGCGTGGTCTATTGTTATTCTTCTGCATTTCGTTGTTTATGGCGGGTTGCATTTTGTTAGGTTTATATATGTGAGGAATCCTTAGGGACATCTCACAAAGATTAGCTTGTTATTTGAAGAATTTGTATGATTTTTGATTAAGATAGTTATGGTATTGTCCCTGAAGAAAAATTAGGCTTTAAAACATTGAATTTATAATAGTATTTGACAGTATTGATAATAAATTTTAAAATGTTGTAAAAAGTATAGTATATGCTACCAAAATATACAATCAAGTGTTTTTTACGTGAAATAAGTCAGTATTTTAATAATAATAATCTAATTTTAATTTTTTAATTGTAATTTTTAACCTGTATGTCCCGTGATTATAAACGCGTCTGGCACATCTGTCAGTGGTATGACTTTAGAAAACATGTAACACGTCAAAATTCTGAATTGCTATTTTTCAGTTTGTTTGTTTGATGTCTAAAGTCACGCTTACCACGTAATTTTGAATAGTGAGACAATTTTTATTTGAATAGAAAATTATTATTTTTAGCGTTATTTCGGTATTACTTTGGAAATAGAAAAGAAACAAGTGTATACATGTATTACCTACATATATACGCACAATTTTAAAATTTAGTCAAATATCTATCCTGTTAGAAATATAAATAATAAATTATAATTATAAATGTCTTTTAGGTTCAATAGAACTACTAATGTACCAAGTCTTATCAAAATTTGTGAGATAATACTTGCAACATTAACTTTTTAGACGATAAAAGTTACAAAATTTCAAATATTTCCAAAATCCCAAATCCGATTAACACCAAAATCAATATGTCTATAGTAGGTACTCACTGAGATAAAAATTTTCCTCAAAAATAATTCAGATCGGTGCATTTTTACAGTAGGGGAGACCGGGGTATTGTGAGCCACGGGGAATCGTGAGCCAGCGCCATATTTTTTTCCTAGTGAATCATGATAGCTGCGAACAACTGTCATCGACTTGTCTCATGATAAGCTAATATTTCCACGATCAGTAAACGTGCGCACCCGCATCGTTATTTTGCTCTGTCAACAAATAAAAATTTGTTGTTCTCGATGTATAATTTTCACTTCGTGTTTGGTCTATTATTGTGATACATCTCTGGGAATTCACGCAGGTAACTATGTTTATAATATTCGTGTCACTTCAAGCTTTCGAAATAAAAAAGAAATTTTGCCTGAAGTTAGCATTGCGTAATTTATTTGCGGCATTTTGTAAAAATAGGGGTTAGGGGAATTGTGAGCCACTTTTCGCGGGGAATTGTGAGCCACTCGGTTTTTGACATTTAACGAGCTAACTTCACTTGTTTGATGTTTTTTTATGATTGTTTATGCAAAATGTAAGCACTAGGGATGTAAATATTTTATCAATATTTAAAAATATCGATATTTTTTGTTGACGATATCGATATTTTGCGATAATATTTTTATCGCTGATATTATCAATATCCGATATTTTAAAAAATATCGAATATCGATAAAAAAATATCAAATATCGATATTCTTAAATGACATTTTTATTTATTTGTTCAATACTTGAATTTTTTGTAAAATACGAATCAATGAACAAAATTTTTTTCTATCGATATATCAAAATATCGATATTTTTCAACGATATTAATCGGCTACTTGATTTTTATTGACGATAAATATCGATATTTTTTTATTCAACGATAAATATCGATATTTAAAAAAAATATCGTACATCCTGATTTTATTTAATCGATATATCGGAATATGAACGCAAGTTATTGGACTTGCAAGCATTGCATTTCAGATTGATTTTTATCATTTTTTACTTTTTTTCTTATTGATTGAAAATTATTTTGCCATTCAGAGTCATAAATAAACCTTTTCTAATAAAAATTGTTATTTTTATTTAATTTAAAAAGTGGCTCACAATTCCCCGAGATTTTTCAAACTTGAGAAAATGCACATTTTTTGCAATCGTCTGGGGTTCATTCAATTCAGAAATATTCGATTAAACTATTGCGACTAAAAGAAAGGTAATTAGTCATACTACAACATCCCGCGTTGAAATTTGAAGGAAAACTTGATTTTATGGCAGCCCGTTGAGCATATAAACAAGTGGCTCACAATACCCCGGTCTCCCCTAGTTATCGTGAACGAAAGAAAATTCTAGTTAATAATTACTGCATGGCTATTTAATCTACTGCTCGAGTGAGTTTTTTACTGTCACTGTAGGATTAAATAACTTACCATTTTTACTTTCTTATACCATGTATACAAACATATGAAATATACATATACAATACATAGTATAAGTAAGTATAGTGAAGCCGATTTTTTTCGAACTCCGGATTTTGATGAAATTATCTATTTTGACCTTCCCTGAATCCATTCTGACTATTTTCGCCATGATGTCTGTGTGTCCGTCTGTCGGTCTGTCTGTCTGTAAGCGCTGTAACTCAAATACGACAAATCGTAGAAGGGTGAAATTTTATATTTAAGATTAATTTTTGTCTGGGAAGAAAACGTCCTATTTTTTAAAACGATCTTTCAACCGGATACAGATGTTTACCTACGTCGATTTTTGAATTTTTCGAATTAATCTGAAACAGTGCAAAATAGAGAAAAATGGGCAAGTTAAAAATTGCAGGTAATATCAATATCTATAATTTATGTTCTATTCATTTTTTCGTAAAAACGAATTTTTGAAAAAAAAATGTATTATAATTTCAAATGGTTCATAACAGAGGAGAAATATCTGCCATGAGTGTCATGGGACTTTCTTATACGTATTACAGAGATTGAACAGTGTGTGTGTTTGCAATAGGTACCATGGGACTTTCTTATACGTAATACTGAGAGTGAACAGTGTAGGTGAATCTAAATAATTACATACAAAAATTCTTTCTTCAGGCTAAATCATAAATGTTCGAAAAAAATGTATGGGGAATAAATTATAACACACTCGACAATTTTTATCTAAAACATTTTTTCTTATTTCAAAAATAATTCGAAAATTCAAAAATTTACAAGAGTAAACATCCGTTTTCAGTTATTACGTTAAAAAAAATCACTTGTTATATAATGGAGAGAATAATATCTTGTTAGTTTGTTAGAAATGTTTTAATAAACAAAGAATCACGTATACAATTCACTGTTAGGATTACGTATAAGAAAGTCCCGTGGTTCCCAAGGCAGATATTTTTTATATTACCAGCTACATTTTACTGTGACAATCGATTTAATTACCGCATAAAAAGTTTAATACTGCCCAATAGAATTATTAACTGCCCAATGTAACCGCCCGAATGTTTAAAAAAAACTGCTCAAATAATTAGTTCTCTTATTTTAATAATATTTATAAACGAGTATTGGTAAAAATTAAGAGAATATGTGAATAAACATATTACGACTATCGGAAATCAAAGAACCCCATACTTCTTTTCCGGTAGATTAATTCACTTGTTTAACAAACTTATTCCCAAATAATCTAAACCAAATCAAAACAAAGGCGGTGATTAGAGTCCCTTTGAGGAGAACGACACCTTAGCAACGGGATATCGGCGTGTGCCTTTTTATTTAACTGATTTCCTCCTCTCTCTCTTTCTGATGCATTCAATCTTACCCTCCACTTCTCACGCCCCGTGCTAATTGATGCGTGAGTTCACTCACTCACATTCACGGTGGTGATGTGTCGAATTAAAGCAGTGATAGTAGAAATGTTTGCTCTTAGATAATATCTAATTTTTTTCCATCTTACTATACATATCGACAGGGCCAACCCGATAATTTGAGAGGCCCGCATTGAACACAGGGCCTAATTTTATATAGATATTGAAATTGGATTGACATATTTAGGGTCGATCTAGATCATAGGTTCCCAAACTTTTTTACCTACTACCCTCTTTTCAGTTATAAAAAATCACAAGGCTCCTCTGATAATTTACATTTTTAGTAGTGAACATTTTTTCATATACAGGGTAGTTCAATAGTGCGTCTGGCTTTCCTAGCGCGCTTCTCGTTGGAGATTGAAAAAAAAGTTTGGTACATAATTCCAAAAGGTTTCATAAATATTCATTGACTGGTCCTGGATTCCGAGGTTTTAAGATTTCTATGCCTTACGGCTCTCCACTAAATATTATTGGTCTGAAACGATGAACGTCATAAAATTATTTTCAATAATACAGGGTATCACATTTTTGCGCTATGGCAAAAACAAAGTTTTTTTTAAATGGAATACCCTGTAACGTTTGATGTCTTCCAATGTCATTTTTTAACCTCTACATTATCGTCTGTTCATTTTTTGATTTAGTGACAGTGTTGCCAAATTGTAATTTTTTTTCCGAAAAATAATCCATATTCAGGTTCAACCATAAAAAATCGTAGCGACCTCGTTTTTTTGTGAAGCGATGAATTTTTTTAGCAATAGTGTTAGTCCTGGTAAAGAGTAACATTTTGATAACAAACAATTTTAATTTAGTTCTACAGGGTGTTAATAAAAAAATGTCAAAGATTGCAATCTTCAAAATAATAAAACTCATTTAAAAAAAATGTGACTACCCTTTTTTCATTACTCTATTCAATGGTTATTTTTCTCCTTTTCAATTTGTATAGGAGATATCCTATGTCTTAACCCCATAGTTTCTGAGATATTCAATAATTTTCACAAAAGTAACCATTTCATCACATTTTTATGCATCGAAGTAGGCTGCGCTGATATAAAACAAATGCCAAAATGTAAGTATCAATGTAACATTTGATTTAATTTTATAATTAAAACGGATAATATTTATGTAATAAAATTATTTATTTTCTTCAAAAAAACTATGATAAGTAACAAAATTCAAAACACCTATAAAAGATAAGACTATAATAAATGTTCGGAATATCTTCCATTTTCATCCAGGCACAAATCAATTCACCGGCATTTGTTTTCTATTAGTTTCGCATTTGTTTTGCATTTTTTTGGCCTACTTTGGTTCATAAAAATGTGATGAAATGGTTACTTTGGTGAAAATTATTGAATATCTCAGAAACTATGGGGTTTAGTCATAAGATATATCCTATACAAATTGAAGAGGAGAAAAATACCCATCGAATAGTGAAATAAAAAAAGGGTAGTCACATTTGAAAAAAATGAGTTTTATTATTTTGAAGATTGCAAATTTTGACATTTTTTTATTAACATCCTGTAGAACTAAATTAAAATTGTTTGTTATCAAAATGGTACTCTTTTCCAGGACTAACACTATTGCTAAAAAAATTCACCGCTTCAAAAAAAACGAGGTCGCTACGATTTTTTATGGTTGAGCCTGAATATGGATTATTTTTCGGAAAAAAAATTACAATTTGGCAACACTGTCACTAAATCAAAAAATGAACAAACGATAATGTAGAGGTTAAAAAATGACATCGAAAGACATAAAACGTTACAGGGTATTCCATTTAAAAAAAACTTTGTTTTTATCATAGCGCAAAAATGGGATATCTGTATTGTTGACAATAATTTTACGACGTTCATCGTTTCAGACCAATAATATTATGTACCAAACGTTTTTTTCTATCTCCTACCAGAAGCGCGCTAGGAAAGCCGGACGCACTATTGAACTACCCTGTACATATATGTTCATTGTACATACAGGTTATATATAGTTTTATATAGTGTTATATAATAATAATATAAAATTGTCGTACGTTTTTTTAGTATTTATTAGAAAAGGAGGCAAATGAAACTTATGTCATTCAAAAGGTACTGTGCTATAGATGTGCAAAAAAATCATACTTATATGTTGCCGTTAAGGCAGGTAAAATATTGGTCGAATTTTGACCATAGGCCCCCTACTAGTAATATATAAAAACCATAATATTATAAAATTAAAATTATAATTAGGGGTACTAATAAGAAATCACGTTTTCTAATGAATTGTTGTTAAAAAAACGTAGTATTTATTTTTAAAACGATAATTAAAAACGGCAAAAAACACCAAAAACAAAGAACAAGTAGTTTTGACATTCAAATGTCAGTTTCACCAGGTATAATTTTTTTGGTTATGTTTTGGTACTTGTGGTCACATTATGAACTTCGAAGTGTCACTTTCATGAATCAAACGATGAAACAAATTAGAAATGTAATTGTGTAATAAAGGATTTTATAACATTTTATAATATTAAAAAAGCCCCCTTTTGTCCTCCCGCGGCTCCCGAAGTTCACCCAGAACCAGCAGGGCTCCCTTTGGTCTCCCCAATACCGTCAAGGAAGCCGAGGACCGCAGTTTGGGAATCAGTGATCTATACTATCGAGCCGGTTTCGGGGCAGTCTCGGTTCGATCTCGCTCCAATTAAATCTTATGATATTTACGTTAACGAGTCACTCTCGGGTCAGTCTCGGTCCAATCAAATCTTATGGTATTCACATTAACTCGCAAGTTTAGATTACGCTTTACTCGGTGGTCAGTACTAGAATGATCGAAGACGAACTCAAGTTCACATTCACACTATTCTTCGATACTATACTGTATACTATAACAGAATTAATACTCCATTTTGAAAATACTTGCTAGCTAGCAAATTTGCTGGTTCCTTTATAATACCGAGCATAACACTGAGAAAAAAAATAGTAAATTTACAATATTTTTACTATACAAATGTAAAGGAAAATTCCAAAAGTCAGTGTTGGGAAAAAAAATTACCTCACAGTTATATCTCTAATAAAATTTGTATTTTTACAATACATCTTGTAAATTTACCACGCAAGATTGGAAATTTCCTATACTTTTACGCTACAAAACAAATTGTGGTAAATTTACTTTACGAATGTGTAAATTTACAACATTTATCTATGAAATTCACATTTTTTTATTTGTAAATTTAGCAGACATGTGTGTGAAATTTTTTTGTACCATTAGGTTTAGTAATTTTCTAATACATCTTGTAAATTTACTACACAAGATTGGAAATTTCCTATACTTTTACGCTACAAAACAAGTTGTGGTAAATTTACTTTACGAATATGTAAATTTACAATTCATTTAGCTATGAAATTTACAATTTTTTAGTTGACAATTTAGTAGACCTGTAGGTATATGAAAAAAATATACATCATTAAGTTTAGTAAATTTCCAATACATCTTGCTGGTTTACTACACATGTTCGGAAAAAATTTGATGCAAGTTAGCTCTCACTACCCGTGTATTTTCAGAAAATATAATCTGTGGTGACTTCTCAAGCCCCCCACCCCCCTCTCTGTTTGTTTATCTACCCGTATGATTATTAATAATATGTGTTTATAATTAAATATAAATATGTGTTTAATAAGTAAATAGAATAATGTCTGATTTAAAAAATTCAACACAAGATCCCGCACAAAAGATCATCTCACGACAATATAGAATGGGGGGGGGGGGGGGGGGGGGTACAAAACAAAATTAGAAAAAATATCCAAGATTAATTTTACAAAACATGTGTAGGAAGTTTTATTCATATACAATTTTTGAAATTTCCAATACATTTTGTAAATTTTCAGAACTTTTCTCGTAATTAAAAATAGTATACTGATATTGTAATCTTATTGTTAGTATAACCAATATAGGAATTTTACAAAGTTATGGTATCGTAATTTCCTACACAGTAGGTATAGTATTTCAAATTCCAACACCATGTTGGAATTATCCTAAATCTTCACTTCTTCAATTACAATACATATTAGAAATTTCGGACACTGTTTATGAATAAAACTTCCAACACATTTCTTGTAAATTTGACTCGGAAATTTTTGACAGTGAAGTTTAGAGCAAAAAAACAACTAAAAAGTTGAAACATTTTCTTAAAATAACTCCTGGAATAGAAAAAAAATACTTTTTCAATTACATACCAACACTAGTCTTCATCATTTGGTATGTACCTAATTGAAAAAGTATTTTTTTTCTATTCAATTGATTTTTAATATTCTGTCAATAAAATTATTAATAACTATCATAACTTAGTTTTAAATGTACATACTATTCCTACTAATAAAAAAAAGTAAATAATTCATAAAAATTAGTATTAATATTTTTACATTGAAAATCGAAAATGAAACAAAATTTTTTTTTTCCAATATTCTTCGATGGTTGAATTGATTAAAAGTGATAAATTTACAGAAAAAAATGATATTAAAAAGATTACGAATAGAAAATAATAATTAAGAAGTGAATTTTTTAACATAAAAGAATTGTTTTCATTTTTTTTAACTTTGATCTAACCCTTCGAAAAATCTGAATAAATTATATGTTATCTAGAGGTACATAAGTTTTGAAAAAAAAATTATTTCATAATTGTGTTCGAAAAGCATCATAGTTAAAAAATTTAAAAAACATGAAACAATTTTTTTTCAGGGTTAATACCAATAAATATTGCTTTAATTTTTTTTTTGAGAAGTCTCTATAGGCCTCTGAAACATATAAATTTTTTATCAAAATCGGTTTATTCAATCCGAAGAAAATTTTATTTTTTTATTTTCACGTTTTTTTTAATTTTCCGAAAATCAGTTGAGGTTAGGAGCTGAAATTTTCAGGATCTTAGTATCAACATATCCTGAAAATTTCAATCCAATATCTTTCGGGGGCAATTTTCATATGCTTATCCCCCTATGCCCTTTGTTGTTAAGGAGCTAAAGATAGGCATAAATTTTATACCAAGGTATGTCGCACGTTATAATGTATAACTAAACCAATGGAATTTGACCCTTTTTCTTATTTTTTCTAAATCAAAAATGACATCTGCAGGGGGCTTTAAAGCAACTAAAAAAAAATTATACCAAGGCGTGTGGGGTGTCAAAATGTAAATCTCGATCAGTAACCTTATTATTTTATTTGTTTTCTAACTCAAAAATTGGCGTGAGCAGGGGGCTCCAAGCAGTATTTACCCTCCAACCCCTCTCTAACTCGATTACTACTGGCTCAAAAATTCTGAAAAAAAAAATGATAACGAGGCTTTGATACGACAAATACTAAAGTCAACAATTAATTATAAATAAATCAATCATTATAAAATTTGGAATAATAGGGAGGGGCGTTATATAATTTTTTATTATTATTTTTTATATTATATTATTTATTTTCATATCTAGGTATGTGGGGTGTAGATATCAAATAGTAGAATATGACCCTATTTTATATTTTTTTCTAACTAAAAATGGCGTCTGTAGGGGGCTCCAAGCAGTAATATATTTTGCCCCCCCCCCCCCCCCCCCCCCCCCCCTAACTCGGTAACTACTGGCCCAATAAATTTGAAAAAAATGGTACGAGGCTTTCGTGGGACAATCAACGATAAATACTGAAATCAACAATATCAATTCAAATTTTGGAGAAAGAGTAAGGGGCGTCATAAAATTTTTTATTTTTATAACTAAGCAAGTGGGGTGTTAAAATTTAGATCTCTATTAGTAGAATATGATAAACTCAAAAATGCACCTGTAAGTGGCTCCAAACAGTCCTATGTATGTATGGCATACACTCGGTATGTCTTGGCCGAATTTTATTAAAATTATAGCCTATAGATTATGATTCAGTAATTATAATAATCAAATATCAACACATTTTGCTTCCTCGCAGTATCGGAAATACGAGAAGCTTTGTAATAGTTTTAGAATGAGACAAACAAAAATTGTTCTCCGATTTCAAAATTTTAAATTGATCTTTTCGTTTCAGGTCAAAACAAACACTTTTCGTTCCGTGTCTGTCTGTCCATCCGTCCGTCGGTGTGTGTGTGTGTGCCCGTCTCCTGAATCCTTGTCACACGCATAACTCATGAACCACTGAATCGATATTAAATAGATATGAAACCTGGTTGGATGTTTGAGTCTGACTTGAGGACGGTCCCATTTCATCCCAAAATATTAATTTTTTCAAGATATCTCAAGAACGATACATGTTACGTAAAAACTTTATATGCTCTTTTTTGTAGAGCATTCAATTATTCAATTTCCTATAATATAGATTTACAACGTTTGTTGTAAAATATTCCCTTACAAAGATTTATCTCAATTTGCTTTAAAAAATCGTGTTTTTTTTTAAATTGATATTTAAATGTACAAAAAAATAAAATAATTAGGTGCGTCTTATGGAAAATTTTGAACTAATATTTTTTAGTAAAATTGTATAAAAATTTAATGGTTAACCAATGCTGGGCAATTTATCTGAACATTATTGGTTTTTATTTAAATTGTTCAATAATAAACTACCTTTGGTGAATTTAGCACGAGGAAGCACTGTGCAGATGTTTTCTAATTTAGTGCATTTAATTAAACAATGAGGTATGATCTATGACTGGAGCCAGTACTTTATATTTTGTGTAATTTATAAAATTCCGATTGTAGACCTATCGAATCCTAAAAGTGCCTTTAATAATCAGCTCCCTGTTCGGATTGACATAATCATCGTAACACCTACACTAATTGCGAGAGAGTTTGAACGAGGCTCACGTAAGGTGACCGCTTTGGGTGTTGTGCGCGGTGTGAGCTAGCTATTGTTATTGTTGTTGTTGAAACCTGATAACAGTATAGAGCGTTCTGGTGGCGGGCGGCGGTCCATTAGCGCTGGCGGCCTCCGTTGTAACACGGCACCACCGTGCTTTCTTTCACTCACTACGCGCGCGTGTGTCTGTGTGTCTGTGCGTGCTGTTGTCTGTCTCTGTCTTCAATGTTTGCCGACGCGCAGCGCCGCTACGCCTCTGTATGTGTATGTGTGTGTGTGCGTGTGATTTTTCCAGTGGCGTAGATAGATTTTTTTAGAGCCCGTATTTAGTGATTGGTAATGAGGGATTTTATTATAATTATTGTTATTTTAGGTTAGGGAAGGTTAAAACAAAACATAAATTAACCGACTTAAAAAAAAACGTAAAAACACTGAAAAGTATATAATAACTAAATTTAACAGTTTTTAAGTAGGCTGCTAATGAGGGATTTTATTATAATTTTTATAATTTTAGGTTAGGTAAGGTTAAAAACAAAACTTAAAAAACCGACTTAAAAACCATAAAAACACTGAAAAGTATATAATAACTAAATTTAACAGTTTTTAAGTAGGCTGCTAATGAGGGATTTTATTATAATTATTATAATTTTAGGTAGAAGGTAAGTTATATAATTGTTTTGTCTTACGTAGGGGAAGGGAGGAAGTTCAAAATCAACAAAAATTCTGTACCTCAGAACCCGGCGAACGTATGCCACATCATGCCATTTTTTTAGGAAAACATAATAACTGAAAAGAAGGGGCATGTTACCTGGCTACAAAGCTTGCATTTTGAATTAAAGTGTAAATATTGGTTGTTAACAATAAAAATATATACATACATTGTTGGTTAATTTGTAGTAATTTTATAGCTATAATGGCTTAATTTTAAAATCGTTATTTTTGGACTTACGATCGTCTGGTTCTGAGGTACAGAATTTATGTGCTTACGTAATAACTGAATGGCCCTAAAGTTAATGAAAATAAGTGTCTGTCCGTCTGTATATGCGAGATAAACTTAAAAAATACTGAACTGATTTTATTGCGGTTTTCACGAAAAGTTAGATCATTTTTTGGACAGATTTAGGCTACATGTATCATCACGTGATATCACATAGAATACCTGGACAGCAGAAAAATATGATGTGGAGGCTGAGCTGTGCACGTGCTTAAGTACTTTCTTGAGTAGTTGTACTTAAGTATTTTAATATTTTAATAAGAAAATATCTATTATCAGTTGTTTTTAAAGCAGTTAATTATTTATTAGTATACGTCTGGTTCGTGGCAAATAAAGTCAAAACGCTGCACTTTTTGATTGGAGTATGCCACTTTCTGTGGTCATATATAAGGTCAAAAGAAAGATTTTCAGATAGGGAGCTACTTTAAAATTCGTGTAGAACACTATTATATTGGCTATTAAAGATGGCCCCCAACGTTGTTATTAAATTGACTGTATCTCAGCTCCTAATCATCCGATTTCAATTTTCTTTTGTTTATTTTAAAGTTCTTATTAAGAAAATTATTTTTTATCATTATTCATTTTTCTCTAAATCTTAAGGGGGAACTTAATTGTTATATCTTTTTTTTGTGCCCAATATCATTTTTTTACCTCATATAAAAAAGGAAGACTTTTTCTGCGTTCCATTAATAACAAGATAATACTGTTTTAATTAACAATTTCTTTGGAAATAGCGTGTTAAACTAAGAAAAATAGACTATTTTTGGATCATTCCATGTCAAGTTTACCTTTTATCATATGAAATTTTATGTTGGGATCAATTTTCTCATATGGCATAGTTAAAAAATTGAAAAATCTGTCATGGATGTCACTGAACTTTCTTATACAATAAAAAAATGTGCGTGTATCTACTAATTTAAAACAAATAATTTTGGCTTACTGATGACATATAAAAAAATTAATAGAACATAAACATCCGTTTCCGGTTTTAAAAACAGC
Organism: Sialis fuliginosa; assembly: GCA_961205875.1. Lineage (NCBI taxonomy): Eukaryota > Metazoa > Arthropoda > Insecta > Megaloptera > Sialidae > Sialis > Sialis fuliginosa. The sequence continues at coordinate 29,699,309 of OY540812.1, read as the reverse complement.
AGATTTTGTTTCTTAAAACAAATTAATCCTATAATATAAATAATAATAATAATAATGTAATATTTTACCCCTTTATGAATTGTCATTTTTAAGTTACAGCGTTTACAGACAAACAGATACACAGCCAGACAGACAGACAGACATCATGATAAAAATAGTCAGAATTGATTCAGGGAAGGTATAAATGGACATTTCCATCAAAATCTCGAATCCGATAAACCAATACCACGACCCAATGTAATTCATGACTGAAGCCCTTTAAAACCCTTGGCCACTTGACGATTTTCACTTTCTTCTTTTTTGAAGGCTTTCTGTAGATCAAAAGTTATTTGCTTACCTAATTTTTTCTAAATGATTTTGCTCACCCTTACTACACAGTAGCTACGCTCCTGAATGTCCCCCTTTAGCCCCGCGCGGAGCGTCGGTAGCCAAGTAATCGATACGCCATCGTCGTTCAAACGTATCGACGCCTCCTACAGGGTGCTGCATGAAAAAACACATCACTTGATGATTCCTCTGGCGATCTGCTCTTGCGATGTTCTTTTATTTTGCGGATATAGTAGTTTTATTTTTCTTATATAGTAATTAGTTTATTAGTAGTTACGTTTTATATTATTCTATCTAGAGGCTAGATTGATAATGTCAATTATTTGTTGTAAAGTTTGGTTTGAGGTGCATACTAAATTAAGATTTTGCCAATACAATAACTATAATAATAATAATAATAAAAATATTTTTCTCTGAAAATTTTTTTTATGCATTTTTTTAAAGTATACATAGTCAAAAATATGTAAAAAAATTAAGTTAAAACTTACAGTCAATTTAGTGAGAGCAGATAGCGTGCCCGATTATGACCATCAGAAAACTACATATAAACGCGTTTTTCTCGAAACAACTTTTTTCGACCTGGTTGCAGCGATTCCTCAAAGACATTTTTTTTCAAAATTTTTGTAATTGCAGTGGTTAAGTATGTGCGTAGTCGATTTTGATATTTACTATTTTTTAAGACCGCTTAAATTTAAAGAAAGATGTTAAAAATAAAAAATAAAAATTTCAAACCGTCGCCATTTTGTAGAAAAATTAAATTAAAAAAAAAAAAAACGGTTACTCACAAATCACATCCATCATTCATATAAATATTGATAATATATTTATTTATATTTTTTTGGTAGTCACATCGAGGTTCATAACTTTTTATTTAATATTTTTCCATAAAAATTGGTACTGAATAAATTGAATATATACTTACAATAAAATGATAATATGATAGTAGTGACGTTAAATAAAAATAAAAACAAACTTGTTTGTTTAAACGTCAAAATTTATTAAAGAAGAGGAAACCGCAAGCTTTCGATTCACAGAATCATCGTCAGGCTAAAATATAATAAGTAACAATTAAATACAATAAATTTAAATCTTTATTAATAGGTATATTTCTGAATTTTTATTTTAAAATATCAATATTTTGCATTATATTTATTGTATTTAATTGTTACTTATTATATTTTAGCCTGACGATGATTCTGTGAATCGAAAGCTTGCGGTTTCCTCTTCTTTAATAAATTTTGACGTTTAAACAAACAAGTTTGTTTTTATTTTTACTTACAATAAAATGTCTACTGTGACAAAAAATTTCTAAACATTGACAATTTTTTGACCCGTCACAGTGGTTTAAGAGAGTTTAGAACAGCGGTTTCCAAACTTATTTTGTTGTGGAGCCCTTACACGAATTTTAAAAAATTGCGGAACCCTGACCATACTTATATTTTACATATCCCTTCTCCCAAATTTAATAAGACATTAGTATCTAGTATTATAAAGAAATTTGCTCGACAGCTAACGCTATCTGTGAGGTGTCTAAGCGTAATGAATTTGCTCGGAATTCTAGAGCAGTGGTAATAAATGTATAGGTAGTAATGTAATGTTATTTTAAGAAAATTTTTTCCTTTTTTTTTGCTCTACATTTTGTATATTTTTCTTTTAGAAATTATAGTAACCTATATTTTATATTTTTCATTCTATAATACTTGCCATTTTTCAACTACACAAATTAGCTATTACAACTACAGTTTTCATTTCTGGAACTGCAGAAACAAGCTACAACTACACACTAAAATAACCCCTGAATACTATGCATTTTATGAGGTACACTTGTCACCACGTAATTTAAATCACTGATTTCTTCTTAACGCGTATGAGTCAAAATCATATAATATAAACCACATCATTTATTCCATCTGTCAGTGGGTTGTCATTTATATTTAATACCCCGCAGATAGCGTTAACTGCCGAACAGATTTCTTTATAATACAGGGCATAAATGAAGCAAAAATTATTTTATTGATACATATTCACGCGAAGATATGTAATTAACCCATTGTATATAGCAAATGCTTTAATTTAGCGGTGCGATTTAAACGATAAAAAATAGCAGAGTTCCATGGAATCCATTTTGGGAAATGCCGGTGTACAACATGTCAACATAATGTCGTGTTTAACAAATCAGCAACATCGTGTTTTGACTAAATAGCAATAAACCCTATTTATTTTTAAATACGAAGTGTTTTAAAAACACCCTGTTGTTGTTTTATCTTTTTGGTCTAAACACGGCATTAGAACACAGTATAAAATATAGAAAAAAATAAAAATAAATTGTAAAACAATTATTTGGAACACTAAATTTTATTATGTATTTTTTTATGTGAAAAACTCATAGAATTTAAAAAAAATGATACTAAAATATTGTTTTCAAAACAATTTAATTGTTTATTTTCTTATAACAGCTGAACATTGGTTTTAGAAAAAAAGATCTTTGATAAAAAAAATTTCTCACGATGTAAGAAACAACTTTTGTTAGGGGGATGAAGGCACTAATTGTGCAAGCATAGCTTGCACTTGTCTTAATTTTGTACTAGAAACTGTTAAAACGTTATACCTATATATTTTTATATTATTGCAAACTAGCGGACCTACCAACCGGCTTATAATTTTTTATGTTGGCAGTACAGATAATATTATAAAACAGGGGATGAATTTTTATTTTTATTTTTGCTTTTTATTCCTTATATATACAAAATCGTAAATATCTCGGCTCCTATACGAGATAGGGGGTTGTTTTTCCCCCTAAAATACTCTCTTCCGTGGTATTTTTTCGGCCTCATCGAATGAAACTAATTACAACCCTGCATACGTGACAGGGGATGATATATTAAATTATTTTTTGTTTGTTTTTTTTCATTATACAAAATTGTAAATATCTCGGCTCCTATGCAAGATAGGGGGTTGTTTTCCGCATAAACCCTCTCCCCCTAAGTATTTTTTCCGCCGAATCGAACGAAACTAATTACAACCCTCCATACCTAACAGGAGATGAAATATTTAATTATTATTTTTCTATTTTTTTATTCATTACCTATACAAAATCGTAAATATCTCGGTTCTTAGTTAAAAATTGCAAAAACCCACTATGTCTACCGCCGCCATTAAGGGTTGAATTTATTTTAATAGAAGACTATTTCACCCTAATTTACCTTTATAACTAAAGCAGTCATACACATAAACATATTACAAACCCATCCTCGTCCCCCTCTTACGCTATTAGGGGTTGAATTTTCGAAAATACTATTTGTCTTGTAGAATATTTGTGCCATGTTTCATTCGAGTGAGTACAAACAACATTTTTTTTCTCATACAAAATTTTCCACCTCCTTGCAACCCCTTAGGGGTTGAATTTTGGAAAATTCTTAAATACTTGTTTCATTATTTGTATTGTAGATTATTTATTTTAAATTTCAAGTAAATCCGACCAAAAAAATATTTATTCCCATACAAATTTTTACATCTATTACCCCTGTAGGGTTATATTTTCAAAAAATTCTTTCTTGGTGGGTGCTTTCATCACAAAAGGAAAAAAAACCGTAATTACACGATTCTATGTCCAGGGGTTTTGGCTCGGCAACGATGAATCAATTAGTCAATCAGTCAGTCAGTTAGGACATGTTAGTACATTATTATTAGGGTGTTTTTTTTTATTTTTGTTTTTTCGGTCCCGCAGGCCTATGTTTTTGCTTTGGATCAAAAGTTAATTGTCCCAAAATTTCAGACTCATAGATCAAACCTGTGGACGGTGTAAAACCGAGTCTTTTTCCCATTTGATTAACATGGCAAAGATTACTTTTTACTAATGCGTGAATATCTCGTTGAAAAATTTATTTATTTTAATTTCTTACAGCAGCACATCATAGAGAATTAAATTTCTTACAAAAAAGAAAGTGCTGAATTCATAGATCGAATATTTTTAAAGATATGTTCGTTTAAACATTATCATGAAAAGTAAAATCCAATTTTTATGATAATTTTTAAACAAACATTTCTTAAAATTTATTGGATATATGAATTGAGCACTTAATTTTCTACAAAATATTCCCCTGAGAAATTAAAAAAAAAATTTTTTTTAACGAGATATTCACGCGTAAGTAATTAATTCGGGCAAGACATACACGAGTGTATGCCATAAGGGTTCCGAAGTACGTACTACGTGGAATGTTTGGAACCACTTACAGGTGCATTTTTAAGTTAATGTTAAAATATAAACAAGTGTCAAGTTCTACTAATTGAGATCTATATTTTGACATCCCACTTGCCTAGATATCAAAATAAAAATTTTTATGACGCCCCTTCTTATAATTCCAAAATTTAAAATTATATTGTTGACTTTAGTATTTGTCGTTGGTAGTCCCACCAAAGCCTCGTTACCAAATTTTTTTCAGATTTTTTGAGCCAGTAGTTACAGAGTTAGAGGGGGGGGGGGGGGCAAAATAAAATACTACTTTAAGCTCCCTACAGGCGCCAAAAATAAAAAATATGGTCATGTTCTACTAATTGAGATGTACATTTTGACATCCCACATACCTAGATATGAAAATAAAAATTAAAAATTCAATTACACCCCTCCCTATTATTCCAAAATTTAAAATTATATTGTTGACTTTAGTAAAAAAATTCCTTCTTATAAACACCCATAAAACTTCATCGGCAGTTAGAACTTTGTATGATAAATAAATATTTGAAGTCATCAAGTAGGTAACTTAGAGATATTAAAAAAATACCAATCCAAGTAAATTTCAGGAATTTCTGGCGTGTACTTGAAAACAAAAAATGTGAACACTGATTAAAAGGGATCTTATTCTCTCAAAAATGGATCTAATTGTGAAAAAAACATTTTTTCAAATCTCTGATTTAAAAGAAATTCTGCAGACAAATTAAAGATCATGAAATTCTACACATAAAACTTCCCAACATGCTTCTCTTATTATTATCTGGATTGAACTTTATTATTACTAAAGTTAACAAAAAATGGTATGAAAAAAGGGTATGACTGTGTCGGGATGCACAGTCGAGGGATTGACGTGAATACATTCCAAATCCAAGATCGCGTCATTTGTGGTATTGGTGTTAAAGGGGGGGGGGGGGGGGGGGGGTAAGGTTTTAAAGGCGAAAAAAAGGCATATTTTCATGATTTTTTTGGAGATATGAATAATGTTGGTATATTTATTTTATATACACGTTATAGTATGACATCTAAAGTATCTTTGGAAAAATTTTCAATCAAAAATATCAAAAAATAAGTCCATGACAGCGAATCTCTGGAGGCGCCTCGAAAAAAAGTTGTTATGCGGTGAACTCCATAACTCGTTACCGGATCATCTGAAACAAAAAAATCTAAATGTGCTTAAAAGGTGATATGTTTCCCTAGGTAGTCAGAGAGAGTTTTTTTTTCTTTCGATTTTCTTATTTTTGGCAGCATTTGAAAGTGAAAAACGTGATTTTCGCTAAAAAATTTCGGTGAATTTGTTATTATAAAATGGAAAAAAATGGTAAAAAAACCTCTCTCTGATTACCTGTTGATTTATGTGTAGAAATAGTGTTTAAAATTTCAAAAGGATCGGTCAAGTAGATTTTGAGTTATAATGTTCACGAACTTCAAAAATGACGTTTGCGAGAAAATCGATTTAAAGTTTTTTATACTCGAACATCCAAAATTAAGCATCAATAAAAGGGTATAATTTTTTATATTTACACAGAATCATCAATGCCAGCTCCATACACTGTCATTTAGGATGTCCAATGCATCTTTTTGTTCTTGCCTACGTTGGATTCTACCCTCTTTACTTGTACGTGCAGCTGTTCGTATAAAAATCGAGCATGAGGGTCGGTCGCTTGAAACGCTGTATCTTCGTTAGTTTTATTCCGATTTACTTGAAATTTTGACACAATACTCTCGACATGTACATTCAGAAAAAAAATGCAAAAAAAAATTTTAAAACCTTACCCTTCCCCTTAAATAAAACTCAGACTAATGATATGCTTGCGCCGTCGTTGACCAAGCCGCTGTCTTTCGCATTTTGGCGTGCTCTGTACCTCCTGATCCTTTCAGCTATTGGTAATGGTTTATTTTTCGATAGCTGCTGAAACAATCTTTCCAATGCTGTGCTTCTTTTATAATACATACTGCCTTTTGCGCATGTTTTAGCCGACATTATGATTTATTTTTTATTTTTATTATTATATGAAGTTTCTCACTCATTATTAAAACAGGTTAAATGTTTTGAATTGTACTTATACCTCGTAGATCTAATCGAGATCTATAACTTGAGACCAAAACCCTCGTGCTAGCTGCTCTGACAATGAGTGTCGAACTATACTGATTGTAAATTTACACTAGCGCGCGTTTAACTGTAAACGTTGTTTAATATCGCTATTTATCTCTGCGATTATTGTTTTTTTCTTCGACTTCGTGAAATTTACACAAAATATCCACAAATTATACATCTAAACTTTTCTCGTGAAACACTCCATCCATAAATTATATACCTAAACCTAACCTATTCATTAGTGAAAACAGGAATAAAATCTGTAGTTGCTTGAAAATCGTACATTGACAGACAGATAGACGTGACGGGGGACTTTATTTTATACTTTGTATAGATAATAATATAATACAAAATAATAATAATAATTACTAAATATTATATTAAATTATAATTTAATATTAGATATAAATAAAATTATAATCACAGAAAATTTTTAATATTATGAAAAGACTGTGAGTGCAAAAGAACCCTTTAAAACACAAGAAGAAAAAATCCGTTTATGTAATCCTCCTGAAGAGCTCCAAGTTGTAACACGGATTTGTGTTAAAAGAAAGACTTAAGAGAATTTAATTGAAAATGATAAGTAGGCTGTGCAAACGCTTCAAGCTCGCAAACAGCGAGAAGGCTGTGGGAAATTCAGATTTCCCGCGCTTATTGTATGAAGCGACGTCATTACTACGTAGATAAGGTAGACATCTGCGTTATCGATATTCTCAAGGGTAACAACCTTTTTAAACTAAAATTGAGCATGAAAAGGGGGAAAAAAGATAAGCAGTATCAAAAGAATCCACTATATTACATTATATATACATACACCCATATAATATATTTATAAATATATATATTTTTTGCAATTTTTCCCAAAAGCGAACTGTTTTTCTTATTAAAAAAAATTTTTTTTTGCTGGAACCCTGGTGTATTCCTAAATTTCTTTTTCCTCGATAGAACTTAATTTTTGGATTTGTTTTTAACATTAGAACTAATTGTAAGATTATGAGTCATCCATAAAATAGGTAGGTACGTCACGCAAAATTCACGCATTTTTAACCCCTCCCTCCCCCTTTGTCACGCTGCACAACATTTTTTTTCAATTTCGTATTTAATAATACGTCACAAAAGAAAACTGTCAAAAATCATTAAAAGTAACGTCTTTTGTATCAAAAAAATTTCTGCCAAGTAAATTTACAGTGCTTCCTCATGCTAAATTCACCAAAGGTAGTTAATTATTGAACATTAAATAAAAACCGATTAAGTGTTCACATAAATTGCCTGGCATTGGTTAACCATTTAATTTTTATACAATTTTACTAAAAAATATTAGTTCGAAATTTTTCTTAAGACGCAAATACCTGATTATTTTTTCGTATATTTTTAATTTTTTGATAATTTAAATCCAAATCTAAATTTATGTAAACGTCAAAATGACATTTAATATGTCAAAGTAAATATCAATTTAAAAAAAAACAAATAACGATTTTTTAAGTAAATTGAGGTAAATCTTTGTAAGGAAATATTTTATATAATATAAGAAATTGAATGCTCTACAAAAAAGACTATAAAATTATCACGTAGCATGTGTCCTTATAAAATCGGAAAACAATTTTTTTGTCTTTTTAAAACGATCACAAAGCTTCTCGTATCTTTAATATTGCGAGGAAGCAAAATAAAGGTGATGTATGTAATTCAAACGTCATGTCGTGTCTTCGGACCCCTTTCCCCTCCTCGTCACATATCATCATGCTAGCCAATTACCCCCCCCCCTCCTTTTTCGTACGTATTTTATGATGACCCCCTAATAGGAAAAAGTCATTTTTATAGGATTTTTTAAAACTCAAGATTTAAACATTATTTTATTTTCATATTTGAATGGTTTAATTAAAATTAATATTTTTTAAATATTATTACATTATAGGCGACTGTTTCAGTTTTAATTTTCTTTTGTTTTCTTTTCTGTAGGAACAAAATTAGGCTCTGAATAATCTTTAAACGCTTTTTGGTAGTTTTCAATAAAACTTGAATATCGCAGCACCAAAAAATGCTACAAAACTTAAAAAAATGGTTATCTTGAAATTTGGAAAAATTAGACATATCTGCGTATGAAACTTTCAAAATAGTAAAAAAAAAATTCAATTCGTAAAGTAGCTCATCGTTTTTTCATTTTCCGCTCCCTATAACTCCAAAAACAATTATATTTGATTTTAATTCGACATTAACAAAAATTTTTTTAAATTTTTTTATGAGTGTAAAATGCTTTCTTTATAAAAATATAAGTTTATAAATTAGTTATACAAGAGAATATTAAAAAAATTATATAAACAAATTTTATGCATGGGATCTTTAAAACAAATATTATTTCAAGGGTTTCGTTTGGGTAAAAAGTTTTAGAATAGTAAAAAACAATATTTTTTAATTACCTTAATGAAATAATATAAATATTATGGAATGTACTTCACAAATTAAATATTGTGTTACCAAAATTATCGAAAAACAAATAATCTTTTTATAAAAAAGCTCATATTAAATGTAAGTATTTATATATGTACGAGTATATTTCCAAACAATATAAAGTACTTATATTTTTTGTTGTTTAACGTATTATAATTTAAAAAACATGTTTTGTGTTGAAACTGCGAACAAAATGAAATACAATTCATCAGAAATGTATGAATTATAATATTAATTCAAAATAAAACCCCGCGTTCGAAGTTTGAAAGCTCCCATAGAGTTTAAAGTAAGCTCTTAAAGACTCGCTGAGCTTTATTTTGAATAAACTTCAATATCCCTTTAGAAAATGAAGAATTTCTTTAGATAGATACATTTCATTCTTCTTTTTCCTTCCAAGAGTTTGGTTTAAAATTATTCATAGATAAATTAGATATGTATTTTATATCATTAATTCATTAGCGTATTTTTAATTTGTATAAATACAATTCGAATTATCTCAAAAAATCAATAAAACTAACTCAAACACTGACTCGAAAAATGACGAACAAGTGCGAGTAGAACTCGCGCCCTGAGGGTTCCGTACCGTAATATAAAACTGAATTATTGACAATAGTTACGTACACAATGGATCCGATTCCCAAGGCGTCTTTCGTTGCGTTTATCGCTGTATAAAATAAATCATAAAATTCAGTTTGTCACGTAATAATTTCAAATAGGTACTTTTTTGATCGGATTTACTTGAAACTTAAAATAAATACATTTCTAGTTGCAATATTGTGCATCTCTCTCTACTACCGTTTATTGCAAAATTCGAATTTGTAAAATAAACAATTAAAGAATTTACAGTCAAGAAAATGTTTGTTAACTAATATCTCGAAAACAACAGCTCTAAATAAATCTTGATTTATATGTAGTTTATTAATCAGAGAATTTTTCTGAATACTGTTCTGGAAATTTTGCTTCTTCGCAATATTGAAGATACGAGAAACTTTGTGATCGTTTCAGATTGAGATAAAAAAATGTTCTCCGATTTCAAAATTTTCCGTTTCACGTCAAGACAAACACTTTTCGTTCCGTGTTTGTCTGTCTGTCCGTCTGTCCGTCCGTGTGTCTGTCCATCTGTACCCTGAATCCTTGTCACACGCATAACTCATGAACCACTGAATCGATATTATTGAAACTTGGTCGGATGGTTGGGTCTGGCTTGAGTACGGTCCCATTTTACGTGAAAATTTTAAAGAAAATTTTTTGTAGAGCATTAAACCTATAATATGGGTCTACAACGTTTCATCAAAATCTTGTGTAAGGGGGAGGGTTGATATCCCAAAATATTTATTTTTTCAAGATATCTCAAGAACGACACATATTACGTGCAAATCTTATAGAATATTTTTTGTGGAGCATTACATTTCCTATAATATTGGTCTACAATGTTTGATGTAAAATATTCCCTTACAAAGATTCATCTCAATTTATTTTAAAAATTCGTGTTTTGTTTTTTTAAATTGATATTTGCTTGAACATATTAAATGTCATTTTGGCGTTTTAAATGTCATTTTGATGTTTTAAATGTCATTTTTATTTTGTTAAATGGTTAACCAATTCCAGGCAATTTATCTAAACACTATCGTTTTTTTTTTAAATTGTTCAATAATTAACTACCTTTGGTGAATTTAGCACGAGGAAGCACTGTGCATTTACTTGGCAGATGTTTTACAAAAACTAAACAATAAAAAATATTTTAGATTTATTATATGTTTATGTATTTAAAATATATGTGTATGCTGTTATTAGAAAGTTAAATTTGTATTTTTTTTTTCTGTATGACCCCCTCCAAGAAGTTAGGCTGTATACGCGCCTGCCCCCCCCCCCCTAGTTTATGATGTAGTGTCCGCTCCTGTATAAGATATTTATAGTAAAAATAATAATCTAGTAAAGTCTGTATGATCCCACAATATCAGTTTTTCTACACATGTTCTTTACCAGATTAAAATACATGCTCGTCTAATAAAACAATATTGCCGCGCATTTTGTAAACGGAACGGTCTTTAACGGTCATACACACAATGCTAAAGACGTGGTAACAAAAAATGACCTAGATTGTCTACAAAAGATTGCATATATAATGTACAGGGGCCATTAATGACCCTTTATGAGGCAACAGAGTTGTGAGAATAATGACGACATTTTTTTTTTATTCCGGGTACTGTTTTGTATTTTTATATCAACATTAAAATATTTTATGTAGTGTTTTATAGCATTTTAAAATTCATTTTGGTATTGTATAGTTTAATTTTCATGTTAATTATTTTTGAATGAGATGTGTAAAGATTTTAATTGGTGTTTTGTTTTTTTGTGTTTGAAAATATACTTGTCACTTGAAGTCTAACAACAATATATGAGCCGTTGATTTTGAAAGTGGCCTAACTCCATTTATGTTTAAACTGAGATATTAAAGAGTTTGTGTTTCAATAAAATTAAAAATATACGTGTAAGATATCAATGTGCCACATTAATTAAGTGTTTCTAAGGGAGTTAAATTTATAATTACAATTAAAATAACCCCAATTATTAAATGAATAATATGTGTTTTTTTACCACAATTGGAGTTAGGACACTTTAAAAATCAACAATTACGTTTGTTATTAATTTAAAAGAACTCAACTCCATTTGTAGTTAGTTAATATGCTTCAAATTGAAAAAAAAAAAAACACTCATTTTAATTTATATTATTTCTTTATTACTCTTAAAAAAATTATACAATTCAGGAAATCTAAGTATGTATACAGATGATTTTTAAGTCTTGAGATTGTTTAATATCTGGAAAACTATGGATTTTTAGGAAAAATATTTGGTACAAAAGTTTCAGGATTTAGAGGGGCAACAATTTCGACCTTGAGTGGAGGTTTGAAGGTCATTTTGGGGTCAACAATTTTTTTTCAAAGGAAATCTATTTATTTTTTTGAAGATTCGTATTTCGCAGAAAAAAAGAAATAACTTTTGTCTGAAAAGTTTTATAAAAAATTTCAATTTTAACATATTTTTTTAATTTTGTAACATTAAAAAAAATTTTTTGCTTTAAAAATTTATGAAATTATAAAAAAATTATTTTTTTAAACTGCATTTTTCCTCAAACATTTAAGATAATAATTTCAAAATTTAGGCCACTTTCAAAATCAATAAAAATCATATAATAAACTGCAATTTAACTTATAATATGACAATATTGGTTTTATATTTTTTGTTAATTTAATATATTAATTTATCAAATGTTAGTTTGTGCCACCTTGCCCTCCAGTTTGGCTTATGTAATGATGGACATGATCTTAGCCAAATTTTTTATTTATGAATTAATAAAAAATTTATTGTTTATTCAGTATCTTTTATAATATAGAACACATTTGATTATTTTAATTTTAAATGCTTAAAAATATGATAAGAAATATCGAGTTTTCAATTGTGACAGGTACTGAAATAAAATAAAAATTAATAAAAGAATATAAAGTAAGAAAAAAGAAAATTTTAATATTTCACCCCCTGTCGCGTGTAGAGGGTTGTAGTTAGTTTCATTCCCTAAGGCGTGGAAAATACCACAGAGATGGGATTTTAAGGGGAAAAGAACCCCTTATCTCGCATAGGAGCCGAGATATTTACGATTTTGTATAATGACTAAAAAGCAAAACAAAATAAAAATTTAATTTCACTCCCTGCCACGTATGGAGAGTGGTAATTAGTTTCATTCGATTCGGCGTGAATAGGTGTTTTGAAATCCACGCGAACGAAGCCGCGGGTAACAAATTGTGCGTATTAACATTCACAAATTTATCACATTTTCAACATTTGCTTGAATGCGCTACATTAACCGCCTATCTATAGTTTCATATTTTTTTATTTATCAACGATTCAATATTTTTTTAATAATAATATCCTGTGGTATTTTAAATTATTAGAACTTACTTTTGCCCAATAGTCCAGTAAATGACGGTTATCACCTCATAATTCTTTGAACATGAATGAATTGATTTAAAATTTTGACAGGTGGCAGAGAATAGCACAAGAATCAAAAGTGAACCAGTGCCGACGTATACTTTTTCTAAGTAAATTAATATTTTTCGATTTATACAGTAGAATTATTATTACTTTTAATTTTGATATACAGGTTGGTCCGGTTTGGGATGCAGATATTTTAAGAGCTGATTCCTTGGCTCATTGCGAGTAAAAAATTGTACGGGAAGGTGGAGTTTATCTTCAACACCCTCTGAGTTACAGGATGTTTAAAAACTTTCTTAAGAGTAGTAATTACAAACAAAGATTATCTCATATCTTCCAAAGTAACGTAATAGAGCAAGAGCTGACTGCAAAAAAACTAGCCTATCGAGTAACAGGGTAAAATATTTTTTAAATGTTAGTACTCATAGCGAGCATGAGAAAAATCATTTTGTGCCTGGGCGGAACTTTAATTTTTCAGAGGGGGGCGCTAAGGACTTAAAGTTAGATAAAAAAAATATTTTTTTTATACCAAGGCATGTGGCATGTTAAAATGTATAACCAAAGCAGCGGAAATTGACCCACTTTCTTATTTTTGTCTAAATCATAAATGGCGCCTGCAGGGGGCTTTAAAGCAAATTCAAAAATAAGAAAATAAAAATGGTATATCAAGGCGTGTGGGGTGGCAAAATGTAGATCTCAATTAGTAGAATATGACCAATTTTTTAATTTTTTTCAGGCGTTATTGCTAACCGTGTTTCCAGTTCAGAATTACTGCTCATCAAAGTCAAAAAATATATTTATTTTTTTTGAAAATTTTTATGAAAACGAAATTTTTCTCCAAAAGTACCTATAATATGTGGTATTTTTTATCATTATTTTGGTGTATCATAATGTTACCTACAAATTCACTATACAAAGTTTGGACCTGGGTCTTACAGTTTACCAGTTATAAATTTATCTAAATAATCATAACTGAAGGACTCAGGTCCAAATTTTGTAGAGTGAATTTGTAGGTAATATTATGATTTATGACACACCAAAATAATGATTAAAATACCCCATATTATAGGTGCTTTTGAAGAAAAATGTCATTTTCATAAAAAATTTCAAAAAAATAAACATATTTTTTGACTTTGATGAGTTATAACTCTGAACTGAAAACACTGTAGCAATAACGCTAATACAGAAAAATACGTTAGTTAATTACTTATGAAACTGACTCATTGTGGTTGCTCTAATTACGTTACTTTGGAAGTTATGAGATAATCTTTGTTTGTAAGTACGACTCTGAAGAAAGTTTTTAAACATTCTGTAGCTCAGTGGGTGTTGAAGATAGACCTCATTTTCCCGTACAATTTTTTACTCACAATGAGCCAAGGAATCAGCTCATAAAATATCTGTATCCCAAACCGAACCAGCCTGTATAATTATATAATTTTGATATACAATAAAGCAAAGGTGAAAATGTCCAAAATCATTATTATTTTAAATAATATAAAAAAATTATGGAATTGCATTTTTTTTCTACAATTGCATCTCATACATAAAAAAAAACAATTCCATAATTTTCAAACATATAAACTTTATTAATCAGCGTTTTTCTGGGTGTGCCATATTAACCAATGTTCCCCTACTACGATACAAAAGTTATAAAACAAAGAATCGTAAAATTTGAAACAATGTAAAACAGGTGATTTGATAAAATAATAATTAATAAATAAATTGCATTAATAATTAGTTTAAATTTCCATTATTTTTACACCCATTGGCCCGATTGTCATCAAATTTAGCTGCTTTACAGTGTCTATAGATTATGCCACTGGTAGTAATCAAATATCAAGAAATATTTATAATTTAATTTAATTAATTAAACAACTGTCCAAAACTGAGGTATTGTCGAAGAAGACTGGTTCCAGTACCTTATATAGGGTTCATAAATAAAAACAAAATAGTTTGTTCTATTTTTCTCTTTTTTTTGGTGAGAGTGTGGGTAGATATATATTTTAATTTAATCTACACTAATAATAATTGAATTTTAAAAAATACTAGACTAGTCATATTAATTTTATAAACTGTAATTTATAAATGAAAGTAATTTTGAATAAGAAAATACTCAAGGGACGGATGAAGGTTTATAATACCGTCTACTTAGAAGTTGAACGCAACGTAAAATTCTATTACTTTTTTAGAAGCATAATAGATTATAATGATTATTATGTAATATTTCAGAAAATATTTGTACTTTCATGATAATATTAATTACTTTAAAATGTACTTACAGATTTTAATAAGAATATTTTTTTATCTTGAGACTAAAATATCTGGAAAAATAAAGATTTTTACGGAAAATGAATGTTACAAAAGTTATTTTTACATTTATTTATAAACGACTAGTTTTTCTGCGGTTTCGTATGTGTGTATTTGAAAATCGGTGAATACCCACGAGACTAGTTCCTCTAAATGTGTAGGTTATTAAAAAGTTACATCAAAATCGGTTCAGTTGTTTTCGAATTTATTTAATTTATTATTTATTACAAGCCATTAAAATTCTAAACACTGTCGAAATGAATTGTATTGTAAAATTACGTATAGCATCGGTTCTTAAACTTATATGGTCTGGGGACCCCCTTTTGATCAATTATTTTTCAGGGAACCCCCTCCTCCGAATAGAAAAAAACAGTTATTTAGATACTTATTAATCACTGGTAAATAGAAATGTAAAAGTATTTTAATTTATTCCAAACATGTTTCACGAACCAACAGCAAAAGTTCAGCGGACCTCCTGGGGTCCGTGGAACCTATTTTAAGAACCACTGACGTAGAGATTCAAAAATACTAAAAATATATATACAAGCTGTCCGTACCATTCACCCGGTTTTAATTATTAGGGTTCCGTAAAAAATTATGAACTCTTATGATTACGCTCTACCCGTCTGTCTGTCTTTCGATATGTCACAGCCCTCTCGTTATCTCATTTATTATATATATATGTACCTATTAAGATGATCCAAAATCAAATATCGGTATGGAGAACCATACATGACTTCCATGTTCTTTCTATCGTTTTAAATATAAATTAAAAAAAAAAAAACTATTTATATAACCTACTACTATGAATATAAATTTCGTAATACATAAAAAACATATATACTTACGACGGTTACATAACGGCAACATAAATTAATGACGTATTAATTAGTACTTAAAATTCAAATTTTGAGAGTGTTTTTCACCTCTTAAATGACTGTTTAGGCACGTACAAATAATAAATGTCCCTTAGGTTCAATTAAACTACAAATGTATCAAGTCTTATCAAAATTAGTGAGATAATACTCGCAACGTTCACTTTTTAGACGAAAAAAGTTACAAAATTTCGAATATTTCCAAAACCCATAATCCGATTAGCACCAAAATCAATAGGTCTGGAGTACTCACTGAGACAAACATTTTCCCCAAAAATAATTCAGATCGGTGCATTTTTACAGTAGTAATCGTGAACGATAGAAAATTCTACATCCAGACACACACGCACAGCCGCCTTGCGGAAATTAACTTTTCTTTCCATTTTGTAGTTAGTACTATCAGAATCTGTTATTTTCTCGGACACGATTTTTCGACGGTATTCCAATACTTCCATTTCCTTCGGAAGATGGAGGTAAAATAGGTAAATAGACTAAAATGTGCACTGAATTGTTTTTATTTACACCTTTAAGTGGGGTGTCTTTAGATCGGTCTTCTAAAGTACATACAACAAAAAATGTTATAGGATCTTTTGATTTTAACCCTTCTTAAACAAGTAATTTGCTTTCAAAGTCGTTATCAGAGCGTCCTTCTCCCCTCTAATTTCTAAACTATCGATGCAAAAAATCTGAAAAAAATCAAGAATGTAGCTTTTAATTAATATAATACTTTTAATAAAATTATAACGAACACTAGCAAAAATATTTTATGAAAAATTTAGAAAAAACTATTTTTATAAATCATCACACGAACACGTATACTTTTATAGAGATTTATCCTTCGTCAACATAAAATAGCTCTTGATACGTATTATCAAATAGCGAATGCTAGTGAGAATGGTTACGAAACCCTATCATGTGCGTGCCCAACACGCACTTGGCCGGTTTTTTTTATATGGAACAATCTACTAACCACACTCAACTAACAAACCAAGTTTCATTATTATAGGTTTAATGGTTCATGAATCAATTACATTCATGTGAAAAGGATTCAGGGAACAGATATACAGACAGAAAGACATGAAACGAAAAGCGTTTGTTTTAACCTGAATCGGAAAAATGACGTGGAATTTTTGAAATCGATTTTTTCTGCTTTCAGAAATGATCACATAGCTTCCCCTATCCTTTGGATATGGCGAGGAAGTAAAATTATATTAGTCAAGTAATACACGGTATGATAATAATATTTAAAGCAGTACCTACGGTACGTATCTAGAAACATATAAAACTAAATATTACTTTTAAACGTTAGAACAAAAAATAATAATGAAATAAGAAAGTTCCCAAGAACACAGTTTGGATACCACTGCTATAACCATTACGGTAAAATCTCGTTGGATGTATTATAAGATATGATTACAATATAATGCCCCATTTTTGTTGAATAAAACACTTTTTATAGAATTTTTTACGGTTATGTCTAGTGGAATAACAAAGTGCCTATATAAAATAAAGTAATGTTTTTGCAATAATGCTCTTTTCATTTTTACTTACTCAGCTTATAAAAGTATATGTATTTACTTGGTTTATCAGGATTATCTTTAATTTAGGAAAAAGTACCTTTAAAAATTTCTAGATAGGTACCTCATTCGTTTTTCTGGTAATTAATACGATTTAAAAATAAGTAAATTGGTGAAATCAGTTTCATTCGATTCCCCCCAAAACATCAAATACTTAATGGTTTGCTCAATATTCATTTTTTATTATTTCCGAAAGTGGAAAAAATGGTATCGAATTGTTTCCTCGCAATATCGAAGATACGAGAAACTTAGTGATCGTTTTTGAATGAGACAAAAAAAATGTTCTCCGATTTCAAAATTTTAAATTGATCTTTTCGTTTCACGTTAAGACAAACACTTTTCGTTCCGTGTCTGTCTGTTTGTCCGTGTGTCCGTCCGTCCGTCTGTCCCCTGAATCCTTGTCACACGCATAATTCATGAACCACTGAACCGATATTAATGAAACTTGTTTGGATGGTTGGGTCTGGCTAGAGGACAGTCCCATTTCTAAATCATCAAAATCAAATATAAGTGGGAGGGGTGACATCCCAAAATATTTATTTTTTCAAGATATCTCAAGAACGATACATGTTACGTAAAAATAGTATAAGGTACTGGCACCAGTCTTGGCAAGGACCCCAGTAATGGCAATTTTTTAATTAAATGTACTGAACTAGAAATATGTGTTGATATTTGATACTACCATTTCTGAATATTATTCTACATACATTTAACTATCTTACACCGTAATTTGATGACAATCGGCCAATAGGTGTCAAAATGGTAGACATTTGAACTAATTATTAGTATAATTTGTTTATTAATTATTATATTATCACAGCAACTGCTTTACATTGTTTCAAATTTGACGATTCTCTCTATTATATATTTTGTGTCGTAGTACTTATCATTTTGTAATCATTAGCAAGTGTCCATCACTGCCTGCTCATTACTGGTTTTACTTTATCCATTACTGGAGAAAAAACACGAACAAAATAAAAATTTTAATTTAAAAAATAAACTATATTTGTGGACTTTGGAAATTAAATTGTTTAAATCAAGAGTTACTTGTTTTATGAGAATTACAAAAACAAACCCATTAATCCAAAATAACTCGAAAACTTGTTCTTATAGGGGCCATAACTGGTGCATTTACCTTATAATCTTTTTGTAGTGCATTCAATTTTCGATAATATAGGTCTATAACGTTGGAATATTATTTTTACTCAATTACATACATTTTTACTGGATTTCTCAGATACATATAACACATATAACAAAATGTACAATATGTACATATGTAGGTATATATGAATTTATTATATATGTATGTATGTACCTATGTGTATGTATATGTATTTATAGATGTACGAGTATGTAGCCTGATATTTTCAAGGTACGGGTTTTGTCTGCTTGCCAAAACGTCTTGCACATTATGCCCGTATATGTGTTAAATACATAATGTATACAGTGGCGTCCTGCATTTAGGGGTACCCTCGTAATTCGAGAATCAAATTAAAGAAAAAGCTTCCTTAGAAAATTTGTAAATATTCATGTAATAGTATTTTTTTATTTTGTTTTGTTATTATTCACTAGACGCCCAAATCCCAGATTCACTCGAGTGAGTAATTTAAAGTGACAATGGAAAATAATTAAAAAAGCTTTAAATAAAATATGTCAGGTAAAAGTTGTAGGGTTTTGAGGAATGAATATGAAAGGTCACGCGACTACCAAATTAAAGGGGAGTTCACTTTATAATTTTCAAAAATGTTATTTTTTATATAAAATGTTAGTTAAGGTATTTCTCGGGAAAAAGCAAGGTACGCTATATGTTAGAAAAGGAAAAAAAAAGTGTACTATAAAATCAAGATAGCCGTGGTATAAATTAAAATAAAATTTGGCAACATTTTTTCTATTGCGCATGCGCGACTTTTGTATTCCCGATGACAGCTACATATTATTTAATGTTTTGATATGATAACGTGTACTATTATTTGCAGCTGAATTTGTTATATATTATCAGTTTATAATTAAGAAATGGCTTTTATTATTTTTATTATTCCTTAAAATTAAAAGAACAATATATTCAGCACGTACGATTTTTAAATACCGCGGCAATTATCAATACTTTGCGGCGTTGTCATAGCTAGTACCGTGATATTTTTTATCAGAAAATAAGTTTTTATTTTACTTTTAACTTAAAAACGGGATGGTGAAAATACTTGAGATTTTTTATATTAACTCCAATTATATTAATTTAGTTTCCCTGAAAATTTCATAAATTTCATGATCTTCCTTCACATAAAATTATTTACTTTTTCATTGAAAATCCGCTTAAAATATCGTAATCCCTATACTCGCAATGTTAAATTTTTGATTTTATTTTGACGATATCTTCGTTCACAGATGGTCAATCATTTTAAGATTTTGAATGGAGCTTCTAATAACCTTTTTTTAGTTTTTTACAAAATTTTAGCTTACTCTTGAATCTTTTAATTTTTCCGAGAAATACCTTAAACATGTGTAAAATATTTTCCTAAAATTTTAATGTGAAATCGCACTCCTTCCGAAGTTATAGCCTGTGAACGCTACTGACTTCCGCTCAGCTCGACCTTCTCTAAAGCGAGTGTCGTACAGCCACCATTTTTAAATATAAAAAAATGTTTTTGAAAATTAAAAGATGTATTAATATGTAGAGTCGCATGCAGAAGTGGTCGACCAGTTTTCGTTGAAATTCGCTTATTACAAACTTAGTAGGCTCCTCCCATTTGATTATTATAATATTTAAATCATTTCTCCATGTACCAAACAAAGACATATATTTTGAAACTCATTTGCTACATAAAGAAGTACTCTTCGTTTATAGTACTCATCTCGTATATTTGTGCGATTAAATTAATATGTAATCTATTGAAAATTGTCTAAGTAAATTTTGCGGAAATAAATATTATTTGATATACCGAATTTAGTATTTAATTATGTTAAACTTGATATAAAATTAATTAATGAAATGGACGTATATTTATGTTTTTTATTTAAAACGATGTAATTATATAAGTTCCGCCCTATAAAAAGATAACTGATTATGTTTGATTTAATATTTTCGAATCTGTAGTAAGCGATTCTCACCTTTAGGGTGGCAGACGACTTCTGAAGCCCATAGTGCATACATTTTTAATTATGTAGAGTTTCGACACAAAATTTTTTTTAAAATTTTCTTGTTTTTGGAAACATGTATTTCAGTCTTATCTTGTAAAAATTTTAGATGATCTCGTCTCAGTCTAAGCCAAATTCGTCTCGGTCTCGTCTCGTCCGACTTTAAGGCACTCTCGTCTCGGCATGCAGCTCTACACTGGATTAAACACCTTTTATTGTATTTGAAATACATAATTAATGTTTTTTTTATATAAATATCGGAGATCAGCCCCCCTGAAATAGTTGAACTGCAGCCGCCCATGCCCATGCATACATAACCTAGATGCAAAAATCTAATTATACGAGATCGTATAATCTGGCGGTCTCAACCGACAGACATTAGAGTGATAATTGTTCCTGGACGGGAGCCATGCGGCCGTGTATGTGGCCCCCTACCCCTTTTGGGGGCCCCCGTGGCCCAGGCGCGCTGCCAAACAGGGCTAATGGCCCACGACATGTTGCCAACACTGTTGTTGTTGCACAAGTTTGCACTTTTCACCAGACTGTGTCGGTCGGTACTCTTTTTTACCAGTTTTCATAGCATTTTTTTTATCATTATGTATGTATTTTTCTTAAATTGAATTGGATTATTTTGTTTTGAACACCTGATATTTAAATTGGTGTAGGTTATTTTTCTTCCTCGCAATATCGAAGAAGCTTTGTAATCGTTTTAGATTGACACAAAAAAATGTTCTCCGATTTCAAAATTTAAATTGATCTATCCGTTTCACGTCAAGACAAACACTTTTCGTTCCGTGTCTGTCCGTCTGTCCCCTGAATCCTTGTCACACGCATAACTCATGAACCACTGAACCGATATTGTTGAAACTTGGTCGGATGGTTGGATCTGGCTTGAGGATGGTCCCATTTTATGTGAAAATTTTATAGAATATTTTTTGTAGAGCATTAAATTTCCTATAATATGGGTCTACAACGTTTCATCAAAATCTTGTGTAAGGGGGAGGGTTGACATCCCAAAATATTATTTTTTTCAAGATATCTCAAGAACGACATATGTTACGTGAAAATTTTATAGAATATTTTTTGTAGAGCATTAAATTTCCTATAATATGGGTCTACAATGTTTGTTAAAAAATACTCCCTTACAAAGATTTATCTCAATTTATTTTTAAAAATCGTGTTTTGTTTTTCTAAATTGATATTTGCTTGGACATATTAAATGTCATTTTGACGTTTGCATACATTTAGATTTAGATTGAAATTGTCAAAAAAATAAAAATATACGAAAACTAATATTTTTTAGTAAAATTGTATGAAAATTAAATGGTTAACCAATTTCAGGCAATTTATCTAAACACCAAAATTGAACTTTTGCATTTTTGATATGTCGCGTATGACACTTTAAACTATACAAATCTCGAACAATTATACATCATTAGAAAGGTAATTATTTCTAATTTCTAAAAAAAAATTGAAAATAAAATTTGATTAATATTTAACAAAACTAGAGCACTTTAAGTAAAACCCTAAAATTTGGGAACAAGTCGCCATATTTTCTAAACATTCAATTGTTTAGAAAATATGGCGACTTGTCCCTAAACATTCAATTGTTTAGAAAATATGGCGACTAGTTTTGTTAAATATTAATGAAATTTTATTAAAAAATTTTTTTTTGGAAAAGTTTCTTACTTTTTTATGATCTTTCAAAATATGTACTTTTGGATATACCATTCCATTTGATATAGTTGAGAAACGAGCATGTACCCCTCAAATTACTCCCCAAGGTTTTTTTTAGGGAGTTGAAAATATTTTCCTGAAATTCTTTAGGGTCGAAACATATAGTAAATTTTTTGTCATAAAACTCTATCTTCATTAGTTTGGGCGTAAGACATAGTGGACGGGTGGTCTGGATTTCTGGAACATCCGGTATATCCTTAAGTTTAAGAGCGAATAATTTTCCCATTTTCGACCAGTGGGTGTATTTTTTGCCCACTGTATATAAAATGTATTGTACACACTACATGTTTACTTTGTATCGGAGAGCTGTAGAAAGTTTATTAGATAATATTATATTTATAGACTTTTATTTGATTACTAAGAACGCCAATAGGAAACTCATGTATTTAAATTTATTCATAAACGTACCTGCCTACATAATAATATTATACATACGTACCTAAAAATAAAAGTTTTATTAAATTTTATCCTTGTTACAAACTCTCTATACATGATATTCATTTATGCAAAAATGTTTACCTGCAAATAAGAAAAATTACTATATTGTTTGTCTGTTTCTAGCTGACAAATCATCATCATTTGTCTGTCACAAACAGTAAAGTAAATGCACAGTGCTTCCTCATACTAAATTCATCAAAGATAATTAATTATTGAACAATCTAAATAAAAACTAATGAATTTATACAATTTTACTAAAAAATATTAGTTCGATAGACGTTAGTAGGTACCTGATTATGACATTTAATATATCAATGGAAATATCAATTTAAAAAAACAAAACACGATTTTTTAAAGCAAATTGAGATAAATCTGTGTAAGGGAATATTTTATACATATATAATAGGAAATTGAGAAACCTTGAAAAAATAAATATTTTGGGATGTCACCCCTCCCCCTTACACACAATTTTGATGATTTTGAAATGGAATCGTCCATAAGCCAAACCCAACCATCCAATCAAGTTTCATTAATATCGGTTCATGAGTTCTGCATGTAACTAGGATTCATAGGACAGACAGACAGACACGGAACGAAAAGTTTTTGTCTTGACCTTAACCAGAAAGATTAATTTAAAATTTTGAAATCGGAGAACAATTTTTTGTCTCATTTTAAAACTATTAGAAAGCTTCTCGTCTCGGATCTTCGATATTGCAGCAAAAAAATACGGCCTTTCAAAGCATATTTTGATACTGTCAGAATAACGCACTAATATCAAAACCTATAAGATACTTCTCGTGAACCTAGAATTTTGAAATTTTATTCTCGGAGGAAGGTCTCATACTAGTAAAGGAAAAAGTAAAAAAATGTATAATTCTATGTGGAATTATTACGTGACAAATTTAATTAATCGGGTCTATTGTCTACGTATAACTATATAATTATTGTTAGTAATAAAGTTTTATATAACGGTACGGAACCCTCAGCGCGCGAGTCCTACTCGCACTTGTCCGTATTTATTTTTGTATAGAACCGAGTTTCATTAAAATCCGTTCAGTGAACATGAGTTATACATGTGACAAGACGGAATGAAAACTGTTTTTTTGCTTCCTCGCAATATCGAAGATACGAGAAGCTATGTGATCGTTTCAGATTGAGACAAAAAAAAAGTTCTCCAAATTTTAAATTGATTTATCCGTTTCACATCAAAACAAACACTTTTCGTTCCGTGTCTGTCTGTCTGTCCGTCCGTCCGTCCGTCCGTCTGTCCCCTGAATCCTTGTCACACGCATAACTCATGAACCACTGAACCGATATTATTGAAACTTGGTCGGATGGTTGGGTTTGGTTTGAGGACGGCCCATTTCAAAATCTTCAAAATTATGTGTAAGGGGGAGGGATGACACCCCAAAATATTTCATTTTTCAAGATATCTCAAGAACGACACATGTTACGAGAAAATTTTATAGAATATTTTTTGTAGAGCATTAAATTTCCTATAATATGGGTCTACTACGTTTGTTGTAAAATATTCCCTTACAAAGATTTATCTCAATTTATTTTAAAAATTCGTGTTTTGTTTTTCTAAATTGATATTTGATTGGATATATGAAATGTCATTTTGGCGTTTTAAATGTCACTTTGACGTTTTAAATGTCATTTTGACATTTGCATAAATTTAGATTTAGATTGAAATTGTCAAAAAATTAAAAATATATGAAAAAATATTCAGGTGCGTTTTAAGAAAAATTTCGAACTAAGATTTTTTAGTAAAATTTGTATAAAAATTAAATGGTTAACCAATGCCAGGCAATTTATCTGAACACTATCGGTTTTAGTGAATTTAGCACGAGGAAGCACTGTGCATTTACTTGGCAGATGTTTTTTTACTCTAAATTGTAAGACCAAGTGGTAATTTTGAAATCGGATGCCAACATTTTTCCTGTTTTCAAAAATTATCACATAGATTCCATCTATGATTTGAATATGACGCAGAAGTAAATACTTGTTAGAACTAATTATTTTCAAAAACAAATGAATAAAGTCAAAAACATCGCGGTTCATCATAACTGTCGATATTGCAAAATAATTGCGAATTGTTTGGGGTCTCAATATCATTGAGGTTTAATTGTTTGTGTGTGTGTGTGTACATTATTAATTAAATCATGGTGTATTTGTGTCGAGAATTATGACAAATTAGAATTCATATCACATGTCATACACAAAATTACAAATCATGTACATATCTCCGACAGAATATAGTTTGATGGGTATACATTTTGTAAATATATTACGTGACAATATATACAAATGGTGTGCAGGATCGTACTAATAAAGATTTATTATATTATGTTTGTGTACACTTGTTTCATTCGTTAATTTTATGTGAAACAATTATTATTTTTCACTATTTCTACGTTCGCGAAAGAAATGGAAGTATGATAATGGTCATAGAGTCGAAATGTTTTGTCCAAGATAAAGGTCAGATTCTGACTGTAATTCTTTTAAAACATGTTTTTTTTTGTAGACGAGTAGTGAAGCCAAAAAATCGTCAAAACTTTGGAACCCACAAAAGTAGAACCAATTTAGATGATTTTTGTAAAACGTTTATTATACATACTATATTATTTGAAATCATAAAGATTCTGGTCGTCAAATTAAGTTTTTTATAATCCAAATTTTTTAATATAAGTAACATATTTTTTTTTTAAAAGTTTGTAGAATTTATAAATTTTATATATTATTTAATCCAATTTTTTACAAGATAATATTATATGTATATACATATATAATGTATATTATATGTATAAGAATTCGTTGTTAAAATAAGGATTTTTCTCAGAATTTTTTCAGAATTATTGATAAAAAATTATAATAAATTATAGGTTTATTTTTCTTTAACAACAAAATTCAAATACCTTAAATACGTGTTTTAAAAATGTTAATCATTTGTTTATACAATAGGTATTATTATATTTATATAGCGCACTATTTTTTGATATTTTCTATTAATTTTATACTTGTTATAACTTATTTTTTTATCAATTTTACCACTATGCATTTTCTCCACTTTTATAAAGACAAAATTCTCATCTTTATAATCCAATAAGTTATATATTTCAATATATCTCTGAAATTCGACATTCAATTGTTTTTTGACATCGCCATATATCATTCCGAAAAAAATACTGTTATTTCGCCCATTTAACCGATCTTCTAGCTCCAATAATAACAAAGTTAGCCATGATCACTCGATTTTGGCGTTCACTCAGTAGGGTAAAACTGTACAATATGCCCCAGTTGACAAAACGCCCCTCAGCCTTATTACTCATACAAACAAAGCTATATCTCTTAAATTAAACAAAGACATAAACATAATATAAAATCTATTCAAACCCGCAAAGCCATAGTATATAAAAATGTCATAAATAATACTATTAAAATATTTAATAAGATACCGAAACGTATAACAGATCTTCCAGTCTCTAAAATAAAAGTTGTGTTAAGAGAATATCTGATAGAAAAGTGTCACTACAGCTTACATGAGTTTTTCGACAATGCATAGATCATTAACACTTAATATATATTACCTTTAATTAAACGGTAAAATATTTCTTCTGACTTATTTAATGTACTCTGTACCGACTGAATAAATACACATATTATTATTATTATTATTATTATTATTAAACTAAAAATATACACCTTAACCACACTAAAACAATGTCACTCGACATGTGTTTTGACTTCACATGAAGTCCTCATCAGGAGCTTAACAGTTCCAGTCTGGGCGCGTTAGTAATTTTTGTTCACGATCACGCACGCTTACGAATCCTATTTTTTTACTCACGCCCGATCATGCACGGCGGGTCACGTTCGTGACACGATTTAATATAATTGTTATAAATAATTTTTTTTTGCGTAGTTTAATAAGTATGTATTTTATATTCGTATTATTTTTTCTAAACAGCATATTTAGTGCAAGTAATAGCAAACAAAACAAAAATAAAGTAACTTTCAGTTGGGAAGTTAATAAAGCAACAATGCATTTTTAAATTTGGAGTTTTTTGGTGTTCGGGTAGAGTTGGCAATACTGACCATGTGAAAGTGCTTCTTCTAAAATTGACGTTTATTTTTTATACTGTATTTTTTAATGTAAAAATTCGTTTTAAAACGTTATTTTATTTATGCATCAGTTCAAATATTAAAAAAATATCAAACAAGTTTATAAAAAAAATTATCTTTAAAATATACTCACGGACTCACGCACGACAAAAATGTACTCACGCATGATTGTTTTACATTGACTCACGATCACGTATGCTCACGATTCAAGATTTGACAATCGCTCACACTCACGTCGGGTCATGGTCGTGACCCAAAAAATTCACGTCCCGCGCCCAGCTCTAGGTTGGATGATTGGTTCGTTTCGACCCAAAGCGTAACTTTACAACACCTTGGTAAGTGTGCATGTGTTTATATTATGTATAATAATTTTTAAAAGAATAATTTAAAATGTTAATCAAAAATTAACATATTTTATAATATTATACACATGGGAATACGGTTTTCCTTTTGTTTTATATTTAAAAAAATAGCAAAGTACCTCTTATAGTAGAAATATAATTTATCCTTATTTTTTATGATGGATTACATGAACAATGACATCTAGAGAACAAAAACTGTTTCTTTACTGATGCCCGTTTGCACCGTGTTAGTTAAGTCTGACTTAAATTTAAGTCAATCTTAAGACAACGATTTTCGTTGCGCCGTTCTGCACAATTTCTTAAGTCTATCTTAAATCTAAGTCCTTGTTAGCGAGGTCTTAAGTCAAACTTAAATTAAGTAATCAAAAGGAATCGAGTGTTTGCGCATGGCCATTACATCGGCAAACGACATACTTATTGTACATAACCTGGACATTACTGCATAACCTATAAACGTCTGTCACACAGTTCTGTTTCTTTGTGTTAAGTATAATTTGTTTTGTGTAGAATTTAATCATGGATATTTGAATGCACAATATTTTTGAGGACGATTTAGACATTATAGATATTATTGAGTTTGGCTTTCCAAGACTGAATTATGCCCGTTCAAATTATTTTAATGATATGGATGAATATAATTTTTATCAACGGTTTCGTTTGATGACTATTATATGTATAAATAAATAAAAATACTTTAAATTATTCTTTCATTTTTTTTAAATGTTTCCTTTTTTATTTCTATGTCTTACTAGACATAGAAATAAAAAATACATTTCTATTTCGAAATTATGGTTCTCTGTTTTAAATTTCGACTAAAATATGTGTTTGACAGATGCGTTTTTGAAAAATCAGCCTCTTTGTGTAAGTACACAAACGTAAGATATAAAAATTTACTAGATTTTTACAGTGTTGTCATGGTTAACGGTTTTATAGCTAAGCATGATGGCTTGGGAGACGGTGCAAACGAAACAAAACTTAAGCTTTGCTCAGAATTAATCCAGACTTATAGCTAAGCCTGACTTAAGTTTAATACGGTGCAAACGGGCATTAGACTGTTTAGACTATACAGTAAAGGGATAGGTTTGTTGTCAAGGAGGTAAGATAAAATGTCGGAGAATACAATGGCCCTATGTAGAGTTGTAACAGACATTCGTATCCGAATCCGCAACTGCGGATTATCCTCATTAATTTACATATCCGCAACTTTGAATTTTAAAATATCCGCATCCTCATTTCTCTATGAGGGTATTATAACGGATATTTTCTACAAAACTACAAACTAATGTAGTTAGATCATGTCGAATAACTTGTGACAACAATAAAAATTTGATTTAATGAATTTTGATAAAATTGAAATATGTTGCTCAACTTGATATAAAAATTGATATATATTTTTCCGTGTCTGTCTGAATCTTAACTCATGAACCATTGAACCGATATTAATTAGAGGAAGGTTCCATTTAAAAATCATTAAAATTACATCCGAAAATAGTTATTTTTCAAATATATCTCAACGTGAAAGTTTAATGGAATCTTTTTTGTAGAGCATTCAATTTTATATAAAATAAGTCATCACATTTTCTGTAATAAAATATTGTCTTACGAAAATAATTTATCTCTATTTGCATAAAAAATCAAAAAAATACAATCGCTATTTACTTTGACATATCAAATGTCATTTTGACGATTTAAATGTCATATTGACATCCATGCAGTGTGGCAGAAAAATATAATTTTGTTTCAGGGTCTCCAGACCTTTCATTCCGGCCCTAAGTCTTACTATGATGTACTTAAATCTAACAATAAGTAAATATATTATTATTATTGACGCATAAAGAAATTTTGAGAAAATTAGATCAAATTTGATCTATACGTAGGGAGAATTTTTTTTTCCGGGTCTCTACTTTTTAACCGATTTCAAAAAGAATGAAATTCTCAATTCGACAATACTTATATATTTTTTACGTATGTTCAGGAATAACTCCGACAAATGTACTTATTTGGAAGATTTTTTGTTTTAAAGAGTATACTCCCGAGGTGGTCCCATATACATTTTATCAGAATCTGACTATGAACTTCAAAGATACGCCACTCAAAAGGGGGAAAAAAAACTTTTCAAGAAAAAAATAAAACAGACTTCAAAGTATTATAATAATTAAATTTAACAGTTTTTGATGTCGGTGCCATGCTAATAAAAAACTTTTTAATAAAGAAAAAAGTTAATTCAACTTCAAAAACTGTTAAATTTAAATATTGTTACTTTATTATACATACATGAAATGTACTGTATAATAAAGTATAATAGTGATCATGAAAAAATTCGAACTCGAGATTTCAACGGAATTACACTATTGAGGGTCTCTGAACACGTACGACCATTTTCTCAATGACGTCTGTGGGTGTGTGTCTGTGTGCCTGTGAACGCTCTACAGCCAAAACGGTAAGACTTGCAGACATGAAATTTCAAATTTAAGGTTCTTGTATACTCTAGATGTGCACCTCCTATTTTTGAAAACCATAACTAAACCGGAAGCGGATGTTTACTGATGTCAATTTTTGAATTTTTCGAATTATTTTTGAAACGGTCCCCAGTAGAAAAAAATGTTTTAGATTGAAATTATAGAAAATGCTCTTATCTATAATTTATGTTCTGTTCATTTTTCCTCCCAAAATTTTTATTTAGGAAATAATCGATTTTCTTTAATTTTTGAATTTTTTGCATTATTTTTTAAACGGTACATATTAGAAAAAAATGTTTTAGATACAAGTTATAGAGAATATTACTATCTATAATTTTTGTTATATTTATATATTTAAAAAAAAATTGTGTAAGGAAATAATCTTTTTTTTTTTTTTCAATAGGTTCATAACAGAAAAAAATGTTTATAATAAAAGTTGTAGAGAACCTTATTTTCTATAATTTATGTTCAATTTTTTTTTGTATCTTTTATGAATTGACCAAAAATAATAATTTTAATTTTAATTTAAAAATAATTTTAATAATAATATGTATGAATAATCCAGTTATCTATGAAAATAGCATTTATTCTTACAACTGTATAAAAAAGTCTTGTGCCGACCAGGGCAGTTTATTTTTATTATATACTTTTCAGATTTTTTTTTCGTAAAAATGTTTTTTATTCTAATTTCGAAACAAATCTATTTTAATCAAACGCAGATCAAATTAAACAAATAAATCGACCGGTTTACAAATTCCACACATTTTAAAAACAAAACGCTGAAGAAAACGACAACAAAGAGAAAACAAAGCAACACACAGTTGCAAATTGTAATCAAATAAGAAGACCGGAAAGCTCTCGCCAGATATAGGCCTCTCACGCGTGTATTTAAAATGTAAATTGTAAAGAGATGGTTTTGAATTCAAGACAAACGTCTTAATTAGTGCGCGTTGAAAGTAGACGACAACGCCGAATTTATCAGCCGTTATACGGAAACGTGTGCGAACATGTTAAGTGCCTCAGGTGCAGACCCCGCCCCCCTGGGGAGAGAAGGGGGTTACGTGTATTTTCTGTGAATTTTCATTTGCAGTTTGACTTATTTTGGTTGATAATTATAATTACTGCATTGTAGGAATAGCTGTGAGTAGAATGAAATATGTATCTTTCAGTTGCCAGTATGATCAATGCACCTTTTTATAAACAACTTCAAAAGAGAGATTCTCAATTCGTTAATTGATTTGTATGTATGTTCGGGTATAACTCGGACAAATATGATCCGATTAGAATGATTTTTTGTTTGTTTGAAAGAGTATATATATATATATTTCCAAAGTGGTCCCATATAAATTTTATTAGAATTTGATGGAGTTCAAAGATACGCCAATCAAAGAGGAAACATAAAAACTTTTTATGAAATATAATTCTGTCAAGACATACACGGGTGTATGCCATAAGGGTTCCGAAGTACATACTACGTGGACTGTTTGGAGCCACAGGTGCATTTTTGAGTTACAAAATTATCTATATAAAAATATGGTCTACTAATTGAGATCTACATTTTGACACCCCACATGTCTAGATATGAAAATAAATATCTATTCAATTTTTCAAAATATGAATTTTTTTTAAATTTTATTATTTTCTTATTATCCGATTTGGCTAACTTTTAATAGGGTTTTATGTTGATATCAGAATAAGTGAATTCAAAAGAATTGCTGTTGATTTATTACGTTTTGCGACCTGTAGTGTGTTGCCGACACATAAAAATGGGATGAAATCGACAAATTGAACTTTATCTATAGTTTAACAACAGAAAATTAAAACCAATCGATATTAAACAAAGTAAATATGGAAAAAAAAATTAGAAGCAGAGCCTGTTTGGGCTGTGCAATAATAGAATGTTACTTTTACCCCAGTATTGCATTTTTTACCCCATTTCATTTCATGTTTGTATAAAAAAGTAAAAATATATGAAAATGTCATCCCTGCGACAGATATTTGTGACAACCCTGCACGCATTACAAAAATGAATGGTCGTTAGGCTTTTGTTATCTATTGTGTACTGTTTTTACTTTGTAGTGTAGTTTTCTCGTAAATTTGTCATTTTTTATGCGGCGCATTTTCACAACGTCTGATAGAGGTTTTTATTAGTTATTTATTATC
Source organism: Sialis fuliginosa (assembly GCA_961205875.1). Classification (NCBI taxonomy): domain Eukaryota; kingdom Metazoa; phylum Arthropoda; class Insecta; order Megaloptera; family Sialidae; genus Sialis; species Sialis fuliginosa. The sequence continues at coordinate 29,667,043 of OY540812.1, read as the reverse complement.
GGAGAGATTTTTTTTATTTGAAGTAATTAGAATATAACTTGAACTGTATTTTTTTTTCTTTTATGTTGGTAAGCACTATTCAAATTATTTTTTTAAATGATACCCATACAGTTATATAGTCTTTACATGTTATTTTTTAGTTAAAATATCAACTAATTTAATTAGGAAAGAACAAATGAGGTACCTTTAACAGTAAAATGTTGAATTTTTACTGTTTACGGCCATATAAGTATCGTTAAGCTTTTTTCACATATTTTACTTTTTTCAATAAATGTTTAAATAACTAAAAGTGAGGTGAGTACAGGAATGTACATGGGTTCGGTCAAGGCAAAGCTAATTAGCATACTCCTTTCCGCAAGCTGAAAAAAACTGCCCGTCTACTTATATAGACGTGTCCTTAATGTTTGATATGGATCTATGTAATTGATATTTTACTTTTTGAAAAGCTTATTAAAATTTGGGTCTGGAGTCCGTGTTGGGTCTTATCGGGCCGAGTTAATTTTTTTAAATAGGAACCTTTTTCTGCATTTTCGAATTCCGAAAATTTCATAAGTCCACATAAAAATTTATTTAATAAAAAACTTTTAAAAATTATAAAAACACTGAAATATATACCTAATAATTAAATTTAACAGTTGTTGAAGTCGGTTTTTTATTTTTCCCTTTTAAGTGACATATCTTCGCAGTCCTCGAGAGTATACTCTTTCAAACAAACAAAAATGGCCGCTATAAGAGCAAGGTTTTTGTAATATTCATGAACTCATGTTACTAATAAAACAAGTAACTCTTTATTTGATCAATTTAATTATCAAGGTCTGCTGATATAGTAAGTATATTTTTTTAAATGATTGCCTTTTATTTTGTTTATGTTTTTTCTCCAGTAATAGATAAAGTAAAACCAGCAATGAGTACGCAGTGATGGACACTTGCTTATGATTACAAAATGATAAGTACTACGATACAAAAAATATAAAAGATAGAACCATCAAATTTGAAACAATGTAAAGCAGTTGCTATGATAATATAATAATTAATAAATAAATTATACTAATAATTAGTTTAAATCATTGACATGGCTGGACTGATGATAAGTCAGACATGATGGCTGAAATTGAATATTTCATAACAACCGAAACTGATTATGCGCATGCGTCAACGGATGTTCGAAATTCAAATTTATCAAATTATCAAAGAAACTATAGAAGCACGTCACATACCTCTATATTATATCAAAATTGAGTTCAGTGTTATGTCTCGCGCATGCGCAAATGGAAACGATACTGTTAGAAAAAGTATGAAATTTAGCCATCCGTAATTCCATAGGTATCCACTATCCAGTTAAATAATACCAGATCAGTGGTTTAAATGTCTTCTATTTTGACACCTAATGGCCGATTGTTATCAAATCACGCTGTAAGACAGTTAAATGTATAAATAATATTATTCAGAAATGGTAGTAATCAAATATCAACAAATACTTCTAATTCAGTATACTTAATTAAAAATTTGCCATTACTGGGGTCATATCCAAGACTGGTGCTAGTATCTTATATTGATTGAATTGAGAACATCCTTTTCTGAAGTCGGTTAAAAATAACATTTGGTTTTAAATTAAAAAGTTCTAATTCGAACAAAATTATTTTTCGTATATATTTTTGTAATTTTTTTTATTTAGTTATTTAGATATTTACCTATATATTTTAAAATCAGACCATAAATTTTGTTTGCAAGTATCTCTCCACTATACTAGAGTGTTATATTTTTATTTCGTTTACACAGCGTTAGACGGTGCTGATAAATTACAAACGTCTTAAATTTACGTAACAGGTAATACATTTTAAAGAAAATATGTTAATGATAAATTAAATGTGTCAAAAATATTTATGATAAGTAATTTGTAAATGGTGTGGATACAAATCAGTCAGTCTTAACATATACCAGTGACGGCGGTACGAGAAATAAATAATACATATTTTACCTTCTTTAAAGCGATTATTATCATTTTAAAAATACAAAATATTCTGTCATAAAAAATATAATTATAATGGAAACAAAAAAAATTCATTTAAATGTATTTTTATAAGTTATTGTATGATAGTTTATACATTTTATAATCCATTCATCGAAAATCTGTTTTAAATTAATCATTATAATCGATAAAACAGGTTTTTAGTTTCGCATTTGAACGCTAGATGTCTACGCCAAAATTTGTTTACCACCGCACATATTTTTTTATCTAATAAAATTTCGGGATACAAAGTAGTCCATGTCCTTCGTTAAGATTCAAAATTTTATAAGGATCGGTTTAAGGGCTTAGAAAGCTGTCTAAAATCAGTTATTTGGGAATAACACTGGAGCTATCAGTTTTAGGATACAATAGATTTTATAAATATTAAAGCTGATAAAATTTCCAACAAAATGGTGTTTTTAAAAATTATGTATCATAAATAGTTATTGAAATAGAACTCGAGAAAAAATCATTTAGCGACGTCGAGTTTGAAAACCACGCCTAAAATGTAGAGTTCCGTTCAACCGCTGTGTTTAATATGTCTTTAATTGAATTTCGAAATAAAATTTTAAATTATAATAGGGAAAAGATTGACCTAAATAATGATTTGCACCCAATGTCGAAATCTCGAAAAATGTTTGACTTATAAGTACTCAAAATTTTAAGTATTACAAAAATTTAAGTCAAATTATTCATATTTTTCGACAACCACAAAGAAGACCTTCTACATCGAATAAAATATAATATAATAAATATATAATATATAAATAAATAAACAGGCCTAGTAGACAGGCAGTAGAGTTTTTAGTTAGAGTTAAGATATGAATTCGAAGAGAATTTTTATTCGAGTGATTTTACAGATGAAAAATTTATCGACTGCTTTTCAGATATTGATGACAGCACTTTACAATGCATTTATCTGAAAATATTTCAGTTCTTCTCGCGGGTGCAATACTGTTTTCTGTATTTTCCTTTTAAATGATTTAAGTATTTTGAATATTATATATTTTAGATAAATACAATACAAATTAAATATTGGTTCTTAAAGAGACCTAAAATTATAGAAAAATAAGTAAATTGATTGTCTTCCTTATATTAAACTCGTTATTATTATTTATAATTATAAACTTACATTAGGTGATGTTTTGTTAATTTGGACAGTAAAAATAATTCTTAATAAATATAACATATAATAAATACAGTACATCCACTGTAAGTCGAATAATAAGTGTGTTCCCTTTCTTTCAGGCCTAAAAATTTATATTACTCGAAATATAAGACTCGAACATTTTACAGTTTCCCTAAGAGGTACCAACTTTTGATACATTTTACCATCTTTAACTTGAAGTAATCGTTTTACGACCTCTATAACATAATGTTAAATAAGTAAGTAACGTCACGGCTACGTAAACGTCATTTTTGTTTATACATTATTTTGTGGTTTTAAATTATCAATTTGCTCAGTTTTGTGTTACCAAAACTAAAACCAAGAAACATTAGCGGATGAAATGAGGATTTATTATATTTGACAAGGAGTGTTTACATAGGCGTGACGTCAAAAATGCGCCATGACACCTGCGAGCGTTTTGGTGTAAAATTCAAAATTAGTTTTAAAAGGGTCAATTTTTGTGATTAAACCTTTATTTTCTGCAGAAATAAGTATTTTTTTGGAAATAGGAGACACGTAAGATCATCATAAAATAGTTTTTAAAAATTAGACATCGTGCCTATTCTAGTTATAATGGTCGAAACTTAATAATTATTATAATTTCAACGTTAATAGAAAATAGACAGATATAGATCTTTAGTTATTATTACAATTATTAAAAATCCTAATAAATCATTAGAATATTGACAATATTGTAATGAATACCCAGAAGCCAAGAAAATTTAAATCTGGTTGGTTGAACTATATTATTCTATTTGTTTATTTGATTGTTTCAATTCGATCACGTAAAAATCAGAAATCACAAGAATGGATTTTACACCCTTTGAATGAAAAATAAAACAAATATTTAAATGCAATCCAAATATACATTTCATATTTTCCTTAGATGAAAAATCTATCAGGAGTGCTGCAGTTCTAGATAACTTAGTTTTCTCGATCGGTTTCTGTAATACAGAGGCGAGCATATCTGTTTTAACGTGGGGGAAATAAAAACGAAATTCTTCGCTATGTCTACACGCCGAGACGAGAGTGCCTTAAATTTAGACGAGATGAAAACTAATAATTGTCATTGTAAAAATTTACTATTTACGTACCCGTCGCGTACGGGAGTTAATATTTCACCCCCTGTCACGTATGGAGGGTTGTAATTGTTGTTTTAGCTGACCCGGAAAACCATAAATACACATTTTCGTAAATATCTCCACTCCAGCGCCACCTCAAAAAAAGATAAACTTAACGGAACACTAAACGAACATATGATGTGAATATGGTATAAATATATCCAGTGGTTTATGCCTGATGATGTCACATACAAAAAAACATTTTGATATATTTTTTTATATGGAAAAATACAATTTTTCGAAATATCTTGACTCCAATGCCACCTACCGAGTCCAAAAAATCTATAAACTGATCGGACCCCCTTCTTGCAGAGGTTATTTTAAGAAAATTTTACAACCTTTTTTTGGTCCATACATACAATTTTTGCTTTTCAACTGCAAAGACCTTTGTTTTTTGCATTACATTTCTTTCATTTTTTTTGTTTTTACAACTGCAATTACTGTTTTTTGCTCTACATTTCTTACATTTTTTGCTTTTACAACTGCAATGACCTTTTTTCCACACATTTGATTATTTTATTTATTTATTATACATTTTTTCAATTTTTTGTGCTACACAAATTAGCTTTTACAACTGCAGAAATAACTACACACTAAAATAACCCCTGCCTCGCTGACAGAAAAACAAAGGTCGTTAGATAGTAATTATTATTGGTAAATAGAAATGTAAAAGTACTTTAACTTATGCCAAACATGTTTCACGGACCTCCGGAAAAAGTTCCGCGGACCCCCGGAGGTCCGCGGGCCCTAGTTTAAGAACCGTTGTTGTAGCCCGTTTTATTCTGAACAATTTGCTTTTAGTCCCATGTTAAAAGGTTTGATAGAAACTGAGATATTCTAGTTTCCGCAAACTCTTTAAAGTGCAAAACTTCTGAAACCTGTACAATAAATATGGCCGTCACGCGAAAACCAAAAACAATAAAAAAATTAAAATAATGGTCATTTCAAACTACCAACATGTTAGGGTAATTACACACAAAAAAACAATTTTTTTTGAATGATCGAGCAACCACTACTGGACCACTTCATATGGATTGACCCTCTACAAAAACTATTAATTAGATTTGGTTAAAAAAATTTATCATGGACCATGTTGGCTCTCATAACTAATATAAATTTTATATTTTTCACGATAGCAAATATTTTGGAAGTTAGTAAGATTTATTATTGTTAAATTCGTTTTCCGCACTCATAAATACTTAAGAAAAACAAAGTTTTTCATGGGTCTGTGATATCAGTGTGATCCAGTAGTTCCCAAAGTGTACACCGCAACGCCCTGCAGATCCATTCTATTAATTTGATGTTAATTAATAAATAATAAATTAATAACTTTGTTCAATACTAAAGTTTTTTGACTTATTCATAAAAAGTTAGTTATGCTTCGACTTACATTAGGAAAGGGTGAAACCTTAGCCAAAAGGCGCCGCAAGTCAAAAAAGTTTGAAAACCACTGACCTAAACTAATTCTAAGGTCTTTCGTCCAGTGAAATTCGCATCAAAATCGGTACAGTAGTTTTCGTGTCAAGCCAGAACAAACAAACATTGAAAATCTTAAATAATTAATATACTTTTTTTTTTTGCAACCAATGTACCGATAAAAAATATTTTTAACCCCCTTCCCGATTCGCGGGTACGCCCCTGTCACCATGCATTTCTTGTGAATGCTCCCCGACTGCTGCAATAACAGAAGCCGTCGCGAACCCCCAAGCCCGTTTTAATGTGGTGATAAATTTTTAAGAACGCCATAAATTTGTAACAAGATCAAAGTAACAATAATATATTCTTGAGGACTAATAAACCGTGAAAACGCTGCTCTCTGCAGTGAGAATTTTCACAAAACCTGTATGGAAATATTAAAATGATATGTTATTATAAAGCGACATCCATTTCGTTATACAAATTTGTGATATAATAAATATTAATTTTAATAAATCATCCCAGTTATTTCTATACAAATTTTTCTAGGAAAAAAAAACTATATTGTTTATCCTGAAAATTTTCTGAACTAGAATTTCCCCGTGGCTTCACCCGCGTGTATATGTTATTATAAAACGACATCCATTTCGTTATAAAAATTTGTGATACAATGAATATTAATTTTAATAAATCATCCTAGTTATTTCTATACAAATTTTTCTAGGACTTAAAACTATATTTTTATCCTGAAAATTTTGTGAACTAGACCTGCCTCGTGGCTTCACCCGCGTGTATTTCGAAATCGATGATAATCGGTACGATAAACGACTTTTTATAACTAATATAAAATATACAGCATATCTCATATTAATTGTATGAACATCACAAATACGATTAGTTTTTATTTTATTTTTAATAGAAAATATCGACATTAAATTTTCCTGATACGGGCCTATTGGAAAACAATTATTTAAAATAAACGTTTGTTTAGGATGAAATGACAAATAAATTACTTTTATTAAAACACAGAAATGTACGTCCCATGTAAGAAATTACAAGGGGGCCACGGTTGGCCCAGATTTGCGCCAAGATACAAATGATAACTTCGTTCAAGACTCGGCCAAGGTTTGTCGACCAAAGCTTGTACCGAGGCTGACCCAGAGTTTGCCCAATAGTGCTCCGTATCTGAAGGTTGGCCTAGATTGGGACCAATATCGAAAAAGCAACACTGACAATCCAATATTGAGCCAAACTTGGGCCCATCATCAAGGCTGACATTTCCTACGTGGAGTATCCAGCATTTATTTTTATTTTTGTGGTTCTGTGGCGAACCCAAAGACAAAATTTGGATCTGACAATAAATTTGGATGAAGCGTGAAATTTACAACAGAAAAATACTACGCAATTATACCGGGTGGTCTATTTAAATTTTAAATTGAGACACCAAATATTTTGAAAATTATGATTATTCACGGAAAATGTTTGGAACAAAAGTTTCAGGGTTAAGAGGGGGAAACTAATGGAGTACAATATTTGACCTTGAATGAAGGTTTATTGGTCATTTTGAACTCATTTCAATTTTTTTTAATGGAAACCTATTTTTTTCAATGACCTCAATTTTAAAGGAATTTTTTTTAAATATTTTAAATTTTTTTCGAAATTATTATTTGTATTAACTACACTGTGTCAAAGTTCAATATTTCATTTATCATAACAAATGGAAGAAAACTTTAAATGCAAAAGTTGTCAGGATAGACAAGCAGTAAATTTTGAAAATAGTTACATTTATACTTTGATGATGATACACAAAAGTTAATTTGTTTGTTCTAAATGTCCACCAGCCGCGTTTATACAAAGATGTAATCTATCACTCAAATTAAATTTCAAATAACTTTTTAACGGCTTGATTTAGGTAGAACATATTTTATAAAATGTGTTTAGAATTGAATGATTGGGTTTAGAGTTTTGATACATCCTGTACAAAGAATACAATTTTGTAAATGTTTGATGTAACATCGTAATAATAACAGAGAACAAAATTTTTTTGGTTGAAAATATTTATATTTTCTTACAAAATGGTCATAATTTCTAAACCACTCAGTATAATCCCACACATGCTTATATCAAAATGTAAAAAAAAAATGATTTTAGATTATCAATTAAAAAAATATACTTTGTATTTAAAATAATATAACTTTGATTTTTAACGCACTTATGGGACAGCCTGTATAAATGTTACTATTTTAAAAAATTTCTGCTTGTCTATCTTGATAACTTTTGTATTAAAGTTTTCTTTCAGTTGTTATAATAAATGAAATATTAAACTTTGACACAGTGTTGGGACACCTATACATGTTCAAGAAATGAGATATTTACGATTTTGTATAATGAATGAAAAACAAATATAAGAAAAATTTAATATTTCACTCCCTGTCACATATGATGGGTTGTAATTGATTTCATTTGATCCGGCGGGAAAATGTTACGAGAAAGGGGGTATCAGAGGGAAAAACAACTCCCTATCTCGCAAAGGAGTCAAGACTAATATTATAAATGCGAAAGTGTGTTTTTGTCTGTCTATTTGTTACCTGTTTACGGCTAAACCGTTGAACCGATCGTGATGAAATTTGGTAAGGAGATAGCTTGCATCCTGAAGAAGGACGTATGGTATTTTTGTATACTGAAAATCTAACCCCTATGGGGTTTCCAGGGGTTGGAAAAATTTGTACGAGATTTTATTTTGTATTTAATATTTTACCCACTGTCACATATAAAGGGTTGTTATTGGTTTCAGTCGATCCGGTAGGAAAAATACTACGAAAATGAGTTATTAGAAAGAAAAACAACCCCCTATCTCGCATAGCAGCCGATATATTTACGTTTTTACATAATGAATGAAAAATAAAAAATTTAATATTTCACCCCCTTTTACATATGAATGGTTGTAATAAGTGGATGGGGGTTACGAAATCCACGCGAGCGAAGCCACGGGTTACAGCTAGTCCTAAATAATTTCATATTCGTATCCGTAACCGATATATCATATCGGTAAGAACCCAACTTGTTACATGTTTTTTATATCTATGAATTCAGACATACAGAACGTATGCTAATATTTTTAACCACCGTGTTCAAAATCATTTAAAACCCGGCAATTCGCAACTAGCATCACGTAGATGCGATCATTTTGATGCGTTCTTTCTTGAGACAAATCACACACACCCACCCACCTGCCCACACACACACATACACACACACACTGTGTAAAATAGACATTAAATTTGCATTCGTTAATTGTGTAGTTGTTTATAAGGTGATTCAATGCAACTTGTATGTTAATTGCAACAATAAACACGGCTTACACGAGCCCCTCTCTGTCTCTCTCATGTACGTACGTAATCCGGATATTTCTGACAGTGGCGGTGCTACCGAAGAATGTATCGGGGAAGAATAGCAGAATTTCCCGGGACCGGAATATCCACTAACCACATATGGTAAAGGCACCAGTTATGGCCGCTATAAGAGCAAATTTTCGGTTTTTTTGAATTAATGGGCTTGTTTTTTGTAATTCTCATGAACTCATGTTACTAATAAAACAAGTAACTATTTGTTGTTTGTTTTTTTAAATTATGGCCTTTTATTTTGCTTATGTTTTTTCTTCTGTAATGGCAAAGGTAATACCAGTAATGAGCACGAAGTGATGGACACTTGCTAATGATTACAAAATGATAAGTACTACGACACAAAAGATATAAAAGAAATAATAATCTTTAAATCACAATGTAAAGCAGTTGCTATCAATTCATCAAAATCATTAATAAAAAGGTGGGTATTTTTAAGAAAATCGGTTAAAGTAACATTTTCATTTCTCGATGTTCAAAATTGATTTGTTTCTATAAAATACATTAATAATAATAAAAAAATGTCTAAACTACATATGTTAAACACAATAAACTTATGTGAATAAAGTAAGTTGATTTCGTGAAATAATCAAATAAACTCAAAAAATTGTTTTTTCTTTAGGTGTATTCAAACTTTTGGCCTGTACTGTATGTATTGCTAACTATAACCAAATCTCGTTATCTTTAAATAATCTCTTTTTTCAGTGCAAGGGAAAATAAAATAAATTAAAATCTGAGTTAGAAATCATTAGATGTATTGCGTATTAAAATTATATAATTCAGTAGTTATAAATTTTCATTATCAATTTTAATAAAATATAAGAACAAAATTAACAATAAAGAAAAAACAAAATCTTATGTATTTGTGATTAACCGATTATGGATATACTTTGACCACTGTGTCAGTTTTCAACAGGAGGATCTTTAGTTGTTTTCTTTATCAACATCTTCTTTTTTTTAGTTAGTACTACAACAGTCTTCTTCTTCTTAAAAATTATTGCGATTCCTCGCATAATGTGATTAGTACCAAAATCAATAGGTCTGGAGTACTCTCCGACACAAAACATTTTCTCCAAAAATAATTCATAGCGGTGCATTTTCACAGTAGTTATCGTGAACGAAAGAAAATTCTGCATCCTAACTTTTCTTTACGTTTTGAAGTTAGTACAATCAGAATTTGTCATTATCTAGGACACGATTTTTCGATGGTATTAAAATACTTCCACTTCTTTCAAAACATGGAAGTAAAAATCATGCGATTCAGTTTTTGAATTTTCAATTGTTTGGTTTTTCGCTTTTATACGCATATGCGTGTTGTTCCTTGTATCTTCGCTGTTGGTGTTTAAGAGTACACCCCCCCCCCCCACCTTCCCGGCACTCCTTCTTCCTGCTAGGCTAGGAAAAACACCATCTTCATTGGTGTGTTTGTACATTCAAGGATTGCCTCTGGTGCAATGGGTTATTCTACACTGTTTACGAATTTCTAATGGTTTTATTATCATTACTTATGCATGTATTGTACAGGGTTGTACTTTGGGACCTCGACATTCGATGGAAATAATTTATAGCTGTTTTTTGAAGTCATTCATAAAATACGTCACTCAAAATTCACGAATTTTTTACCCCCCCCCTCCTTCTTTGATTCATGCGCCGTCACCTAAGAAAAATAATATTTCGTAAAGTTTTTATATGTTGATAAAGGCTATAGCCGGGTAAGCATGCGAAACATGCCTTTACATATGTAGATTTGGCTGATATATGTATTTTTTGGAAGTCACATTCTAATTAAGTTTCAACCTGACCAAATATTAGCTTCCAAAAAATTTATAGTTTTTTTTTATAATCTGTCAATCGAATTTGATGGTGCTTGTAATATATTATAGAGGTACTTACGACTCATTAGAGGTAATTTTAATATGGTCCTGTGATCATAGTAAACCAGAAAAAAAAAAAAAAAGAACAAAAAAAACGCTATGCTGTACTCGGAGGGCAACCACCATTTTTTTTTATAAAATATACCTTGTATGTACCCAAACAAGATATCAAAATCCCAAACTGATTCAAAGGGTATAACATTCTCGTATAAGTTCGCATACGATTGTTTCGGTGCGACGCGGATGTCCAAATGTCTTAATACTTTTTAAAACATCTCTAATTTATTGCTAAACAGGGCTGGACTAGCCCGGAGGGATACCGAAAATTTGACGGAGCCCATGGCCTGATAAAGATATAGATATATATATATAGAATATAGATATAGATTGAATCGATTTAACTAATTTTTTCTCATAAGCAGTGTTGCCAGTATGAACTCCCTAAGAGGTACGATAGGCTTACCAAAATGGTACGAAATTTGACAAAAAGGTATGGTTTCAACTTTTTAAACTGTTGTGATTAAAGAACTTTTTTTCCACATTTTGTCGCCCCCAACCCCTGATACTACAAATATTAAAATAGTTAGAAATGTATTTTAATTATTATTTTTTAATTATTCTTTATTTTATTTTGTGTTAAAAGACATCAATTATCAAGTAATTAGTGGACGCCCATCGGAACGCCCTTCATGTTTCGTTAAAAAAATACTGAAAAGTAGATATAGATGAAAAAATTAAGGTACGTTTTGTTTTTACTTTAATTTTTATTGGTGTTATTCATAATAAACATTTTATTTTTTAATTATTTTTTTACGTAATGAAGCTGAATCAAAACTTGTAAAAATCTTTGTGGGGCAAAAGGTACGGTCAGAGTTGAGGTACGATTTTGGTACGTTCGGGTCATGAATAGTACGAAAACCGTGCTAAAAAGTACGTTCTGGCAACACTGCTCATAAGTTGCTTTTTAAGTAACAAAAGTGTTTATAATCATCTTTAGTAGTAACAAATCACATTGCCGCTGCGAATTAGCGAAAATTCTTGCATTAAAAACTATAGACAAAATAAAAATGTTCTCAGCAAACATGAACATATTGAAGCATAGACATTTAGGGTGATTAATAACACAAGAAAATAAAAAAATTTTTTTTTTCGAAAACTATAAATTTTTGAAAGCTAATATTTGGTCAGATTGAAAGTTAAATAGAATGTGACATCCAAAAAAATATCCGCCAAACCATGTAAAGGCATGTTTTACATGCTTACCCGGCTATAGCCTTTGTGTGTGTATAGAAGAGATATACAATCAAACAGACATTTGAGATGGAAGGAGTTTTTTTATTGAAATTACAAACATTATTAAAAAATCAACCACGTTATACATATCCATTGGCACCGGAGTTGGGGGGAAGAGGGACAGCAGAGGTTCGTACTGCCCCCCCCCCCCCCCCCAGAAAAAAATGGTTCCGGCGGCACTGTAAATATCTAATTAATTGAGTTTTTTAAACTTAATCTCTTTTTACCACAAAAATAATAGAAAATAGCCTGGCTTGGCCATAAAATGCACACCTCTCAAACATTTTAAAATGTATTAATTAATAAGGTTGTCAACTTTGTCAATTAATTTTTTAAACGTGTGTAGTTATTTATGGAATGACCGATGTATACAAAATTTTCAATATGCTGTAATTTTTCTAATTACCCACTTAAGAAGCATAGAATTTTGTCTGGATAATTCATAAAACATAGTTTTTATGGAATCTTTGAAGATGCTAAACACAAGAAACAATTTTGATTGATTGATGGATATTCTATTGAAATTCAATATTAATGGCCAGGAGGGTATAACAAATTATCTTGACTTACCAACATAGAATGTTTACTTACATATATATATTTGTGTATGTGTGTGTTCTTGTGGTTAACGTAATTGGCTGCGAGAGTACACGCAGCATCCATAGATCTAGTAAGCCGGAGAACATAAAATTAATTTATGAAACAATAAAATATAACACTGTTGTTAACGTGGCCAGAGATTTGAGCGGCGCGTTTATTAAATGCCTACATTAAAATACTATATACTGTGGGTATTAACACGTGCTGTGCAACAACATACAAAACGTAGTCTACGTATTGATTACATATTGTTTACATGACCATTTTTTATGCATACAATTATTGTACGTTTTATTAAATACTTGCTTTAAATATTAATATACAAGTGAATATTATTCCGCGTAGTGCCACATATTTATCAAACGTAGTCTACTTATTGTTTACATATTACTTACCCGGTAATTTATCTAATAGACATGCCTAGATTACTACATAAAAAATACTATATACTGTGGGTATTAACACGTGCTGTGCAACAACATACAAAACGTAGTCTACACATTGACTACATATTGTTTACATGAACATTTGTCATGTATACAATTATTGTATGTTTTATTAAATACTTGCTTTAAAATATTAATATACAAGTGAATATAATTCCACGCAGTGTCATATATTGTAGAACGTAGTCTACTTATTGTCTACATATTACTTACCCGGTTATTTATCTAATAGACATGCCTAGATTCCTACATTAAAATACTATATACTGTGAGTATTAACACGTGCTGTGCAACAACATACAAAACGTAGTCTACGTATTGACTACATATTGTTTACATGACCATTTTTTATGCATACAATTATTGTATGTTTTATACTTACTTTAAATATTAATATGCAAGTGAATATTATTCCACGCAGTGCCACATATTGTAAAACGTAGTCTACGTTTACATATTATTTACATGGTTATTTATCTAAAAGGCATGCCTACATTGAAATACTATATACTGTGGATATTAACATGTGCATATTAACATGGATTATAAAACGTAGTTTACACATTGCCTACATAATATTGTTTATATATTTTTTTCACGTAGACTAAAAATTTATTAAAAACCTGCTATACAATTGTAATATGTAAGTGAATATTAATCTAGGCAGTGCCACAAATTTTATAACGTACACTACAAGTTAAGTGTCGGTTCCCGGAAAAGGTCTTTTTAAAAACAATTACACTGTATTGACTAATATCAATGACGTATTAACGTTAAGTACCGCCCTGGGCAAAAAAAATGCCGCCCTGAGTAGAAAATAATTGCCGCCCCTTTACCAAGGGAAAATATAATTTATTTTTGACAGTCAGAATTCCTATATGAAGTGAAAAGTGAGAATTTTTACAAGTATAATATAAATTAAAAACCGATGCCCTTTTTTTTTGTCACGTCCATTGAAATTTCTGATTTTATGAACTAAAAAGTTTGGAACATAGGGAAATAAAAACTTGAAGACCTTTTTTTTTTTAGTCGCGTTACTCATTTTTTGTCTCCCTATTTTTTTTCTACCGCCCCTCTCAACTTGCCGCCTTAGGCCATGGCCCCCATGGCCCCATGGTAAATACGCCACTGCCTAATATATTAACTATACAGCATAAGATTCACTTCATGTGCAAGCCAATATAAGAGTGGCTGTTTTAAATGATTACATTACATTTTATACCTAATATAAATACATTGTATTGATTAATATAATCTTAAGTCTAATGAATAAATGATATGACTGAAACAACAGTGTTAGCATCTGACTTCCCGTTGTGTGGTCTTAACTTTATACATATTGTTTACTTACATGATATTTTTCCCGTAGATTATACAATTAATGTATGATTTATTAAATACCTACTTTAATATTTCAACAAAGTAGATTATGACTGAACAAGAACATGTATAGTAACACGAGACATGTGAAACTTAAAAAATTACGCCTATGTACCACCTTAGTGAGAGTAAAATGGGTTTTGATGGGTGGAGTTGTCAACTTTTTATTGTAATAATTTCGAACAAAAAATTATTAGAATGTACTTTTAATTACTCTATTTTAATTCGATCTAACGGTTTTGATAGTCAGTTTACTGATTTTTTTTAATTTCATAAAAAGCTGAAAATGTTTCGCCAATTTTCGACTAAAAAATCCAGCTTTCGTGTGTGTATATGTGTTGCTAAGATATTCAAGGTCTTCCAGGAATATATTTTTTCTATATAAGTGTATATTGCCAACATTTTTCGTTTTTCTAAGAATGATTCGTCAAATGGTCGAAAACAGACACAAGTCGGAAAACAGGCGAAATGACCCTGTAATAAAAAAATTAGTATTAGTAGTATTTTGTTGGACAGTGTAATCAATCAATTTTTCTATTACTAAAAAAATTATCAATTTTTTATTTTATTTGTATATACATATATGAAAATTATTATTTTGAGCCCTAACTTATTGTAAGTAAATTATTCAGTTTTGTTAAGTGGAGTTAATTTCTTTGCCTACTGAATAACCGTTCGATTTATTCTGCTGTATTATTTTGTAGCAGGCATTAACAGAGATTATCAAAAAATCAAATGCGCCCGAATGAAACAATAGAAAAATGAAATTACAAAAATCACACAATCATATATTTACCCGAGCGCGTTTCAATACGCTATTAAACTGTTTTGAATTATCAGCGGACACACAGACCTATAACCAACTATCGTGTATGTAATTATGTGACGTCACAAACAGCGGCCGGAAATCGAATACACAACTTCCGGGGAACTGTTCCATGACAACTGGGTTGTTATAGAAACTGTCGATGTCACGAGGAGTATGAATTTATTGAATGGTATAAACCAGTGTTACATAAACTGTATTAGCTCGCGTGCCGGCGCAGCGGGAGGGTAGGGGGCATCTGAATATGGCGATTGATCTCTAATTCATAATCCTACCTTTGAATGTTTTACTGTGGATAAACAGTCTTGAATTTAAATTACACATTTTTAAAAAAAATTCTGCTATGAACCATTTTTAACCGACTTCAAAAAAATAGAAAGTTCTCAATTCAATCAATATTATATATTTTTTATACACCGATTTAGATGTTTTTTTTTGTCTGAAAAAGTATATTTCCGTGGTAGTCTCATATAAATTTATCAGAATATGAACATGGACTTCAAAGATACGCCACTCAAAAGGAAAAATAAAAAACTTAAAAAAGGACATCAAAAAATATCTTAAAAACATATACCGGGTGTTCCAGACCACTCGTTTACTATGTTTTACGCCCAAACTATTGAAGATAGAGTTTCATGATAAAAAATTTATTATATATATCGACCCTAAAGAATATCAGGAAAATATTTTCAATCCCCTAAAACCCCTCCTTGGGGGGTGGTTTGAGGGGTACATACCCGTTTCTCAGCAAAATCAAATGGAACGGTATATCCGTGGTACTCGTATATCCAAAAGTACATAATTTGAAAGATCATAAAAAAGTAAGACACATTTGTAAAAAAAATTTTTTCATACATTAAATTGTTTAGAAAATATGGCAACTTGTTCCCAAATTTTAGGGTTTTACTAAAAGTGCTCTAGGTTCCTTAAATATTAACGAATTGTTTTTTTTTAGAAAGTAGAAATAATAAGTTTTCTAATGGTGTATGATTATTTGAGATTTGGATAGTTTAAAGTGTCATATATAAAGGGTTAAAAAATATATTTAAATTAACAACTTTTGTTAAGAAAATTTAAAATTATATTGAAAACTTATAACTTTTTTTTATAAAATTTAAAATTTTCTTAACAAAAGTTGTTAATTTAAATTGAATGTATAAAAAATTTTTTAAAAAAAGTTTCTTACTTTTTAATGATCTTTAAAATTATGTACTTTTGGATATACCGTTCCATTTGATTTTGCTGAGAAACGGGTATGTACCCCTCAAACTACCCCCCCAAGGAGGGGTTTTAGGGGATTGAAAATATTTTCCCTAAATTCTTAGGGTCGATATATATAATACATTTTTTATCATAAAACTCTATCTTCAATAGTTTGGGCGTAAAACACATAGTGGATAGGTGATCTGGATCACCGGTATATAATTAAAAACAGCTTTTGAAGTAGGCGCCAAGCCAATAAAAATTTTTTTACTAAAGAAAAAAGAATTTAATTATTAAGTATACTTTTCAGTGTTTTTAAGAGTATTTTTTCGAATTTTTTTTTAAATGGATTATTTCCGTTTTTTGGGATAAAATAAATAGACTAAATTATAGATAATAATATTGTTCGATCTTTTCTACAAAATATTGCTTTCTCACCATATCAAATACAAGAAGATTTGTGATCGTTTTAAAATTAAAAAAAAAATTGTTCTCCGATTTCAAAATTTTAACTTGATCTTTCCGTTTCAGATCAAGACAAACACTTTGTCTGTGTGTCTGTCTGTCGAGTGAATCCTTGTCACACGCATAACTCATGAACCACTGAACCGATGAAACTTGGTTGGTTTGGTCTGGCTTGAGGACGGTCCCATTTCCAAATTTTTAAAATCGTTAGTATGACACCACAAAATATTTATATTTTGACTATATTTCAAGAAAGACATATGTTACGTGAAACGTTTTTGTAGAGCATTCAATTTTAGGATTGATCTCAATTTGCATTAAAAATTCGTCATTTGTTCTTTACAATCGCTATAAATATACTTTGGCATATTAAATAACAGAAAAAATAATATTTAAATTGAAATTGTTTGATAATCAACTCTCTTTGGTGAATTTATCACGAGGAGGCATTGTGCATTCACTTGGCAGATGTTTTGTTCTAGCCATCGTTTTAAAAATTATTCTAGTACTTGTACAGCTCTTGTACTAATACTATTTAATAATATAATAATGTATTATCTACGTAATATAATAAGTAAAATACAAAAATTTATTAAAATTCTGAAATACAATTGATGCTTTCTGAAATATAATACAATTGACTAATCTGAAATTCAATTGACGCTTTTTGAAATACAATTGGAAAAGGTGTAGTATTATTGGTAATATGAGGTTATGAGAATTACAAAAAATAAGCCTATCGGTTAAAAAAAACGGTATACCTACCTCTTAAAGCGACCAAAACTGGTGCTTTAACCGATCTATATAGATAGTAAAATGTTTCATATTAGCAAAATCTCACAATGATATTTCTACAATCAACATGAAAATTAGTCTAACGTACGAAATACAAAAAAACACAATCAATATTTGACTCAAATATAAAATTTTCAAGAAACATAAATCATTTAAAACCAAATCAATAAAATTAATTAATCACAGTGGCAACCGAACCTTTTTATTTAAAACATAAAATGTTTATACAAAAAAAATCCATTACATAAATTCCGTTTGTAAGCGATAAATTTAAACAGAAATCATATAAAACCATCCCTTATTAATAGGGGTAGAATTACCTCCCACAACCGATGTTAGATATTTATTATTTGAATAAACACAGTTCGATCTACGGTAGCTTGCACGAGCTTACATAGAAAATATTTGCGTTTGTGAAAAATCGAGATGAACTCGGCTACTTTCGGTGCAGTTCGGTGATCGTTCGGTATAGACAAGTTATCTCGTGCGTTACCGACAACGCTCGGACGTGTTCGGGCAGGACAAGTTGTGTCGTTTGGTCCATAAATGTCTCTAGCTCGCAGTCGTTGCCCGTTAACGAATCGTCGTGTAACGCCTGAGCTTTTGTCTGTCGTTACGTTTTGATTTTATTTTTTACTTCAATTTTTAGAATCCAGTGTTTTTTTCGGTTGTTGTTAAATAAAATTAATAAAAAGGTACTGTGCATTTTTTGTTTGTCTGTTTGAAGATTTATTTTTAATTAATTGAGTTGTGAAAGATTAGGTATATTTATTTTAAAATAATTTATCGTTTGGTTTTATATTTTTTGTTTAATAACATCAGTGTAAGAAAATGGTTAGTAAATATTATATTTTACAGCTTCAGTAAATATTGCTCTTTTTTAGATAGATAATTATTTTATTTTTTATTTGAGACTAAAAATTTAAACTGTATATAGATATATTTCTTTTGTCATTGTAAATGTCTTCATTCTTATATATATTGCTTCTAATTTGTATTCATGAGCTACAATAATGTAGAACATAATGTTTAATTTGTCATTTTAAAAGCTACTGAATGCCAATTTTGTGAAATGATGTTAAAATAAAAATAAATTTATCTTGATTTTTATTACATTCTGTAAATTTTGGAATGTAATATCGTAATGGCGTTAGGTATTTAAAAAATTATGTTTCATATTTTTTTATTAGAATATATTTTAATTTTATATTTTTTTAATTAAACTAATTTTATGAATTTTTCTTTTTTGTGAATTGAATGGAACTGTTACTATTTAAAAATGTACGATAAATTTTACTCAATTTATTTATTTTTTTTGTTTATTTAATAATTCTATAATTAGTAATAGTACAGGCAATGAAGGGAAAAATTGCCCTGTTTTTGGAACAAATTCGGAGTGGAATGAAATTTGGTGCCCATATAATATACATAATAGTACGTCTGTACACAAAAGTCCCCATCCATAGACCTTGTGGAAAAAAAATTACAGCCGTTTGAAATTTAATTTAGTTTTTATTGAATAACTTCAAGACAAATAAAGATACCGAGACGTGCCTTACATTAAAATTTTCAAAAATATTTGCTTTACAACTTTATTTCAAAATTTTCTCCAACGTATCTACATAAATTTCTGAAAAATCGCCGTGAATCTGAAAACTAAGTGCGGTTAATCAAAAAAATATGTTTAAATGGATTTTTAAGCTCTTAAAACTGATAATCGAGACAAATGTCTTCTATAAAAGTTGTAGAGAATAAAATTTTACAATTTTTTTTGTAAGGTACAACATTCGATGTGTAAATTTTTGTTAGATATTTCATTTTTAAAAAGTCAAAAAAACAAATTTTAATTTATAAAATCGTATAAATAGCATGCTATGAAAATTAGTATTACATAAGAAAATAACATATTGGTATAGAAAATTAATGAAAATAAAGGTAATTAATAATTCCAATACTTCAAATAAGACTTTTAATAACATATTATGATAACAATGTACTGAGGTGTAATTTGTAGCCCCTAGATTTAATATTATTGTATGTTTTAATAGTTTTAAATATAAATCTTCAAGACATTTTATTTTATATTCAAAATACGGATATTAAATAAGAACAAAATCAGAGTATCATAAAAATTTGCATATATGTAGTACTTATATTACATTAGACATGTGCAAAAGTCCTCATAAATTGGAGATATGGAAAAAAAATTATAGCTGTTTTAATTTTGATATGATAAATTACTATGTATCATATTTTCACTTATTATTAACCGTTTTTTACTTGGACATTTACATATTGTGTATCTCTGTATAGCATGTACATTATGAACAATTGAATTATGATCATTTTGATAGAAAATTTTGATTTTTAAATCAAACGGTTGTTAAGATATAAATTTATTTGTTTAATTCGATTTTATAAAAATATATTTTGTTATGTATTTTATACCCGTTTACAGATACGCTTATAACTTTTCTTTCGGGGTATCAATTAATGGGGATTTTCAAACAAGCGTAGTAGATACATTAGTGAGTGCATCTGAAAAAGTCCCCATACATTGAAGCCATAGGACAAAAGTTACAGCTGTTTTATAATTACGGTGTGGTAAATTGTTATCTATGTAATGTGTTAACTGTAAATTTAATTATGGGTGATTCTCTCAAAAATTGAAACTGAATTTTATTCCTATTTGATCAATGTTATCGTTGTTATTGAAAGTAGTAACCATTTTTTTAATTTCCCATCGGGACTCTCCATAAAATATTCTTAAGTTTAAAAAAAAAAATGCTTTTCATTATTATTTATAGGTTTATACCCGTTTACAGATACGCTTATAACTTTTCTTTCGGGGTATCAATTAATGGGGATTTTCAAACAAGCGTAGTAGATACATTAGTAAGTGCATTTGAAAAAGTCCCCATACATTGAAGAAATAGGACAAAAGTTACAGCTGTTTTTATAAACACGATGTGGTATAAAATCTATGTATATTTAAAAAAAAAACTTAAGAATATTTTATGGAGAGTCTCGAGGGGAAATTAAAAAAAATGGTTACTACTTTCAATAAGAACGTTAGCATTGATCAAATAGGAATAAAATTCATTTTCAATTTTTGAGAGAATCACCCATAATTAAATTTACAGTTAACACATTACATAGATAACAATTTACCACACCGTAATTATAAAACAGCTGTAACTTTTGTCCTATGGCTTCAATGTATGGGGACTTTTTCAGATGCACTCACTAATGTATCTACTACGCTTGTTTGAAAATCCCCATTAATTGATACCCCGAAAGAAAAGTTATAAGCGTATCTGTAAACGGGTATAAAATACATAACAAAATATATTTTTATAAAATCGAATTAAACAAATAAATTTATATCTTAACAACCGTTTGATTTAAAAATCAAAATTTTCTATCAAAATGATCATAATTCAATTGTTCATAATGTACATGCTATACAGAGATACACAATATGTAAATGTCCAAGTAAAAAACGGTTAATAATAAGTGAAAATATGATACATAGTAATTTATCATATCAAAATTAAAACAGCTATAATTTTTTTTCCATATCTCCAATTTATGAGGACTTTTGCACATGTCTAATGTAATATAAGTACTACATATATGCAAATTTTTATGATACTCTGATTTTGTTCTTATTTAATATCCGTATTTTGAATATAAAATAAAATGTCTTGAAGATTTATATTTAAAACTATTAAAACATACAATAATATTAAATCTAGGGGCTACAAATTACACCTCAGTACATTGTTATCATAATATGTTATTAAAAGTCTTATTTGAAGTATTGGAATTATTAATTACCTTTATTTTCATTAATTTTCTATACCAATATGTTATTTTCTTATGTAATACTAATTTTCATAGCATGCTATTTATACGATTTTATAAATTAAAATTTGTTTTTTTGACTTTTTAAAAATGAAATATCTAACAAAAATTTACACATCGAATGTTGTACCTTACAAAAAAAATTGTAAAATTTTATTCTCTACAACTTTTATAGAGGACATTTGTCTCGATTATCAGTTTTAAGAGCTTAAAAATCCATTTAAACATATTTTTTTGATTAACCGCACTTAGTTTTCAGATTCACGGCGATTTTTCAGAAATTTATGTAGATACGTTGGAGAAAATTTTGAAATAAAGTTGTAAAGCAAATATTTTTGAAAATTTTAATGTAAGGCACGTCTCGGTATCTTTATTTGTCTTGAAGTTATTCAATAAAAACTAAATTAAATTTCAAACGGCTGTAATTTTTTTTCCACAAGGCCTATGGATGGGGACTTTTGTGTACAGACGTACTATTATGTATATTATATGGGCACCAAATTTCATTCCACTCCGAATTTGTTCTATTTAAATCCCTTCGTTGCCTGTACTATAAGTAATTTTATGTATTTCTTTTTTGTGGATAGAATACCTATTTAAAAATGTATGATAGAAATTATTCTATTTATTTATTTTATATTATTATTTGATGGTCTTAGAACATAACATGTTAATTATAAGAATGTGATTTCTCATTAAATCGATTTGAAAGTTTGAATTAATTTTAAACTACTATTCATATAATGAATATATCAAATAAAAGAAGACAAAAAACGAAATCGGAATTAGTATTTATCAAAAAATGAAAAAAATTTCAGTTAGCATGTTATGATCTAAGACTTCTATGACCATAATGTTAATAAAAAAAAGTTGATAATATTCAAAAACAATATCTGTCGGTCTGTGAACGTTTTACGGCCAAAAACTATCACTAAACCGGAAACTGATTTTTTCTTTATTATACCTCTAAATTTTTTTATTTTTTGATTATTTTTGAAACGGTGAGTAATAGAAATAATATTTTTTATAAAGTTGTAGATATTAAAGTAATTTTTATTTCATCTATATTTTTTAAATTATTTTTTAAATGATTGGTACTAGGTAGATAAATAGATAGATTTATTGATTTTATAGAACTTATCCAGAGGTAAAATAAGTCACAAGAATCTTACAAAAGAAAATAACAAAAATCACACAAAAGAAAATAACAAAATGTACATAGAAAATGTTTTGAGTAAAAGTTGTACAGAAAATTACTATCTTAAATGTTTCATCTAATTTTCGCTATATCGAACCCTTTTCTACATATTCATTTACAATTTTTGGTGGCTACAGCCAATAGCGTAACCAATATGAGGAGAAGGGTAGCATGTTCCCTCCGCAGTAATGTAAATAGCGAGGGGCCAGTTTAATTTTTTTTATTGATGAAATATATTTTCAAACGTATTTTTTGATATTCTCCCCCCTCCCCCCACCCCTGTACAAATGATGCCTAATTAAAAAAAACTATTCTATGATGATCTTACGTGTCTCCTATTACCAAAAAAATACTTATTTCTGCAGAAAATAAAGGTTTAATCACTAAAATTAGCCCTTATAAAACTAATTTTAAATTTGACGCCAAAACGCTCGCAGATGTGATGGCGTATTTTTGACGTCACGCCTATGTAAACACTCATTGTCAACAATCGCAAACGTTTCTCGTTTTTAGTTTTGGTAACACAAAACTGAGTAAATTGATAATTTAAAACCACAAAATAATTTATAAACAGTGCAGATATTAATGAAACAAAAATGATTTTTACTTTGGCGTGACGTCATTCACTCTGATTGGTGTTCCATCTAACATGGCGGATTGCTGTATTTTGTGTTTTTATTTTAACAAAAATTATATTAATCTCGCTTTTAATATAAAAATAAATACATTTTTTAGAATCTTTTTAACATATTTCATTATTTAAAATCATAGTTTCAGTAATACTTTGTTACTGGCATCATGCCTATTGTTTATTTCCTAAAAAAATATAATAAAATGGTTTAGAACACCCTTTATTTGTACATAAAATGAAACTTATATTCATAATAATATTCAACATAACTTTTTCATTTAGATCTATATCTATTCTACGAAAATACTCAACAATAAAATCTAAACAAGAACAAAACAAATTCCAATAAGCGAGACTTGTGGAATTACATCACGATTCTGCGTACCATTTGGCTGTAATACTTGTACCACTGGTGGTACACATACTATTACATTATGCGGTATACATATGGTCTGTACTATATATGTATGTATGTATAGGATGATCGGATAACACTAGAGAATAAACAAATGTTACTGAAATGATCCCGAAGTTTTTTGGCGTGCTGAAACCGAGTCCGATCCGCAAATTTCTCAATTAGTTCAGGTTATTGAGATATCTTAACCTAAAAGTGCCAAAAATAACGATTTTCGACATATTTATGAATATAATATAACCAATCAAACATTTTTTTTATTTTTTGCTAACAGCAACAAATAATACTATCAGTCTTGGATATGATCCCAGTTTTTTAATTAAATGTACTGAATTAGAAATATTCGTTGATATTTGATTAGGTACTACCATTTATGAATATTAATTTATATACATTTAACTGTCTTACAGCGTGATTTGATGACAATTAGGTGTAAAAAAGGTGAGCATTTAAATGAATTGTTAGTATAATTTATTTATTAATAATTATATTATCATATTTCAAAGACGATTCTTTATTTTATATCTTTTGTGTCGTAGTACTTATCGTTTTGTAATCATTAGTAAGTGTCCATCACTGCGTGCTCATACTGGTTTTACTTTATTCATTACTGGAGAAAAACATAAAAAAAAATAAAAGGCTATAATTTAAAAAAAAAACAAACAAAATATATTTGTGAACTTTGGAAATTAAATTAAATAAAGGGTTACATATTTTATTAGTAACATGAGTTTATGAGAATTACAAAAAAGAAGCCAGTCAATCACAAAAACAGTAAACCTTGCTCTTATAGCGACCATAACTGGTGCCAGTACCTTTTGTCCCCTATAAAATGATCTTTTACTTTTGATTGTACAATTTTGTTTTCGCCTAAATACACTAGTTTGAAAATTTTGTTATATTTTTGTGTAGTATTTATATTCCAGTTTGTCTTGCCTCTATTCTTATTCGTAAAATTAAAATATTTTCAAATTAGTAAGATTACTGGCACCAGTCTTGGCCTCTTTAAGAGCTAAGTATACTGTTTTTTTTTTAGGATTGATGGGCTTATTTTTTGTAATTCTGATGAATTCATGTTACTAATAAAACAAGTACTTACCTCTTTATTAAATCAATTTAATTATCAAAATCCGCAAATATAGTTTGTTTTTAGGGTTCTGTAAAAAACTAGGAACCCTTAAGTTTCGCTCTGTCCACCCGTCTGTCTGTCTACATAAATTTTATATCGAATAAGGTATACGGGCGTAGATTGATAACCCAAATTCAAAAATAATGAGATTTAAAAAAAAATTTTTTTTGGACACCCTTCCCATAGAATGAAAAGTAAATTCAAAATTTTTTTTCACTAATCCATTGAGTCTTTAGATTGGTCTCCTAAAATGCAACAAAAAATCTTTTATAACACGTTTAAAGTCGTTATCAAAGCGTCCTCCCCCCTCTAATTTCTAAACTATCAATTAAAAATATCCGAAAAAAATCCAAAATGTATCTTTTAATTAGTACTTTCAATGAAAATTACAACGAATACTGCAGTTAAAATAGTTTATGAAAATTTTTTAAAAAGCTATTTTTATAAATCGTAGTGAGAATGATTACGGAACCCTATCATGTGCGTGCCCAACACAGTGTGGACACTTGCTAATGATTACAAAACGATAAGTACTATAACAGTTATAAAATAAATAATCGTAAAATTTGAAACAATGTAAATCAGTTGCTATGATAATATAATAATTCATAAATAGATTACACTAATAATAATTAGTTTAAATGTCCACCATTTTGACAACCATTGGCCAATTGTCATCAAAATAAACTATTTTACATTTAAGTTTCTGTAGATTATGATTAAGTAATGACAGTAATCAAATATCAACAAATATTTCTAATTTAGTACATTTAATTAAATAAGAATCTAATAATGGGGTATGATATAGATTGAAGAATTGATTAATAAAAAAATACGTGTAGTGTACATTATTTGTAAATTTGGTTATTTAGGTATCTATTTGTTACAACAAGGAACGAATTTTTTATCATTTTGATAATAATTTTATTAATTAAAAAAAAAATTAAAAATAGAATTCCATATTTTTGAAATACAGGTTTACAACACTCGTCATTATTCGATTCTTCAATAGCCCGTAGAGCTTGTTCTTTGCTGTCTGAACTGAATTCCCCATGCCTCAATTCCATATATCATAACTGAATTAAATAAAGCGTAGTAACATAATTAATATATTCATAAATATGCCCAAAATCGTTATTTTTGGCGCTTCTCGATTAGGTGATCTCAATAACCTGAGCTAATTGAGGAATTTGGGGATCGGATTCGGTTTCAGTATGCCGGGATCGTTTATTCAGGTCTCGGCTGCAAAACAAGAGTATTTTTTTGTTGCCCGGTGTAATCTATGTATGCATGTGGTTTTATAAGAGTTATGCTAAATTATCTTATCATAATAATAATAATATAATTGCTTCCTCGCAATATCGAAGATACGAGAAGCTATGTGATCGTTTCAGATTGAGACAAAAAAAATGTTCTCCGATTTCAAAATTTTAAATTGATTTATCCGTTTCACGTCAAGGCAAACACTTTTCGTTCCGTGTCTGTCTGTCTGTCCGTGTGTCCGTATGTCCGTGTATCCGTCCGTCTGTCCCCTGAATCCTTGTCACACGCATAACTCATGAACCACAGAACCGATATTGTTGAAACTTGGTCGGATGGTTGGGTCTGGCTTGAGGACGGTCCCATTTCAAAATCATCAAAATCGTGTGTAAGGGGGAGGGGTGACACCCCAAAATATTTCTTTTTTCAAGATATCTCAAGAACGACACATGTTACGAGAAAATTTTATAGAATCTTTTTTATAGAGCATTAAATTTCCTATAATGTGGGTTAGAGCTGGGCGCGTGAGTAATTTTTGCTCACGATCACGCACGCTCACGAGAGAAAAAATTTTAATCACGCCCGCTCACTCACGGTTACAAAAAAAGTATTCACGATCACGCCCGCTCACGAATTCTATTTGTTTACTCACGCCCGATCACGCACGGCGGGTCACGCTCGTGACCCAAATAATATATTATAAATAAAATGTTTAATATAAAAATTCGATTTAACAGATTATCATATATGCATGAGATCAGAAATTAAAGAAATATCAAAATATACATACATATACTCACGGACTCACGCACGACAAAAATGTACTCACGCCCGGTCACGCCCGATTGTTTTATTTTGACTCACGATCACGCCCGCTCACGATCCAATATTTTAAAATCGCTCACGTCACGTCGGGTCACGGCCGTGACCCGACGTGACCCGAAAAATTCACGGCCCGCGCCCAGCTCTAATGTGGGTCTACTACGTTTGTTGTAAAATATTCCCTTACAAAGATTTATCTCAATTTATTTTAAAAATTCGTGTTTTGTTTTTCTAAATTGATATTTGCTTGGCCATATTAAATGCTATTTTGACGTTTTAAATGTCATTTTGGCGTTTTAAATGTCACTTTGACGTTTTAAATGTCATTTTGACATTTGCATAAATTTAGATTTAGATTGAAATTGTCAAAAAATTTAAAAAATTCAGGTGCATTTTAAGAAAAATTTCGAACTAAGATTTTTTAGTAAAATTTGTATAAAAATTAAATGGTTAACCAATGCCAGGCAATTTATCTGAACACTATCGGTTTTGATGAATTTAG
Source organism: Sialis fuliginosa (assembly GCA_961205875.1). Classification (NCBI taxonomy): domain Eukaryota; kingdom Metazoa; phylum Arthropoda; class Insecta; order Megaloptera; family Sialidae; genus Sialis; species Sialis fuliginosa. The sequence goes on along the minus strand of OY540812.1, from coordinate 29,639,223 downwards.
CACGAGGAAGCACTGTGCATTTACTTGGCAAATGTTTTTTTTTATTATTTAAAAAATTCCATTTGATTTTTCCGATACAGATCAAAATAAACACTTTTTGTTCCATATCTGTCTGTCTGTCTATCTGTTCTAAAAATCCTTGTTACATGCATAACACATGAACTACTTAACCGATTTTAATGAAATTTGGTTTGGGAGTTGGGTCTGGCTAGTAGTTGGTCCCATATAAAAATCAATGTGGAGGGGTGTAGTGGTATCTATTTTTTTAATATCTCAAGAATGTATGTTAAGTGAAAATTATATAAAACCTTCCCATTTGTAGATATTATCTCCTTTTGCAGAATCTTGATTCTTAAAATTCGTCATCGAAATATCTTTACGTGTTTATTAATAATAAATGGAAAAAATATTTTTTACACAAAAATTCGTACTACATCAAGATTTTGTCGATCTCGGTCACGTTAACGAGACAAGGCTGACTTAATTTTTTTCGAGACGAGATCTCGTTCTGTTTATTATGCAAAATTATTTTCTACATACTCGTATTACTACTATAAATGATAATAATACGTAGACCAGGTATAATAAAAAATAAAAATGTAAGTTTATCATAATTTTTCAAAGTTCAATAGGTCAAAATTATTAATTTTGATTTTATAAATTGTATCAATGTTCATAAAAACGAATACAAAGCTAAAAATTTAATCGTTTCTGGATAACGTTATAAAAAGCAATTTGGAAAACGCAAATTTTGATTGATCTTCAGCGCGCCAGATTGACACTCAATTAAAAGCGTAAATAGATAATTAAAACTGTGTTCATTACGCGACGTGCTTTTGCCTATTTCACTCATTAATTCTCTACCTATATAACAGTTAATAAATAATAATGAAAATATGTATCCAACAGAGTTGTATTCATATAAAATATTGTAATAATGCATTAATAATCGATTTTAATGAAACTTTATTTAAATCATGTTTAATTTTTTTTAAATTTTATATTTTTAACCCAATTTTCAACTAGAAAATATTAGTTATAATTTTTTGAGGTTGCTGATTAAGAATATTTTATCAAAATAAGGTATTTTCCGGAATTTTTCAAATTTTTTTGACTCACCCGAACTCAGCAATTTTTTTAGTTTTAATGATGTAAATTTTAATTTTATCGTTATTTGATTTAAATTTTTTTAGAAAATTTTGATTTTTTTGTTACACGAAAAAAACATTTTTAACCCGTTTAAATCATTTTTATAAAAAAATATTGTTTTGAACATTACAAAAATTACAGTAAACAGTCTATATAATAGTATTCAGATTTTCTATTTTCACAGCTTTAAATTTCTATTTTGCTTCCTCGCAATATCGAAGAATGATATAATAAAATTGTTTTCCGATTTCAAAATTTTAAATTGATCTTTCCTGGGTCAAGACAAACACTTTTCGTTCCGTGTCTGTCTGTCCGTCCGTCCGTCTATGTGTCTGTCTCTGAATCCTTGTCAAACGTATCATGATATTAATGAAACTTGGTGGGATGGTTTGAGGACGATCCCATTTCAAAATCGTGTGTAAAGGGGAGAGGTGAGATCATAACATATTTACTTGTTCAAGATATCTCAAGAACGACATATGTTACGTGAAAATTTTATAGAATTTTTTTGTAGAGCATTCAATTTCCTATAGTATAGGTCTACAACCTCAAAATGACATTTAATATGTCAGCTATAATAAATGTCATTTTGACATTTGCATAAATTTAGATTTGGATTGAAATTGTCAAAAAATTAAAAATATATGAAAAAAAATCAGGTGCGTCTTATGAAAAATTTCGAACTAATATTTTTTAGTTAAATTGTATAAAAATTATGGTTAACCAATGCCAGGCAATTTATCTGAACACTTCATCGGTTTTTATTTAAATTGTTCAATAATTAACTATCTTTGGTGAATTTAGCACGAGGAAGCACTGTGCATTTACTTGGTAGATGTTTTTAATTTTTAACACTTACATAAATAACTAAACGGTCAAAAATTCTCACAAAATTAATATAATTAATACAAACTAGCATCATTGTATGTAAAAAAATAAAAAAAAAATTTCATGCAAGTACCTCTTTAACTTTGCTAAAGATTAAAGGTTTTAAATTTATAAATCTGAATTAGGGTCGAGCGGTGTAAATATGAAACACCAAAAAAATGGGGTAAAAGTGAAACAAGCTTGCAACTAAAAAACTAATTTGTTTATAGGAGAATTATAAAAACTGACATCATCATTAAAGGTTTGTTAAAGCGACCTGAAAATATGAATCGCCTAATAAGTGATGTGTCACCCCTACAGATTTCCCTGTTAGTTGATGTCAAAACATGTGAATTAAATTTTAATTGTTTTCACATAACTTTCTGTATAGCTCAGATATTAATTAAAGTTACAATTTCACATTGATATGCCACAAAGAAGATAAATCAAAGTTGCCTTTATAGCTTTTCTTTAAATTTTTCGAGAAATATTTTCCATTAGAGGCCTGTTTCACTTTTCCCCAAATTAGAGGTTAAAAAAGAAACACACTTTTTTCATTTTTAAAGTCCGTATTGTATCGTACAGTTCAAATGTTGTAAGTATTTAAAATGTTATTCATAAGCGCATCTTGTAGAAAAAATTAAAGTATGAATTTGTATCGTTAACTGTCAAAAAACATGAAAGATTTGTATTGTGTTTCACTTTTACCCCAGTTGACCCTATTTAAAAAAAACTATGACAATTTTTTCATACATCTACACTCAAATTTTATCTGTAGCTTTAAAATGTTTTTTTCGTTTTATTTACAACCACTTTTATTATAAATAGTTGAGTTGTTCATTCAATCACTCTCCATGTATTATCTACATATTATATAGTTTACACATTACATTGTCTACTTGTAAATGTAGACAATCTATTCTTGACGTTGAAATACTCACATTATTGAAATTATTATAAAAAATATAGAGCATATTATTTTTTAAATTTGAATGTACTTTTTAGAACATAGCTTCAATTCAGTTTTATCTTTGTCATTATGTGGTAAGAGCTTTTTTGAATGCATATATACAAGAATAGTCGTTACTTTGAAAAGCTTACATTCAGTTAAAAGCCAAGTTTTTCTGTCTTTGAAATGTTTGCAATGCATTCAAATAACATTTTTGTCGAGTATAACAACTTATTTCGAATAAAAGGACTTTATTTATAGTAATTATTGTTCTTTTATAGTATTAAATTTCATAATTTAATACTACAATTGACTGTTTAGTTCTTTAATGTCCAGTATTATACAGAATTTGCTTGCAAACAATAATAACAATTTTGCACCGTTTTAATTTGTATTATGTTGTCTATTCTAGAGATACTTCTAACAGTATTAACCCATTAACGCCCGCCGTACACACTTGTGTACACCTCATTTTATAATTCGTGTTGCTTTTTATATTCACAATATTTCCTTAAAAATCAGATGCTAGTAGTGTAACAAACAAAATCTGTTTACGTTATTAGTTTCATGAGGGTTTAAACGTGTTTTAATTGCTGCGAATTATTTGTATATGAATAGAGACATGTGATATGCTATTATATTTTATCCAACTGAAGTATTTGATTTCGAATTTTGTTTAAATTATATGGAATAACTTAAATATACATATAACTTGATTTTTAAATGTAATTTATCTAAAAAAAAAGATATCAGAAAAGCAGTCTCACACAAAATAGGCTTCATATCAGCCAAATTTACTCGCTCGAATGCACACCGTTATTTTTTTCTAAATATAAAAAAAAGTTTTTGTTTTCTTTTGAGCGATAATGGGTTAATTGTGCCAGTTTTGGATGCGTACTGTACCGTGGCGAGTGTATTTTTTCGCTGTGTGTCTGTTATGAGCGTGTACAACCGTACGTACTCCGTGCGGGTGTATGTATACTAACTATGAAATCTAGTACATTTTTACTCGGACTCACAAATATACATTATAGTATTATACACATAAAAAAATTAATTTTCTATAAAAAAAAGGTCAGTACAATTTTTGTAGTAAAATATTCCCTTACGAAGACTTATTTCCATATGCTTGAAAAATCGTGAATTGTTTTTAAATCGCTACATCTTACCTTGACTTATAAATTATGTCATTTTGACGTTTCCTTGATAAATAAATAGATTTATACTGAAATTGTAAAAAAACTAAAACTAGATGAAAATAATAATCGGGAAAGTATTTAAAAAACATCTGCCAAGTAAATGCACAGTGCTTCCTCGTGCTAAATTCACCAAAGGTAATTAATTATTGAACAATTTAAATAAAAACCGATAGTGTTTCGATAAATTGCCTGGCATTGGTTAACCATTTAATTTTTATACAATTTAACTAAAAAATATTAGTTCGAAATTTTTCATAAGACGCACCTGATTATTTTTACTTCCATGTTCTGAAAGAAATGGAAGTATTGTAATACCATCGAAAAATCGTGTCCGAGAAAATGACAAATTCTGATTGTACTAACTTCAAAACTTAAAGAAAAGTTAATTTCCGCATGGCGGCTGTGCGTGTGTCTGTGTGTCTGTGCGGATGTAGAATTTTCTTTCGTTCACGATAACTAGTGTAAAAATGTACCGATCTGAATTATTTTTGGGGAAAATGTTTGTCTCAGCGAGTACTCCAGACCTATTGATTTTGGTGCTAATCGGATTAGGGGTTTTGGAAATATTCGAAATTTTGTAACTTTTTTCGTCTAAAAAGTGAATATTGCGAGTATTATCTCACTAATTTTGATAAGATTTGGTACATTTGCAGTTCAATTGAATCTAAGGGACATTTATTATTTGTACGTGCCTAAACAGGTATTAAACGGGTGAAAAACACATTTAAAATTTTAATTTTAAATACTAATATGTCATTAATTCATGTTGCCTTGGAAACAAATGCAACTAAATTCAAATTGTCAAATTAGTTTTTCTACGAATGTGAATTATGTTTTTGACATTAGAAAACTAATATTTATATACAAATGGCAAGAGCCGTAACCGTTGTAAGTATATATGTTTTTTTAATGTATTACGATATGTATATTAATAGTAGTAGCTTATATAAATAAAATATTTAAAAAAATGTATATTTAAAAATTATTTAAAAAGATAGAAAGAACATGGAAGTCATGTATGGTTCTCCATACCGATATTTTCATATATTTTTAATTTTTTGACAATTTCAATCCAAATCTAAATTTATGCAAATGTCAAAATGACATTTAATATATCTGACATATTAAATGTCATTTTGAGGTTTTAAATGACGTTGTAGACCAATATTATAGGAAATTGAATGCTCTACAAAAAAAATCTCTAAAATTTTCACGTAACATATATTTGAGATATCTTGTAGTACGTCTCTTCGGAACCCTTATGGTCCAGGAATTAGGTTTTCACTGGGAAAAAATTCGCAGGAAGCTGAATTTTTGTATACACCTTCATTTTGTCTCTATAAATAAAGTACCAAAAGTCCCCATCGATCCCTTGCGATAATACTTTTTACAGCTCACAAAAGGTGCTAATAATTAGTTTTATGTAAATATCTCTGTATCTATTTTTATACTTTTATATCTATATTTATATTTTGCTAAGGAGTTTTCAGAAAATATAAATCTCGGTATGTTCTAACTACTGACAAAATTTGGAACCTCACACGTTCTTCATAATATTTACATTAGTCAAAAATTATACGTTGCCTGGGCTAGTAGTATTTGCTTAAGTCGTAACTTTTGCACTCAGTTTCCGTGAAAATTATAGTTCGTATGAAAAACTATAAATAACCTTTTTTGTAGAGAATTTTCTAATTTTCCCATCGTTATATAACTTTCACTATCGTAAAATCTAAAAATACAGAGATATTATCATAAAACTAATTATTAGCACCTTTTGTGGGCTGTAAAAAAGTATGCTCGCAAGGGATCGATGGGTACTATAAGACAAAATGAAATTCAGCTCCCTGCGAATTTTTCCCCAGATACATCTATTTTTCGTCTAAATGAACTGGACTATTATGGCATACTCCGTATATGTTTTGAGCGATTTTTTTTATGATTAGTATATAATGACTAGTCAAATACCAGTATTAAGATAAAGGTTGTTTTTTCACCTAAGCATTGAGTATACATATATACTCACGTACATACATGTGCGTTAGGGCTTACATAATCTGTTTGCAGATTAAGCGGCTTAGCGCTGCTGCGTCCATATTACATAATAGCTTCATAATATCGCGCGTTTGCATATTATGTAAATTCGTCCGCTGGTTTATTTATTTATTATTATTATGTAATTTCATTACCTCGGACGTTGTATTTTATTTTGTCATTTAATTACTCTCGGGTCGCTGTTCAATTCGCGGCTGGAGAACAGATATATCCTCCCCCCCCCCCCATCATGAGTATAGTGGAAGGGAGGTAGGGCAGTGCCGGACTAGTATGTTTGTGTATTTTGACCCCCATTTATTATCGTACTGAAATCTGAAAAAAGAACACTTATTATCAATCGGAATCTGTCTCAGAATTCTAACTATTTAACCTTTTGTATTAGAAATTTGCGAATTGGTAAAAGTGTACTGATTTTTTGGTGCTTTTTTTAATGTGGCAAATGGGTTAAAAAATTTTTGTCATTCAATCCTGAGATATGGGGTAAAAAATGATAGGTAATCAATAAGGAATTGAAATATGAAAACGATCTGTTATTAATAAACATTTAAGACATCGATTTAAACTATAATTAATTTGTTTATAACTTGTTATAATTGTTTGAAAAATGATAGATTTATCATGTGTATATACCTAGTAATTTTTGTTATTATTTAAAAATATATATATTTAACCGTTTAAGAATAATAAAATAAAAACAAAAAATACCCCAATTTTCAAGGGTGATTTCACATCCGTAAAATGAAAAGGGCAACAAATCAAAACTGCAGTTATTCCCTAGTTTATAGAGATTGTTAGGAGTGCAGAAAATTTATGATACGATAAAAATTGAGCAGGAGTAAGAATTTTGAGTAAAGTACTCGTATTTGTAAAAATATCATATTTTTATTGAAGAAAAAAAATTATGTAGTGAACAATAAATCTTCGTTTTAATGGAGAAAGATAGTGATATTTGTTGCCGAGAGCAGAAACTTTAGAAAAAAATTGTCTAATTGGTAATATTCATTAATATGTCCAAAATAACTATTTTAGGCAATTTTATGTTAGGTTATCTCAATAACCTGAGCTAATTGAGAAAATTGGGGACCGGATTCGGTTTAAGCACGCCAAAAACCTTCGGGATAATCTATTCGGTCGCTAAATAACACAGCTACACAAATTTTTGGAATTTTTTGCTCACCCGTTTTTTTTTTAAATTTGAGCTTGAATTTTGGGTTTAGCCAACTTGGAGAAATTCAACCAAGAGTTCGCGCGCGGACTGGATGGCAAAATGAGTAAAAGAGAAGAAAATGATGAAAATTTGATTGATCTTGTGCGGTAGTGCAGTTGTTTGTATGACTTCGCTTCAGTATTTAGCTCGGAAAACAACCCTCTCGATCGTAGAATGCCTAGTCACTATATAGAATGCCTGCATTATGCACATTGACTATGGCATACCCATTTCCTTTTTCGTCTTGTTACTGAACTCACAGCTAACAAAAGTAGTAATTCTTCTTCGTCAGATGAACTGCTAAACATGATGATCACGATCACTAGATGAAGAATGAATTTGCACTGGTTCGCCGTCACTTGCGTGTTCTGTTTGACCACCTTAGTCCGCTTCCTGTTTGACAGAGCCTTAAACCCAAAATTCAAGTTCGAATAAAAAAAACTGGTAAGCAGAAAATTCCAAAAATTTGGATTTCGACTATGCTCGACTAATACTACAATGTTGTACAGGTCGCTTTTTTGGCTCCGCACTTTTTTTTGTGTAGCTGTGTAATTAAAGTATTTTTTTGGTCGTCTAGTGTTAATTTTTGAAAAACTAAAATACAAAATCAAATAAGTCAAAGAGAAATATTTCCAGACAGTGACATGAATAACATACTTATTTATTAACTTATATAAATTATAATTTAACAAAATTAAAGATGTTTTGGCAAATTCGAATTTATTTATCAAATTAAAATTTAAGTTAATTATACAATATAGGTATTTTTTTACACTAATTTCAGATGGCCTCCATTAGTTTAATCGTCGTGCCTCCAAGGCAAGCTCCGGTGTCTCTGCGCCCCGTTACGACACTGTGGGGGTGGCCGGGGTATATATAGGGCAAAAGGGGGGGGGGTGATCTGTAACGTACGTTCGGGTTCATATGTTACATATAATGAATTCTAACTGCTCGAGTAAAATGAAATTCATTTGTTGGTGGTGTGTGTGGGGTGGGTGGGTGTGTGAGAGGGGGTTGTTGTGTGTGTTTATTGTTTCTGTCAGTAGCAGGAAATCCGCGCGAGTTAAAACTTGTAATGTTTGTTGTGTATAGTGTTGCTTATTAAACACTATAATTTTTGATGGTGTTATAATTTTAGTTTGGGTGAGAATTTATTATCCATGACATAGTATAAGGAGAGGGGAATGTACACCATCACGAGGGTTGATTTTATACATATTGTGTATCAAGTTTATTGACCCCCGCATCTCATCTCCTAGAGAATTTTCTGTAATTTTCTAAATTTTATGTAAAATTTATCGAAAATAGGGATGCTAGAATATATCTTTTGAAGGGAACATGTTCTCTTTTTGAGCATTGATCTTTTTTTTCTTTTTTATACTGAAATGTCCTCTTTTTTAATGTAATATATTTTGACTTAATCATGGTTTTTATATTAGTATTTGTAAATACATAAACCCCATAAAAATTTCAATTTGAGAGGTGCAATATTTCAAGATAAAATTCACAAACTCAAAAATTGAAAAGGATCTAAAAACGACATTTAGTTGCTATTTTTTTTATTTTCGTTCTAGAGAAAAAGTCCCGATTTTCTCATATAAGTGTATTAGTTTTTTTCATCTTTCATGTATTATACAATTTAAAAAAAGTCCAAATATACCTGGGTTTGATTTTAGGGGATATTTTCTATACTACCGGTGACCAAAGGCGGACTTTGACCTAGACAACTGCCTAGGGCCCGTAATTTCTGAAATCACGGATTTTCAAAAGTGGAAGCGAAAAAAGGTCTTCAGATATTAATGTAAATATTTGCTAAAAAAATTATTTTAGATTTTGGTTTTTTTAACGGGGCCTGCAATGGAAACCTTGCATAGGGCCCTATTTTTCTTTAGTCCCGGCAACAGTGAATAAATATTTAACTATTTTATAGATCTTGGCTTCTGGGTGTAAGCCGCGTCAGTTTGGTCGTGTTATCGGCCAACGTTTCGTCACACATTGCAGTGGACATCTTCAGGGCTCTTCTAAAAGTGCACTTTTAGAAGAGCCCTGAAGATGTTCCAGAAGCCAAGATCTATATCAAAACCACCGCGGAAGCCTCAAGACTTGTATTTAACTATTTTAGTTTAAATTTATATAAAACACAACTATAACAAAAATTACTTATTCAAATAATTAATACAAAATAAAAGTCCTTTTTTTCTCTTTTTTAAATGGAGTAGTTCTCTTTTGACATCGTGAGTTTCTGACAACCCTATTCGAAAATAACATTTTCTTAATCTAAAAATATAATTTTAATCTTATATCATATTATTGTTAAAACAATATTATCGGATGAAAACAATAAAATTCTATGTTTTAAACAATATTTTTTTGTTTTAAGTGAACTTTTCTATGCGTGTAAAAGGAAACAACGCGGGCGAAGTCGCAGGGAGGCCGATAGTATCATCACAAAAATTTACTCTCTAAAACTGAATCAGTGAATAGTCACTGATTATCAGTGCTGTAAAATAGTGAAAAGTAGACCACTGCTAATCAATGGATAATCACTGAACAAATCAGTGGATCATTGTTAATATGGCCAAATTCACTGGTTGGTCAGCGAGACCTGGTATAGATTTTCATTGAATTTTAAGTTCACAGAAGGAATCAGTGAATTATCACTGATTAAGTTACTGAATACAGTAGTTGCTACATTCATGAAAATCCATTTTTATGTTAAATCTTCCTAACATTTTCAGTTCAGTAAAATTTTCTCATAAGAGTTGTGTTTTAACCAATATTTAACCTCATTTTTCGTGATAGATAATTATAAAAATCGTATTATATGAAATAAATAAAAACATATTTTTTAATCTATTTAAAAAAATAATAGTCCGGTCCATAATAAATTAGTTTTATTCATAAATTCAGAAAATACATTCTCTATGCGAATGTTATTGAATTAATATTGTTATCAAAACATTCATCTGACTAATATTAAAATATTATTTCAACGAACCGCTACTGTTTTCATGTATGTATTTATGTACCTATAAACATACTTGTACAAACCGTACAATACATACATATGTATATAATTTGGCTTTACTAACTAATACTAGCTATGGTTGATTTTTCAATTTAATTATTACTGAAAATTATACTACATTTTTACAGGGAGGGAAAATATCAGTTATTGAATAAAAAATCGAATTGAATATAACTAGGGTTGCACGTTGAGATAAAACTTTTTTCTATCTCGCCTCGGTCTCAAAACGAGATCGAGACAAAACGAAACTATTTCAAAATTTGTTAAAAAAATATATTAATTCTTATACAATGGAACCTCGTTTGTACGTTTTTGAAGAGACTGAGAGTAAAACACGTACTAACGAGAAAAACGTTCTAACAAAATAACATGGGGTTTTGAATGCCCATGCCGGGACCTAAAAATAAAAACGTACAATGGTGGAAAACGTACTTAAGAGGTTCCACTGTATTATGATGCACCTATAGACATACATAAAATATACAAAATGTGGAAATCAGTTTTATGAATTAGTTATTAGTTGAGTACAATAAGGTAATGGCATCAGTCTTGATCAATACACCAGTGTTGGACACATGTTTAATTAAATGTACTAAATTAGAGATATTTGTTGATATTTGATTACTGCCATTCCTGAATCATAATCTATAGACACTTAACTGTCAAACAGCGTAATTTGATGACAATCGGCCAATGTGCTTTACATTGTTGCAAATTTTACGATTCTGTATTTTAAATCTTTTGTGTCGTAGTACTTATTATTTTGTAATCATTAGCAAGTGTCCATCACTGGGTGCCCATTACTGGTTTTACTTTGTCCATTACTGGAAAAAGCATAAATAAAATAAAATGCTATAATTATTACAAAAAAACTATATTTGAAACTTTGGTAATCAAATTGATTTAATAAAAAGGTACTTGTTTTATAAATAACATGAGTTCATGAGAATTACAAACAAGAAGCCCATCAATCCTAAAAAACAGTATACCTTACTCTTAAAGCGTCCAAAACTGATGCCAGTGTCTTATATCAATATAGACGAGACAAAAAGAGATTTGTGAAAGACATAATAATTTCGTCACAGTTTTAATTTAAAATGATCTAAACATTGTTTACATTGTATCTTGCAGACATCAATGAATAATGTTGAAAGACTAATTATTGACAAACCATTAAAATGAGTTCGAGAAATGTCTCGTCTCAGTCCTATTCATTAAAAAAACCTATAAATCAAAATTTTATGTAATCATGTTTCAAGTTTCGTAATTGAAAAAAAATTAATTGAAAAGTAACAAAAATGATCTCTGATTCATTATTAAATAAAAGCGTCGTCTCTTTTGAAGTTTTTCACGTAGAAAATGTAATTTTTACTGCTACAGTCAATTTGAGATGTTGAAAATAAACATAAGATTGTGAATTTATTTTATAAAACAAATGCAATTCTAATTTCATAAAATAAATTGTTTAATCAGTTTAAAGTGATGTCGGAAAAAAGGGACGGAGAAAAACAGAAGGAAACCTACTATGTTTGCGTAAAAAGCATGGCCTTCTTGGACGCTTTTGCTAGATTAAAAATGAAAAGAAGAATTAAAAAAATATGTCCCTCGAGACAAATATTCATATTTATTTTTCTTTTGGGAAATTACAGGTTTGTTTTCTTTTATAACTTTTCATTTATTTTAATTCTAGATTCTTCATTCGTTTACGATTTTATTGGAAAAACGTTTTCCGATATTTGCTACTTTTCTTAATGTCTTTGGGATTATTTTTATGGTAAAACATTTAACGGCTTTCTTTTTTTCACATTTGTGTAATTTCTTTAGAAAATATTTTATTTTTATTATCTTTAAAAATAATATTATAAATTAAAGTTAAACGATGTATATAAAATAAAAAATAAATGAATAAAAGTGTAAGCTACAACTTGCATAATTAGTGTTCCTTGCCACTTGCCACCACTTAAATTATTGAAAATTTTGAAAAATGTGTAAGGAAAAAAGTTGTTCCTTACATCGTGACAAATATTTTTTGTTTAAAAACTTTGTCTCTTAAAAAATGGTTCATTTAATAAACAATGCAATTGTTTATAACAATTGATCGCGTTAAAATTTTTAAATCCTTATAATTTTGGCTCAATCTACACCTAATTCTCAATGTTCATGATTTTTTCTGATGTTTCTGAGCGATACTTTAAGGGTGGGGACATAAATTTTTAAGTGTTTTTCCCGAAAAATGTTTTTAAAAATGCATAATAAAGAATTTAAAAATGCATAGTAATTGATAAATTCATTCTTCAATAATATTTTTTTCCATTTACCAATTTATGCCCTAAAATTAACCCCCATAATCAAAATTCAACTTTTTATATTTCACGTCTATAATTGGGTCACCACACTCTATATATTACATCGAATAGTTTCATAGAAAATCACCTGTGACAAAAGGATGGACGGACGGACACCGTAGTGATTCTATAAGTGTTCCGTTTGGTACGGAATACTAAAAAAACATAATAAAACTAATAATTAAAGTTTTTCTGAAAATGTAATAGAATATACATTCTACAGCCTTTTTAGAAAAAGTTTTGTTTAAAAGAATATTTTATAAAAATGTATTATTATTATTAATTATATTTTAATCTTAAATACTTAACCCTTTAGCAATATTTCAAATAAAAACAAAAATACACATTCTTACTGTTTACTTACGATTAAAACCACTTAAAGTCAGAAAATTCAGTAACATTACTTAATTAATCTGCTTAAAATTCGTAGCAGAGTTCAAATATTAACTTTAACTGAAAATATTGTTCGTCGAGAAGTCTCCGGAGTTTTCAGACTCCGGGCTTGATTATTCAGCTCTCAATTAGTGAAATTACATTACAGTTAATGTGAGGCCCTGCCAGAATGCGCTTAACAGTTATTGTACACTGTAAGGTAAAGTGGGGTAGATTCGGTTACGTGAAACTTGTTTTATGTTTAATTTAAAATTAAGCTGATGATATGTTAGGACAGATGCGGATTAAGTGAACATATTCACGGGCTACTATTTTATTAAAGGGATGCTAAAGTGATATTAAATTTAATTTAATGTGATAAATAAGTTTACTGTTATTTATAATTTGTGTTATTAATCCATGATTATTAAATATTACGAAGTTTATACAGGGTGTTTGTACACCGTCTTTAAAGCATGTGTCGTACATGCATCCGCCATTTTAAAATAAAAAATGTTTTTGATAGTTAAATGATGTAATAATACGCACATAAAATTTTTTAATTATGTAAATAATCTTTCAATTCGATTATTTTCGGCTGCTTAAAGTGGGCTTCCTCCTTAAGTACTGTTCTATTCTGATGATATAGTAATGTCCGGTATTATAAAGGAGCTAGCAAATTTGTTAGCTAGCAAGCACTTTCAAATGAGATATCAAACTTATATGACAGTTCTTTTGGAGTTTGTTGAAGATTTTGACAAGTTTCGCGCACGCGTTGTAAGTAAATACCAACGGTATTAAAACAGTGGTGATATTATGAAAATTATTTTGTACGGTGAAAGATGCCAACTGTGTTACAATTAGTTGAAGTGTCACTGCTCTAAATTCCATAACTAATCCATAGATACTAGTACAGAATTAATACCCCATTTGAAAGTAATTGCTAGCTAGCAAATTTTGCTAGCTCCTTTATAATACCGGACACAAGTGAATTCAAAAGGATTGCTGTTGATTTATTACATTTTGCGACATGTAGTGAGTTTTAATGGTTTAAAAATTGCCAAAACTACACATATTGAACTTTGTTTATATTTTTATAACAGAAAATTAAAACCGATCGATATTAAACTAATTATAAGTAAATATGGAGACTGTAATGTTTTCTTTCAGTAAATGTAAACTTTTAAGTGGGTTGCTGAAGAAATTTCAGAAATATTTAGCAAAATTTAAACATATGACAATTTTTAATTTATTTTACAGTATTTACGACGAGTAAAACATTTCTATTTTTGTAATGTAAATTATTGTTAATTGCACGACTTTGAAGCGTTAGTTAAATTCTAGGATAACCAATTATAATAGGGATGCTTTGTCAATTTTAATGGTTTTAGAGAGATTTATAAATTATAAAGAGATTTCATTTAATTTGTGTTGATATCTGATTATTTTTGAAGATTAAACTTTTGCGTTTTGTTTTAAAATCAATAAATGTGCTATTGAACTACGTTTTAGTAAATATATATATTATGATAAAATATTTATAAAATTGAAATTTTGAATTAAAATGAGTTTAAACTACTTGTCAAAGTTAAACTAGAGCTTAAACTATAGATGTGTTTCTCAATGTCCAGTTAAAAATTATTATTTAATCTTAAGTTTAACTTTTAACTAACAGATGAACTGTTTGAAGTTAAACTAAAACTTTATAATACCACAATTGTTATGGTTTTATCATTAAATAATATAATATGTAACTAAATAATTATAATTATGTGACACTTTCCTTAGCAACGCTCTTAATTAATGATTAAATTTTCTTTAAAAAAAAAACAGGAAATATATTTATTGTGCCCTCCTAACCTAACTTGCCTACTGTATAACGCACCACTGCCAACCTAGTAAATTTGGATACGCTCTTGTGTATTTTGATGAACTATAAAAATTACTTAAAGTCTAAACTCTTACCACTTTATGGTTAGCGGATATGCATTTGTACCATTTCCCAAAGAATTGAAAAATTTTACTTTTTTATAGCGACAATCGATTATATCTTTAGGAACACATACAAATAGTTTTACAAAAATAAAGGTTTTACAGAAACCTTTATTGCTAATCAAAGACAAGAATGGGTTCCATTATTAACAATTGAATAAAACAAAAACAATTGAAGGTATCAGGTCCTAATTTTCAGTGAATAATATGTACTACAAAATGTTTATTTTCCAGGGGTATCAACTTAAAAAATTAAAATGAATTAGTTATTACAGCTTTAAAAAAATTTAACAAATGTTTTTTTTACATTTTTTTGATTAAATCGACAAGGTTTAAAAAAACTAAAACAGCTCGAGCATCATTGGTACGAATCGTGCATTTTACCGTCAAAAACCACGGCAACCACTGCATTCTTAAATGAAATAGAGTATAGTGAAATTTTAATTGTTTATAAAAAAAACATCTGCCAAGTAAATGCACAGTGCTTCCTCGTGCTAAATTCACCAAAGGTAGTTAATTATTGAATAATTTAAATAAAAACCGATAGTGTTTAGATAAATTGCCTGGAATTGGTTAACAATTTAATTTTTATACAATTTTACTAAAAAATATTAGTTCGAAATTTTTCATAAAACGCACCTGATTATGTTATGGTATATTTTTAATTTTTTACAATTTCAATCTAAATCTAAATTTATACAATCGTCAAAATGACATTTAAAACGTTAAACATTTAATATATCCAAGGAAATATCAATTTAGAAAAACAAAACACGAATTTTTAAAATAAATTGAGATATATCATTGTAAGGGAATATTTTACAACAAACGTTGTAGACCCATATTATAGGAAATTTAATGCTCTACAAAAAATATTCTATATCTTGAAAAATTAAATATTTTGGGATGTCACCTCTCCCCCTTACACACGATTTTGATGATTTTGAAATGGGACCGTCCTCAAGCCAGACCCAACCATCCGACCAAGTTTCAACAATATCGGTTCAGTGGTTCATGAGTTATGCGTGTGACAAGGATTCAGGGGACAGACGGACGGACGGACACACGGACGGACAGACAGACAGACACGGAACTTAAAGTGTTTGTCTTGACCTGAAACGGATAGATCAATTTAAAATTTTGAAATCAGAGAAGATTTTTTTTGTCTCAATCTGAAACGATCACAAAGCTTCTCGTATCTTCGATATTGCGAGGAAGCAATATAAATAATAATTAAAATTTAAAAGCGTTAATATTTTTACTTTAATTTTTTTTGAAATAGTCACATACATAAAAATTGTTCAACAAAACATTTATAAGGACCCCCTGATCACTTGCTGCCCCGGGGCCTCAGAGCCTCTAGTTACGACCCTGTTCATACTTGTTAAATTTTGGGATGAATGCCACTTTTCTTTAATACAGTGTTTGGCAACTGAGCGTCTCGAGATCTCCCAATCGACGTGTGTGCGTGTATAAATAAAAAACTTGTAAGTGTAAATTGTTTTTCCGACCAGTATACAATTTCGACGAGACAATTTTCCCTGACAGACAATTTCCCGACTGCAAACCAAACGGTACGTGGCGATATTTTCACCATTCCGTTTTATTGTTTCACAAAAATCAGCAGGAAAAAAAACCACCCCCGGATTTTATTGTCTAAGAAGAAGCACCGCGAATTTTCCTCATCGAGAAAATGTGATTGGGAGGTTTTCTTTTTCACCCCTCCACGTTCAAGAGGGCCGTGCGTCAATTCGATGTTATTCAATGGTTTCCGGGTTTTTTATGTTTTTTTTTTCAAGAGGGTTTTTCTATGATTTTCCGATATACTTCTAATATATTTTTCTACACTTTTCTTTAATTTCAAACGCGGTTTTCATTAGAAAAGTGTTACAGTTATCGTAAATTCTAACGTTCTTTAAGGATCGGTAAAAGTCTAATTGCGACCTTTTTATGTGAATGATTCTTGAGCTTATCTTTAACGAGACCGGATTAAGGCTGGAACAACATTAATTTTATTATACCAATTGAACGAATGGATAGATAAAAATTTGACAAGTAAGTAGAACTCGCGGCCTGAGAGTTCCGTACCGTTTTATAAAACTTATTTACAATCCGTGTTTATCAATAAAATTCAAAAATTATAAAAATATTAAATTGTACAATTTAAATTATCATGAATAAATAAATCCATAAGATATTTTACAGAAGAACAATATATTTAAATAATGCTACTGTTTGTAATAAAAAATAAAAATTCAGTGGCGTGCTATTTTTACATGCTAAATATATTATATTATAGAATTAGAAATTAACGATTTTTGGATTTTTTCCTTCATTTGTGCTATGAGACCTTATTCGTACCAAATTTCACACAGACAGACGGACATAGTGGTCCTATAAGGGTTCCGTTTTTATGGTTCCGAAGAAACCCTATTAATCTCATTTCGTCATCCGTCCTTTTCAGTCATAGCAAAATATCTCTTTAACTACATAAGTTAAAAACTTGAAATTTTTACTGAACAAAAAATTTATTTTTTATGCCAAGGCATGTGACACATAACCAAACCAGTGGAATTTGACTCTTTTTCTTATTTTTTTCTAAATTAAAAATGGCACCTACCTTGAAGCAAATAAAAAAAAATTGTGTACCAAGACGTGTGGGATATCAAAATATAGATCTCAATTAGTAGAATATGACCCTATTTTTTATTTTTTTCTAACTCAAAAATACACCTGTAAGTGGCTCCAAAGTAAACAGTTATTAGAGTTATTTAATGAAATTCGAAAGTAGTTTTTTGGATGTACCATCTAGACCACGCAGAAAAAAATTGATGTGTCTCACCCACACCACACGGTTGAAGTTGAAGTGAAACGAATTAAATAAATAAAACTAAACGTATTATATTAATCATCAAACGTATTATTTTAATACTAAAATAAAACCGTATAGAAAACACGTAGCTTTACACCAATGTAAAATTGCGCTATTCATATTTCTCTTATACATATGTATAATTATTTCACTCACGCATAACCGACGTAAAACATGTCGAATATTAAAATCTGTCGAGGTAATTCCTATTCATTAGTTTCGCTAAAAAAATTTTACTTCAAAAATGTATGTATTAATACTAGGGCGGTAACTGCCACCGGGGCAGAAGGGGCAGTGCCTTGGGTCCCCCGAGCATATTTTTTACGAAACCGGAATTAAACATTTTTTGAGTCAACTCTTTTTGTTTCAACACGGACAAAATTTTTCAAAAACAAAAACTCAAAAAATTAGTATCTTTAGTACCATCGCAAAGTGCATAAAAAATCTATAACTCTCTACCTTATTTTGTCTACAAGTTATCAACGAGTAAATTTTTATTTTTAAATGTATTTTTTAGCCGCTTTGAATAAGGTTTTGAATTGGAACTTGGCACACTTACATATTTATAATCATCAGGAATAGATTATCTTAAAATTTATTAAAATCCATTTACTAATGGTCGTTATATAAAAAAAATACTAATGGTTTTGGTTTTTTAATTTCTTTAAGTTATCTAATAAAATCATAAAATTTTAAAATATTTAGTTTAATTGGGAAATTCATAACGAAAAAAAATGCATTTTTATTGTTCCGTGAAAACGAAACACTAATGGAATCACTTTGGTGTCTGTCCATCCGTCTGTTACAGGCAATTTTCTCTGAAACTGTTCGACGTAAAAATTTTAAATTTCAAATTTTTACGTGACGTACATGAAAATTGTTCAGTAAAATTTTTACAAGAGGTCCCTCGATCATTTGCTGCTCCGGGGACCCAGAGTCTCTAGTTACGGCCCTGATTAATACTCACCCTGTGCTTATAAATAATTCATCTCATTTTACTAATTCTGTAAGTATCTCTTATAGATACTAAGATCTCATTGGTGGAAAACTTATCTGGGACACTCAGTATAATCGAGTTTTACGTTTTAAAATTTCAAATCACTCCGATAATACCTTTATTATAGTTCTTTAACTAAAGTACATACATCAAATTGGGCCAGTTTAATTTTGGAATTAGTTTAGAGTCCACAAAATCGAAATACTAGCTTTCCAATCATACTCTATTATTTCACTTGGAATGAATTTAAATCGTTGATATACAAAAAATAACTTACTGATATTTGATCAATACTTGGTTACAATACTGAATTTATAACGTTTGAGTTATTTATAACGTCGATGTTTATATTCATAGAAGAAATAAATACGACAGACAAGTGCGCCCTGAGTGTTCCGTACTGTTATATAAAATTTAATTATTGACAATAGTTAGTTACGTAGACAATGGACCCGATTCCCAAGACGTCTTTACTTAGACGCTGTATGAATGAAATCACAAAATTAAGTTTGTCACGTTATAATTCCACATAGAATTAGAAATTATTGATTTTTCGGATTTTTCCTTTACTTGTGCTATGAGAACTTTCATCGTACAAAATTTCAAGACGGGAAGTATATTATAGGTTTTGATGATCAGTGAGTCAGTCTGTCGGTATCAAAATACGCTAAACTTTAATTTTTTACAGGACTATGACGTTGTAGATTCTAGACTGTAGTATTTGATATTAATTTCAACAATTCAACTTGATACATCTAGCCGTTCTTGAGAAAAAGGGTCTTGAAGGATATATAATGCCGTGTTTAGACCAAAGAAAACAAAACAGCAACACGGTGTTTGAAAACACATCGTATTTAAAAATGCATAGGGTTTATTGCACTTTTGTTATTGCATTGTTGCTGTTTTGTTTTTTCGGTCTAAACACGGCATAATAGTTCCGTTTTTTTTTAATTTTGAGGTACGGAACCCTAAAAAACAAAAAGCTCAAAGATTTAAATCAATTAATTATAATTGTAATATTTATGGTACTGTCAAATTTTATTTGTAAAATTAAAATCCAATATTAATACGTGAACACCCAAAACTATCGTACGTTTTTTAGTTTTTATTATAAAAGGAAGTGAATGAAACTTATATCATTCGAATAGTATCGGAACCAGCTGCAAACTCGGTGTAGATTTAACAACCGTCTGCCGTTATGGTTTTTTGAAGTACTCACTCAGACAAAGCTCGGACGATGAGTCCGGTCCACCAGCCTGTAGGGATTTAATAGATAGGGCCCACGAAAAATACGCACAAAAAAATCACGTAACAACCGTTTGAATGAGACGGTTGCTTATAGTAGACCCCAATTAAATATGTTTTGGATATACGGCAGAAATTTTTGCGTAGGGGTTTAATTACAGGGGCCTCTCAAAATTTCGACCCAAAAAAATCAGATAACAACCGGACCAGACCTGGTGCAAAATGTTTATTTGAACGTATACTTACATAATAACATAATGGCAGAATTTTTTATGTAGGGAGTTCGGTGCTATAAGGCCTACAAATGACCAGAATTGGGCCCCAATCTTAAAAATGCTGTAAAATCTAAAATACCGAATGAAAATTTCTGCCGCGCGGTGAATGCCTTTGTTATGAACTATAAAATAGATATATACCCATGGCAGAAGTTTTTATTCATGCAGTTCCCCCTCCCAACTCCCCCAAAAGGTAAATTTGGGTTAGTAATAAAATGCACTAAAAAATCATAACAAATAAGCCTATAGAGGCTTATAAACTTATAAAATGATAATATATTATTGTATGTAATGTTAGACACCCCCGTGCCCTCCCCCCTCAGCCCCAAGAGAAAATTTGGGTTAGTAATAAAATTTGCTAAAAAATCATTACAATTAGGTCTATAATGGCTTATGAACTTTTAAAATGATAATATATTATTGTATAAGGGGGGGCACGGGGGGTGTCTAACATTACATACAATAATATATTACCATTTTATAAGTTTATAAGCCTTTATAGGCCTATTTATTATGATTTTTTTAGTGCATTTTATTACTAATCCAAATTTACCTTTTGGGGGAGCTGGGAGGGGGAACTGCATGAATAAAACCTTCTGCCATGGGTATATATCTATTTTATAGTTCATAACAAAGGCATACACCGCGCGGCATTCGGTATTTTAGATTTTATAGCATTTTTAAGATTGGGGCCCAATTCTGGCCATTTGTAGGCCTTATAGCACCGAACTCCCTCCATAAAAAATTCTGCCATTATGTTTTTATGTAAGTATACGTCCAAATAAACATTTTGCACCAGGTCTGGTCCGGTTGTTATCTGATTTTTTTGGGTCGAAATTTTGAGAGACCCCTGTAATTAAACCCCTACGCAAAAATTTCTGCCGTATATCCAAAACATCTTTAATTGGGGTCTACTATAAGCAACCGTCTCATTCAAACGATTGTTACGTGATTTTTTTGTGCGTATTTTTCGTGGGCCCTATCTATTAAATCCCTACAAGCTGGTGGACCGGACTCATCGTCCGAGCTTTGTCTGAGTGAGTACTTAAAAAAAAATCATAACGGCAGACGGTTGTTAAATCTACACCGATTTTGCAGCTGGCTCCTATACTAGAAAGGTACTGTGCCATATGTGTGCACAAAAAAATGTATTTATGTTACCGTTAAGGCAGGTAAAATAAAGTTAACATACACACATGATTTCCCCTCTAACTGTTTGTTTATTTCACCTCGCATCGTTCAACAGCATAGCAACGCCACCAAACAGCGAAAATAAATAGTTTTGGGTTTCTGTCAAACGTAGAGAATGCGTATAATGATTTAAATTCGCGTTCAATTGCAGTGTTTTTATTTGGAAATTTTTGTTGTAAAAGTAGGTTAGGTGTGTATATTGCCCTCAGATTAGGGAAGACTATGGATACATAACAACCAATACTAGTACGTATACAAAACTGTTACCAAAACTGATGGCGATCATCTTGTATCATATGTCGTTTCCATGAAAATATATCAGAGGCGTCAGTCGAAAATTTAAAATATGCAAATAAGCCTTAGATTACAATTGAATTTGTTGTGTATGAGAGATGGTGGTTGAAAACAGACGTTTCTCTATTGATCATTTATCACTAAAATAGTTTTAAATGCAATATAAAACATTTATTACTAATTAATTTTATAATTCCAAACAACTGATTTTAATTTTAAAATTCGAATGATACGTCAATGACTCGTGAAGCGATTTTTTGTGGTGCGATATGGTAACAACGCTAGGTAATGTGTTATGAGTCCTTTATCTTACCTTGTCTAAGATGTTGCCGTTAAGGCAGCTAAAATATTGATTGAATTTTGATTATAGACGATACTAGTATTTATTAATACTCCAGTATTTTTTATGTACTTTATTTTAAAAACTGTAACTTTTAAAATAACTATCAGAATGATTTGAAATTTTAATATGTAAAACTAAACTATATAACGAACATTTGAAAACTAATTTGAAATATATGTCTGATTTATAGTTCCTATGTTGTACTATGTTGTCAAACCGGAGATGTTTTTTTGTCTATTAATTCATAACTAATATGATATATTGTTTATTTCAGGCGGTGTTTGTGTAAGTCACGCAACATTGATTGTCCAAACGCAATTCTTGTTGTTAACACTTGTACGTGTTGCAAATATGTGTACCAAGAACTGTGTATGGACATCGGTGGTGCCGTGTCTAACTTCAACAGACCTCGGCAGCACTAGTACAAGAAAGAAGTAATCACTCTGGAAAAACATCTATAAAAGCGTTAGTTCGGTTATCATTTGATTATGTCCAGATATGCCAACATTTTTGTCATAAAATTCTTTTTCTGACGATATTTATCATCCGACTGTTGGGAATAACCGTCGTTTGGCATTTAATGCTAACAATAATTGCCGCCCGATATTTACTACTGGCGACAATTGTTGTCTGACATTTATTGTTGGTGTCAATTATTGTCCGACATTTACTGTTGGTGACAATTGTCGGCCGACATTCATTGCCAACGACAAGACAATTGTTTTCTGTAGGTTTTTGTGACCGTTGTCCATGTTGGCTTAGTTTCTGGGTTATTATCTATTATTTCAGAACTACTTCTCAAGAACTTCAAGTGAAAAAATACGACAATGTCATCAGCCTGGAAACCATGTCAATTGTATTATGTAGATAACTAAATTTCCATGCATTTAATGGTAGAATCAGCCAAAAAATAATTTAAAAAAATCATATTGTTTTTAATTTTCGTTTCTTAATCAGATAATCATAGTGAAGATCCAGTGGTTACTAGGGCATACAAACCGGTTTTAACCGAAACCGGTTAACCGGTTTTTTGTTAAAATTTACCAAAATCGTAAAACCGGATTTTTCCCGAAAAACCGAGTCAATTATATATATATTTTTTTGTTTCTTTAAATGACAAATAATTTTATTTTTTTTACTGTTATTTATGAAGTATTATTGTGTGAATTTATTTAAATTAAAAAACGCGCAATGTGTAAATAAAAATATTATAGCGAAATAAATGGAATTTGAGGGTTATTCGTGAAGTGTATAATAATATGTTAATACAGGAGATTGTACCATTTCAAGTTCAAATTTAGACTAATCAATTTCAAATTGGGAATTGTAAATTCCACATTTGAGATGAAAATAAATAAATAATTTATTTCAATATAATATAATGTATTATAATACAAAATATATTTGCTATAGCTGCAATTATGGCCTCCACATACTATCACGAACCCCCAGATTGGAATTGTTAGCGGACCCCATAAGAAATTTTTTCTTGACCAGGCTTTTTTTCGGCCATTCAATTAATAATTGAAATACGTAAATATACCATTCACTAACTTTTATTTTTAGACTAGAAATTGATTATTTACGGTTTGAAATTGAATAGTCTTAATTTTGAAATTGATTTTTCCCAATTTAAAATTGATTAGTCTCAATTTGAACTTGAAAAGGTATAGTTAAATAAGTTTTATTTTTTTAATATTAATCTATTATTTTATTTAAATAGTTAAAAACATTTTTTAAACATAATTGAAAACCCGACTAAAAACCGGTTAACCGGTTTTTCACTTTATGAAAAACCGAAAACCGGGTTTTGTAATTTTATCGGGTTTTTGTATGCCCTAGTGGTTACGTTTTGTAATGTTAATAAATAAATAAATTTGAATGTGTATGTATACCACAATCTTTCTGTTCATAATTTAAAATGATAATTTAAATGATAGTTGTATGGTATTTATTAATGATTCAATAGAGCGTGCCAGAGCCGTAACTAGAGGCTCTGGTGTCTCGGGGCAACAAGTGATCAAGGGGCCCTTTATCTCCCCACTTTTGTTTGTTAGGAGACCTCCTATGCTCGGGGACCCCGGAGCACTGCCCCGGTGGTAGTTACGGCCCTGAAGCGTGCTAAGTAGAAATCAACGGTCTAAAAGCAGTGGTGATTGTTATACAACACAAAAATGATATCAGCTTTACATTACATTACAATACATACATTTATTGCCACTGTTCTAAAATCCAAACCAAAATTATAACGATTCGATACCCAGTAGAAAGCGTTAGGTTTTCTATCGGGCATATTTATACAAACAGGTGGGTTGAAAAATGGAAAACCTAGAAAGCGTTTGAGAAACACATAATAAAAAATTAAGAGTTTTATTTATTTTTTATCTTAATTTAAAAAATATCGTATTTTCCACGCTTTTATTTTTTTACGGGTGAACGGAATGACCTTTTGACCTCTACCCAGTGTCATTTTATTTGTATTTTCATAGCGCATCATTTCATATTTAAAAAAAAAATATTCAAAATATTAGCCGAACTATCGTCAAAAAACCTTAATTTGTTATAAACAAATGCATTTTTGACCCTGTTTTGGAGCACTAAAAATCCGGACAACTTACACACATATTCTTGAGCTCAAAAGCAAGCGTTTTAGTAAAAAAAATGTCACTCCTAAAAGATTTCACGAAAAAATATAATTCGATGCTGCTATATAATAAGAATTTAAATGTCTTATTTCTTTATTTACATTTTTATATACATAAATTATAAAACTTATTTTAGTTATTATATGAACACACAAAAAACATCATCAGATCTTTAATCTTTATATTAAAAAATGGTATGCATATTACTAATGGCACATTATAAATTATACAGGTTGAACAAAAAAAATAAATACAACTACAAAAACTTTTCATCCATTTTTAAAACTTTAGTTTCAGATAAATTGTAAAAAATATACCTATTATGCATGTATTATTATTTTATATTAACGCACATAAAAAGTCATCCTCACTTCACTGTGAATTTTCTTTAAAAAAACAACACTTTTTATTAAAATTTTAACATACCTACGCTATTTGCGATTTCCAAAAACGCGGAATTTATCAAAAACGCAACTCCCGTGAATATCGAGGGATTGCTGTATTTATTACCGTCTTGTGATTAAAATATAAATTAATTGAGTTGATTGGAAAATTGTAAATAAGTCTAAGGGCTGTCCATTAGCTAAAATACACTATACTTTGTTATTCCCCCCCCCCCCCCCTCTTTTACTTGACACATTATCTAGTGGACTCCTCTCTCCAATTCAAATCACAGTATCACCCACTTCTCTATTTTTTTTTAATTAAAAAATCTGCTTAAATGAAATATAAAGTGACCGCCTCCCCTTTTTGGTCACTTTTTTTTGTTAAGCACTCCCCAATTTCCCTTACATGCATACGTAGTTAATTAAATAATCATTTTATAAAAATTAAAACTAAATATTTTTCCATTAATTAAATAATATTTTTTTCACTTACATTAGGTAAAATATTATATCTTATATATTATTAAAAAAAAAAACTAAAATTATAAGTTCTAATCTTAATAATATTTTGGAAATGTTCAGTCAGTCTCTTATATTATTATCAAATATTTCTTTGGCACTTCAATACACTGTATTTTACATAATTATAAGAAAAGTTATAAATATAAATTCTTAGAACAAAAAGTAAATTATACGTAAAAACATAAAAAGATATTTTTATAGAAAATATTATGTTGTAGGTAAGTTTATAAAATATTTAATTTTGAAACTTATTTTCTGAATAAGTTTTTTATTAAATATAATATATATTTTTTATGTTTGACATAAAAAAATATGTACAGGAAAATTATACACTGAACTCCAAAGTCAAGGAATCACTAAAAATGTTTCAATATTTTTAGGTATTTTTGAATGGCTACATCTCCGTGAAAAATGGTCGTAGAAAAGTTAAATAAAATAGTTTTAAAGCTCGAACGTTCTATATAGTTTTCGAATCATTTATTGAAAATTTTAATTTCCTTCAGGAGAACCACTGCTTTAAGATAAAACACCGAAAAAATATTTTCAAAAATGTATATCAAATTTTGAGAGGCTCCGCGGCATTTCATCTTCAAAAAAATATTATCCTGAAGGATATTAAAATTTTCAACAAATGATTCGAAAACTAAAACATTGAAGCTTTAAAGTTTAAACAATTCTTTTAAACTGCTCTACAACCATTTATCGCAAAGATGCAGCCATTCAAAAATACCTAAAAATATTGAAAATTTTTAGTGACTTATTTTTAAAAGAATTAATAAAAATATTAACTTCAAGAGCGTATCTGAGATAACTGATAAAATGTTGTGTCTTCTTTTTTTATCATTTAAAAAAATATTTTGACTTTGATATCTGAAAAAATCCTAACTGTCAACGCAAAAACACACAAAAAAATATCAGTTTCGCCCTTTTCTAGATACGCGCTTGATTTTTTAAACTAAACATTTAAAAAAAATGTTTCATAAATAATATTCGCACTTCTGTAAAATCCGTTATTTTAAAAACTGAAATTGATTTTCAGCAGACAAATCACAATCAAATATGTCCACTATCTACACTAACACTAACATGTGTAGTCCTTGGAGGTGAGACCCTAGTTTGTTTCAGCGAACGCCTAACAAAAAACCCTTTAATCGCGCGAAACAAGCTGGCATACGCGGTCCGATACTGCTGGTTGCTCGCCGCGTAGATAAATGGGTTAATAACGCTAGAGGCCCACGCTAGGACCGACGCCAGGACGTGGACCGAAGGATACTTGACGTCGTCGTCGAACACGTTGGTCATCATGAGGGGCAGGAAGCACACCAGGAAGCATATGAAGATGGTGCACATCATACGAGTTAGACGTCGGTCGTCGTTATCGCGACGGGATTGCTGGGCGCTGTTACTGTGGAGTAAAAAAGGGAATTTAAGCCAGACTCTTATGAACATGGGTCTTAAATATTTGATATTTTTTACAAGCTTTTATTTAACTTCACTTGTTAGTTAGTTAGCATGATACAATTATACGAAGATACATATGGCATTGCGATATCAACTAACTTCACTCTGTTCGGCGTAGCTGTTAGATGACGTCACAAAATAAAAGCCCAAATTAATCTAATGTTTTGGTATTTATAAAACCGTGATAAAACCAGTTAATTTTTTTATTTTTGCTGATTTAAAGCCAAATTATAAATATGGTGCTCAGTGTGTTTGATTAATATATCTTTTAATATAAAATTTAATTTGAATAACTACAAGAACGATCAACTGTGTTTTGTATCCATATAAACGTATTAAACACATGTAAACATACAAACTCTCATGCACATAATAATGTCAAAATGAAACTCGGGAAAGCCATATCTGTATTAATCGTATTATGGTTGGTTAGGTTAAGGTCAAATATTGCAATCATTTCATCTGATTCTAATCAAGCTAGAGCTTTGAAATTTAGGACGCATTCTACATCTAATATCGTTCTAAATCTAATATGAAGGGAGCCCCAAGATGGCGGATTACCTTTTTCTTCACAACCCGCTTGACATGGATATAAAATGAAAAGGTTTGGAGAGTAAAATACGATAACGTCATTCTAAACCCAATATGGCAGAAGCCTCAAGATAGCGAATTACCTTTTTGTTCACAACCCCCTTGATATGGGTACCAAATGAAAGGATTTGACGAGTTTTTATTTAACTTTACCTGTTGGTATGTTAGTTAGTTAGTTAATCAGTAAATAACTAAAAATTTTGAAAATAAAAATTAATAAAAAATGTTTTTAAAAACAAATTTTTATTAAAAATGCACTGAAAAGTAAAAAAATAATAATTTTAGCTATCATAAAATTTTCAGGTTTGTATGACCAAGATCAATAAAGGCTTTATGGAAAAAATATCTTGTGTCAAATAAGAAATAAAGTATAAATTGAAAAAAAAAGATATATAAGAAAATTGCACATTTTTAAAATTCATTAATATCTTACATTGGCCTTTATGGCGCCCCACGCTTTTATTGGAAAATTAATTTTTTTACTTTACAGTGTATTTTTAATAGAAACTTGTTAAAAAACATTTTTTATTAATTTTTATTTACACTCCTTTCTATAAATTGTTCTTCTTCTATAAAAATTTATTTTTAGACTCAACTTCATAACACAAAAAATATCTGCCTTGGGAACCACGGGACTTTCTTATACCTAACCTAACCTAACCTAACAGTGAATTGTATACGTGATTCTTTGTTTATTAAAACATTTCTAACAAACTAACAAGAAAGAACAAAATGAATAATTTTATATTTATATAACAAGTGAATTTTTAACGTAATAACTGAAAACGGAAGTTTACTCTTGTAAATTTTTGGATTTTTGAATTATTTTCGAAATAAGAAAAAAAAGTTTTAGATAAAAAATGTCCAGTATGTTATTATCTATAATTTATTCCCCATACAATATTTTCTCTGTTATGAACCATTTGAATTATAATAATTTTTTTTTTCAAAAATTCGTTTTTACAAAAAAATGTCAGGGAAGGTCAAGCCAGAAAGAATTTGTTTATGTAATTATTTACATTCACCTACACTGTTCACTCTCAGTATTACGTATAAGAAAGTCCCATGTTACCTACGGCAAATACACACACTGTTCAATCGCTGTAATACGTATAAGAAAGTCCCATGACACTCATGGCAGATATTTCTCCTCTGTTATGAACCATTTGAATTATAATAATTTTTTTTTACAAAAAAATGAATAGAACATAAATTATAGATATAGATATTACCTACATTTTTTAACTTGACCATTTTTCTCTATTTCGCACTGTTTCAGAGTAATTTGAAAAATTAAAAAATCGACGTAGGTAAACATCCGTATCCGGTTGAAAGATCGTTTTCAAAAATAGGACGTTTTCTTACCAGCCAAAAATTAATCGTAAATATAAAATATCACCCTTCTACGATTTGTCGTATTTGAGTTACAGCGCTTACAGACAGACAGACGGACACACAGACATCATGGCGAAAATAGTCAGAATGGATTCAGGGAAGGTCAAAATAGATAATTCCGTCAAAATCCGGAGTTCGAAAAAAATCGGCTTCACTATACTTACTTACACTAATGTATATTTCATATACCTACATGGTATGAAAGTAAAAATATCATAAATATATTTATTTCAGATTAGAGCTTACCTGAAATTCTTCATTTTCTCTCTAGACTTCCTCACGTGCCAATAAATGCAAGCATACGAGATAATGATGACAATACATGGCATTATGACTCCTACCAGGAATAGGAATTTCTTTGGGGATGTTCCGTTCTTCTTCAAAATCGTGCAGGAAAATGTAGGGGCGTCTAAACCAAGCCTACCCCAAATTTCCAAAAGTGGCAATAACTGAAAAAAATATTAAGGTATGTACAATACATAAAATTGAATATCTTAAAGTTATTTTCCCTTACATTAGTAAAAAATGTATTAAAAAATTAGTATATGTATTATGTATATATTTTTTTAATCACATAAGGGTAGTACAGAGTGTGACTATTTTTTATGTGAAATATATTTTACAGTTATACATTTATCTAAACTATCTAAACAATTTTATTGATCCATTTATAAAATTATTAAGTATGTAGGTATACTATTTTTATTTTTTTAGATTATATTCTGATGCGTCGACATTTTGAACTTTTACCTATTCAACTAAACGAAATTCTTCTATTTATTTGAATATTGATAACCCGAATACATAAATAATAGCTTATATCAAAAGTTCTAAAACTTTCTCTCATTACGATTTTATAATATTTACAATCAGCTTCATTTGTATGTTTATATCTGCCTATATCAATAATGTCACAGTATACAAAAAATCACATAAATGATTTTTTTTTGCAGATTTACCTAACTTAATAACTTAGCTTAAATAGCTTTCCGACATTTGTAACGCCCGTTACAGGTACTTATGAGTATTTTACAAATCTAATAATAAGTGTGCAAAATTCTCCTTTTAACATAGTGAAGTTTATAAAAAATCAGTTTTAATTAACATTAACTTGTAAAATCCATTCCATTGACTCTATATCTATTTTTTATATGTAGATAATGCAGTAAATACTTTTATCAAAAATAAACAAGAAATACAAAATGCATTATGATTTAATTTGATAAAATTCCTCATATTGTAAATATGTTGTTGCTTTTCAGACAATGGAATTTAGTATGGAACACTCACCATCATGAAGAAAGCAAAACCCCAGCACACGAACAGCTGGCAGCAAATGGAGCGTCCAGTATACAGCTTTGCGTAATGTCCATGACACGAGATCAGAATGTATCTGTGGAAAGTATAAATGTACAATGACAATGTACAGTCAGTTATCAAAAGTGATGAATCACTAATTCTCGAGATATTTGAATTAAAACTTTGCGGAATATAATAATAATAATATTTGAATCGCCCAACAATGGGATACAAATGGTCAAAACAATACATAAAATACAAAAATATATAATATAATAGTTACACAAAGTACTATACCAGATGAGATGACAGTACTGAAAACAGAAACAAACACACAAGAACTAATTATAATTAAATAATTACATCTGTCAAATTATACGGTGCTATATTAATTAAATGTCTATATAATAATTTTTTTAATTTTTTTATTTCAGTAGTTTCCTTTATGTTTAAAGGTAACTGGTGGTTGATTTTGTAACCAGCATAAATTGGTCCCTTTTCAAAAAATGTTGTTCTGTGTTTCAGAACCGTGTCACCTCCTCTGGTATTATAATGCCTAACATCATTGTTATTTCTTTTGAAATAATCATTTATAATCATTGTGAGATAAAAATGATGTTCTCGAGATGATTAAACAATTTTGATAATTGGTTTTAAATATAGTTGTGATGTCAAAATACTCTGTGGAAAAAAAATCGGAGATCGAATTTAGATGAAGCATTTTGAAGTTGAAAGTACGATTTCAAATGACGTTAACAGATTTTGAACAAAAAACTAAAGGTACTATAATATCAATAGCTTCTTGACCAATCAGCATTGGCGCGTGAATTAATGTCACCCAGGGAATATATATTTAAATGTTATAAAATTGTATAATAGAATATCAATTATAAAAAAATATTTTATTTATTCTTGTTTTCGTATTTTTTGATAGTATAATAACACGTACAATCAAAGAAATGCAAATTTGACAGTGCAAAATCATAAAATATGTCACAGACAATTTGGTCAATTCAGGAAGCGTCATTTTTACTATTCTTAAGTTGGCAATACGTTCTGTAATTCTGACTGCTTTTTAAGATTTTGCAACGTCGATTGTACTTCTTTAATTGTGCGTGTTGTTAAAATATGAAAAAATACGAAAACAAAAATAAATAAAGGAATTTTTTGTAATTGATATTCTGTTATACATTTATAACATTTGAATTATATCCTCTGGGCGACGTTAATTCCTGCGCCAACGCTGATTGGTCAAGGAGCTATTAAGACTATCTTGTCTTTATATAGCTACCTTGCAAAACACTAACAATAAGATTAAGAAAATTTGTAATAGAAAGTAGAAATTTTAATTTTAATTTGAACGCTTTTTTTATTTATGTATGTACGATTTTTTAAACACGTTTTTACCATAATTAGGTACAAAGTTTTGAATATTGCCTTTTTTCCCCAATAAATATTTTAATTTTTATATCTCCACTAGAATTTCGAGAAAAAATATTAGATTGTAAAATGGAATACATAAATGTATGTTAAGGAAATGATAATAAAATTAGTAGAGATCGTGATCAGGTCCTATACTTCTTACAGATTTCGGTTATCAGGATCGTAACTAGAGGCTCTGGGGCCCGGGGCAGCAAATGATCGAGGGGCCTTTTATCTCCCCACTTTTGTTTGTTCGTAGGCCCCCTATGCTCGGGGCCCTGGGGCACCGCCTCGACAGTAGTTACGGCCCTGTCAATTAGGTTTAAATCCCATTCTTACTATTTTCGTCATAATGTCTGTCAACATTATAAACTCAAAAATAATAAAACATAGAATAACGAAATTTTATATTTAGACTTTATATTTTTGAAAACGATTTTAAAATTGATGTTTACTCTTTTCAAAAATTTCAAAATGTCGTTAAGAATGTTACCTATTATCTTTATAATTTATATCCTATTTATTTTTTCAACTCTAATCGATTAACCAAAATATTTGTTTTATACATTTAAAAACGTACACTGTATTACGTATAAGAAAGTCTCACGCCCTTTGCAGTTTTTTTAATTGGATAATTAGTTTAGTTATTAAATAACAAATATAATAAAACATGCGTATCAGTTTAATTAAAATAAAAAATACTAATTCTACGAAGTCCTATTTTATAATACATTTCATTTTTCTCATTACTACCACACTAATTAACGTCGAATTATGTCAATTTCATCATGACGGTGTGTAGTGTATGTGTAGTTCAATATCATGCTAGTCTGTAGGCGGTTCTAAACTGATGATTTAATAACTTATACATTTGAGTGCAATAGTTTTATTGTTATTAATCACTCTAACTTAATTTAGTGGTAATAACTAATATCCAAGATGTTTATTTAAAACTAACTTTATTATGAACAATTTCGAAATTCCTGGGGAATAGAAAATTATCTGATATAAATTAAATATAACCGTGAATATAAATATCGGTATGGAGAACCATACATGACTTCCATGTTCTTTCTATCTTTTTAAATAATTTTTAAATATGAATTTTTTTTTAAATATTTTATTTAAACAACTAATTTGACAATCTGAATTTAGTTGTACATATTTGTTTCCAAGGCAACATGAATTAATGACATATTAATTAGTATTTAAAATTCAAATTTTGAGGGTGTTTTTCACCCCTTCAATGGCTGTTTAGGCACGTACAAATAATAAATGTCCCTTAGGTTCAATTGAACTACAAATGTTCCAAGTCTTATCAAAATTAGTGAGATAATACTCGCAATGTTCGCTTTTTAGACGAAAAAAGTTACAAAATTTCAATTATTTCCAAAACCCCTAATCCGATTAGCACCAAAATCAATAGGTCTGGAGTACTCACTGAGACAAATATTTTCCCCAAAAATAATTCAGATCGGTGCATGTTTACAGTATTTAACGTGAACGAAAAAAAATTCTACATCCTGACACACAGACACACGGACAGCCGCCATGCGGAAATTAACTTTTCTTTACGTTTTGAAGTTAGTACAATCAGAATCTGTCATTTTCTCGGACACGATTTTTCGATGGTATTACAATACTTCCATTTCTTTCAGAACATGGAAGTAATAATATAATAATTTATGATTTAATCAGAAAGAATTTTTTAAAATAATTATTTAGAATCACCCACAATCATGGGCGCCGGGAGGGGGGTGCAAGGAGGTGCACTTGCACCCCCCTGGCAAATGAAATAATTAAGAAATACAATTGTTATTTTAAAATTTAATACATTTGCACCCCCCAGGCAAAATGAAAAAAAATTCACTCCGTCAATAATAAGTTATAAATGTGAAAATATAAAACTGAGGACCTTTTTTTTTTTTACTCATCAATTTTTTTTTTCGTATGTACTTTCATCTCATATATCTAAATGCACCCCCCTAAAAGAAATTCTGCCGGCGCCCATGCCCACAATGTTCATTAAATGAAACATTCATAATTTTTGTTTGTTTATAATTACATAATTTTATTGTTAATGTTAATTTACATAATTTTAAAATCTATTATGTAATTATAAACAAGAAAAAAATATGAATGTTTCATTTAATAGGGTAGGTAGCAAAATAGTCACTTTGGGGATTATTTAGATACATTTATAACTGGAAAACTGTAAGACCCAGGTCCAAACTTTGTAGAATGAATTTGTAGGTAACATTATGATACACCAAAATAATGATAAAAAATACCACATATTATAGGTACTTTTGGGGAAAAATGTCATTTTCATAAAAATTTCCAAAAAAATAAATATATTTTTTGACTATAATAAGCAATAATTCTGAACTGGAAACACGGCTAGCAATAACGGTAATACTGAAAAATACGTTAGTTAATTACCTATGAAACTGACTCATTCTGGTTGCTCTAGTTACGTTTCTTTGGAAGTTATGAGATAATCTTTGTTTGTAAGTACTACTCTGAAAGAAATTTTTAATCATGTAGCTAAGAGGGTGTTGAAGATAAACCCATTTGTTCATTACAATTTTTTACTTACAATAACCCGAGGAATCAGCTCCTAAAATATCTGTATTCCAAACCGGACCACCCTGTAAATACAGGGTGATTCAGTGCTGTCGTGCCAAACTTGAACAGTAAATTAAGAGACATATTTTAAGCAAAAAACATTATATGAACATGTGTCCGGAAATTTTTCGTAAGGGGGCTACAGCCCTCTAAAGATTTTATTCAAAATTAGTTTTTATTTAATATCTGGAGACCCCATTGTGCTAAAGTTATGAAATTTGATACAGGGTTTAGTATTAATAAGTGTTATCGATTTATAGTATTGAACAATTATAATTTAGATCATGTCTGTATGGGGCCAGTGGGCCCATCGATTTTTATCTAGTATTTTTTTGTTCTTTAATTATTTCCTGAATTAGACATTTGAATAAGATTGTATGGTACAAAATACACAAAAATATACTTTGCTCATTTATCATAGGTGTTGTGTATGGTCAAACAAAATTCTAAGCGTGGACTGTATTTCTTTGTGTTTTTTGGTTGATAAAAAATATAAATAAACAATGGGACTTACCAAAATCTCGCAATCTCGTGGTCTCGATGTAGGCGGAAAGTTATAGGGAGAAAAGGATAATTCAGGACGCCTATTCTTAACTCCACTAGGTCCCTTTGTAGTATTTATTCTCATCAACACAAAAAACTTTTATTGCAAAAAAAACTAAATATAAAAATATAATAATGCGGTTTTGCTGATTAAACAAACTAAAAATGGGTTAGTCTTGGCGACTTGTTTCAAACTGTGTATTTTTTTTTGATGCACAAACATGTTATATTAATTAAACTGTGTATTTAATTTAAAGATGCATATTTATGCCATCTATTGGTTTTATTGTAAATTTTAATCTGATTTACAAACCAAAAAGAAAAACTTGGCGTTAACATTCCTCCCGGCCCTGAAAAATGTTTTCAGAACCTAGTATGTAATTCAACAACTAACTAACTAATTCTAATTGCGAGTGTGCTAAGTTATCAAATGCGGGTTTGCTAAACTGTCTAATGCGGGTTTGCTAAACTAACTCTAATGCGGGTTTGCTAAACTAAATCTAATGCGGGTTTGCTAAACTAAATCTAACAAAAAAATTATTATTGGGTCGGTAACGGACACAATCGTACCACAGGTCTTTTATAACTTCCAGTTTTGGTACGCACTTTGGCCACCCTAATGACCCCATCCTTGCCAGGATATACCTCGTCAACTATACCAATCGGCCAGTGAAGGGGTGGAGTATTATCCATTCTTACCAAAACCAAAGTACCAACGGTTATAGGGCAACTAGGAGTATTCCATTTTTGTCTAATTTGTAAACTATTCAAATACTCCTTGTGCCAACGATTCCAAAATGACTGTACTATTTGATCTAATAAAGATTTTCTCTGGAGAAGATTCGTTGATAATGATTGATCAGTGTCGGCGAAGGTTTTAAGTGGCGTTAAAGTCAAAAAATGTGCCGGTGTCAAGGCAATTGGTTCTGAGGGATCAGGACTTAACCAACTTAAAGGACGCGAATTCAACAAGGCTTCGATTTGTGTTAGAATCGTACTCATTTCCTCATAGGTTAATATTTGAGTACCAACTGCCTTTGCCAAATGAGCTTTCACCGCCTTGATATTAGCCTCCCAAATTCCCGAAAAATGGGGGCTAGCGGGTGGCTGTAAACGCCATTTAATCCTATGAGACGCTAGTTCGTTTTCCAAGATGACGTTATAGTCGTTTGAATTTACTAAATTGTAAACCGAATCTAGCGCGGCCTTGGCCCCAACAAAATTAGTACCACGATCCGAATACATAACTGCGCATGCTCCACGACGAGCTAAGAAGCGATTAAACGCTGCTAAAAACATATCTGTGGATAAACTGGAGACTAGCTCTAAATGTAATGCCTTTGTGGCCAAACAAATGAATAAACATATATAAGCCTTTTGGCTTTTAATGCCTCGTCTCCTAGATAATGTCACAGAATACGGCCCTGCATAATCAACACCACAATGAATAAAAGGTTTTGCTTCTGTTACTCGATGGACTGGCAAATCAGCCATAATCGGATACATAGGCTTCGGGTTGAATTGAAAGCAATAGTTGCATTTTTTGATTCGATTACGCACTATTCCTCTACCGGCTAGTATCCAATATTTTTGTCTAAGAATCGATAAAACTAGATGCGGTCCCGTATGCAAATTAGTCCAATGACAATGATCAATAAGTAACTCGACCAAATGATCCTTTTTTGGTAAAAGAATCGGATGTTGTTGATCGTAATCTAATTTCGAATTACTAAGCCTACCACCTACTCGAATTAAACCGTCCTTAAAAAATGGATGTAAGGATCGTAAGGCAGGCGAGCATAAATGGTCTTGTTCTAATAAGGAAATTTCCGCTGAAAAATGTTTTCTTTGAATTACTTTCAACAATGATATTTCAGAATTTTCTAAATCATCAACTGAAATTGTCCCAGTTGATTGTAAAATCTTCGCAAAACGTAAAACATAAACTATAATCCGTAATAGCCTTGTCCATGACGAACAGTTTTCAATTACTGTATGTAGAGGGTTTGTTATATTGTTAGACACTACAAATGAAACTAAATTTTCTTCCAATGTTACCAAATTTTCTTTTTGTAATGACTTAATTGGCCAAATGTTTTCGTCTAATAGAAGCCATTGTGGGCCTGTAACCCAAGACTTACAGGCTAAAAACTGTGATGGCGACAACCCCCGTGATAAACAATCACTTATATTCAATTTGCCGTCTATATGGAACCAATAATCAGGTGATACAAACTCTTGTATTTTTGCGACCCGATTCGCAACAAAGGTCTTCCATTTATGCGAAGGCGCATAGATCCAACTAAGAGCTACTGTTGAATCCACACAAGCAAAAATTCTTTCAATATTCACCCGTGATTTATACGTATCAATAATGAAATTTAATAATTTTGCTAATAAATGAGCAGCACAAAGTTCTAATTTTGGAATTGAAATTATTTTACTAGGAGACACTTTGGTTTTTGCACATACCAAATGAACTTGAACCTCTCCAGTTGGTAAAACTGCTCGCAGATAAACTACACTGCCATAAGATTTTAGACAAGCGTCTGAGAAACCTATTAAATAAATTTTGGTTTTTTGAAAAACACCCAAATGTCTAGTTATCCTAAAATTTCTTAGCATTGGAAGTTCCTGCTGAAATGTATCCCACTGATTTATAATACTGCTAGGGGGTAACTCGTCCCAACCTATGTTGAGAAGCCATAATTGTTTTATTATCAGTTTTAAAACCAGAGTTACCGGAGCAATTAAACCCAATGGGTCAAATAAACGTGCTAATGTGGAGAGCATATGTCTTTTAGTACAAGCCTTACTTTCTAAATTGATTTGGAACGAAAAAATATCCTGACTTGGGTGCCATTGTAGGCCTAAAATCTTTAAATAATCCGAGTCAAAATTTACCACATTGGGGGATAAATTTTCCGGTGGAATTTCTCGAAGCAAATCTTTCGAATTTACCGACCATTTTACTAAATCGAAATGACCAGATTTTAACAAACTAACTAATTGCTTGTACAAAAGCGAGGCTTCTTTTAAACTAGGAACACTACATACTAGATCATCCATGTAAAAATCTCTCTTAATAACTTCAGCTGCTAATGGGTAGGTATCTGCTTCATCTATAGCTAATTGATGTAACGTTCTTAATGCTAAATAAGGTGAAGATTTAACACCAAAACAAACTGTATTTAATTGATAAATCTCAACAGGATCATTATCTGAAAATCTCCACAATATGCGCTGAAAACATTTATGCTCATCACACAACTGAATTTGTAAATACATTTTTCTAATGTCGGCTGTGAACGCTATCTCGTATAATCTAAAATTAAGCAAAACGCTAACAATATCCAATTGTAATTTTCGCCCGGTGTACAGCAAGTCATTTAATGAAAAGGAAGTACTTGTTTTAGTACTTGCATCAAAAACGCACCTTAATGGTGTACTAATACTATTTGCCTTAAAAATTCCATGATGGGGGATATAATAGCCTATCGATTGAGAAGGATCGACCGAAATTTTTGATATATATCCCGCAGCTAAATAATCTTTCATGACTGATGCATATTGATTTCCAAATGCAGGACATGCTTTAAATTTCTTCTCTAATGATAAATATCTCCTAAGAGCTGTTGAATATGAATCACCTAATAAACTTGGACTATGTTTAAAAGGCAATGATACTATATAACGCCCGGAGACATCTCGTTTGTAGCTCGATTTATAAATATTTTCGCATTCCAAATCATCTGGGCAACCAGTAGTTTGTGATGGAATATCTTCTAGTTCCCAAAATTTAGAGACTAATTCCTCTAATGGTTCCAATATCGTACAAAAACTTTGCACCGTATCTAACTCCGAACTAACAGGAACCGATCCCATAACAACGAAACCTAAACTTGTCTCTATGGCAATCGGTGACTGCGATGGACCCAAAATTTTTGTTTTGCCTAATATTATTGGAAACAAATCTGCACCAATTATTCCATCTACTTTCCCAGGTTGATTAAAGGAACTATCAGCTAATGGTAACTCAAACAAGTGTGCTAGTTTGTCGCTGTAAAGTGTACAGCTCGGCAGCTTGTCTGTTATTTTATCAACAACTAGAGCGTCCAAAGAATATGAAATTAGAGGATTGAAACGAGAAGAAATAACTACATGTGTCTTACCTCGAACTGGAGTGGAGGCTATACCAATACCTTTGACGGCAGAATCTAATTTTTGAACATCTAATTTTAAACGTTTGGCACAATCATTTGTTAAGAAATGTGCTTGGCTACAGGAATCTAACAACAATCGAATTTTCTGGGTTTCGCGCCTTCCATCCAAAACGTTTACAACCACTGTAGATAGTAAAACAGAACTACTAAAATTGATAAGGTTATTTGTGATGGAACAAAATGAAGACGTACTACCCTTGGCATTATTTTCAACAATTGGTGTTTGAGGTGAAACTTTATTATCATCAACCTTTGAGGACTGATTTGACGACGACATATTTGCAGGAACACTTTTCTGAAAATGTAGGAGTGTATTATGTCTATATTTACAAATCCTACAGCTGCCTTTACTTTTACAAAAAATAACTTTATGTGCACCTAAGCAATTTAAACATAAGTTATTCTGTTTTATAATCGTATAACGATCTGGTGGTGATTTATCTAAAAATTTAGAACACTGAAATATTTGATGTGAACTATTGTTACAAAGCAAACAATTTTCAATACCTTGATTTTGCACTACAAAAGAATGAGTAGATTTTGATTTATAATTGACATTTGTACTACTATGTTTATTTGAGATATGAATGCGATTGTTAATCTTTTCTTGTTCTTTAACAAAATCAATTACTTCTTTATATGTAGGAATAGACGATTGCCGACGTGTGTTCTCGAATAATGTTTTAGTTTCAATATCTAATTTGCTTAGAGCTAAATATGACAAAATAAAATCAGATAAATTAACTAACTCTAGTTTCTGTAAAGCATTCGAAGCTGTATCAAATTTTTCCAAAAAAGTACTTAAATTATTTGCCGATGAACTAGGTTTAAAATTCAAAATTTGCTCAATATAGTTATTTGCTAGTGTCCTAGGATCTTGAAATTTAGATACTAATGACGTCCAAATTATTTCATAATTGTCACCTATAGGAGGAACACCCGCACAAATGGTTAAAGCTTTTCCTGTCAATTTACCTATCAAATAATTTATTTTATCGATATTATTTAAGCTAGCATTATCATGAATTAAATTCTTGAAGCATTCATAAAACACCGGCCATTCTTTAATATCTCCAGAAAAACTAGGCAACTCTATTTTTGGTAAACGCGGAAAACTTTTTTGTGTAACTACTTCCCCTGTGGATTTGTTCAAATCATTATTATCTGGTACTTTATGTAGCATTTCATCAGCCATTACTAATATATGACAGTACATTTCGTCGAATGCTTCTAATGTTTCAAATTCAGGAATAAACTTCTCATCTAACTCTAAGCTAAGTGTGTTAATTTCGTCTACAATATTATGATATAAGATTTTTGTTTCCTCTAACAATTTAAATCTAGCTCTAAAATTATTTAATTCCGATTCATTAGTTTTTGCGCCTTTACCCGCATCATACACCTTTTGTATTCTTTCGAAATATTTCTGTTGTTTCGCAACTAAAATTTTTAATTTCTTCGCCGACATTTTGAATCAATATTCTGATTAATTAATTAATTTAAAAATATTTATAATTAACAATTTCAATTAATCAAGAAAATATATTACGATTGTTACTATCCTCAATACAATTGTAATTCCCCCAAAATACACCTATGACTATAAACAAAAATTCCAACAATTATTTTCAATAGATGTGCAATAAATATACAAAATAATTCACAATATTGTACGTATATAAAATATGCATAAATAATACGTACATATTGTAACCAGTAAATTCGATATCTATTTTAAACCAATTAAATTTAATTATGGTAATTATGATAACGTTTCCAATTCTAACAAATTCTTTCCGACAAGTTTGTGCAACAAATATGTATTTTAATAAACTTTTATATAAAAATTTATTATACATACAAAAAATAAAAATGTATATAGAATTGTCAAACTAAATAATTCAATGAATATGTATATAACTAATGATAATTTTGTATGCGAAATTATGTAAACTAAATGCATCTAAAAATCTATCAAATTATCCGGTTCGAAACTGACCAATAAATGTGTTGTGTATGGTCAAACAAAATTCTAAGCGTGGACTGTATTTCTTTGTGTTTTTTGGTTGATAAAAAATATAAATAAACAATGGGACTTACCAAAATCTCGCAATCTCGTGGTCTCGATGTAGGCGGAAAGTTATAGGGAGAAAAGGATAATTCAGGACGCCTATTCTTAACTCCACTAGGTCCCTTTGTAGTATTTATTCTCATCAACACAAAAAACTTTTATTGCAAAAAAAACTAAATATAAAAATATAATAATGCGGTTTTGCTGATTAAACAAACTAAAAATGGGTTAGTCTTGGCGACTTGTTTCAAACTGTGTATTTTTTTTTGATGCACAAACATGTTATATTAATTAAACTGTGTATTTAATTTAAAGATGCATATTTATGCCATCTATTGGTTTTATTGTAAATTTTAATCTGATTTACAAACCAAAAAGAAAAACTTGGCGTTAACAATAGGATAAACCGTTTACGAGAAATATGGATGCAAAAGAAAGGATGCAGAATTTTACTTAATACGGATGCTTCAAATTA
This sequence comes from Sialis fuliginosa, assembly GCA_961205875.1. Taxonomy (NCBI): domain Eukaryota; kingdom Metazoa; phylum Arthropoda; class Insecta; order Megaloptera; family Sialidae; genus Sialis; species Sialis fuliginosa. Next base: position 29,597,185 of record OY540812.1, on the reverse strand, counting down.
CAAATTTTACTGTGTGTCTGTGTGTCCGTGTGTCTGTGTGTCTGTGCGGATGTAGAATTTTCTTTCGTTCACGATAACTACTGTAAAAATGCACCGATCTGAATTATTTTTGGGGAAAATGTTTGTCTCAGTGAGTACTCCAGACCTATTGATTTTGGTGCTAATCGAATTAGGGGTTTTGGAAATATTCGCAATTTTGTAACTTTTTTCGTATAAAAAGTGAATATTGCGAGTATTATCTCACTAATTTTGATAAGATTTGGTACATTTGCAGTTCAATTGAATCTAAGGGACATTTATTATTTGTACGTGCCTAAACAGCCATTAAAGGGGTGAAAAACACACTTAAAATTTGAATTTTAAATACTAATATGTCATTAATTCATGTTTCCTTGGAAACAAATGCTACTAAATTCAAATTGTCAAATTAGTTTTTCTACGAATGTGTTTTATGTTTTTGACATTAGAAAACTAATATTTATATACAAATGGCAAAAAGAGCTGTAACCGTTGTAAGTATTTATGTTTTTTTAATGTATTACGATATGTATATTCATAGTAGTAGGTTGTATAAATAAAATATTTAAAAATTATTTAAAAAGATAGAAAGAACATGGAAGTCATGTATGGTTCTCCATACCGATATTTAGTTATGTTAGTATGTAAATTACTTGCAACATTAATAGAACTGGCTATAGGTCTAAGAGGACACATATTAGGTGATATATGTACATGAACTTTTTTCTTCCCTTTAATCAAAGAACAGGAATATAAATTTATTTTGTTTAATTTGAAGCATCCGTATTAAGTAAAATTCTGCATGCTTTCTTTTGCATCGATATTGCTCGTAAACAGTTTATCATATGATAAATGAGCAAAGTATATTTTTGTGTATTTGGTCTCATGCAGTCTTATTCAAATTTTTAACTCAGGAAAAAATTGAAGAACAAAAAATACTGGATAAAAATCGACGGGCCTCCTGGGCCCATACAACCCTGGTCAAAATTAATATTGGTTGATACTGGATATAGATAACACTTATTAATACTAAACCCTGTATCAAATTTCATAACTATAGCACAATGGGTTCTCAAGATATTAAATAAAAACTAATTTTGAGTAAAATCTTTGGAGAGCTGTAGCCCCCTCATGACAAATTTTCGGACACATATTTATATAATGTTTTTTGCTTAAAATATTTTTCTCGATGTACTGTTCAAGTTTGGCACGACAGTGCTGAATCACCCTGTATATATGGTATTAACTTACTTTCTTCTTCTTCGTGGGTTTTATGTAACAGCTAGTTTACAATACATAAATTTTGAAATTTAGATAAAAACCCTATATACCGGACATTAGTCGGCACTGATCAATTACCTGTTAAGCGTGATAGCGACCATGCTGAGCAGCGACACGGCAACGTTTCCATAGAACAGGACGGGGAACAGCTTGCAGAGAGCGGTGCCGAGAGTCCAGCGTTCCTCCGCGTACCTGACCGCGGTCAGAGGCAGATTGAGCGAACAGAACAACAGGTCGGATACGCACAAAGACAGAACAAACGCTGTCGTCGCGTGGTTGCGTAGATTCGGGCATCGCGCTAAAGCCGCTACTGTAGCCAAGTTACCTGCAAAAAGTTTTTAATATAATGTACCATACACTTTTTTCAGGGTTTCGAACCGTTATTAACTTCTCAACTGGAAGTTATTGTAATCAAAATTAAAAATTTCAACATAATTGTATGTTATAAGGTCACTATAGTATGTTTACACTATTTTCAGAAAGATGTCTGTGTGTGTGTGTGTGTATGTATTTTTTACGTTCACGAAATCTCGTAAATAAAAAATGCTATTGACTTCGTTGGGGTGCCAATCGAAGCGTCTTGACGTGATTATGATTTGAAAGAAAGGATTTATCGAAATTCAACCCCTAAGGGGGTAAAAGGGGTGTAAAGTTTTTTTTTTTTTGGTCGGATTTACTTGAAACTTAGCATAAATATTCTACAATACAAATAATGAAAAATTTATTTCAGTATTTTTTTTGTTATACGTGCTTAAACAGCCATAGAAGAGGTGAAAGGCGAAAACCACCCTCAAAATTTGAATTTTAAATACTAAATAAGTTTACAATTCATGTTGCCATGGAAACAGATGCAATTAAATTTAAATTAATAATAAGTTGAGATATTAATTTGAAGATTCACAAATATCACCAATATAGGTTTATTTTTTAATACAAAGAGTAAAATTTTTGCAAATTCATTCAACCCTTAAAGTAATGAACAATGAAATGTAGTGATTTCAAGTATTGAAATGGATTTCGAATCCTATTGTAATTTTCTGTATTTAGAGAAGGGAAGTAATGTACAATATTTTCTTCTAATAATGATCTAATCATTTATTGTTCTGGGAAACAACTGAAATAAGATTAAACACAGCTTCTCAAATGAAATGTAAGTGGTAGGGAAGAAAATTGGGCTCGGTTGCGCTGCTTATGAATTGTTTTTATTATTTCGCGGAGCACTTGTAACATGTTCGCGGAACACCTGAGCTAGTACAATACCTATAAAATTATATTGTACAGTCAGAGTCACCAACAGTGTTTTATCAAATTCAAGTACCACTTTTCTAAATCTCACAGAATTAATACCCCATTCAAAGTGCATTCAAGCTAACAAATTTTATCGAATTTCTTTATGATACCGGACATGATAATATTATTTATTGTTAGATTTAAAAAAAAGTGTGTCAATTGTTTACCTTTTTATTTAATCACAAATAAATTACTACAACAAATGTATATTTATTACAATTAATTACCACATCCTGAGTAATAGGAAACAGAGTGACTCACTGAAATAGAATACGTAATTCACAATTCAGGTTTTAATTCATTTGTACGGAGATTTTATTGGCATTGAATTATTCTCGTAAATTCTATATAGAAAAAATTAAACAGGCACGGCTTAGACACGGTGGTACTTAACCAAAATAAAGTTTCGATGTCGTGCCCACCAAAATTGTTTCGGCAGGATTTTTTCTTATTACAAAAACTAACAAAATTTCGTAAAAAGCGAATTCGTAGCTGATCGTCTGACCATTTTTTTCGTAATTACGGTTTTTTTATGTTAATAAAAGATTTAATTTAATATTCTTAATTGGTATGCATGTATGTGTACTGCGTGGACTATATATTATATAATATATAAAATATATGTATATAATATAATAATTTTTTTTTTAAATAGTTATTATTGAATAATATAAGTCAATTCAGCTGAACAAAAACTATTGAATTTCACTGTTTTATTTCTTTTATGAAAGAAAGCTTTTACATTATTTTTTAATAGAAAAAATAAAAGGTAAAATAAAAAATAAATATTACATAAAAATCAAAAATATATTTTATGCATTAACATACGTTTATATAGTTTCTATACTATTCTATTTTACATATTGATTATTTCTCACTTAAACTTTGAATTTATTTGTTTAATAAATTTTATTTAAATTCAAACTACTTTAAAAAATCCTGACATTTATTTCTGTAACTTTTGATTGTATCGTAAAAGTTCAAATAAAAATTATTTTCAATTTATTTCAAATTTATATACGCGCTTATCGTGGAGAAGTTTTTTTTATTAAATGAAATGGTATATTTATTTTATTTTATAGAACAATAAACTATGTTATTTTATACGGAAGATATCCAGAACAATATAGTTTATTAGCATTTTGAGGCTTCCGTGATGGTCTGGATATAGATATTGCTTCTGGGTGTAAGACGCATCAATTTGGTCGTGTTATCGCACAGTGTACATCTTCAGGGCTATTTTAAAGCTGCTTAAAAGAGCCCTGAAAATATCCACTGTAATATGGCATGTAACGTTGGCTGATAAAAACACGACCGTATTGACACGGCTTACACTCATAAGCCAATATCTATATTCAGACCACCGCGGAAGCCTCAAAACATTGATAAACTATATTGTTCTAGATATCTTTCGTATAAAACGTTTTTTTGAGAGCAAAACTTTAAGTGAAATTTGAGCCTATGAAGGTTTTTGTTATGTGAGTCAAGAAGTACAAAATACTATAAATAAATGAAAAACCCATATGGGGCCATCCATAAATAACGTCACACGAATTTAATGATTTTTACCCCCCCCCGTCCTTGTCACATTTGTGACCCCCCCCCTACCTAATGTGACGTCACATATTTTGCAATTTTACACCTTAAAATTATTAAAATGTTTAAAATGTCTACAAAAACGGTAGTATATTATATTTTGAAATGCGATGTCACGAAATTTAGGACCCCTTCCCACCCTTTGTCACACAATGTCACACTTCGTCGACCCCCTCCCTCCCCCTTAACGTGTGACGTAATTTATGGATCGCCCCTATTCGGGACTTTGGTCCTTAAATTGATTTAATTAAAAGATACTTGTTTTATTAGTAACGAGTTCATGAGAATTACAAAAATAAGTCCATCAATCCCAAAAAACAGTATACCTCAGTTTTAAAGCAGCCAATACTGATGCCAGTACCTTATTCAATAAAAAAAATTATATTATCCGCTACTGACCTACTGCCACTTATAACAATTATTTATTAATGATTTTGTGCGGATATAAAGTTTTTAATATCTATAGTATAATATATAGAATTTATGTGTATATCTATTTTTTTAGTATACTGCTAATCTTAAATTTTATTCATAAATAGTTTTATATTATAAACAGGAATATTATTTTTTTTAAGTCATAATCATTTATGATAACCTTAATGTCAAGAATAACTGAATAGCTAATAATATGCAGTATTGTTATATTTAATTTAATATGTATGTACATACATACGTATATTTATTAATTTGTCTATTAAATAGATAAATTCTTTCCAGACAGTCTAGGGACAAGATGTAGTTGATGCTTATTGATCATTTATCTTTACTGCGTACTAGCTACTAGGGCCCAGTCGGAGTTACTCGATAATTAAAAAATATAAATATTCACTGCTCAGATCTTTTGAGTGATAGCGTAACGATAATGCAAGGTATCTAAAGTACAAGGTAGTCTCAGTAGCTCGGCGTGAAAGAGGGAAATACGTCATCTAGGGTGCCTAAACTGATTGGTCAAAAGCTTTAATTGGGGGACTGCGGAGAATGGTGTGGATAAAAACTTCTGCCATGGGTATATATATATATATTTTTTTTTTATAGTTCATAAGAAAAGCATACATCGCGTGGCAGAAGTTTTCATTCGTTATTTTAGATTTTACAGCATTTTTAAGACTTGGACTCAATTATGGCCATTTGTTGTCCCTACATAAAAAATTCTGCCATTCTATTTTTATCTAAGTGTACATCAAAATAAACATTTTGCACCAGGTCCGGTTGCTCCTTAAAATTTTGGGGTCGAAATTTTGAGGGGCCCCTGTAATTAAACCCCTAAGAAAAAAATTCTGCCGTATATCCAAAACATCTTTAATTGGGGTCTCCTTTAAGTAACCGTCACATCAAAACGGTCGTAACGCGAAATTTTTTTGCGTATTTTTTGAGGACTCTATCTATTAAATCCCTACAAGCTGGTGAACCGGACCCATCGTCCGAGTTTTGTCTGAGTGAGTACTTCAAAGTAATCACAACGGCAGACGGTTGTAAAACCTACACCGATTATACAGCTGGATCCTATACTATACATGTATGTATAACTACAATTGGATTTAAATACTTTTTAGCAGAGCTTCGAACCGTTATTTTTTTCGTTTCGGTTTTCATTCCGATTCGAGTAAAAAAATAAATTTCAGTTCGGTTCCGGTTTTCGTTCCGAAAAAAATAACGGTTTTTCGGTTTTCGGTTCAGCTCCGAGTGATTAATTAAAACAAAAATATTTGTATTAAAAAAAATTTTTCTACCATAATTTAGAACATTTTATGGTACTTGTATGATAAGTCAGAACGACAATTGAAGTGGGAAATAAGATCATGTTAACGCTCGTATTTTAACATGTACTGAACCGTAAAAACCGATATTTTTATTTCGGTTCTGTTCCGGTTTTCGTTCCGGCAAAAAATAACGATTTTTCCGGTTTTCGGTTCAGTTCCGGTTCGAAGCCCTGCTTTTTAGCAGGGTTAGTAAATACACAGGTTGCGTCAGTAGCTTTTGACCAATCAGCTTGGGCACACCAGATGACGTATTTCCCTCTCTCGCGCCGAGTTACTGAGGCTACCTTGTACTTTACATACCTTGACTTTTTGAAGAAAAAAAATACACAGAGCGGTGAATGCTGATAATTTTCTTGTGACCTCGAAATTATTTAACATATTTTCTAATTTTTTTAAGATTTTAAATATTATTTTCGGAGATAAGGGCAAAATATTTTTACGATTTTTTTTAATAAAAATAATAACAAAACGTTTGTTTATTTTAATTCCTTGAATTGTCAGTTTTCATTTGATATCCCACTCGAATTTAGTTGAAATATCGCCCTTCAAAACTGCATAAAAAATACGCATAACCAAAGATTCGATCGAAATATCCATTTTCACCTTTCTTGAATCCATTCAAACTATTTTCACATTGATGTCTGTGTGTTTATTTGTCGGTTTGTAGACGCTGTATTCTTAATAATCTGTTGTTTCTGTTTAGATATAATAAATAAAAAGTTATTGTCATTTGCAATGACACATTTGTTTTAATTAAAATAATCATTAATACAGAAAACAGGTAATCTGCCATTTCAATTCTTACTCACACATATGTACATATGTACATATACTTATTATACAGAATGTCCTGTAAGTCAGGGCGCATAGAATTTCTATTTTATTTTATTTTATTATGTTGCAGCTGTAACTGCGGACAGTTTGAACTAACAATAAGTACATATTTTAGAAAGGGGGTCACAAGACCCTTCCCAAGCCTCTAAAATTAAAACAAATTAAATAAAAAATGTGCCTACTAAAGTTATTTTGTTTCAAACTTGTTAATTCTACATCTGCACTTGCTTTGAACAGATAATGTTATACATTTGTGTACTATTATTTTTCTCTATGGATCCTTTACTTATGGGATAGTATGTATTATGTATACTTTATTTAATACAACAAAATTTTATATGAATTAGCGGAAGTTCAAACAGGAAGTATGTAGGTAAATATAATATTAAATATCAAGAACATGAAGTTAGATTTAATTCAAATATTTACATCATATTCTAATCTAATAAAATATATGAATGAATTAATAAAATAAATTTTACAAGTGCAAGTAGAACTCGCGCCCTGAGGTTCCGTACAAAATTTAAAAATTATACATTTTGAAAAATAAAAATTGGAAACAAATAAATTTTTTAGGTATTTTACAGAACCGTACAGTACCAGTCTTGGATATGACCCCAGTAATGGCTATTTTTTTTATTAAATGTACCTACTGAATTAGAAATATTTGTTGATATTTGATTACTACCATTTCTAAATATTAATCTATATACATTTAACTTTCTTACAGCGTGATTTGATGACAATCGGCCTATATATATTTATTAATTATTATTTTATAATTATAGCAACTGTTTTACATTGTTTCAAATTTGACGATTCTTTCTTTTATATCTTTTGTGTTGTATACTTATCATTTTGTAATCATTTGCTCATTACTGGATTTACTTTATCCATTACTGGAGAAAAAGCATAAACAAAATAAAAGGCTATAATTTAAAAAAAACTATATTTGCGGAATTTGGTAATTAAAATGATTAAATAAAGAGTTACTTGTTTTATTAGTAACATGAGTTCATGAGAATTACAAAAAAGAAGCCCGTGAACAGGGCCATAACTACCACCGGGGTAGTGCCCCGGGGCCCCCAAAGCTAGAGGGGCCCCCGCAGCGTAAAAATTAGAGTAAATAAGTAAATAAGAAAAATTGTGTAAGTTAGGAGCAAAAAAAAGGTCTTCAACTAGTACTAATTTTGAATTGAATGACCTTTTTTTACTAATAAGGAATAGACTACAATTTGTTCACTATAATCAAAAAACAAAAAAAAAAGTATTCAATTTTTCCTTTTGCATATTCTGGGGGTCCCTCGGTCACCTCTTGCTTCGGGGCCCCCGAGCTTCTAGTTACGGCCCTGCCCATGAATCACAAAAACAGTAAACCTTGCTCTTATAGCGGCCATTACTGGTGCCAGTACCTTATATGTATTTAAATAATGCCACTGTTTGCAATTAAAAATAAAAATTGTGTGGCGTGATGTTTATTGTTTATAATTCCACATAATTTAAAATTTCATGTTTGTAAGTTTTGACTGTAGACCGTTCACAGACAGACACACAGACGTCATTAAAATAATGGTCGTACGTAATTCAGGATCTCTCGAAATGTGTAATTCCATTTAAATCTCAAATTCGAATTTCGTTGTTATTACTATACTCCAGCGTTTTCCAAAGTGGAATCCACAAAAAAATTCAGGGGTTTCGCATGTTTTTTGACGTTTCTTTGCTTTTTTACATTTAAATCACACCCCTTAAATTAAAGCATACGCTATATGAAAAGTTTTAACTTCGGTAACCTAACTAGCACTTTCAACGGGGTATTAATTTTTTGTTATTATTTATAGATTTGTTTTAGAATTTATTTCAGTGATAGTTCAACTTATTATAACACAGTTTGTGACTAACGAAATAATTTTCATAATATCACAACCGTTTTAACTTGTCAAACACTTCATGAAATTTCCAGGGAAATGTTGTTTAGGTTTGATACCTTCATTTGAAAGTGCTTGTTAGTACAAGATATTAGAATCTTATTTAAATTAGGGGAGGGGGGTAAAATATAAATATATTTTTAGAGTTTCGCAATTTTTGGAAAATCATGTAAAGGTTCTATGATAAAATAAGTTTGGGAACTGCTGCTTTACTTTATTAATGAAGATTATTATACAAAAATATAGGTATTTCATGTAGCTATATATACCTATATAAAAAGTAAAGAAATAAGTCTTTTTGATATATTGTCCAAAAATCGATCGTGTGAAATAACACTCATGTCTAGTAAAAAAATTACCGAACCACATAAAACTAGGGTCAAGAGGTGATACTGGCTCAATGCGTCACTAACTGTTGAAGACAATTACGTTTTTTGTGGGTAACAAAATGACAAATTAAGTTATTTATAAAAAAGTTTTTTTTTGTGTAATATAATGATACTAATAATCTTATCTTTCCGGTATATTACCGGAAGTCGTTACACCACAAGAAATTGCAAAAATGAGATATTTTTTTAATCTGTTGGTGAAGTAAGAAACTATACATATGTATACATAATATAAATTAAATTGTAAATTTCATTGCAAATAGTTATTTATAATTAGGGACGATGAGTTTTACACGAGAGGATATAAAATGATTTAGAGTCAATGTCCAAGTACATCAAATCATTTAGTTATTCATTTTTTAAATAGAACATTGACAAATTAATATTTTTATAATTAGTACCTAATGATCACCTTTTTAATTTTACAATTTGAGAAAATATAACAACGAAATATTATACATAACAAATTTTTTTTTCGATAATCACGAATTTTTCATGTTTTCACTTTTTTATACATACTGTATAATAAAGCAGTAATGTACCGAGGGGGGGAAGGGGGCATTTGCCGTGGGCGGCAAATTTGAAGTAGCAACCAAAAAAAGTCATCAAAATTACTATATATATATATAAAGGCGCAAAATTGTATTTGCCCGCGGTAAATTCGAAAAAAATCTTCGATTTTCATATTTAGCATATATTGCAAGGGGGGGGGGGTAAATTGCAATCTGCCCCGGGCGGCAGAAAATACGGTACGCCACTGTAATAAAGTATAATAGTTAAGTGGTTTTGAGTTTTTGAAGGTCCATAAAATCACTGAAAATCAGTGGTATATACCACTGAAAATTAGTGGTATATACCAGTTCTCACTGATCAACCAGTGATTTTGGCCATATTAACAATGATCCACTGATTTGTTCAGTGATTATCTACTGATTAACAGTGGTCTACTTTTCACTATATCACAGTGCTGAGTAGTTCATAGTCACTAATAATAATAAATTTCAAGTCCTTGTATATATATACTATAAAGGACACCTCTTATTTTTCTACCTACATGGGTTCCAAATTTCATCGCACTTCGAATTTACTCAAAAAACAGAGTAATTTTTCTCTTCATTTCCTGTTTATAATTTATGTACATATGTATGTCGATTCATTTTTGAAAAATCTATTTTTATATTATTTTCAAAACTATTTGTAATAGAAAAAAATGTTTTGTACAAAAGTTGTAGAGAATGTTATTATCTACAATTTATTTACATTGATTTTTTGGGTACAACGAGTACGGTTTCTGTATTAATAATAATATTTAATTAATTTAAAAATATTTGAAAATAAAAACTGTGGTCATAATATGCAGTTATATTATTAGTTTTGAATGACTTTTATTATGTGATTGATTAACAAATACTACATACAATATGTACATGTATTTTCATGTACATATATGTTTTGTTAACCCTTACTGATTGCAGTAATTAATGTAGAATACATAACCTCACAGCTGACCCGCGACAATTGGCATTGTGCATTGTGAGATGACACATGACCCCGACATTCACAATTAAAAGGGCACTCAATGCATACTTAATCCCGCTTACAACGACCAGACCCGAATTAGTATTGGATTTCATTTATTACCAATTATTTTTAACAGTTAGATTTTTATTGAACAATAAGTTTATTATTTAATTCGAATTACATTCAATTTTACTAATTTTTTTTAGCTGGAACAAAGATGAAAGGCTATATAAATATATTAGGGGTCATCCATAAAATATACAAGTCTTGAAGCTTCCGCGGTAATCTTGATATGGCTCTTAGCTTCTGGGTGTAAGCCGCGTCGGTTTGGTCGTGTTAAGATGAAAGGCTATATAAATATATTAGGGGTCATCCATAAAATATACAAGTCTTGAAGCTTCCGCGGTAATCTTGATATGGCTCTTAGCTTCTGGGTGTAAGCCGCGTCGGTTTGATCGTGTTATTGGCCAACGTTTCGTTCACAAAATCCGAGTGTCATTAAATTTTGTGGATAAACTATATTACATATCGAGCCCCACTCTCTAAACTGAATCAGTGAATAGTCACTGTGAAATAGTGAAAAGTAAACCACTGCTAATCAGTGGATAGTCACTGAACTAATCAGTGGAACACTGTTAATATGGCCAAAATCACTGGTTGATCAGTGAGAACTGGTATAGACCACTGAAGGAATCAGTAAAATTTTAACTGATTTAGTTAAAGAAAACAGTACAACGGTATTTTACTGAATTATATTGTATATTGACCTTTAGAATTGAAATATCGTGCTCACCCATTTAAATCAGGACCCTTTCGAATAAACCGCATCTGCCCCAAAACTAACGATTCTATAAAAACCGTAAATACATCCGTCAAAGTAGAATAATAAACAAAACTTACCGAAGAACCCCAAAACACAAAAGATGACGGCGCACACAGCTGCAGCTAAAGTCGCCGGTCTCGGATACTGGATCAACGTTAGCAACGTTTCGTTCGAATACTCGTCGCTAGACATCTTCACAGATACTGAGGATAATATGAATTTTTAAATAAGTATCGAAATACGATTATGTTCACAAATCATCATGTTTTATTTTTACAGTATGGGTATTGTTCTTTTTTCTACGAAAAGTAAATAAAGTTGGTTTTATCTTTGTTGTGCGCATGTGGGGTCTTTACCGTCTGTATAGATGGTTTGTAAAAATTACCTGATAGAAAAGATATTTAACAATTTATAACAAATATTAGTGACATTTTCAGAAATGTGTAGATAAAATATTAATGTGTGTTTTTAATTGAAAACATACTTAAGGCGGTTATTACACTATCAAAGAAATGTGATAAAATTTCTTTGATCAATGAAATATGACAGTGTAATAAGTCAACTTTTATAATATTTACTTTCATAACATTTCTATGATCATAGTTAATGACAGTCTCTTATATTTGATCAAAGTTTTTTGATGTCAAATACAAAATGGCGACTGTCAAGTTATCACTGACAGTTACAGTTGTATAATTATTAATATATTAATATCAACATAATCCAGTATTATATGATAATCTTCTTATTGATTATAAAAACCACAATATACGGTTGTAAATTCAAACCTCGATCGCGTCAATTGACGAACATCCGCGCATTTATTATCAAAATGCACCAAAAAAGAAGAAAATATCCCTAGATAATACTAAGAAAATATTATCAAATATTTTATGTAGTGTAAATGATCATTGCTAAAAAAAACAATTGAATGTCGAATTTCAGAGATTTATTGAAATATAATTATTTTTTTAATTAAAACCTTATAATTTTTATTGGAAAAAAACAATTAAATGTCGAATTTCAGAGATATCATGAAACAACTTTTTTTAATTGAAACCCAGTATATTATTATTGGATTTTATGGCTGAGAATGTCACTTAATAAAATTCTTGTACATGTGTGTTAAAATTATTATAAAATAATATTTAACAAGAACAAGTAATAAATTAATAGAAAATATTAAAAAATAGTGTGCTATGCAAATTTAATGCATGTAAAAGACTTTTATAAAGATAACATTATCAGCTATAAAAACCAATAATAATATACAGGATATTCAATTTAAAAAAAATTATATTTTAATATATCTTTGAAATTCGACATTCAATTATTTTTTCAAACCAGCATTATTCATCCAGGAAAAAATACTAATACTTTGTTCATTTAACCGATCTTCTAGTATAGCTCCAATAATAAGACAGATAGCAATGATCACTCGATTCTGACGAAGGTACTGTATAATATCTATATAAATAATTGTGTTCTTTTTGGGCGGTGCGAGAAGGTAATTCAACCCACCCCCCTTATTTTTCGTCTAAAATATTGTTTACCCTTCGAGGTCAATTTTTCATTCAAAATCTCTTCCTTGTAGTTTTCATATTCTTTCCTGGAGTAAACAACCTGGATTCAACACGAAGGATTATGTCCGGTATTATAAAGGAGCTAGCAAATTTTCTAGCTAGCAAGCACTTTTAAATGAGATATCAAACTTATAAGACATTTCTTTTGAAGTTTGTTGAAGACTTTGACAAGTTTCGCGCACGCGTTGTAGGTAAATACCAACGGTATCAAAACAGTGGTGATATTATGAAAATTATTTTGTACGGTGAAAGATGCCAACTGTGTTACAATTGGTTGAAGTGTCACTGCTCTAAATTCCATAGCTAATCCATAGATACTAGTACAGAATTAATACCCCATTTGAAAGTGCTTGCTAGCTCCTTTATAATACCGGACATTAGTGTATTATTTAATATTTATAGATAAATAAATATTATTATTTTATATTTCTTTAGGTTTAAATAAAAAACAAAACAATGTATTTTGAAAAAATATAAATTTTTATTTACAGAAATATTACTGACTGAGTAATACTAATTTTTCAGGAAAGGGGGGAAGATGAGGCCAAAAGATCTTAATCCGGATCTGGGTATATAAATACAAATTCATTATGTTTTTCGTTATTTTGGTATATCTAATAAATATTTACTTTTCTGTATATAAATATTATCTTTATCATGAAGACCAACATTTTTTCAAATAAATAAATAAAAATACCCTTGATATGAAAAAATACGTTATAAGCATTTTCAAAATTACCAAAAACATTTTATTTTATTATAAACTATTTAAAAAATTTAACAAAAAATTATTTTAATACTTACAATATAATTTTACAAATAAATATAATATATTAATATAATCCTTGCGCACTAAAATTAACACAAAATATTAATAATAACAATATCCACATCACTTATTTTTAAGAATTGTTTTTTTTTTGATACAAATATAAAATTTCACGACAAGTAAAAGTGTTTATAGTTTTAAGAGCGGTTTGTTTACTGGACAACAACAATGATTGTATTCTGAACGTTATCATGTTGGCTAGTTGTTCCCCCCTACTACCAACTCAAGTTGTAAGTAAGTAAACAGTGGCGCCTACATTTTGTGATTTCTGGGAAATTCAGAACCGTACTAAGACTGGATCTAAAATATTGTTATAATTTTTTTAAATGGATACAGTTAAAGTGACCAGATTTTAGTTTTTGTAAACCCTGACATGAAAATGAAAACCCTTTTTTTATTTTAGTTTATCCTATTTATTTTTATTTTATTCTTTTTATTTTTATTTTCATAAAAATAAAAAAATTGTGCACTTTTCCGCCCCATGCTCTATATTTTACGACCTTTTTATCAGTCGTCATTGTGCTTATTGTAAAGTTCTTATTGAGAAGAATGTTCTTTGTTTTTGGCTAATACGGAGAGTCTGGGGGTCCTCTGTCAGATTTGTGAAAAATCACGTATATAGTTATTCAGAATAGGGTTGACGCGCATGCGTGACTAGATCAAGGTTACCAATTTTTATACTGGCCACGTTTAGCTGTGTTATATTTAATTATTTAGTTTAAGTTAGAGTATATAAATAAATATTATATAAAAAAATGGGTATTTGACATTTGTACACGCGAAGATTATACTTTTTTAGCGTAGACATCTAGCGTGCAAAAACGAAACTAAAAACCTGTTTAAATTCCACGCGAACGAAGTCACAGGTAACAGCTAGTTTCTTTATAATACCGAGATTGTCTTGAATGTCTCTCGGCTCTAGAAAAGGGAAGCCAAGGTGTTTGTTCCTTGTTTCAGCAAGTGCTGTGGAAATGCAAAGAACGTGTTCAGAAGTTTCCTCCTGTGTTCGGCATTTCCTACACTGTGGGTTAGGTGCTATGCCTATAATGTGGAGATGGCTGTTCGTTCGCCTGTGACCTGTTAGAAGACCCGTAACGATTTTGAGCTGTCATCTGTTTAGATTCAAAAGATATTTAGTTGACTTAGATGAGAGGTCCTTAACGAAGGATCTTGCTTGTCTAGGTCTTTCTCTAGAGGTCCAAGATTGCTGAAACCGAACAGGATTCTATCCTTCACGGAAGCAATGGACCTGTTCAAAAAGGTGAAGTCTTAGTAACCTCAAGGGGGCACAATGGGCCCTAGCGGCCTAAGTGCAGGAGCTTCGCTCCCCCCCCCCCTTTATCTATCTATACCGAGACTGTAATATGCGAATTTTATTACTTTTAAAAACATCAGTTGAGTTATTGTACAGAATTATCCTGAGACAGGGCCGGATTAACAACGTAGCAGGAGTAGCAAATGCTACGGGCCCCGCGACTTTGCGGAAAAATATCTCTTATTGGACTTACCACTTACCGTCCAATGGTTGATGTTGATACGGTGTGTACAATAATTAATAATTTAAATTTAGGGTTTCCGATCTCGATTCGATTTAATCGAAAAATCGATTTTTGAAGCTCCGATTTTTGATTTTTTTATCGATTTTTCTAAATTTGCTCAAATCAAATCAAGAAAATTGGTGTTTTATGATACATACCTCAAAAAAATTAAAGGATAATTAAAAAAAAAGCAAAACAAAAAATTCAAATTTTCAAACAGTTATATTTCCGCGAAAATTAATTTAATTTACGTGTTCCAAAGCACATTTAAAAGTTTGTGCTTTCTAGTTTCTGAATAAAAATATCAACAAATTTTATCATCTCTTTCCGTTCTTTGCCAAGGGTTAAAAGGGTTAAAAAAAAATTCCCTTAATTTTTTATTAACTTATCAAATTAAGGATTGTATATTCTAAATCAAGTCAGTCAGCGGTGTGACGCCCGCTTAATGTGCAATAAAAATCCTATTGACTTTTTTCGGGGGGAGTGGGTGAAACTATCGATTTACTCCCCGAGTTTCCCCCCCCCCCCTCCGACGCCACTTCCAAGGGCCTCTTTATAACATTTGCTACGGGCCCCGCGCTTGCTTAATCCGGCCCTGTCCTGAGACCGTCTCTGCAGTGACTGTTTAACACCCGGCACCGCTTGAGACGCACATGACAAAGATCATATTGAAATCTCAGAATCTCCATGTGTCTCGTAAGGAGACACCGCGCCTCGGAACGTTTTTTTTTTTTACTCCGCAGCAAAAACCGATTAAAAAACTCAAATGCACAGAACGGACGGATGGACACACATATGAGTACAATGCACTTTACAGTTTGTTAATGAGATTATGTTTGTGAGCTTTAGAATTCGAATGTCCTATAATTCGACCACTCAGAGATTTAAATTGAATTTAAATTTAATAAATTCTTATTATACTAAATATTTTTTGATAAGTACACTATAAATGAATGTATAGGTGTCCTGTTAGTCATGGCCCATAGGTATTTCTAATTTATTTATTAATTTATTATGTTGCAGATACAACATGGCTAGGACATGGCTCCTACCTTAAAAAAACTATAAAATTATAGCAAAGTAAATCACAGTGCTCTGGAAGCCAACCTAAATAAAAAAATTGATTACCTCTGATCTGTTTGCATAGTTAAATTGTTTAGTATTTAAGGAACATTTTAAGATCAAAAAGAAAAAAAATCGTCTCGGCGCTTTTTTAATAATTCATAAAACAAGAAATACATAAACCGTGTGCAGGTTATAACGCGATTTTTTGTTTTTTTGTTTATTGTTTAACTTTTTACTCTACAAAATAAAGAAAATAAAATAAAAATAAAAAATTATTGGGATTCGAACTCGGGACCCATTCTTTATAATTTTTTGTAAATTTTAAAATATAAACCAATACCAAAAAATCACAAGAGACACAATAATTTGGTTTTGTTGAGGAAATTCTAAAACATATTTGATATTATCGATCCGATAATTAGTACCCGAGATATGATTTTTTTTCAATTTTGAACGGCCGCCATTTTGAAATTCATGACGGAATTCCGCTAACTAAAGAATTTAACAAGATCGATTTTTCTACCAAGTTTCAAAAAGATCGGAAGAATGTCTGAAAAGCTAGAGTCCACAAAAAAAACGCCTTACAATAAAACTGTAAATAATTCATATCTCGGGTACTAATTATCGGATATTTGTTTGATTTTGAATAAACATTAACAAAAAGATACTATATTTTTATTATTTTTTATGATAATTAATGATAGTTAACCAAAAACTTTTTTTTGTTGTCAGAAACCTTTCATGCGCTGTTTTCATGGAACCAATTAACCTTGTAAATGGAGGGATTACTGTACTATTCGAAATGGTTCGTCGTTTGTTATCTTCATTAGCGATGGTACAATTAATTAATTTAAAAAAAACTAAGTTTTCCCATCTCTACATCTCTACTGTACAGAATTTTTTTTACCAAACTGAGTTTTTGTGATTGTCAAAAAAACACGGTTTTTAATATTTTGCTACTTATGTACATGCACAAATGTAACCAATTTTAATCAAACATTGACTAAAATCTGACTAGATAACGTACCTATATCTGAACGAAAACCGCATGAAAATCGGATTAATCGTTAACGAGTTATAATAATTAATAACGACTTAAATATTTTTACTTTCTTATACCATGTATATGAAATATACATTAGTATAAGTAAGTATAGTGAAGCCGATTTTTTTCGAACCTCGGATTTTGACGGAATTATCTATTTTGACCTTCCCTTAATCCATTCTGACTATTTTCGCCATGATGTCTGTGTGTCCGTCTGTCTGTCTGTAAGCGCTGTAACTCAAATACGACAAATCGTAGAAGGGTGATATTTTATATTTACGATTAATTTTTGGCTGGTAAGAAAACGTCCTATTTTTGAAAACGATCTTTCAACCGGATACGGATGTTTACCTACGTCGATTTTTTAATTTTTCAAATTACTCTGAAACAGTGCGAAATAGAGAAAAATGGTCAAGTTAAAAAATGTAGGTAATATCTATATCTATAATTTATGTTCTATTCATTTTTTTGTAAAAACGAATTTTTGAAAAAAAAAAATTATTATAATTCAAATGGTTCATAACAGAGGAGAAATATCTGCCATGAGTGTCATGGGACTTTCTTATACGTATTACAGAGATTGAACAGTGTGTGTATTTGCCGTAGGTAACACGGGACTTTCTTATACGTAATACTGAGAGTGAACTGTGTAGGTGAATCTAAATAATTACATAAAAAAATTCTTTCTGGCTAAATCATAAATGCTGGAAAAAAATGTATGGGGAATAAATTATAGATAATAACATACTCGACATTTTTTATCTAAAACATTTTTTTCTTATTTCAAAAATAATTCAAAAATCCAAAAATTTACAAGAGTAAACATCCGTTTTCAGTTATTACGTTTAAAAAAATCACTTGTTATATAAATATAAAATTATTCATTTTGTTCTTTCTTGTTAGTTTGTTAGAAATGTTTTAATAAACAAAGAATCACGTATACAATTCACTGTTAGGTTAGGTTAGGTTAGGTATAAGAAAGTCCCGTGGTTCTCAAGGCAGATATTTTAATTTTAATTAATAAAATCAATTTTAACGAACAAAGAAAATGAATCAAGAATCTAATTTCTTTATCTATAAAAGTATTTTATTGAATTTTTTTGTCTGTACAAAATTATCTGTTTTAAGCACATTTACTGAAAAATACAATTTCAATAAATAAATTAAACTAAGTACTGGCACCAGTAATGGCCGCTATAAGAGCAAGGTTTACTGTTTTTGTGATTGACGAACTTCTTTTTGTAACCCTTTTTTTACCAAAGTCTGCAAATATGGTTTATTTATTAAATTATAGCTTTTTATTTTGTTTATGTTTTTTCTCCAGTAATAGTTAAAGTAAAACCAGTAATGAACACGCAGTGATGGACACTTGCTAATGATTACAAAATAATAAATACTATACGACAGAAAAGATATAAAAGAAAGAAAAAAATTGAAACAAAGTAAAGCAGTTGCTATGATAATATAATAATTAATAAACAAATTATACTAATAATTAGTGTAAATGGTGTAAATGTCTACTATTTTGACACCTATTGGCCGATTGTCATCAAATTACGTTGTAAGACAGTTAAAAGAAATGGTAGTAATCAAATATTTCTAATTCAATACATACATTTAATTAAAAAATAGCCATTACTGGGGTCATATCCAAGACTGGTGCAAGCGGTGCAAGTAACTTACCAACGTTCTAATCTTATTTATTTAATATACACACCTGTATATGTAGTTGTCTATTCAAAAATAATAAGAAGTTCTCTTGATGTCCGTTAGATGGTTGTAGTATTAGATATGTTAACTGTCATCGTAACTAGCGACATCTATAGAACATTTTAAAAAGTACTCGTAAGAAAAAAAGATAGATATATAATTTACCTACTTTGAGATTTTCAAATATGTATTGTTGTTCATTAATAAATATTGTCATCTAAAAAAACATATTTTCATCTAGTTTTCTACATTTAAGTAGTCACTTGATAAAAAGTCTTTCCACATCAAATTAAACAATATTAATGTTTAATTTTTAACTATTTTTGGTTTATATTAATATTATGAGCGATATTTCATTTAAAAAAATTGTAACTTTTGTAACTATTACAAACACAATTCAAAATTAAACATAACCTTAAACTAGCGTTTAGTGATGCGAAATGAGACCAATTGTAAGGAATAATATATGTTAAGAAGGCAATTTTTACATTAGGAAGAATACTTGGTACTTGTCTATTAAATTCCCGGCATTTGCAGATGGCAAGTGACATGAAGTGTATGATTTGATCAGCGCCAATGTGTGTAAAGTGTGTACTATTAATTTCAAAATTTTTAAATAGATAATTATTGTATATTCGGTTATTATTTTCGAAAACTGCAACTTAGTAATTAAATTATGCATTATACGAAGATTTATTTAATCGAACTGTCTTTAGTTAGGGCAATCTATTGTAGCGAAATCTGTTAGGTTAATATGCAATAATAAATATTTAAACTAATAGTACACATTTTACTCACATTGGCGCTAATTATATCTTTTAATACATGAGACTTGCACATCTACAAATGCTGGGGATATAATAGACAAGTACCGAATACTTTAATGTAATTTTATTTTTACAACATTATTGATAATTTAAATACAAACTTAAGTCATATTTAAATTTAGTAATTAAGTCAGTTATTGCAGAATCGCAATAATAAGCTTGGTCTTAATTAATTGTAAGTGTTATGTTACTTATAAGAAAGATAAAAAATAATAATTAATGTCTTTATTAACGTATACGGTATATGGCATTTTTTTACCAGGGTGGTACTATGCTTAAGCGTTTATCTAAAATTAATATTCAGGGGGAATCATGCTAAAATTTCGAAATAAAAGTACTTTTCAGTATATTTAACAAGTGTTTTATTTTACAGGGTTCCCCAGCTTTACTGATGTCAAATAAATGATTGAATTTTGAGGAAACTATGATACTTATATTTCTGAAAATAAAAATTCATCCATACATTATGTACATTATGAAGGTTACATGAAATTAATTCAGTTCAAATCTATCTCCTTTTTCACAAATTACGAGTTTCATTCGTTTTGAAAAACTTTCACACGAGGCACAGATCATATCTTATGGCATTTCATCCCAAATCTAAATCAAAAATTTTTTAAATTCATCAATTTTCAAGCGTTTCACATTGCCCAGTTTTCCTAACATGTAGCCCCATGAAAAATAATCCAAAGGATTCAAATCTCGAGAGGAAACAGGTTATTCAGATGGTTCGATAAAATTCTCTTTTGACCACTCAATTGTCTTTTTTGTCTTATGTGCAGAAACTGAGTCTTGTTGAAAGCAATAATAATCTTCGCAATAATAGTCCTTGGCATAAGGTACCAAATTCTTTTTTAAAACTGTCTCGATATAGTAATTTTGATTAACTGAATCCACAAAGTCTAACTTTTTTGATAATGCTCCCCAAAGCAGTGGCGTAGTAATGGAGAGGGAGTTGGAGTCGACCCCCCCCCCTCCCCAAAATATTCAGTGTTCTAAAAAAAACGTATGTTTTGAGAAAAAAATTAGTTCAAAATACCTTCAAAAAATTTATCTCATATGTATTTATCCTCCCCGAAAATTTGTCGTACCACGCCACTACCCCAAAGTATTACACGAGGGACATTCTGGAAACGTTATGCCGTGTTTCGACCAAAAAAAAAACAAACAAAAAAACAGCAACACGGTGTTTTAAAACACTACGTATTTAAAAATGTATAGGGTTTATTATTGCACTTTTGTCAAAGAGACACGATGTTGCTGTTTTTGTTTTTTCGGTCTAAACACGGCATTGGACAACTAATTTACATTTAGGAACAACTGCAAGAGATACATAATTCACTACTTATATCATTCTGTTGATTGTGAGCGTCCTGTAAAAGGAACATTTTCTCATTAGAAAATAAAATTTCTAATTGAGCGTGCCGAGAGGGTAACATTTTACATTTTGCAAATCTAACTTCCATTATAATTAGACACTATTGCAATTATATTTTGTAATAAAACATTCACACAATGTAAACAATCAACTGCGGATTTAGGCATGGGCAACATGGGCTACTGCCAAGGGCGGCAAAATGTTAAAAAAAAACTTGCATTGAAATTAGCACGACTAAAAAAAAGGTCTTTTAATTTTTCCTAATTTAATTTTAATTATTCACTAAAAAATTAAGAATTGACGTGGCCAAAAAAAAAGTCTTCAGTTTTATATTCTGGCCCGCGGCCCTTTGTAAATTGCTAAATATGCTATGCGGCCCAGATGGTTCAAAAGATTGGACAGAGGGGCGACAATTTTTTTGTAAATCCGCCGCTGTAAACAATATAATAATGAATACTTTGAACTGTTTGAACACACTTTAGATTGACATCAGTAATGCTGGGTAACCCTGTATTTATGTTTGTGTGTGTGGGGGTGGGGGGGGGGGGGCATAGGGACCATCGAATCCGCGCTTGCCTACGCTATGAATTGTCTTGATTATAACATTTGTCCAATAAAATACAAAGTTTTTTCAAGCGGATATGGACAAAGTAGATTTTTTAAATATAAAATCAATTTAGTAATTATTTATATTATTATGATCTTTTTCCAAAATAAATATTCAATTGTATATCTATAAAACTTTAAAAATAATATAAAATATACAATCTTGAATATAGGTAATTTGTCGTTAAAGTTTTCGCTGTTTTTCCCTTATTTTCCCTCTACGATAAAAACTAATCTTTGTAATACGAGGGTGAATGTAAAATTATAAATGATCCCGGGAAAATATTTATTATACATTCTGTTTTAAAAATAGATTTCAACCCTCTTAATGATTATTTTCCTGTAAGGGTGGATCAAGAAACGTGATTATTACCCCCCCCCCCACACACACACTTCTAAAATATTTTTAATTTTTTTTCAATATCTCTTCCCCCTTAAAAAATTAAGCTCATAAAATACTTTCTTGATCCATCTTTTGTTGACATTTTTATTTAATACACTTGATAAATATTTTTTTTACATTTATAATTCCATTCCTGCACCTTTAGTGTAACATTTCATTGTTAAACTACCATGAAATACCAATCCATATAGCTGTGAGAAACGCGAACCACAACATGCACATAATTGCAAAAAAGGACATAAATACGGCATGCATGGTGAAATGCAAAATGCCAAATTACGTCGAACAACCAAGAGAAGAAATTTCGTATAGATCCAACTGTTTCAGGTCGTAATGCGCATGCGCACGCCGAATGAGGGAGATTCGGTAGACCGTAGCGCTATCTGTCGTCAGTTGAAAACATTATACCGTTCGTGCTGTATAACTTCTCACTCCGATATCAACTAACTTCATTGTTAAACCATTTTGTTTAGGTTATAATACAAGCAGTAATTGTTAACACGAAATATGTCGTAGTATGTGTATTTATAAAACGATGCAGCCTAAAAGACGCCGCGAATATGATGTCATTTATTCGTGTTTAAATACATTTGAATGCAACCAATTGAAATGTAATGTTATTGTTGTTATCTATTGAATTGGCCGAACAATACGTTTAATACCATGTGATGGATAATACATTTTGTGCTGTACACTTATATTATAAGTATTTAAGTGTCAAAGTGGCTATGTTTATATTATTTATTATGTGGTGAGTCATATGTTTATATTTTTACATCTTTAATTGATCAGATTACCTGTATTGATTTTCATATGTTTAATGTTTATTTATATTTTCCAACAATATTTATTCATGTTGTTAGTATCTGTATTTACATGAAATTAGGTGGTATATGTTTATTTGTTCGTGCATCAGATGTTTATTTTTTCAATTGTTGTAAATGTGACAGATGAGGCGCCATATCATGACCTTTCTTTAGAATTAACCCCCTGTATTGCATGACATTGAAAATGAATACACCCGGTGTATGTTATATATTATATTCTAATAAATATTTATTACGTCATTTGCTTTGGTAATAAAGTATTTATTATCGTGTTTAATTGGATCTGTAAATATTGTTAAATTTGTTATAGTTTATAGTAAATTATATTTATTATACAACACCTACTAATTTATATGTTATTAAATTGTAGTAATATTAAAATTGTCAGAACATGCAATTTTTTGGTTTGATATTTATTTTTATCACCCTTACATATATTTTTTGAATGCCATGCATTATAATATCATGAATATGCATTCGAATTTGGGAAAATAATAATCTTTAATCTGTATGCTGTCAGTTTCCTAAATTGTGGGGGTAGAAAGAATGAGTGACATGTCCATAGACAAAGTGGGGTTTATTGGTAGAGGGTAAAGGACTTCTACAATAGATTTGTGTTTGAATTGTACAGTAGAATAAAGTGAGTTCAATTTTGTAGACATGTGAATCAATAGACTTTGCAATAAAATTTTGTTTAGAAAAGAAAGAAAACCACATTTTCTTTATTTATTTCATTACTGTACTATGGACTGTAAAATGAAGTTTACGTTTGGTCATTTAACACGTAAACTATGTAGATAAATACATTTACTCTGTCTTCACGTGAATCTAGGTGAGGCTGGGTTTAAATTATTATAATTATTTTAATTTAAATATATATGATTTTTATTTACATTCATCTTAAAAATCGATGGTTTCATCTCGTCAAAATAAAATCGTAAACGAGACAAGTCTGAGAAAAATAAGCATCATTTTTCATTTTTTTTTTCGAAAATTAATAATTTAATAATATGTGTTATCTACGTAGATAACACGTTGTATAGTCTACATATTTTTGATTCTTAAATGTAGTCGATAAGCTTGACCTAGATATGTGTATGAAAATTACTTTAAAATATTTCAACGGGACTTTCTTATACGCAATACCAATACTTGTCTTTGAAGAAAATTGATCCTAAATACAAAATTTTATACCTCTATGTTTTGTCGTTTTTGAGTTACAACGTCTACAGACAGACATACATCATGGCGAAAATAGTCTGAATGGATTCAGGGAAGGTCAGAATTGATATTTCCATCAAAATCTCGAATTCGAAAAAAATGGGTTTAACTATAATAATATTTATTTCATACATATCAGAAAGTCAAAATATAAACTATTAATATTATATTTAAATCTTCAAATGACTAAATATGTAGTAATATAAAAAGATTTTTTTCTTTTAAAAATCCATGTGGCTCTTGTGTGTTAATATGCAGTTAGAAACAATATTTTCGTTAGTGTTACGAAACGTTTTGCAAAAACTCGAATCTGCAAGTTGGCAGATGGATTTGAGTCTGTGCCAAATTAAGTGAAACGAAAGAAAATGTAAACTGAATTACGGATAAACAATTTTATGTGTAAAAATAACATAAAATATATTTATATTCGAAACAGCCAGATTCAGAATTATTACTATGCACATTTTAGATATAAGGTACTGGCACATAAAATAGTTAATACTACGACACAAAAGTTATAAAATAAAGAAACAAAAATTTGAAACAATGTAAAGCAAATACTATGTTAATATTATTATTAATAAATAAAATAATTAGTTTAAAGGAACACCATTTTGATACCCGTTGGCTGATTGTCATCAAATTAAGCTGTTTTACAGTTAAGTGTCTATAGATTATGATTCAGTAATGGCAGTAATCAAATACCAACAAATATTTTTAATTTAATACATTAAATTAAATAAATGTCCAACACTGGGGTATGATCCAAGACTGGTGCCAGTACCTTATAAGTTAGATCTTATTTTCTTTCTTGTTTGTTTTATATCAAACTAAGAAAACTGAAACACGGTGTTTAAAACATAAACAAATGTTTTTATAATAATTTGAACCATGTTAACTTTTTTTTATCTTGTGAAACTTTTTTTATTTGCTCCAGAACTAACAGATCGATTTTTCCCGGTTTTCACCATTCTGTAGAATTATCTTACCCGGACTTAATAGAAAAGTTTTGTTTCTTAATCTTGAATAGTTTCAACACTGTAATTTTTTCAAATTGTAATGGAATATTATTCTCAGATATTGCGGCGTATGAAATAGTTAGTAATTTCGAGATTGGGGTCCGTCGTCTTCAAAGGAAGGTTTTCTAGTACAGAAGAACTATACACTTGGGACCTGACAACTTATATAAAAGTGTATTCACCCCCTATCCCCACATACCTATTTGATACAATTTCATTTTAAACTCAAATTTAATTATAAAATTGTCTAAAGTTGAACTATTTTTGGTTGTATTATGTGATTTTCAGTAGTTTAAACATATTTTTTTAGAGGGTCCAATTTTTTTTTTGGGAAGAGACATTGGTATGTAACATTTTTTTACAAATGTATTGTACAACTATCTAGCCCCTCGTTAGTTACTGCACTATTAGGGGGCCAGATCCCCCTATCCCTCCGCTAGTTACGCCACTGGACAGTTATAAACACAATTTAATGTTAAACATAACTTTAAACTAACGTCTATACGTTTGGGGATGTAAATCTTATACCTTTAGGTTTAAGGGGTGTTATACTGTATTTAAATAATGATATGTTGAATGCAATTTTTATATTATGAAAATGTTGAATGCACTTCTTTCCCTAATACATCATGTTTAATATTTTTATTAGCTATAGATTCAATTAATTAAAATTAAGTACTGACAAATGTAAACAATAACAATAAATGTAGTTAAGCTTCCAATTATATTTCATAAACAGAGCTGGTCCATCAAAAGCACGATTCTACGTAATTGATATGAAAAATTTTGGTTGATACTTTCAACGGTAAATGGTGCATAAAATTGCTACAATTTGAACACGGAATAGAAGAACTAATGTCAAAAGAAACATTCCATGACCGTGGAGAAGGGCAAATTATATACATTAGAAATAGAGAAATGTATGAAAGGTTTTTATTGAGGTCTATGAATCCATAGATAACATAACACTATTGTTGTCACGTTATACATACAGTTGGTACCTCGTGAAGAGAGTTTATTTTTCATTGTCCTAAAACTATTTAACAAATGAAATGTACCTTAAAAAATTTAAGAAAAAAATAAAACTGACTTTAAAAAAGTTTAAAAATACTGAATAGTATACAGTGCGTTCACGATGAAAGGAACAAATTCGTTTAAAATTCAGGTAATTATTTTATGGAAAAACGCTCGGACCCGTCGATTAGTATTTTTAGTTGCGGATTTTTTGACATAAGAAAATTGTATACAGGGTGTCTCAGGAAAAACATATGCAGTCATCATTGATTTTTTTAAATGGAACACCATTTTATACCATTTTTGAATTGTGCGATAAATTCTGAATACTTTTTGTACTGCATATTATATCTCTAAAATCAGTGGTTTTCGGAATAATGACGTTTGAAAATTGACATTTTGAAATACACACAAGTGAAATATAATGTTTAAATTGAAAAAATACACCTTGAACATTTTTTTAAAAGCCAAAAAAAAATTGAACTTTTTTTTTCTTTTTTTTTTCCTTTTTTTCTTATTTTTTTTTCTTTATTTGCACTGTATAATATGTATAATAATTAAATTTAACAGTTTTTTAGGTCGGTTTTCTTTTTCCGTTCTTAAAAAGTTTTTTTATTGGCATGAAATCGATTTCAAAAACAGTTAACTTTGAAGTCTATGGTTAGATTTTGATGAAATTTATATGGGACCACCAGTATACTCTTTCAAAAAAAAACCAGAAAACGTTCAAATCGGTGCACATTTGTCGGAGTTATGTCCGAACATACATACATAAAAAATATATATCAAACAAATTTTAGAATTATTTTCATTTATGTACGGCCCTCGAAAAATGTTATGTCGTCAATGCGGCCCATTGGAGCAATTTGGGTTGGACAAACAGATAAAATATCAAAATGAATATAATTGTCTATAAAACGACCTATATTATAAATAAAAAATACTGACAAAAGGGATGGTAAGTCAAATTAATTAATTAATTAAATTGATATAAAAATATGGGCACTGGTATTTCATTGTATATAAAAAAGCGAGTTATGATAAAAATAAACCAAGAATGTCAAAAAGGATGTTTAGTCATAGAAATAATTAAATTAATATAGAAAATATACCACATCTCTAAAACGAATGTGCGCATTTAAAATGAAAAAATTTGCACGCAATATTCTTTATTACGTACAGGTTTTAGCTGTTCCCCTTTCTGGGGTGACGAATTCATTATTTAAATACATTAAATTTTTTAATACGTAGTTCTAGAACGTTCAAAGCTTGTACCAACATTAAAGTGATTAGTGTTTTCGTACAGGCAATATTTAAAGATAGAAATTACATTTTAAATCGAGAATCTAATATAAAATCATAATTAAAAATAAGTTCAAGGTAGCTATCGGAAGCCTCCCACATTCATTCGGTTATTTTTAAGGTTTCGGTAAAAAAAACAAACGTACTGATATTGTCAACTGTCAGAATCATTCAAATAATTACAAAAATATAATTTTGCCAAAAAAATTTAAACAATTAATTAATTAATGTTAGGTGTATAGACCAATGTTTCTAAAACGGTGGTCTATGGTATAGTAAGTATAAAGGTACCAACTGTATGTTTGATATTTATAATCTATGAATAGATAACATAAAATCATAAAACAATTCAGGGGATTCCTGTATTGAACTCTAATGTCCGGTATTATAATCGAGCTCACAAAATTTGCTAGCTTGCAAGCACTCTCAAATGGGTTATTAATTCTGTACTAGTATCTATGGATTAGCTATGAAATTTAGAGCAGTGATACTTCAACTAATTGTAACACAGTTGGCGACTTTGACCGTACAAAATAATTTTCACAATATCATCACTGTTTTAATACCGTTGGTGTTTACTTACCACGCGTGCGTGAAAATTGTCAAACATTTCATAAAACTTAAAGAGAACTGACCGATACGTTTGAAACCTCATTTGGAAGTGCTTGCAAGCTAATAAATTTGGCTAGCTCGTTTATAATACCGGACATAAAAATAAAAGTACTCCGTCAAAACGGAAACTCCAGCGAAGTTCTTTTGTCCGTTCGTCTGTAGCATAGCTAGTTATTGGACCGATTGAGCTGAAATTTGGGATATGTATGTGAAATTACTTGCCCATTTTGGAAAGATATGAATAATCTCGAAAAATCATTCTTTTCCGAGATTTAAAAAAAGTACGTCCCGAAAAAAAAATTATATATTATATGGGGTATCAAAATACGCATCTTATTGAGTTGATTTCAAAAAGATTTTTAACATTTTTTTTTGTATAATTTCTGGATAATTTTGTCAGAAAAACGCTTGACAATTAAAAATAGTGATCTTGAAATAAAAAATTTTGCTTCTAGAATTAAAATTAAAAAAAAAAAAAAAAAATAGGTCGCGCCAGTTAGAAGTTGATATGAAATGATCTTTTTTTATTTTAGAATCAATTTTGTTTTATTTCAAGATCAATGTTTTTATTATCAAATGTTTATCCGACAAAATTATCCAGAAATTATACAACACATTTTTTATTTTTTATTTTCTTGATGAAATGACCCATATATCTGTCAACGTTAAATCACAAATTTAATTTATCCATATAGATATGGAATATGAGTATCAGGAATGTTTTCATGAGTATTCTAGATTTTTAGAAAGAGTTTAAGACACTCTAGTACGCAGGTCTTTGAAAAATCGAAAAAACACGTGTATTTTAAATGGGAAAATTATCCCCCTCTGGTAATGGCCATTTTTTTAAGATAGAGGGCTAAAACTTCTTCCACATTTTTTTGGAATTATTTGGAGCTGATTTGGGGGGCGACCCGGTCAAAATTCTTCCTAACCCCATCTAAGGACCACCCTAATATACATATTATACCTTTAAAAAATTATTAACATGCGAAAAGTGGTGGAAATTGTGCAAGTCTTAGATTAGGGAAGTTTATATCAAAACTTGATGGCGACCATTTTTTGTCAAATATAATTTTTGTTTAACAATTGAATTTGGTCTGTGTAAGAGAGATTATGGTTCAAAATAGATGTTTTTTAAAAGCAATGTAAAACATGTATTATGTTAATTTTACAATTCCAAACAATTGATATTTATTTTAAAACCAAAATAATACGCGGCTGACTTTACGGAGCACATTTTGCGGAGCACAATGGTAACAATTAATTTTGAAAAAATATTTGATCCACACCTGTATTTTCGAAGCTAAAAACATTTTTTTAAACAATTAACACGGGACTGAGACTTTTCTCGGTTCCGATAACGTGTAAGAGACGAGACTCACTTAACTCTCGTCTCGTGTGCAGTCATTAAGGTCGATATTTCAAAGCACGTGTATATCAAACGAAATCTTTTGTATAATTTGTAAAGTTGCACAGAAACGAACGTATAAAACATTCGTAGAGTAATACTTTATGTCTGCAATTCATTATTCACTAACCCTTTCATTTTCTGCATACATGCAAGCGATGATTATTTCATAAATCTTTCTTTAAACTTTTGTAATCTATGTGCTTTACGTGATTTAGAATTTCTAGTTTATACTTTTGAATTTATAAACACGATTATTCAAAACAGTGGCTACCAATCGGTTTTCATATCATTTTTAGTGTTCCGTTCTAAACAGAACACTAACGGTGTCTGTTCTTCCGTTTGTACCGTAAAAAGTTGAATTTTGATTCTGGGGGTAAATTGGGAAATGGAAAAAAAATTCAATGGTATCGTGTGGACCACTGGTTCCCAAACTGCTGTTCTCGGTTCCCTTGGCGGTATTGGATGGATCAAAGGGAGCCCTGGTGGTTCGGGGTGTAGTTGGGAAGCCCTGGATTATTATACTGGGTGATTTACAACTAGTGTAAAAAAAATTAACAGTAGATCGAGGATGTAATTTTAAGCAAAAAACCTTATCTGAACCTATGTCCGGAAATTCTTCGTAAGGGAACTACGGTCTTTTATCCAAAATTAGTGTTTATTTAATATCTAAAGAATTCATTGTGCTACAGTTATGAAATTCGATATATTATGTATTTTGTATCATATAATCTTGTATAAGATCTCAACTCAGGAAAAAATTAAAGAACAAAAAATACTTGATAAAAATGGGTGGGCCCACTGGCCCCATACATCCTTGGTCTAAATTATTATTATTTGATACTGGAAATCGATAAAATTTATTAATATCAAAGCCTGTATCAAATGTCATAACTGTAGCACAATGGGTTCTCTAGATATTAAATAAACACTAATTTTGTGTAAAAGACTGTAGCTCCCTTAGGAAGAATTTCCGAACAAAGGTTCACATCGTCGATCTAGTTTAATTTTTTTACACTAGTTGTAAATCAGCCTGTATAACACTAGATATGTGTATGAAAAAATGTTCGCTACTAAAAATGTAAATTATCAGGGGACCCTTGTGATTTTTTATAGCTGAAAGTGGGTTAAATTAGTTTGGGAATATATATTGTAGGTGGACTGTACCTAGGCTGTCAGATGAAAGTTTATATAAGCCCGAGTTCAACAATATATGTGATGTATTTTTAAAAACATTTTTTGGGAAAAAATTGCTATCCCCACCCTATCATTAAAGGATCGATCAGAAAAATCTGAAAAAATCACGATAATTGATAATTAGGTGTATATTGAGCCAAGATTATCAGGATTGAACAATTCTAGTGTGATCAATTGTTATAAACATTTTAATTGTTTTTTTCCTTATAACTGCTGAACCATTGGTTTTAGAGAAAACGTTTTTCAACAAAAAATATTTCTCACGATATAAGAAACAAGTTTTGTCCTTATACGTTTTTAAAAATTTTGAATAATTTAAATGTGGGGTTGATGGTACGGAACGCTAATTTTGCAAGTATAGCTTGCACTTGTCATTTTTTTAATACGTGTCTGACCTAATTATCTTTATATACAAGCTGTTTGCGGGAACTGAGTAATAAATTAATAGAAAATATAAAAAATAGTTTACTATGCAAAATTAAAAAAATATAAACAAATGATTAATAGTCCAGGCTATCTCGGCTAAAAAGTACCTAAAATAGGAATTTTTGGGTACAGTTTTAAATAGTTTTAATACTTACAGGATTTGTTACAAAAATGATGTAGAATAATACCCTAAGTTTAATTTAAAGCAATTTTATGGGGTATTTATGCCATTTGATCACGGTTAATTATAATTAATAATATTTTTCATTATGAATATCTGTAGCCTTAACTAATTCTATGATCCTATATATGCTTTCGAACAGTGAAAATTTCATTCAAATCGGTTCAGTAGTTATCATATCAAGTTGGATAAAATAAACAAACAGTAAAATTAAAAGAATTAATAGTTTTATGTATTTTAATTAAAATAAATAAGTTTGTTTGTTATAATAAAGCTTTCACAAATTGTTTCGCTTCAGTAGTTTTGGTAGAATAAAGCCTTATTGAGAATAACGTATCCTGAATTGTAATGTGTCAGTTTTAATAGCGTAAAAAGGGGGTCAAATTGGGACACATGTCCTTTGGGATCAGTTAAAAGGAAGGGGGAGGGCGACACAATGTCAAATGACTATTGTGGATAAAGGAGGTGTAAATATATAGAAATTCTTTTGGGATTAAGTCTGGACTCGAGAGAATACTAGACACATTAATTTTGCAGAATATGGTCAATTCTATTAATTTTTATCCTGTCTTTTTTAATGCTTTTTTTATAAAGAGAACATTCTCAGCTATAAAATTCAACAATAATATATAAGTTATTTCATTAAATAAAGTTATACAATGAAACCTGCCTAAACTGGACCCTCTGGACAAATGGAAAATAAATTTCGGAACGGAGTTATTTCCTACATACATATGTAAAATAATACTCTATATTGGTCATTTTGTCCGACAAATATCTTGGGCCGTTTTTCCAGTCCGCCGCCCGGAAAATTCCGCGGCTGCACGTTCGGAAATTCCCCATTTTTAAGAATTTTCGCAAATAATAAAAGTTAGAAGACTTGTCAAAAAGAAGCCACTCACGAAGTTTCAGAAGTATGGTAATACATTTACAAAAGGGTCCACGTACTGAGGACTATGATTCATTTAAAATAATTTGATTCAATCCTAAAGGCACTCCACTAATGGCGAGGAAGCAAAAATCTATAAGAATAATATAATCATTTACCTATAAATAAATAAAAATATGCCAAACAGAAAAAAATCCATTCCTATATTCAACATATCTTAACCTCACCTACGCACTTCTGCGTTGCACTACCCTCACACACTACCTATTATTCCCAACCGACACGATAACCCTACATAAAAAACCGAGGCTAATACAAAAAAATTACGCAACTTGACGTGCGTAAAGTTTGTAAATCATTCTATATGTATAAATAACAGCAATAATAATACTAATGAAATTAAAGGGACGCATTATATATTAACACTGTTACTGCCGCGTCATTGCATTGATAAGATCTTGCTCATTTGAATTTCATGAATGTTTGTTTTTTTGTTGATGCATGCGTGTGTTTTCTCTCTCTCATTGTGTTGCATATATGCGATGGATAAAAAGTAAAAGTGGTTTACAACGATTATAAATACTGACAATAAGTTTGACTTTCGTTTTAAAAACAGTGGTGTTTATAAGATCAATTATATTGAGGGTTTAATTATTTTTAAGAAAATGCAGTTATTCAAACATATTAATATTATAAATGCGAAAGTAATAATCTCTCTGTCTGTTTGTTACCTTTTCACGGTTAAATCGCTGAACGGATATGTATGAAATTTGGCAGAGAGATTACTTGCATACTGAGGAGCTACTTTGTATCCCGAAAAATGTATTAACTATACAATTATTTAATATAAAAAAATGGGTATGGGACATTTGTACGCGCGACATTTTTTATCGACTATCATAATAGAAATCTGTATTACCTAACTTTCTTCTTTATGGGTTTTATGTCTTACAGCAAGGTATGTAAAGTACAAGGTAGCCTCAGTAGCTTGGCGCGAGAGGGAAAAACGTCATCTGGGGTGCCCAAATGTGGAGAGGGGTAATGATGTAACCAATCATAACAAATGTAGCCTTGTAACTAGACGCGAGAAGGGGAATACACGTCATCTGGGGTGCCCAAGCTGATTGGTCAAAAACTACTTAGGCAACCTGTGCATTTACTAGTACTCGTAAATGCACAGGTTGATTTGGTTCCTATCTAACCTAAATTTCACGCGAGCGAACATTCTAAGGAAGGATATGGGCTACTTTGTATCCCGAAAAATTGATTAGATAAAAAAAGTGGGTGTGTGTACTTTTGTACACGCGAAAGGTTTTTGTGGAACTAAAATTTAGTTTACCGACTATCATAACAGAAATCTGTTTTATCTACAGTCAGCACCTAACCTAAATTCTACTATAAAACAAATGTAGAATGTACCAACTTATAATTAGTGATTTAATTATTTTATAATTGGTAGAATAATGCCATAATGGATAAAATCAAGAAAATTATTAGTTAAAAGTCGATAATTTTTTTAAAAATAAATTTTAGAATTTTTGTTTGTTTGTTGACACGAAAACTACTGAATCGATTTTGATGGAACTTTCACTGTTAAAAAGTCTAAGACCCTAGAATTAGTTCAGATTATATGATAACAGATATTAATTTTAACAGGTCTGTATTAATGAAAATTTACAATTGCGTTTTTTAATATTTATTAACTATGATTATTGACTTCTGGGTACAAGTCGCAACGTTTTGCTCGTTATCTTGGTCAATGTTTTTTCACACATTGTAGTAGGCATCTTGTAGTGCAAACGAAATGGGTGATATAAATTCTAATACTGAAATTCGATAATTTTTTTTTAGGTTGAAGTCATGTTTTTCATCTCAATTAAACGAGACTAGATACGCCCATGGACAGACACTGTTATGTTCTTTAGTGATGTCTTTTACACACACACACACACACACAAACACATGTTCTACCGGTTCCCGCTGTTACATATTTAAATAGTTTGTTTTTGCCGCGAGGTAACAATTTTCGGTACTTCCGAATTGAACAGTCATTATAAATTATAACAGATCACTTGTTTGCATAAAAGAAAGTGAAATTGCGAAAAAATAATTTATGTGCATTTTAGTTTTTTTAGTTGTTGATTTAATTATCCTTATTTTCAAATAGTTTTTACCTGAAAAACCTCGAAAAGTTACAAATATTTTCAAGTATTTGTATCCATTTAAAATTTTCGTTTAATTTTATATTGATAAAGTTGTTGTATACAAGTCTTGAGGCTTCCGCGGTGATTTTGATATGGATCTTGGATTCTGAGTGTAAGCCGCATCGTTTTGGTCGTGTTATCAGCCAACGTTTCGTCACACCATTTTGATATCCATTGGACGATTGTTTTCAAATTCCGCTATTTTACAGTTAACTGCGTCTATAGATTATGATTCAATAATGGCAGTAATCAAATATCAACAAATATTTCTAACTTATTGTTGGTACATTAAATTAAACAATAATCCAACACTGGGATATGATCCAAGATTGGAGCCAGTACCTTATTTTGTGTAAATTTCATGAAGTCGGAAAAAAAACAATCATCTGAGAGATATCTTCGCTCAAATAGTTAGTGATAACTGAAAACAATGTTGAATATGTTTATTACAGATTAAATTTATATCGCCGGGTAACACCGAGTCCCAATATTTTTTTTTTACTAATTAGTAATTATCTTTAAAAACTGGGACTTAAAAATAATGTTGCTATCGTCTCGTTAAAGTATTGTCTCATTCTGTTTGAATTTAAGTCAATTCGTATCTCTGTCTCGATCTCATTTCGAGACAAAGATATGGCCAAGGAATTATATATTATAAATAAAAAAATCCACTTTCAACAAACAAGTGTAATAATTGTTAAAACTGCAGTTAGAAACTTATTAACAGATGATATTTAATCGTTATAACATCCTGCCCGTAATATTGTATATTAGTAGCACAGAGTGCAGTGCGCTTATGACCTCAGCAGCTGAGCGCCGCCGTCAGGTCAAATGCGAGAAAATAAACAGACACAAAACGTGTGTGTTTGTGTTATATATAACAATAGTTTCTGTATGATTTTTATGGCGCAGTAGAATCGAATATCCAGTTCACAAAATAAGTAAAGATCTGGCCAATAACTGTAGAAAGAGGAGGGCTCTCAGCAAAAAATACTATGCGTTTTCCACATTCATAGACTGGGCCAGTGCATCTGAAAATGTTACAAAAAACAACTATGAATTGTATCATCCATAAATATTTAACGAATATTAGCCTTGAAGCTTGTATATTAATAACAATTAGTTAATCGGCTGTTAATTGTAATTTTAACCATGTTTAGTAAACCGACGAGTAACTAATCGTGATTATTTTTGCTTTATACAATACACCATAAGAGTTTTTAGCAATTCGACAGTAAATTTAGTTTAAAAAGATTTTCATAACATAGTCAAAATACCATTTCGGGCCAAACTCATAGACATAGAGAATGGACAGTGCATTCTGTATTAACACAATGGTGTAACATCTGTTCAAAAAGGGAGAGAGAGATGCAGTGTAGTTTGGAATATATCTATCTCTTTTTCTAAGAATCTGATTGATAGCTTACTATAGTTCAGGGTAGTATTTCTGTCAGATATATTTTTGTATATCTATCTTGTGATTTTTGTGCAATAAGTTTTTTATTAGAAAAGTAAATAATATAAACAATAAACATACTATAATGGTTCATATTTCATCAAGGAAATTTAAAAAAAAACATCAATTGATCGGATAGAAATTTGCAAAATTATGAACGGATATTCCGGGAAAATAACATTTTTGCTACTAAAAATATTAAATATATATTACTAAAAAATAGTTTTAAATCAATTCCCATGTGGTTGCTACAAAATGATGAGGTGGATTGCACTTACAAACAGCACATACAAGATTTACTTAACAAAATTTTAAATATTTTTTTGATATTAGGTTACATTACGAAGCTACGAAAAAGGAAGAACAAGATATTAAAATTGGGTCAAAAAATTCGAAACCTATATTATTTAGAAATGAATAATTGTTTTTTTTTTTAAATAAATTTTTTTTATAACGTTAATTATTTTTGGTTTTTTAACCTCTTTATATACATAAGTATATCTATGAATATTTTTAATGTTTGGGGCCAAGAATGAAATAGTTACACTCCTGTTTAAAAAAAAGGACAAGTATATTCCAAACCTGTTTTTATCTCTTTCTTTTGACACAGCTCTGTTTTCGAGTCAGATGCGTGGTCCATTCTCTATGTCTATGGGCCAAACTAATTCTTCAAGTGGACGATTTATAATCCAAAAGAGATTGGACATAAACTAAATTAGGTACTGGCATCAGTCTTGGATATAACCCCAGTAATGGCTATTTGTAAATTAAATGTACTGAATTAGAAATATTTGTTGACATTTGGTTACTACCATTTCTGAATATTAATCTACATACATTTATCTATCTTACAGCGTGATTTGATGATAATCGGCCAATAGGTGTCAAAGTGGTGGACATTTAAACTAATTATTAGTATAATTTATTTATTATTAATTATTATATTATCATAGCAACTGCTTTACATTTTTTCAAAGACGATTCTTTCTTTTATATTATTTGTGTCGTAGTACTTATCATTTTGTAATCATTAGCAAGTGTCCAGCACTGCGTGCTCATTACTAGTTTTACTTTATCCATTATTGGAGAAAAAACATGAACAAAATAAAAAGCTATAATTAAAAAAAAGACATATTTGGGGACTTTGGTAATTAAATTATAATAAAGAGTTACTTGTTTTATTAGTAACATGAGTTCATGAGAATTACAAAAAAAAAGCTCGTCAATCACAAAAACTGTAAACCTTGCACTTATAGCGGTCATAACTGGTGCCAGTACCTTAAATGCTTATATATACATATATAGGGATAAATATGAGAAGCTTCAGAAAGGCACTGAAATTCTCCGAAATACAGAAGTATGTTTAAATGATATAAAAATGAGGCTTTGTAAATACAAATACGTTATATAGTCCAGTAAATGACGGTTATCACCTCATAATTCTTTAAACATGAATGAATTGATTTGAAATATAAAATAAACCCGGACATCTATTAATTTTTAATAAGGCTTGTTATGACGCATCGTTTATTCATGTCAATAGCACCCCCTCACAAAAGTAATGGATTTTACCTTTAGTTTGAAATTTGTAACTTGGGGAAATGATGCTAATCAAAATTTGTAACGGGAGCAACCAACGAAAATCCATAGTTTCTACTCTAGGGGGCACCCAATGTTTATATTTATTTTTATCTACTAAAAACTAAATGATCAACTTTTAGAATAATTTGAAAAATTAAAATTAATTAGCCAAATAATACAAACAAATTATTTTTGGAATTTTTCATAAATTTTGTTATTTCATTAAAAAAACTACCAAACCAGAAAACTATAAATATGTCACACAAAATTCTTAAAATAATTTATTTGTATTCTTGAGCTAATTATTAACATTTTTATTTATTGCAAAGTCTGAATATTAGGAGATAAACATAAAATGTTTGGGTGCCCCTGAAGTAGAAATGATGGATTTTCGTATGTTGGTGCTGATTACAACTTTTGATTAGCACATTTTGAACAAGTTATAAAAAATTTCGAGAAAAAGGCAAATTCCATTGTTTTTGTGCGGAGTCCTTTGGAAGTAATTTTATAAAAAAAACAAAAACAAAATGTAAAAATTGTTTTTCTAATTTACACGTGAACATTTTGAGTTTCACTGAGCCGGACAGATCGGCATTTGCGTCATGGTTATACAGATATATTTATACCCGGTGCTGCCGATGCGCTTTGGTCTGATGCCGTCTCGTTCTAAACAAGAAAGAATGAATGAATTACCATTAATCCGTATAACTGTGCGCCCAATACAGATACAGTTATTGACGGGCGAACACGATTACGTCGGGGGTGGAGGGGGGGGCGGGGGATAGGGCACGTACTAGATGTAGGGAACCGATAGCGACTCGAAGAAAGTTGGCTATTGTAGAATTATCTTTATTTTATGAAGTTAATAGTTTTTCATTCTGATAGTAATATTGGTATGGAATGGAACAACCCGGGAAAAAATTTCAGATCTGAAGTGATCTCGGTTGATCTTCATTTTGGAACAAATCAGATCTTTGTAGATAAATAAACTTTTGTCTACCTTAAATAACAAATTAATACACATATACTATATAGATACCTTGTTTATAATTTAATCAATTAAAAAAAAATTGTACAGAAACGTATTGAATGATATTTGAGGCCCGTGTATTAAATTAATAAATAAATTCACAACTCACCCCCTGTCACAGATGAAGGGTTGTAATTGGTCTCGTTCGATCCAGCGGGAAAAATACTTCGGGATACTAGGTGAATTTTTCTCTGTTTCGCTACTTATGGTATTCATTATAGAAAATCGTAAATATCTCGACTCCTGTACTGGATAGAGGGTTGTTTTGCCCCCCACACCCTTAGTATCCCGAAGTATTTTTCCCGCTGGATCGAACGAGACCAATTACAACCCTTCATCTGTGACAGGGGGTGAGTTGTGAATTTATTTATTAATTTAATACACGGGCCTCAAATATCATTCAATACGTTTCTGTACAATTTTTTTTTAATTGATTAAATTATAAACAAGGTTTCTATATAGGTAGTATATGTGTATTTGTTATTTAAGGTAGACAAAAGTTTATTTATTTACAAAGATCTGATTTGTTCCAAAATGAAGATCAACCGAGATCACTTCAGATCTGAAATTTTTTCCCGGGAAATGAATAACTTTGGCCGAAGCAGATTGACAGTATTCCTATATTTTATGAGACGGAGATAATTTTATTGGATAAGGATAGTAGGTAACTGAACGGCAATTCGATAGTATGAGGAATTACATATTATGTATATTGTATTTGATTTTTGTTATGATTTATAGAATTCACGTATCATATGAGATGACCTTATTTACAATAATGTAAAATTCAATAATTTTGCTTCCTCGCCAACTCACCAAATTGAATATATGTTTTGTGATCGTTATTCAATGAGAAGAAAAGGTTGTCCCTCGATTTCACAATTCTAATGGTAAATTTTTCAATAAATTCAACCTCTATTAGCGGTGGTAGATTTTTTAATTTTTAATTAATTGTAAGAGCTGAAATATTTACGATTTAGTAAAATGAATAAGAAGCAAAAAAAAAAAAAAATTATATTTCTCCCCTGTCACAAATAGAGGGTTGTAATTAGTTTCATTCGATGCGGAGGGAAAAATATTTCGGAGTTAAATCACTAACATAAAATAATACTATTTGTGCTGAGAACACAAAAATTTTATACAACGTGGGCGAAGCCGCTGGCATTCCGCTAGTTATCTATAAAATAGGTCATTACAACTTTTGTAGTAAAATATTCCCTTACGAAGATTTATCTCAATTTGTTTAGAAAAATTGTCATTTATATTTTGCAATCGCTTTTTACTTACATAGTTGACGTTTGCATATAGCAGAAAAATTTATATTTACATTGTATTTG
Source organism: Sialis fuliginosa (assembly GCA_961205875.1). Taxonomy (NCBI): domain Eukaryota; kingdom Metazoa; phylum Arthropoda; class Insecta; order Megaloptera; family Sialidae; genus Sialis; species Sialis fuliginosa. The sequence goes on along the minus strand of OY540812.1, from coordinate 29,557,057 downwards.
TTAAAAAAAACTACAAGTATATGAAAATAATCAGGGACGTATTAAGAAAAAAGTCGGATTAATAATTTCTAATAAAATTGTATAAAAATTAAATGGTTCACCAATAAATGGTAGTTCATCTGAATACTTTTTCGATATTTATTAAAATTCTTCGCTAACACAGCTACACAAAAAAAAGTACGGAGCCAAAAAAGCGACCTATACAGCATTGTAGTATTGGTCGAGCATAATCGAATCTGGAATTTTCTGCTTATGAGATTTTTTTTTAAAAACACGGGTAAGTAAATATTTCCAAAAATTTGGATTTCGACTATGCTCGATCAATACTACAATGCTATATAGGTCGCTTTTTTGGCTCTCCGTACTTTTTAGCCAAATAGCTCGTAAAGTATATAAGCTAGAAACTTGAATTTTTTATACCAAGGCATGTGGCACGTTAAAATGTATAACCAAACAAGCGGAATTTGACCCTTTTTCTAGGGGGCTTTAAAGCAAATCCAAAAAAAACAAAAAAATTGTATACCAAGACAAAATGTACATCTCAACTAGTAAAATTTGACCATATTTATTTTATTTTTTTTAACTCTAAAATGGCACCTGTAGGGGGCTAAAAGCAGTATTTTATTCTGCCCCCCCCCCCCCTCTAACTCTATAACTACCGGCTCAAAAAATCTGAAAAAAATTTGGTAACGAGGTTTTGGTGGACTACCAACAACAAATACTAAAGTCAACAATATAATTTTAAATTTTGGAATAATAGGGAAGGGTGTAAGAGAATTTTAAATTTTTATTTTTATATCTAGGCATGTGGTATGTCAAAATGTACATCTCAATTCGTAGAACATGACCATATTTTTTTTTTGTAACTCAAAATCGGCGCCTGTAGGGGTCTAAAAGCAGTGTTTTATTTTGTCCCCCTCCCCCTATCTCTGTAACTACTGGCTCAAAAAATCTGAAAAAAAATTTGTAACGAGGTTTTGGTGGGACTAACACGACAAATACTAAAATCAACAATATAATTTTAAATTTTGGAATTATAGGGAGGGGCGTCATAGAATTTTTTATTTTGATATCTAGGCATGTGGTATGTCAAAATATAGATCTCAATTAGTAGAACTTGACACTTTTTTATATTTTAACTTTAACTTAAAAATGCACCTGTAAGTGGTTCCAAACATTTCACGTAGTACGTACTTCGGAACCCTTATGGCATACACTCGTGTATGTCTTGCCCGAATTATTTTGTGTAGCTGTGTAATTAACCTTTGGTGAATTTAGTAAAAGGAAGCACCGGACATTCATTTGGCAGGTTTTTTAAAACTACCACATTTTTAATTACTTTAAATTTAATTAATCAAAAACTAATTTCATTGGTAACTGAACTAATAACGACAAGTCCACATTTACACCCTTTGTCAGACCCTCTTCATCATGTATATGTATATGGCTGCATTTTAACGTAGTGTGTGTGTGTCTATTTAATCGATATGTTTGTGCAATGTAGTCACTGTAACTTTTCACTTCATGCTCTTATCACGCTAATTACTTTCAAGTTTTAAGTGCCTTCGACTTATTTATGACATAAATTATTAACAGAATCTAGGTTAAAACTATTACTTGTTATATTAAGTGCAAAAATATCAAATTATTTTCTTTAATAGTAAAACTCGCGCCCTGAGAGTTCCGTTTCGTAATATAAAACTGAATTATTGACAATAGTTAGAGTAAATTCGGTATATATCGAACAGACGGGTAGTAAGGATACCTCCTTTTATTGCTCTATTTTAAATTTTATAAACACAAAATTAATATGTATTTAAGCTTACACCTCTAACTAACTGCGTCAGTTGACATGAATGACAGTGTTTGGAGTACCGGTAAGGTCAGTTGGGGTATCTGGGCCATGATTTTACAACGTGAGCGGGTAATTTCTGACTTTATACTTGCTTGAGAACCACTAATAAGTTATATTAAAATCTAAAATATTTTTTTATTTATAATACAATATGCAATCTTAAAATATATAATAGTAGAATATAATTTTCTTTACATTTTTATTGAAAAAAAAAGTCTGATGGACCCAGTTACCTCTATAAATTGGGGTAACTGGACCATAAGGGTCTTGGTTTCATACAAATTATTGTTATTTGAATTGGAGTAAGTGGGCCTGTTGGCAAACATGTAAACCCCTTAAAAAAATTACAACAAGTCATTTGAACCACACCATAGTCGAGTTATCGACGATGCAAGAGAATTCCTACATAACGAATGGGTATGAAATTAATTCCAATTTTTGAATAACACAACTTTTATTGATGAACAAGAGGTGAAATTATAAGTATAAGTAAATATTATATAGATAGTTAACAAAATGTTAATAAATGTTCAATAAGTCACTCAAATTATTAGTGAAGCTGATCATATCTTTGAATTTAGCAGAGCTGCTTTTAAGGGGCTTTGACAGCTTTCTTACTACATCTTTTCTGGCAACGTAGGATTCTTTTTCTGTTTCCACAAACTTCATCCCATTTTTGAAAGATTTTGGGGGTAACTGGGTCATCCCCTCAAGCTTATAACCTAAAAGAGAACACGTGCTGGCAGTAACATTTTAAGGCTCTATTATGCTTCTAATTTATGCTAAATCAACTGTTATGTTGATAATACTTACAGTGAACCTGTAGATATTTTATAAAACCAAGTTGACACCACGTTGTTTTGGAAAACTTGCACTACAAAATTCAAAAAATTGCTAGACGAAAGCCACAACACTTAGAGACATTGTCCTTCATTGTTGCCAACCGCTTGAAATGAAATTACCCTCACAAATTACATAGAAAAAACCCAAGGCCCAATTACCCCCTGGGCCCAGATACCCCAACTGACCTTATATCATTGAGGGCAATTTAATGAAATTTTCCATTTTTAATTATTTATGTTAAGATAAGTACGTTTAAATTTTTATTGTATTAAATTGTATTAAATTGTTTAAATTGTTTATATTGCTTTTAAAAAATTCAGGTAAGTATAGGGTTTGGTCGTATGAATAGTGCTATTGTTGCCTCGGTAATTGCAATTTTTTTTTAAATACATGTGGTTGTGGGTATTATGGAGTACGACTATGAAGTGTATTAATAATTAATATGAATCGTAGCGAGGCAAATAGTGTGAAAAGTATACTAATCGTCCAGTACTTCACAACTATCCACTTCCGCAAAAATCCTTTTTTTGATACAAATCTTCATGATGGTGCCCACTAAATGGGGTGCCTATTACGGAGGTTCTGTCTGCGTACTCCTTGCTACGCCACCGCCATTTTTTTTACAGTGATAACATATAAGTTTGAAATAAAAACAACAAAATACATTTTAAAAACAAATGCTTTAACCACATAATATAGATAATCTTGTATTATACTAACAAGCGTGTAATATGGACCACTCTAGTCCAAATTACACGCACATTTTTTAAGAGGCTGATTTTCGATTGTTTTAGATTTTTTATTTTTATTTTGTTTTCATTTAATAATTCTATTTTTGTCTGCTCGATCTCGTTAAAAGATTAAATTCTCTGTCCAATGAAATGATAAGGGCTGATTTTAAATAACATTATCATAGTTTTCTTACCTAAAACATGAATGGTGTTCCATATATACCGACTTTACTCTAGTTACGTAGCAATGGACCCAATTCCCAGGGCGTCTTTACGTAGATGCTGTATGAAAGAAACCGCAAAATTAAGTTTGTCACGTAATAATTCTACATAGAATTAGAAATTAATGATTTTCGGATTTTTTTCTTTACTTCAGCTATGAGACCTTCCTTCGTGCCAAATTTCAAGATTCTAGGTTAACAGGAAGTACCCTATGATGATCAGTCAGTGAGTCTGTCAGTATCAAAATAAGCTTTTAAAGGCGGTATCTTTTTATTGCATTGAGTTAGAAACTTACATTTTTTTCAGGACTATGAGGCTGTAGACCTTACTATTTGATATTAATTTCAGCTTGATACCTCTAGCCGTTCCTGAGAAAAAGGGTCTTGACAGACAGCCACAAAACTTTTCGAGAAACGGACCGGATTTTTTTTTTTTAATATGGGGGCCCGACGAATGATATAAATAAGTTTGTATGGGAATATATGATGGAAAATATTTATTAAAATGTACATGTATACATATTATTATTATGCACATCAAATCATTAAACCTTATATTTTTTATGCATAAAATATTTTTATATAAAAATCGAGGGCCGGATGAAAATCTTTGGAGGACCGGGTCCTGCCCGCGGGCCGTAGTTTGGTGACCGCTGCTATAAAGTATAAAGGTTCCAATTTTTCATTTTGAGGTAGGGAACCCTAAAAATTCATAAAAATTAGTAATTTCTTCGTTAATATCGTAATATTAATACCTATTAATAAATAATTAGAAATTGTCAATCCTGAAAATATATATACGATTATAAAATAATTTACATTAAAATGACTGAAATTAAATCTGTAAAGCAATAATCCCTAGTAATTTACAACATAGGGGTTGCAAAATAATTAGGGGTTGAGATATGCATCCCTACATCCCTAAAAGCATAGTGCATATCTATGCAATTTAACTGCAAACAAAAATTAGCTTCCGTGGTTGTTTTTGCACTAATATAAACACCACAGCGCCATATAACTTTAATGGGTCGGTTGGAGGGGGTTGGGGTAGGAAAACATTACATTAGATTTATAGATATGTTTTCGGATTTTGCAACCTGATAAAAAAGATACCGCCCCCGCCGCCCCTAAGACAAGTTTGTTTCTTACGCATGTACAGTTCCATTTTCACATTTGTATTTTATATTCGAAATATGTAAATTTGTGAGGTATATTGGAGAGTTGTTGAACCGGAAGAGACGCGTATCAATTGGCTTTGATTTGAAAAGTATCGGTTTTTATTTAGATAAGGGAAAAGTGGTTTACTATAACTGCGAAAACGCCCTGGATCCAAGAGAGGAAATTTATAATAAATTGTTGCTGATAAATAAAAACGTCACCTATATGTTGACATAGAACTCTGGAACTATATGAACTATACAAATTTCGGAAGTGTCTTAAAATGTGCTCTATAAAATCTTGTTTTTTGTGGCAAAATTTCAAACCGTTCCAACAATTACTTTATTAGGTACAGTCGTCTGCATTAATGGTCATGCAGTTTGTATTCATTTTCGTTTATCACAAACTTAGTAGGCTCCTCCCATTTGATTATTATAATATTTAAATCATTTCTCCATGTATCAAACAAAGACAGATATTTTGAAATTCATTTGCTAGATGAAGAACTACTCTTCGTTTATAGTACTCATATACATATATTTGTGCAATTAAATATTATGTAATCTATTGAAAATTGTATACGTAAATTTTATGGCAATAAATATTTGATATTCCGAATTTTATTATTTAAATATATTAAACTTGATAGAAAAAGATAACCGATGATGTTTGTCTTTAAATTTGGAATCTGTTGTAAGCGATTCTAGCCTTTAGAGTGCCAGACGAGTTCTGCAGGCGACTGTACATCCTATTCAACAAAGTACATAAAAACACCGGTTTGCGGAAATTTAAGTATTACGTAAGCATGCTTAGGGGACGAGAGGGTTTCGATTTTTCTTATTTTGTTGACAAGGGGACAGGGGGAAAGGGAGAAATTACATTTTATATGTAATATATTTTTTACTGAACCAGAATTATAATCAATAGACATTTAATTGTAAAACAGCTTAATTTGGTGACAATCGAACTAATTATTATAAGTTTTTTATTAATTATTATATTATCATTGATATATGTATGTTTTATTGTTAGATCGTATGTCGCGGTGTGGTGAAAAATTGAACTATTCCTATCGGATGAGCTGTCAGTTATTAGTTTGAAAAACGTTTTTAATTAAATAATTTGCTATTTCCATATCGCTAGTTCTTCTTTATTATTAAACTAAAAGACTTTAGAGATTTTTTCTGCTGTAGTTTTTGATTTCTTATACTGTTGTAAGCACTTTAACTCTTAAAGTTAATTCACTTATTTATAGAAAATCGTATCTATTTATGTATTATGCATGAATAATATTCTTATGTTTATTTAAAGAATTATATCAGTTACCAAGAACTAAGAATTATACTAATAAGGCTTTTAGTTTTACAAACAAAGAAATAACCTAACCTATACGCGTATATTTATTAGCCATTTTCGAGGTATTTTGATATTTTGCATTAGTTATAATTTTTTTCTTTATAAAAGAAATTAAATACTCTAATTATTACACAAATATAATCACTGATTTGATTGTTTACTAAACACCGATTAAATTAGGTTAGACTACAGATGTCCCGATTGTGTTAGTTTCGATTTTTATCACTGAACGCGTCGCTACCATCGCGACACATCAATTTTTTCAAAATTTACGATTCTTTATTTTATAACTTTTGTGTCGTAGTACTTTTTATTTTGTGATCATTAGTAAGTGTTACTGGAGAAAAACAAAAACAAAATACAATTAAAAAAACATCTGCCAAGTAAATGCACAGTGCTTCCTCGTGCTAAATTCACTAAAACCGATAGTGTTCAGATAAATTGCCTGGCATTGGTTAACCATTTAATTTTTATACAAATTTTAATAAAAAATCTTAGTTCGAAATTTTTCTTAAAACGCACCTGAATATTTTTTCATATATTTTTAATTTTTTGACAATTTCAATCTAAATCTAAATTTATGCAAATGTCAAAATGACATTTAAAACGTCAAAGTGACATTTAATATATCCAATCAAATATCAATTTAGAAAAACAAAACACGAATTTTTAAAATAAATTGAGATAAATCTTTGTAAGGGAATATTTTACAACAAACGTAGTAGACCCATATTATAGAAAATTTAATGCTCTACAAAAAGTATTCTATAAAATTTTCTCGTAACATGTGTCGTTCTTGAGATATCTTGAAAAAAGAAATATTTTGGGGTGTCACCCCTCCCCCTTACACACGATTTTGATGATTTTGAAATGGGACCGTCCTCAAACCAAACCCAACCATCCGACCAAGTTTCAAAATAATATCGGTTCAGTGGTTCATGAGTTATGCGTGTGACAAGGATTCAGGGGACAGACGGACGGACGGACGGACGGACACACGGACAGACAGACAGACACGGAACGAAAAGTGTTTGTCTTGACGTGAAACGGATAAATCAATTTAAAATTTTGAAATTGGAGAACTTTTTTTTGTCTCAATCTGAAACGATCACATAGCTTCTCGTATCTTCGATATTGCGAGGAAGCAAAATATATATTTTTACACTTTAGTAATTTTTGTTTAATGGAATGGAACTTTTTTAAGTTCACAAACAGTATACCTTACTCTTAAAGCGTCCAAGACCGGTACCAGTACTTTATGGATTATTAGTTATTTTCTATTTAATTAACTGATGAACTAGTTGACTTTCAACGTAACTATCACTGTCTAAAAATAATATTGATCAATAATTTCAGTATTAAAAAATTAAATGATACAATAAAATCATCTAGAAAATATTATACAACCGGATAGATCAAAAAAAGATGAATATAATACACCACTGTGGGATATAAAGACATTTGTCTTGCGTATCAATTACTGTTGATACGAGAGATAGTTTGATAACATAATAAATGGTTATTCCATAGAGAGCAGAAAAACTTACTTCCACACTTCTGCTTTGTCTATTCGTTCTCCACAACTCGAATATTTCATATTATCTTTGCAAGACCTTCATATTTGTACATTAATAATTCATACGGTGAATTGACAAGGAAATATTGATTGTGTTTTTTGTATTTCCTACGATAGACTAATTTTGATGTTGATAGCAGATATGCCATTGTGGGATTTTGTTAATATGAAACATTTTTCTATCTATTTATTATAGATCGATGTTCTTTTTATTACAAGCTTTATATTAACTGCACCTGTTAGTATTGTAGAGTCGAATGTAGAAGTGGTCGATCAATTTTCATTGAAATTCGCTTATCACAAACTTTGTAGGCTCCTCACTCCTCATGTTTGATTACAGTCGGGACTCATTTATTTTAAACCTTTTGAATCGTTTAACACGAGAAATTCGCGTTTATTCTAAGTCGAGAGGGGCTCCCACCAAGTTATGTATAGATCCTTGACCAAATCATTACTCCATGTACCCAACAAAGACAGATTTTTTCAATTCATTTGCTATCTAGCAATCGGGGCATTGCTGTGTGCGTGTATTTTGAAAACAACAAATCTATGATAACGACGCAAATAACTTCGTTTTTTCGCGGTTCTACATTGCTGTCTAATGCGAAGACAATTCGATCCTGTGTTAGGCAGTTGGAGAAAACTGGTAGTACACTAATTGTAAGAAGAAATACACATGGCCGACGCAGGTCCATCGGAACACCAGAAAATGTGCAGTTGGTGAAAGCATTGATCGAGCGATCGCCAAGACGTTTTGATCGAAGCATGCTATTGCCTTGTGGATGTCAGACCGCAGTTTGAGGAGGGTTCTGTATTTCGGTTTTAATTTTTCATCCCTTCAAAATAATAATGGCTCAAGAGTTGAGCCCAGCTGACTACACCATTAACCACTAAAATTTGTATGAGCTAATGCTTGCACGGATTCCTTTCGAGGCAATTTTTTTCAGTAGCGACCTGCGTCGGCCAAGTGTATCTCTTATTAGTGTGCTACCAGTTTCCTCCAACTGCCTAACCCAGGACCGAATTGTTTTTGTATTAGAGACAGCATTGTTACGTGGAATGTTGAACCGTCGCCGAAAAGCTTTTCGTGTCGCATAGATTGGTTGTTTTTAAATAACTTACTAAAATGGGGTGACCGACGGAACAGAGGGAGGACATGTGGACCTTCCTCCCTCCACCACCACCCGAGCATTGGCTCTACAAAACTGCGTAATCGGTTCTGCTGCACCCTGTACATTTATAAAATTTGAATATATACCTGTGTATTTCCCGCGTACATGTTGATTGGTCAAGGAGCTACTGAGACTACCTTATCTTAATATACCTTGCATCAATCCCAAGTAACAGTATACCTTGCTCTTAAAGCAGCCAAGACTAGTGCCAGTACCTTATAAAAAATTCGAGATACAACCAAGCAAAGCCTACTTGTGGTGTGAAATATATGATCGAAATGTATGAAAAAAGAAATGTACTATGGGCTTCAGAAGTCGACTACCACCCTAAAGGTCAGAATCACTTACTACAGATTTGAAAATATTAAAACAAACATCAGTTTATCTTTTTCTAGGGCGGAGATTATATAGTTACATCATTTTAAATAAAAACACAAACATACGTTCATTTCATTAATTATTTTTATACCAAGTTTAACATATTTAAATACTAAAATTCAGAATATCAAATATTTATTGACACAAAATTTACTTATACAAATTTCAATAGATTACATAATAATTTCATCTCACAAATATATAAACGAAGAGTACTTCTTTATTTAGTAAATGAGTTTCAAAATATCTGTATTTGTTTGGTACATGGAGAAATGATTTAAATATTATATTAATCAAATGGGAGGAACCTACTAAGTTTGTGTTAAGCGAATTTGAATGAAAACTGGTCGACCACTTCTGCATACGATTCTACCTACTAAATGGTTGATACAAAGTACATAAATACATGTAATACATATCTATCTATAATTACACTTCCCGCACGTCATCTAGTAATGTTTACAAGACGGTGGTGTATTTGTTATTGGCTGATGTGTATCATATTATATTTACATTCAATATACGTCTATTCGGTTCCACAACTGACTACAATAACTTTGTTCCCAGTATTGGGGATTCCGAGTATTTACTTTAATTATTATTGTGATCTAATCGTAGATAATGAAATATATAGGACTAATAAGACAATACCTAGCGTTGTTTCCATATCGCTCCGCGAGTTATTGGCGTATCATTCGGATTTAAAATAAAAATAAATTGTTTGTTTTATTTAATTAAAACTACATGCGTTATAAAGCGTTAAAAAGTATTTCATGATTAATATAGAAACGTATGTTTTTAACAATCATCTCTCTTACTGAACAAATTAAATTGTAATTTAAAGCATATTTTCATGGAAATGACATATGATACAAAATGGCCGCCATCAAGTTTTGGTAACAGTTTCGTATACGGACTAGTATTGGTTGTTATGTATCCATAGTCTTTCTTAATCTAAGGATCTAATATTCGTAACAATGGTCACGTTCACGACTGACCAGTGAACAGTGAACAACGAGCTTTGATTGGTTGATTCATGGAATTTCTGGTGGATTGTACCAGAAATTCCATGAATCAACCAATCAAAGCTCGTTGTTCACTGTTCACTGGTCAGTCGTGAACGTGACCAATGGTAACCCACCCTCGATTACAGTGATTCTAAAACTTTCTAATAAGTAATATGCAATTTTTACTTTCTTATACCCACACTGCAAATGCAAAGTGTGTTGTTTTGACACACCTAAGTGTGTCATTTTCTTGTAGTCATATTTAATCCCTTTTTTGGTGTGTTCTTTTATAAACACACTTTAAGGTGTGTAGTTTTAACACGTTTTTTGAACACGCTTTGTAGTGTGTTAGTGAATTAACACACTACAAAGCGTGTTACTGTAATAAATCTGTAAACCACATTTTATTAAGAAATTATTATTGAACAAATATAAATACATACAATGATTTTAATAATTTTTTTCTTCTTCGATTAATCAGCCGCATAAAGCATATCTAAATTCATTGTAACAATTTTATCCTCTAGCACGATATTATTATCACTTTTAGTTGATGATATCAAAACAATATGGACATTGGACATCACTTTTATCCGAAATTTCATTTACAATTCCACATCACATATTTTATTATTTCTATCCGGGTCTTCTTTTTATAAAATAATTAATTTTCCCTGTAGCATCATCTTCAAATGCTGTCAGTTGTAGTTGCGTTTATTAATCGTTGACGTATCAATTCTACACCCGATATATCTTTTTGTGGTGAATATTTAATGCACTTACACATTTCACCTATCAGACAATAAACTTTCTTTTCTATATTAATTTAATATACAAATATCAAGCTCAATTCACTCAAAATGACGTAAGATTATGACGCGACATGATGAATGTCAAATCGTTCTATACTCTATATGACAAAAGAGTGAGAGCGAATATGGTATCATGACTATAGAGGGAGAAAGATCGAATGTATATAGGCTATATTCACCTATATTATATTCTAACACACCAACAAGTGTGTTTATTTTCAAAGTGTGTAGTTCTCCAAAAAGTGTGTTAGTAGATATTAAACATGTCATTTCAACACACTCAAGTGTGTAAATAATATTTTTGATTATGATTTACAAATTATTTTTTACACACCAGAAAGTGTGTTACTCTTTTAACACGGATAAGCGTGTTAATTGCAAAGATCAAACGTGTAAACTAACACACTTAATCTTGACTACACACTTATGTGTGTCAAATAACACACTCATGTGTGTTTTGTAACACATTTTGGTGTGTTTTTAACAAACTAGCATTTGCAGTGCATGTATGGCGAATTTTGCCCCGTATATGAAATATACATATAGTATAAGTAGGGGAAAGGGTTGTACCTTGGGACAATTGCTCTAGAAATCCAACCACTGTAGCTGTAACTCTCAGAATTACATGTTATATTGGCAACCCTGTGTCTTGTTTGCTCACCAAGTTATTTCAGTTTCAGTCATTGTTCGAAGCTTTAAGTGTCAGATTATAGTTCTTGTACTATCAAAGTAAAATTTTGCTACAACTTCCAGATATTATATGTTATATGGTCTAGGGACCCCCTTTTGAACAATAATTTCATGGACCCCCTCCCCTGGATAGAAATGGTAAATAGAAATGTAAAAGTACTTTAATTTATATCAAACATGTTTCACGGACCCCCGGAAAAAGTTCAGCAGACCCCGGAGGTCCGCTGACCCTAGTTTAAGAACCACTGTTGTAGAGAATATTATTATCTTTAGTTTATATCCCGTTTATTTTATTCTATCTTATTAGTTTGTCAGAATTTTTAAAAACAAAATTTGAATCACTTGCACTGTTTACTCTCAGTATTATGTATAAAAAAGTCCCGTGGCTCCCATGTCAGATATTTTATTTATGTATTTATTTTTCAACTAGCTGTTACCCGCGTAGGGTTGCCAGGTGTCCACTATTTGAGCGGACAGTCCGCTTTTTTCACATTATGTTCACTATTTTTTTCACAAAATAGTGGACATTTTTTTTTATTCAATAGCTTTATGATGAAATGGTACGTAATCTAAAGCAAGCTTGTCCAACCCGCGGCCCGCAAGTATCTTTGGTGCGGCCCTTAACCTGAATTGGCGCGACCAAAAAAAAAAAATCCTTCAGTTTTTATTTTTGCTAACCTAACCTTATTTATTCATTAAAATTAAGAATTGAAATTGGCACGATCAAAAAAAAAAAAGGTCTTCAGTTTTTATTTTTGCATACGCTTGTCCGCAACCCTATACCCGCGACTTCGTCCATGTGGAATTTGATTTTTTTTATCTAATCAATTTTCGGGATACAAAGTAGCCTATGTTCTTCCTTAGGATGCAAGCTATCTCCCTGCCAAATTTCATCATGATCGATTCAGCAGTTTCGCTGTGAAAATGTAACGAATAAACAGGCAGGCAGATAGAGTTACTTTCTCATTTATTATATTAGTATAGATTACAATGTGTAAAATGTAAAATACATATACAATTTCTGTTAAGTAAACGTTACTTTATAGTCATAGACTTGAATACGGCAGTTTTTATTGTATCCATTAAACGTGCTATAATTCTATGTCCTTGGCATTTTTTATTTTACTTGTTCGATAAGAAATAAAAGTTTTATTTTAATATTTAAGTTATTGTCTTTTTGCTGTATAATTCACTAACTCAGCAAATATTTTGTAAACATTTCGTTTGTTTTTCAAATATACTAATAAATAAATAACAATTCACAATGAGTAAGTCGTTTTAAATTAAATTTAATTTATTTAATCATTTTTAGGTTTCCGTAGAAAACTAAGAACCCTTATAGTTTCGCTCTGTCCGTCCGTCTGTCAGTCTGTTTGTATATCACAGCCTTCTCATTCGCTCATTTATGTACTATGGGTTTCAGAAATCGTCTGCCACCCTGAAGGTCATATTCGCTTACAACAAATTCGAAATATTAAGATAAACATCATCGGTTATCTTTTTTTCGGGCGGAGCTTATATAGTTACATAAATTTAAATAAAAACACAAATATACGTCCATTTAATTGATTGATTGAAACATATAATGACTGACTCATTCGTATTAAGTAGAGAAATCAGCGACTTAAAATAAGTACTGCCAAGTGTACCTCATAAAATGCATAGCATTTACATTATTATAGATTTATTACCACTGTTTTAAAATATCGAGCAATTTGATAACAATTTTACACCTATCAGATAGCGTTAGCTGGGAGCTAATTTACATTTGCAGCTAAGCAAATTCTTTATAATACCAGGTATTAAAGTGTATATTTAACAAAACCAAAATATTTATCTATACAAATAGCTAGTATGAATTCCTGTAAAGATTAACGAAAATAGTTAAATAATACCAATACAAGTCTTGAAGCTTCTGTAAGCCGCGTCGGTTTGGTCGTGTTAACGGCCAACGTTTCGTCACACATTGTAGTGGACATCTTCAGGACTCTTCTAAAAGTTTAGAAGAGCCCTAAAAGCCCTAAATAGTTTAGAAGAGCCTTGAAGATGTCCACTGCAATATGTGATAACACGACCAAACCGACACAGCTTACACCCAGAAGCCAAGATCTAAATAATACCAATTTTAAAAAAATATTAAACAACTGTTTCTAATAATTTTTTGCTTTATTTACAGATGCAGATAGCTGCTAAAAAGTCGAGGAATCATTTTTTCAAGGTCCTAAATTATTGTGATTAAAAAAATACTTAAAAACAGTTTTTTTTTAAATTTTTTATTTCAACTCATGTGATACGGGAAAGTTTAAAATAGTTTTAATATCCGTCTCAAAAAGGCTGCGTATTTGTTAATAATTGTCCAAGAGGAAGTGTTAATAATATTGTGATATAGTGTAGTCATTTTTTATGTTATTTTATTTGCTTAGTGATTTTTTTATATACCCTCACATTTTTAAACTCACAACTTATTTATAATTTATTAAAAAGTACTTCATAAAATATTTAAATTATTTCAACTAAGAAAGGGTAAATTGGATTGAGAAGGAATACTGTTTATTATATATTTTACATTTTTATAAAATTATTTCATTTATATATAATATATTAACTAAAAATTACTAGCAGTAATAACTAACAAGTATACCTACTTTTAATGTAGAAAAATTGTAGAGAACTGCTTAATTCATTGCAAACTAACGTAAAAAATAACAGTATTATCAAAATAAAAGTAATTTCATAATAATAATGTATAAACTGCGTAGTTAAAACCGACATAAATCACACAAAATTAAAAGCGCGGCTTGTAAACCATGCTATCTTACGTAATGCCTGTAGAGGAGAAGCCCCCGTTGGGGCCGGGCATCGTGAAGACGCACCAGCTGCAACTAGAGCTGGCCAACGGGCACTCGGCCCCGGCGCCGTTCCCCAGGTCGGCTCTCATGTCCAAGGAGAGCAGCATCAGCTCGTTCGCGAGTGACGTCACCACGGCAACTAGTTCCATGACGCCGACCAGCGACAGACCACGGGCGAAACTGTTGGCGAACGGCACTAAGCATACCGGTCTCAAAAGGTGAGTCCTTTTTATAATTCTAATTTTATGTAATTAAGTCTTAGATCATTTCTCAGGAGGGAAAATTAATAGTAGAGAGAATAGAGACATAAAAAGTGATGAATAGTGATGCATTCGGGCAGTGGCGTAGTAAGAAAAAAATTCGGAGGGGGGGGGGGTTAAGCTTGGGGTCCCAAAATAAATTACCTAAAAAAAAGGTCACGCAATTGAAAGTTAATTAATAAGTAGTTATTGAAGACTTTTTTTTTTTAGTCATATAGCATAAAAAAGAAAAGTCATTAAATTCAAAATTATTATAATTATTTCGCATATTTTAAGAACATTGAATATTTCGGGGGCGGGGGGAGGGGGGGGGGGTTGACCCCCCCCCGTTCCTACGCTACTGCATTCGGGAAGTTGGATTTTCTCTTTATATGTTCGAAGATGAGTTGAAAATAAAAAAAATTGGAAAAATCGGCCATGTGCGTCCTGAGAAAATTACATAATTGTGCATTTTTGATACATTTCGAGTGTATCGCTACACTGTTTTTGAAATATCTCCGGTTCTATAGGTCGTAGGAAAATAAAAAAAATATTAAAATACTTATAAGTTAACAGACTATAGAACGGCGTAGGTAGCGTTTCTTTTCAAACGTATCATAACCTCAAAAATAAAAAAAATGTTGAAAAACTTTTTTTATCATTAATAATGCAATAATTAACGTAAAAATCAAAAGATTTTTACGAAAAAAGAGAAAATATGTATTTTTATGTATCAATTATGTATTTATGTTGAAATGTATCAAAAATGCACAGTTATGCAATTTTCTCGAGACGCACATGGCCGATTTTTCCAATTTTTTTATTTTTAACTCATCTTCGAACATATTATTATGTATAAAGAGAAAATCACTATTCATAATTTTTTATGCCTCTATTCCCTCTACTATAAGTTCCGCATTTGTTTTGTACATTGAAATAATCCGTGATAAATGTACAATTCAAATTGATATTTTACAAACTGTACTGTAATAAAAAGTAAATAATCTCTATTCTCACAATCAGTGTAAAAATCAGGCGGTGGGTCACGAGCCATAGTTTGGGAAACGCTGAATCTAATAAATTAAGGTTTAAATAATTGAAAAACCATTCTTTTCTAGATTTAAAAACAATTTCAATATCAACATCGACTTAATAAATTTTTTTATCTATTTGACCTAAAGGGTTCTTACTTTTAAACTATTTATTGAATTGATTTAATATTTTAATACATAAAACTAGACTAAATAATAAACATTTCAAGATTATCCCGAAGTTTGTGTGATCTATAATTCCGGAAAATTATAGCACCAAACACGAAATTTTTTTGACCATAACTCGTACATAATACATAATATTATGTTTAGCTGTTTTCGATAAATTTAATTACATTTTAGTATATTTATTATATCGAACGCATTGAATTTATTATTTATAATAAAAATATATTTGTTGATGATAAAATACACCATTGTGTAACACTCGATACATTTCTGTATATAATAAAATAAAATAAATATAATAATTATGTACGCTACTTTTTATCGTTAGTATACATTATTATAAATATAAACGTTTTTAAAAGTAAATAAAACATAATATGAAGACTGCAAGGTACATACATAATCAAGTCATAAAATAATTTATAATCATATAAAGGCATTTTATTTTCAAGGTGTTAGACAAAGAATTATTGGTATATTCATATGTATGTCTCTTGTGAGTAATAAAGGCGAGTTAAAATTTGCTGTTACACTCGGACGATTAACAGCATGCTGATACTTATAGCGCTAGTATTTTGCTGCCTCGCAATATCGAAGATACGAGAAGCTTTGTGATCGTTTTAGAATGAGACAAAAAAAATGTTCTCCGATTTTTAAATTTTAAATTGATCGTTCCGTTTCACGTCAAGACAAATATTTTTCATTCCGTGTCTGTCTGTCCGTCCGTGTGTCTGTCCCCTGAATCCTTGTCACATGTATAACTCATGAATCACTTAACCGATATTATTGAAACTTGGTTGGATGGTTGGGTCTGGCATGAGGACGGTCCCATTTCAAAATCATCAAAATCGTGTGTAAGGGGGAGGGGTGGCATCCCAAAATATTTATTTTTTCAAGATATCTCAAGAACGATACATGTTACGTAAAAATTTTATAGGATCTTTTTTGTAGAGCATTCAATTTCCTATAAAATAGATGTACAACGTTTGTTGTAAAGTATTTCCTTACAAAGATTTGAAGAAAGTGACTCGAAAAATTCACGGCCCGCGCCCAGCTTTAATAAGGGTGGCCACTTGGAAAACTGGGGAAAGTCAGGAAATAATTAGATAGGGAATTTGGTTAGGCATTTTTATAACAATGCTAAAACCTCTCTGCGTCAGTTAAAATCTGCATACGCTCAGAAAGGTCCAGCAAATATTTAAACAATTTCCATAAGTCTGCGTATCTCCTGTAGGCCCCATTTTAAAAGCCTGGAAATATCAACTTTTCTTAAAAAAAGTTTCATCATTTATTTAATAATATTGTTTATTTCGTGAAATAGAAGTGACTTAAAAACAATACAAACTCGCTTAAATACTGTTTATAACGGAGTCCATAACTTTTTAATCCATACTAATGTTATAAATGCGAAAGTAGCTTTGTCTGTCTGTCTGTTTGTTACCTTTTCACGGTTAAACCGTTGAACCAGTCTTGATGAAATTTTGTAGGAAATAGCTTGCCTCCAGAGGAAAGACATAGTCTACTTTGATATCCCGAAAAATTGATTATATAAAAAAGTGTGTGTGTACTTTTGTACGCATTATAGGTTTTACTTTTTTGGCGTAGTGAAACTCCCAAATGAACTTATAATAGGCATGATGCCAGTAACAAAGTATCGCTGAAATTATGATTTTAAATAATGAAATAGGTTAAAAAGATTCTAAAAAATGTATTTATTTTTATATTAAAAGCGAGATTAATATGATTTTTGTTAAAATAAAAACGCAAAATACAGGAATCCGCGATGTTTGATAAAACACCAGTCAGAGTGGATGACGTCACGGCTACGGAAACGTCATTTTTGTTTCATTAATATCTGCACTGTTTTGTGTTACCAAAAGTAAAACCGAGAAACATTAGCGATGGAACAAGGATTTATTATAGTTGACAAGGAGTGTTTACATAGGCGTGACGTTAAAAATGTGCCATGACACCTGCGAGCGTGTTGGCGTCAAATTCAAAATTAGTTTCAAAAGGGTCAATTTTTGTGATTAAACCTTTATTTTCTGCAGAAATAAGCATTTTTTTGGAAATAAGAGACACGTAAGATCATCATAAAATAGTTTTTAATAATTAGGCATCATGCCTATTTCAAAATATTTTGACTATATCCATGGGCTTATGTACAGTCGCCTGCAGAACTCGTCTGGCACCCTAAAGGCTAGAATCGCTTACAACAGATTCCAAATTTAAAGACAAACATCATCGGTTATCTTTTTCTATCAAGTTTAATATATTTAAATACTAAAATTCGAAATATCAAATATCTATTGCCACAAAATTTACGTATACAATTTTCAATAGATTACATAATAATTTAATTGCACAAATATATATGAGTACTGTAAACGAAGAGTACTTCTTTATCCAGCAAATTAGTTTCAGAATATCTCTCTTTGTTTGATACATGGAGAAATGATTTAAATATTATAATAATCAAATGGGAGGAGCCTACTAAGTTTGTGATAAACGAAAATGAATACAAACTGCAAGACCATTAATGCAGGTGACTGTACCTAAAGAAAAGTATAAATTCTTATGTATGTAGAAACAATATTTTATTTTTAAACAAAAATACACGCGCCATTTCCAGTGATTCATTTGTTTCTTCGTAAAGTAATCACGTAAACAAGAATAAATTACATATTTATATGCTATTTAACATAATATAGGTACAGTGAAACCTCCCAGAACGTATATTTGCCAAATAGCAAATGTTTATTTGATTAAAACACATTCCGCGTGAAATTAAACCATAAAATTATTTGTATTTAAGCTATTTTTGATTTATATTAATTGTTGGTATGAGTAAGCGTAAGTCTTTCTATTTTCAAAAAAATATTCTTTCTGAACTGATAAAAGAAAAAATGTGAGAAAAACAATTTATAGAAAACTAGTTGTTACCCACCCGACTTCGTCTGCGTGGTAATACAGATTTTGTTCAGTTTCGATTTTAGTTTCGCATTTACACGCTAGATGTCTACGCTAAAAGAATATAACCTATAATGCGTAAATTATCTAATACATTTTCGGGATACAAAGTAGCCTATATCCTTCCTGCAAGCTATATCCTTGCCAAATTTCATCAAGATCAGTTCAATGGTTAGCCGTGAAAAGGTAACAGACAGATAATTATACAGAGATACCACACTTTCGCTTTATAATATTAGTATGAATAATGTTCTGTAGCCTACGACTTTTATTTCAAACAATTCTTTGTGTGAACCGTTTGATATAAACTTTAAAAATTTAAATTATTTTTTATAGTCCTCAGTACCTCGTCCCTTTTGTAAATTTATTACCATACTTCTGAAACTTCGTGAGTGGCTTCTTTTTGACGAATCTAACAACTTTTTTATTTGCGAAAATTCTTAAAAATGGAACATTTTCGAACGTGCAGCCGCGGAATTTTCCTGGAAGCGAACTGGAAAAACGGCCCAAGATATTTGTTGGACAAAATGACTAATGGATTGTAAAAATAATTATTCAATATTCCTTCAAATATCAGGTAGCTGGTAATAAACTATAATAACCTCGTTATTTTGACATTTTAGAGGTGACAGACTAGGTGATACCCCACTATTTTTGTCAGACAATATTTTTTTTCGATTTTCTCACCATATTATATTAGTTGGTCATTTTATCCGACAAATATCTTAAAATAATAATTTGTTAACCCATTTCAAAATTTTTATAACTCAGGTCTATTATTGGTCCACCATTTTCTATATGTATGCCAAATCTCAGCTTTCTAGGTCAAGCGTTTCAGTAGCTAGAAGCCTGCGACAGACAGACAGACAGTGTTGATTCCATAAGAATGGAGGGGGGGGGGTATTTATATTATGATGGCTAATATATTTTTTCTGGCTACGCCACTGGCTATAAGAAAAACATAAATTGGAATCGATTTAATAGTTTTATTTGTTTACGACTGCATTTTTTTAAAGAAGCTTGGTACGTATTAAATTTATTCAAAACATCGCTTTCTAAATTTGAAAGCTGCACGAATACATGCAAAAATATATTCTGAATAACAATGATTTTTATTTTTGTACAATACCGAATTAGAATTTTAAATTGATTGAAGAAAAAAAAAGTAAAAGTACATAGTTTAATTTTATAACTCAATTACAATAAAACGTGCAATTAAAAAAGTGAAATAATTACTGTGATAATCGGTTAATTTATTCGAGAATCGCTACTTGAGCCCGTGAAATATGGCTGCATCGTGGCTATTAAAATAAATTACCATATGTAATTTTTAATTTAAAATTTTGTGCGAATATAACAGTATATGTGTTCCATTATATGTGTGTGTTAGGGTCAAAAAGATGAAAAATTTCACTGGGAAATTAATTTTTGTAATAAAAATTTTGTAAAGTTGTACGCCGAGATGAGGCTATTCGTTTCGAAACGAGAGTGCCTTAAATTCTGACAAGATTAACTTTTTTTTCTGACGAGACCATATTAACTTTTTAATTACATTAAGGAACAAAAAAACATTGCCGAGGTGTCAATAGACGATCCCGAACGTTTTTAGTTTACTGAAACCGAATCCTATCCCTAAATTTTTCAATTAGCTTAGGTTATTGAGATATCCTAATCTAAAAATTATAAAAATAACGATTTTGCACATATTTGTGAATATATTACAAATCTGACAATTGTTTACAAAAGTTTTCGTTCACTGTCTTTGTGTTTAGATTGGTCAAGTACTCGGATGAGTTTACTGTCTCGGTTGAGTGCTCGTCCCATGTAAACTAGGCTTTAGGATATCTGTTATCTCAATAACTTGAATTAATTGAGTTTGGGAATCGGATTCGATTTAAGCACGCTAAAAACCTTCGGGATCCTCTATGAAGGTCTCAGCCGCAAAAAAAGTATTTTTTTGTTGCCCGGTGTAATCTTTAATAGCCCAGGAAATAAAGGATTTAAACAGTGATTAGAACATGCCATAGGTACATTTTTCCTAATTTGACACCAATAAAAAATTCTACGTTGCCTGCTTTATAAATCAATTGTAATTGGGAGGGGGTCGAAACCATTCACACGAAATTAATGATCGCTTAATTATTTTTGACATTTTCGTTCAATTATTTTTTTAGTTATATAAAAATTTTAGGTAAGATTTATTCTGATAAAAAATCTGTATTGCTTATTAAAATGAAATATAAAAAGTCGAGATGCAATGTTTATATTTATTTATATATTCCTTTTGCCAAAAAATATTACCGACCATATAATTTTCCAATAATAAACATATGTGTAATATAATAATTTTTCCAACGTCGAGGGACTACATAGTTCCCCTGCGTACACTCAGTTTTCACCACCGCCTTCATCCCAATGAATAATTATGTTATGTAGGAATTTGTGTTCGTTTTATATACTAGGTATACTATATAGATTACTCTATTTGTATGCATCAGCTCATATTATATGCGTTCCAAAGTAAAAAATATGCCACCACGTAAAATTTTTCATACTTTTCGTGAATGTTCTATATATGCTCACTTCTATTAATATAAGTACTGGTACCAGTCTTGGCACCTTTAATAGCAAGATATACTGTTTTTAGGATTGGTGGGCTTATTTTTTGTAATTCTCATTAACTCATGGTCATAAGTACCTCTTTATTAAATCAATTTAATTACCCAAGTCCGCAAATATAGTTTGTTTTTTAAATTTTAACCTTTTATTTTTCTTATGTTTTTTATCCAGTAATGGATATAGTAAAACCAGTAATTAACACTTGTTATTGATTACAAAATGATAAGTACTACGACACAAAAGATATAAAAGAAATAATCATCAAAAAAAAACAATGTAAAGCAGTTATGATAATATAATAATTAATAAATAAATTATACTAATAATTAGTTTAAATGTCCACCATTTTGACACCTATTGGCCAATTGTCATCAAATCACGCTGTAAGACAGTTAAATGTATATATATATATATAGATTAATTGTTCAGAAATGGGAGTAATCAAATAAGTATCAACAAATATTTCTAATTCAGTACATTTAATTTAAAAATAGCCATTACTGGGGTCGTATCCAAGACCGGTGCCAGTATCTTAGTTAGTGATAAATGAAAACAGTGTTTAATAGATTTATATTTTATAATTTATAACACCGGGTCCAATGCGCTAATTCTTTATAAATTTGGGTATTAGTCATTCTTGTTGTAATGCAATTTAAATTTAAACATATAATTTGTAAAACATATTTAAAGTGGTCCATTGCACAAATGTATGAAAGTTGAACGTATTTATTATTTGTTTATTTTGTTTTGTCGGAGTCATAATGTCAAGCGAATGCGGGGTTATTTATACACCCATTGGCAACGCACGTCGTGATTATGTAAAGATATACCTGATGTTCCTTGAACCTGACTCATAGGATCTTAGTTCATGGGTATGTCTGTTTATATTTGCATTACAGTGATTCTCAAATAGTTTATAATAAACTACAGTAGTCAAATCAGAATCTATTGTTTAGTTGTAGGTACTTTACGGGCATTTGTTTGTTTATCTTTATACAAGCTCTTTCTGTCTATCTGCCCGTCCGTTGCATATTTCAAAATTAATGGACCGATTGAGTCGAAATTTGGAATATATGTATATTAGGGTGGACCAATTTTTTAACCGATCTCGGCTACTCCCCTACGTGAAAGTACTCTCAATTCTAAGAAAAAACGCCCATGGAACTATATCTCTGCATTCAACTTTAGTTCGCCGCATTTTTGATTGAAATTTTTTTTGATCCCTTGAATTCAATATGTACCTATGTATGTTAATAAACATGAAAATGTACAATTTTTCATTGATTTTTTTTTAAGCAAAAACCCAAGGGTTTTTGGGTACGAGGATTCTGAATTTGACATCCACTTGACGCCAGTTTTGGAAACAAACTTCAAAGTTTTTTTTATTTTACCCAAACAAAATACCAACCTATGCCTTTTTCGGCACGATAAATATTTCTAATTCAGTACATTTAATTAAAAATTTGCCATTACTTGGGTTCTTGCCAAGACTGGTGCCACTACCATTGAAAAAATAACTTGACAAATTCAAAAATTGATAAAAGTAAACATCCTTTTCCAGTTCGTTTTCAGAAATAAGAGATTTTCTTCCAAGACGAAAATCAATTCTAAATATAAATTTTCAGCCTTCTACGATCTGTCATTTTTAAGTTACAGCTTTTACAGACCGACAGATTCGCAGATATTAAGGCGAAAATAGTCATGAAACACAACACCTTCTTAAAAAGTTTCCTTGTATTTTTTAAACAATTTTCTCCTAATATTTTTTTTTATATTATACATAAGTGTCTACCACTATCTGGACTTTTAATCCAGAAGAGCATTTTGGATATCTTTATGGTTAAATCTTTATTTATATGTATACGTATAATATAAGCTTTTCTTATGAAACTTGATGTCTTCTCAAACATAGCACGTATTCATCCCATTCAAATTGCGTTCACAGTCACACTGAACAGATTATGGCAGGGGTAAACAACCTTTATAAAGTCAGGATCTATGTTTTTACTTTTTTATACCCATGTATGAAATACATAAGCAGGGTCGTAACTACCACCGGGGCCCCCGAGGGAAGGGGGGGGGGGCGGTAACGTAAAACATTTATTTTTATTTGGTTCTTGAAAATCTTAAACTTATTAGAAATTTTAATGACCTTTTTTGTTTTTTCGTCGCTAACTTAAATTTTACATTTATTATTCATGAAAATAAAGTTAGTAGGAAGTTGAGATTGTCGACAAAAAAGGTCATAAAATCTTTTGCAAATAAGGTGTCACATTTAGGATAAAAAAAGTCTTCAATTTTTCATACCCCCGAGCCTGTAGTTACGGCCCTGTACATAAGTAAAATTATTGCATTGTTAGATCGATTTTTTTTCGAATTTCGGATTTTGACATTCTCTGAATCCATTTTGCCTATTTTCGCCATGATGTTTGTGTCTGTGTGTCTGTCTGTAGACGCTTTAACTCAAATACAACGAATTTTCCTCTGGGAAGTAAACCTTCAATTTTATAAAATGATTTTACCACCGGAAACGGACGTTTATTCTTGTCAGTTTTAGAATTTTTCGAATTATTTTTGAAACGGTGCAAATTAGAGAAAAATGTTTTAGATAAAATTTGTAGAAAATTAATTATGTTTAATTTATGTTTTATTCATTTTTTCTATCTTTTATCAGTCCGTTAGAAATATTTTTTTAAGAAAATTAGAAAGACGTACACTGTTCACTCTTGGTATTACGTATAAGAAAGTCCTGTGGCATCCATTGTAGCCTTTTTAAATTTAATTACAGATTTTTTATCGACTATTTCAACAAAATATAAAACTGTAAAATTTTATATTGGAAATTTGTAGGTAGGGTGGTTTTTTTTTTCAGTCCCATTGGCCTATGTTTTAGCTTTGGATCAAAAGTTAACTGTCCCAAAATTTCAGACTCATAGATCAAACCTGTGAACGGCGCAAACCGAGTCTTTTTCCCATTTGATTAACATGTCATAAAAAGTAAATCCAATTTTTAAACAAACATATCTTAAAATTTATTGGTTTTATGAATTGAACACTTAATTCTCTACACAATATTGCTCTGAAAAATAAAACAAAAGTCAAGAGTAAACCCAAATTTTGTAAATAATTAAAAAAAGATTATAAGAATTTGAGTTTATTCTTAAATATTTTTTTATAATCCCGAGAAATCTCTTAAATTATTGTCTTTGTATTTTGTTTTTGAGGTTCTGTTAACCTTTTTCGCGTCCCCTCTTTTTGGCACTTTGCACCCACCCCTCTTTTGGGGTACAACTCACATTTTGAGAAACGCTGGTTTAAGATAATGTTAATGATCATTTAGAATTTTTCGAGCCAAAAAGATCTTAAAATTATTTTAAAATAATCGAAAAGTAAAATGTTAATTCATTGGACAGCCCTTGTTAATTACTTATAGGTACATATAAAAAAAGAATTTGTATTTTGAGATACACTGGTTTAAGATAATGTTAATAATCATTTGGAATTTTTTGAACCAAAAAGATCTTAAAATTATTTTTAAATAATCGAAAACTAAAATGTTAATTAATTGGGCAACCCTCGTTAATTATACATATAAAAAAAGAATTTGTATTTTAAGAAACACTGGTTTAAGATAATGTTAATGATCATTTGGAATTTTTTGTGCCAAAAAGATCTTAATATTATTTTTAAGTAATCAAAAACTAAAATGCTAATTAATTGGGCAACCCTTGTTAATTATACATATAAAAAAAGAATTTGTATTTTGAGAAACACTGGTTTAAGATAATGTTAATAATCATTTAGAATTTTTTGAGCCAAAAAGATCTTAAAATTATTTAAAAATAATCGAAAAGTAAAATGTTAATTAATTGGACAGCCCTTGTTAATTATACATATTTTACATATAAAAGAAATTTGTATTCTGGAGATGTATCTGTGATCCGAATTATATCCAGTCTGTATGCGTCATCATTGTAAGGGTCAACCGGAAGTGTTTAGTGTATAGGTGTCTACTTCCGATTTCACATCTGCATAAAGCCCATGCATGTATATACAGGGTGTGTCGCAAAATGTACCATTGTTCGACAAATGCTGATTTTATCGGTTTTAAATGTTATTCACTCGAATTTAGTTCGATATGGTTTGTAGAATGTATCTTTGTGATGGTAAATTTAGCTTTGAATGGAAATAGGAATAAAATTGTCAAATATAGGTCTTTCACAAGCTAGAACCAATAATATTACAGTCGAAAAATCGTTGTTTGATTAACAGAAACACTTTTAAAAGAGCCCTGAAGATGTCCACTGCAATGTACGGCGAAACGTTGGACAATAACACAACCAAATCGATGCGGCTTACACCCAGAAGCCAAGATCCATATCAAGATCACCGTGGAATCCTCAAGACTGGTCTAATAGACAAATAGTTTTGCCCGCGTATTTGTTTTATGAACATTTTTATAATTTCTAAAATCTAATGTCCGGTATTATAAAGGAACTAGCAAATTTGCTGGCTAGCAAGCACTTTAAAATGATATATCAAACTTATATGACAGTTCTTTTTGAGTTTGTTGAAGACTTTGACAAGTTTCGCGCACGCGTTGTAGGTAAATACCAACGGTATTAAAACAGTGGTGATATTATGAAAATTATTTTGTACGGTGAAAGATGCCAACTGTGTTACAATTAGTCGAAGTGCCACTGCTCTAAATTCCATAACTAATCCATAGATACTAGTACAGAATTAATACCCCATTTGAAAGTAATTGCTAGCTAGCAAATTTTGCTAGCTCCTTTATAATACCGGACATAATACTATTTATCGGGGAAAATTCTTTACCACTTTTTGGATAAATAAAATGCTGTTCATGTAACTTTGATAATTGTGTAGCACCTTTGTGTATAACATTTATATTGAAAAACTGTATTTTTGGTGATATATTTATTTTAATTAAAATAAACTGAATATTGTATATTTATTTTATAAAATTTATTGACACACTATTTTTGTTGTTTTTAATTCTTGGTAACTAGACATGGTGATAAAATTCCTAATTAAATATCATTGAATTTAATTTTAAGATCACAGTGACAGTGAACTACGTGGATTTGAGTACCCACAATTGTTTAAACAATTGAGGAATATTTCATTTATGTATAATAATATACTGCATAAATATTCTTAATGACCCAATGAACAAACCTGCACCAACCAATTTTTTTTCTAATAAAAATTAATGTAAGTGTTTTTTACAATTTCATTAGTCTAAAATTTAACATTCCAAGCTTTATTTTAATTACTAATATGTAGTTTTATCATAAGCGTTCACATATGTACCTACCTTCTTATATTGTATTTTAAGATATCTTTCAAAATCAATTTTCAAGGGGTTATTTTTCTACACTTAACCGCGCTGGTCAATAAAAATACGACGTTAAGACACACCGGGAAGACCTTTCTAGTTGGTTTCCCATCAGAACATACATATATAAACAGCAAATACGATAACATCAAGTTAAATTTATATCTACTATACATAAAATAGGAATACATGAAACATTGATGATCAAAAGCGGTAAATTCTCTTCCCAGAGATGCAGAACTTCCATGCATAGGTAAATAGGTACTAATTCCTGTAAATCTGCACTCTATAGTTTATACTTATTGAATTTAAAAAAAAAACGTTGAATAAAATTACTCGTAAAGAATTTTTTTATTTTCTTAAAAAAAATTTATTATATTCAAATTATAATTATAAATTAAATTTTTAAATGTTTTTGAAGTTATACTTCTTTAGGCGCGTTCAAGGTGAAATTTTAGTAACGTAATGGCAACGGCAACGAAATGCGTTTCATGCAACGACGCGCGCGTACTATATATAAAGAAAACAACACCATGATGTTAGGTTAGGTGTAGAGTGTAGATAAAACAGATTTCAGTTTTGCATTTGCACGCTAGATGTCATTACGCCAAATAAGTATAACTTCTAACGTATGTACATAAGTACATTCAAACACACTTTTTTTTACAATTTTAGCAGCGTTCGCCGGGTGTAAAAATAATTACAACTCAACTTCAAAATATTTTTTTCTACGATATTTTTCCATAGAATGACTACCAAGTTTTCAGTTAAAATCATCGTTTTTGAATTTTGTAGATTTTTTTAGAAAAGTTTACCCATGTTGTTATCGCCTTGAATTCAACATTCGCCCTGCTGGGTAAAATGAAAAGTCGACGCCTATGCTCCCACCCACAGTAATTACTCATTATCTTATAGATTTATTAAAAGATTCTTGTATTGCAAAAGCGTTCACCATCTGCCTAGAAACGTATTAACTTCAATACCCACCCACAATGTTCAGATATATCTTCAATAAGTCATCCGTTGTAAACGTAATTGCAGATATAATTGATCTAATAAAGGTACAGAGTGTTCCTCTCTCTCTCACTCACTCTATGTATACGAGTATGTTGCACAGTTGTTATTGTTACTAATGCTGTTATTATTACCTCAGCGCATGTAAATAAAATGCTATTACCAAGCGGAAATGTAATTAATTTCTCATCATCAATTGTTGCAACAGCCATCTCTAATGAGCTGACAAGTTTTACATGCATTCATGCAGGACTGGACTTAGGCATTGTGGGTCCCTTATTTTTTATGATTAACTAAAAAATTTAAATATTGAATTTTTTTTAATTTTGTACGGGGATGTCTGATTATTTTGTCCAAATTTAAAGATAATTTTTTAATAATTTTTTGATACTGACATTTTCGAGTTTGAATGAAAAAAGTACCAAAAAGTTTTAAACAGCCATAAAAAGCCTAATTTTCGTTATACAGGGTGGGGCATTTAAAGTGTTACAGTTGATTATCTCAGAACCATCGCATATTTGAAAAAAATGTTTCAATCAAAAAATGTTTGGTTGTAAGGGGATAATCGAATAGTAATATTTATTTGCTATTTTAACGTGGCCTTCAAGGATATTTGAAGGTCAACATCATTTTTTTAAATAGGAACCTATAGTTTTTATTTAGTAATCTTATTTTACGTGAAAAAATACGAATCTTTCATTGAAAACTTTTTTTTGAACAACCCAAGCCTTTCAAGGTATCTAACAAAATAATTCGAGATTTTGAATTTTCAAGAATTTTTTACTCAGAAACCATAAACTTTAGAAAAAAAGTACAAGATACAAAAAATGTTTATTTTGGTCTAATGAAACTTGGATAATTATTCTAGATTTTTTTTAACATTTCGTACTTTTTTTGTTTTTGCTAAAATAAAATAAATAGAAAAAGTTTTAAAATTTTTTAAAATAATTCTCCACGCTTTATTAGACCAAAATAAATATTTTGTGTATCCTGTACTTTTTTTCTAAAGTTTGTGGTTTCTGAGTAAAAAATTCTTGAAAGTTCAAAATCTCGAATTATTTTGTTAGATACCTTGGAAAGATTGGACTGTTCAAAAAAAAGTTTTCAATGAAAGATTCGTGTTTTTTCACGTAGAATAAGATAACTAAATAAAAACTATAAGTTCCTATTGAAAAAAATGATGTTGACCTTCAAATATCCTTGAAGGCCCCGTTAAAATAGCAAATAAATATTACTATTCGATTACCCCCTTACAACCAAACATTTTTTGGTTGAAACATTTTTTTGAAATATGCGATGGTTCTGAGATAATCAACTGTAACACTTTAAATGCCCCAACCTGTATATTACATACATGACCAATTATAAATAATAAAATAAAATTAAAGCTTAAACATCACTAAACCCTTCAAATATGCAAAACTAAACAATGTTCCAGTATTCCTATAAAAATCACAAAATTTTAATCTTATTTCTAATGATAAGCATACTGTGTGAACCAAGGTTCAAATCAAAGTATATAAAGACGAGATAGTGTTAATAGTTCCTTGACCAATCAGCGTTTGCGCGCGAATTACGTCACCCAGGGGATATATTCAAATGTTATAAAAGTACAGTAAAAATAGATTTTTCGAACAAAATAATCCCTTTATCAACGAAAATTGGTACAGAGATTGTTTGCTACCTATACTTTAAGAAACCGATGAATGCAGTTGCCATTTTGAAGTTATTACCGTAAAAACAGTTTTTTGCCCGTTTTCACCCTGCAAAACTACCCCTTTTACACTCGTCGGTTTCTTAAAGTGTATAGGTATCAAACTATCTCTATACCAATTTTCGTTGATAAAGGAATCATTTTGTTCGAAAAATCTATTTTTACTGTACTAACTAATACATTTATAACATTTGAATATACCCCCATGATATCGTAATTTCCGCGCAAATGCTGATTGGTCAAGGAGTTATTGAGACTACCTTATCTTTATAAACCTTGGGTTCAGACAAAAATCTTTTAATTTGATTAAGAAATTACATTTTCAATTTTTTTATAATAGTATTTTTCTTTCAAAAAACAACCCGCTTTTAAGAAAAATTGCATAAGACAAAAAGTTTTTGGTGAATGAATAATCATAAATTTAGTTGTTTTGTATTGATAATTTGGGGTCACTTTCAAAATTGCAAAAAATTTCAATTTAAAAAAAAAATTTAGTCAACTATTGCGTGGTAATAAAATACGTTCAATAACATGAAAATAACCCTGAATTCAAAAATGAAATACATTTTTGTTCAATTTTAACATCCAAAACGATTATATTTGATCTAACTAGAAAATTTTTCCATATAATTTACTGTTCGTTGTTTAATTTTTTTAATGCGTTTATTTTCTTTGGGGAGACCCTTACTAAAGCTTGGATCCTATGCTTCTCAAATAGTGAAATTATAGAAAGAATGTGTGTAAAGAAGACGATGTTACAATTTAATTTCTCTTATATCGACAAATACATAGCTCAAACAATTCCTTCTTCATTAGTTTTGGCAATTTCCTCCTTGACCTTGCCGAAGACACGTCGGCCATTCAATTATCACAAACACCAGTGGCGTAGCGTGGGCGCACTTTACTAGGGGCGGTAAATTTTGAAAACAAATTATTTAATAAAATATAATAAAAAACTTTAAAAAAAAACACTAAAAACACTGAATGTAAGTATAAAATAATTCAATTTAAGAATTTTTGAAGTCGATTTTCTTTTTTTCCCTTAAGTTTTTCATTGGCTTCGCATCGACTTCAAAAACTTTTATTAATTATAATTATTATATATTTTTCAGTGTTTTTAGGGTTATTTTTTTTTAAATCAGTTTTATTTTATTTTTTTAAGTTTTTTATTTTTTCCCTTTTGACTGGCGTATCTAATTATAAAAATTCCATGGTCAGATTACGATAAAATTTATATGGGACCACTTCCAGAGTATACTCGTTGAAAAAAGTCCCATAATCATAGGAAATGCCAGCCTTGACGAAGGGCCCAAGCTTGGCTAATAATTGGGTTGCCTAGTGTTGTTTTTTCGATATTGGTCTCAGTCTAGGCCAACCTTCAGATCATCATTCGTTACTTTTGTTATTTTGTATAGGGGAGACTTTGGACCAGTCTTGAATGAAGTTATCATTTGTATCTTGGCCCAGTGTTGGTTAGCATTGGCGCAAGTCTGAGCCAACCGTGGCTCCTTTGTAATTTCCTACATAGGATATTTGTCGGACTTTTGCCCGAAAATACATAATACATAATTCGGTTGAAAATAATTATATTCTTTAGTGAAGAAAATATTTATTAATTGCAAATATTCAGTAGTTTGAATAATATTTTTTTATAATTAACAATAAATTTTCTTAAAGTAATAACGTTATTTTTAGATAACCAATGATTAATTTTAGAATTCTACTTTTTAATGTCCGGTATTATAAAGGAGCTAGCAAAATTTGCTAGCTAGCAATTACTTTCAAATAGGGTATTAATTCTGTACTATACTCTATTTCATTTAAGAATGCAGTGGTTGCTGGGGTTTTGAGGGTACAAATCGTGCACTTTACCGTCAAAAACCACGACAACCACTGCATTCTTAAATAAAATAGAGTATAGTAACTATGGATTAGCTATGGAATTTAGAGCAGTGACACTGCAACTAATTGTAACACAGTTGGCATCTTTGACCGTACAAAATAATTTTCATAACATCACCACTGTTTTAATACCGTTGGTATTTACCTACAACGCGTGCGCGAAACTTGTCAAAGTCATCAACAAACTCCAAAAGAACTGTCATATAAGTTTGATATCTCAGTTGAAAGTGCTTGCTAGCTAGCAAATTTGCTAGCTCCTTTATAATACCGGACAAAAGAATTTTAAATTTTGGGAAAAAAATTTTTATTGAAAATTCTCAAATTTGCAGCTTAATATTTTGTTCGCTTTAGAAA
Source organism: Sialis fuliginosa (assembly GCA_961205875.1). Lineage (NCBI taxonomy): Eukaryota > Metazoa > Arthropoda > Insecta > Megaloptera > Sialidae > Sialis > Sialis fuliginosa. The sequence goes on along the minus strand of OY540812.1, from coordinate 29,525,015 downwards.
ATTTTATCTTCATAATAATCATATTTTCTCTTAGTATAAAGGGAAGTGGCGGCAAACTTGACAATAGAAACCTATGCTACGCTACTGACAAATACCTATTTCCTTTGGCAATAGGCAAGTGAGATATTTTTCCGCGTTGGACTCCGCATTAGTTTTACGATGGTGGTGTTGAGATTTGAGCATTGTTTTGCATAATAAATGAGACAAGATTACCCGCCACATGTGTTCCTGTATATGTGTGCATTATTGACATGGCCTTGAGCCACTTCGCGCTATTGCGGGGGAGGGAGCGTTTATGTTTTGTTTTATTAGTTTTTTTTTATCGCCACCTTGTCGCGCTAATTGTTTTCTGTTTAAAATGGTTTTTCTTAATCGAATTTCTAATGCACTATAAATAAAGTGACATGCGTCGTTTTTAATAAAAATCTGTCGAAAATTAGATTTATTAATTCGATTAGTGTCACTTTGTTCTTTGAACGCATATTTCACTGATTTTAAGTTTACCAACAACAAATATCGATTATGTAATTGCTTCGTTTAATTGGGCTTCAAATAATTACATACCGTTATAAGGTTTACTTCAATATCACTGCAGAAACCTCAAAACTTGCGGGGTTAAACTTAAAAAAATATTTGTTATTTTTTTTGTTTTACGTTAAAACCGCAAATTGTCTACCAAATTTGATAATTGGTTGTGTTTTTGAATTTTTCGTTCAGCTAATAAATTAAAAAAATGCCGACAAAATGCCGAAAATAATCTTTTTCTATTCAAATGAAAAGTTTCTCCTCCTTCACGTGGTAAGTATGCATGACGTCAGTTGATACTCAACAAACTGAAACAAACCAATGTGTGTGTGTGTGTGTGTCAGACGCGTTTGTGATCACGTGACAAACAGGTTAAAAATTACAATTTTAAATTAGGTTTATTATTAAATTACTGATTTATTTCACGTAAAAAATCGCAACCACTGTACTCGAATATCGAATATTTGTTTTCTCTTATTATTTATGAGTGGCTTCCACTTACTAGACGCAGGAGACGTTGAGGTGAACGCGTTTCGTTCACTATAGAGGGGCTCTGAGCGTTCGTTGTGTGGGGGTTTCGTTATACGGGAGTTCGTTATCGGGAGGTACCAGTGTATCTCGAAAAATCATTATTTGCTGAGATTTAAGAAAAAACTACGTCACAGTTTTTTTTCACATCGTGGGGAATCAAAATACCGTCTTTCAAAATTATATAAGATACTGGCACCAGTTATGGCCGCTATATGAGCATGGTTTACTGTTTTTGTGATTGACCTGCTTCTTTTTTGTAATTCTCATGAAGTCGTGTTAGTAATAAAACAACTAACTCTTTATTTAATCAATTTATTTACCAAACTCCGCAAATATAGTTTGTTTTTTAAATTATAGCCTTTTATTTTGTTTATATTTTTTTCTCCAGTAATGGATAAAGTAAAACCAGTAATGAGCACGCAGTGATGGACACTTACTAATGATTACAAAATGATAAGTACTACGACACAAAAGATATAAAAGAAAGAATCGTCACATTTGAAACAAAGTAAAGCTATGATAATATAATCATTAATAAATAAATTATACTAATAATTAGTTTAAATATCCGCAATTTTGACACCTATTGTCCGATTGTCATCAAATAACGCTGTAAGACAGTTAAATGTACATATATAGATTAATATTCATATTATATTGTAGATTAAATATCATAAGTATAAAAGTACTTTATTTACTTATTTGACTCTTAAAAAATTATAGGAATATTTTTTTTTAAATCAATTAAACTCAAAACTGTTTAAAAAAGTTAAAGTCATGCAATTAAATTCATTTTCTGTCATTATATTTAGATAAATATATTCCCGTTACAAATAATTGGTCTATACTAATAGTCTATATTTCTATGAAAATAACGTCATTAGTTAAAATATTTGTTCAATAATTATTGCAATTTGTAATTTCAATATTTTCGAGAGAAAATTGTTAATTATTATTTGTCATATAATTTAAGTCAATCCATTAATACATCTACATACATATGTACATATATGTATATTCCAACATATTTCCTTAACCATTAGTATCATTTCTTTCCTCAACTGGAAGAAAAACCAATGTAGCGCAGTCGGTTATACTTAATTAAATTAAGATCAGAGATACGTCAGAACAAATCGAACCCGTGACCTTGGGAGTGATTGCCATTGACATTGGCTAATGAAGTCGCCGTCGTCCGCCTAGTCTATTGCCCATGCTGTACTCAATTCAATTACATTTCTGCGCACTATGTATTATTATTTATACATACTCATTGAACTATCATTCAATTATTGTAGTGTTAATTCAATTATTCAATAAAATAGATAATTGAATTAATTGTTAATATTAAGTAAGCTTAACATATCGTTAGTATATTTGGTACTTGTCTATTATATCCCCGGCATTTGCAGATAGCAAGTGACATGAAGTGTATAATTTGATCAGTGCCAATGTGAGTAAAGTATGTACTATTAATTTCAATATTGCTTCCTCGCAATATCGAAGATATGAGAAGCTTTGTGATCGTTTTAGAATGAGACAAAAAAAATGTTCTCCGATTTCAAAATTTTAAATTGATCTTTCCGTTTCACGTCAAGACAAACACTTTTCGTTCCGTGTCTGTCTGTCTGTTCGTGTGTCTGAATCCTTGTCACACGCATAACTCATGAACCACTGAACCGATATTATTGAAACTTAGTCGGATGGTTAGGTTTGGCTTGAGGACGGTCCCATTTCAAAATCATCAAAATCGTTTGTAAGGGGGAGGGGTGACATCCCAAAATATTTATTTTTTCATGATATCTCAAGAACGACACATGTTACGTGAAAATTTTATAGAATATTTTTTGTAGAGCATTAAATTTCCTATAATATGGGTCTACAACGTTTGTTGTAAAATATTCCCTTACAAAGATTTATCTCAATTTATTTTTAAAAATCGTGTTTTGTTTTTTTAAATTGATATTTTATGTCATTTTGACGTTTGCATAAATTTAGATTTAGATTAATATTGTCAAAAAATTAAAAATAGGTATATGAAAAAATAATCAGGTGTGTCTTAAGAAAAATTTCTAACTAATTTTTTTTAGTAAAATTGTATAAAAATTAAATGGTTAACCAAGTCTATAGGCAATTTATCTGAGCATCGGTTTTTATTTAAATTGTTAAATAATTAATTATCTTTGGTGAATTTAGCACGAGGAAGCACTGTGCATTTACTTGGCAGATGTTTTTTTAATCGGTTTATTAGTCTTTGAGGAATCGCTGGGACTTAAAGTTTTCTGTGGGTCATAACTGCTTTCATTAAATTGACTGTAACAGTTTTCGGAATTTTAACTTAATTTTTTTAACATATTTTTGAATATGTATACTTTAAAAAAATGCATAAAAAATCAATTATTTTCCGTCACAGTAGCTTTCCTCCAGATAAAATTCATATCCCCGGGTAACACCGGCCCCAATGTGCTAATTGTCATATATGTAATTCAAGATGGAATAAAAATATCAACATCGATTTTTACAATCGTTAAGGAGAGTTAAACGTTTTTAAATGATTCATTATAATATGTTCATTTAAATCTATTATTCATACTTTAAACAAGAAATAATTAGTCAAATAATTATTATATTTACATTATCTTATATCAATAACGAAAAATTTAACTTACATAAATATAATCGAAAGAGGAGAATAGAGACCGAAATACTTAAATTATTTATATTTTATACTTTCAACAATATTTTTTGTTACGAAAAATTTGTTTATTTTTAGAGGTGTACCGGAATTCCGGCCTGAACTCACGATGTAGAATTAAAGTGAATATTTTAACGTCACTACTATTATATTATTATTTTTATATTATATTATTATTGACACTAGAAATTCGATCGAAAAGAACGTATGCTATACAAATAATTTTACGAAGCTGTAAAAATTACAGAATAAGTAGAAAATACCATATAAAATAATGTTATATTAATTTAAGATAATAATCTATGTATTTATATTTAAAATATAAAAGTAGTGACGTTAGACGTGAGTTCCGGTCGGAATTCTGGCACACCTCTACTTATTTTCAAAGTAATGCAGGTAGGTCTTGTAGGGAGTGAAAATTGAATGAAAATTTATTTACTTTTTGAATTCAGGGTTTTTTGTGTTATTAAAAGGATCGCATTAAGTTGACTGAATCTTGAAAATTTTGATTTTTTTTACAATTTTGAAAGTTTCGCATGGGGATGTCTGATTTGTTTTCCAAATTTCAAAATAGTAATTTTTTAAGGAAATTCTCAACCTTAAACGCTCTGTTTTAAAGTTTTTAGCATTTGGTGCTGCGATATTCGAGTTTGAAAAATATTGATTCAAAACATTTGAAAATATTTTTGGAGATTTTCCGACCAAAAACAAACAGAAATTGTCTTTTACAATTTTATCAAAAGCTGATTGTTTTTCGATAAGAAAAAATTTAGAAAAATTTGTTACAAAAAGTACGGTAAAGTTTCAAATGAAAGTGTATAGTTATAATTAGATTTCCAAGAAGGGATGTGACGAGAATATCATCCAGGTAGAGGAAATGGCAAAATATTTAGCCAAATTGGCAAAATATGGCTTCATAAGTCTTGTCGAGAATCTCGGCTTAAGTAATTGTCAATAATGTTTATATTCAAATAATTCTATATAATATTTGAATATGTAAAATTGATTTTTGTGTAAAAAACGAGACCGGTTTAAATTTTGACGATACGAGACGAGACTTACTCAAACCTAGTCTCGTCTCTTCTCGAATTAAGGCCTAATGGAAAACTTATTCAATATATTTATCTATATACATAGTATAAAACAAAGTCCCTCGCCGCGTCTATCTGTCTGTCTGTACACGATTTTCTCAATAACTTCCTGAACGGATTTTATTCCGGTTTTCACTAATGGCTAGAGTGTTTCACGAGGAAGGTTTAGGTGTGAATTTGTGGATATTTTGTGTAAATTTCATCAAGTCTGAAATAAAGCAACCATCGGAGAGGTAAATACTCGTAGTTAGCAATAAGTGAAAACAATATTTAATAGGTTTATTACAGATTAAATTTATATCCCCGGATAATACCGGGTCCAATGCGCTAGTTTATTTATAAATTGGTGCAACAAGCATGTATAATTGATTAATTTATTATTATTTTTATGGGGGGGGGGTCGTTAGTAAAAGCATCTTCTACTGGTAATTATTATGGGATATTACTCACCTATGTTTTCATTTATACGAAAAAAATAAATAAAAATAGTGCATGACTCATTTGACTGAAAATCATTACGTTCTTTGTTATTAAAATTAACTTTATGTACACAATAATTGGCTTTTATGGTAAACCGATAGAGCGACATTTACTGAATTGAATTTTTTCAATCATCATTGTAAAATAACAGACCTCGTTTTATTATAATTGAAAACGTATGAGTCAGATGTCCTTGTGCTAAGTCAATTCTAATAGTTTTATGTTTTTTTTATGTTAAATTTTTAAAATTTCTAGTTTTTATTTATAATGTGGGAGGTACCTATAGAAATCACAAATGGGTTGTTTCACACGAGTGTTTTTTTTATCATTTAGAACCTTCAAGAGAAATTAATGTCCGATATTATACATATATTACGAAAATTTGCTAGTTTGCAAGCAATTTGATACAAACATACAGGGTTATACATATTATACAAGTCTTGAGGCTTCCGCGGTGATCTTGATATGGATCTTGGCTTCTGGGTGTAAGCCGAGTCGATTTGGTCGTGTTATCGGCCAACGTTTCGTCACACATACCGATAACACGACCAAATCAACACGGCTTACACCCAGAAGCCAAGATCCAAACATACAGGGTGTATGGATTTCCGTAGATTAAAAGTTGCAAAGGAAGAAACCTTTTATCATTACACTATTTAAATTACCATTTCCTCAAAAAAATTCAACCAAAAGGCAAAATTCATCGATTTTGTGCGAGGTCATTTCTTTTGCTCTACTGCTAAAACGTCTCGTTTGTGGACATGGGATTATTAACGAAAGCGATTATTTTAATGTCCTTGACAACTCCTGAAAGTTTGTCGGCATGTTTACCGGACATTCTGTATATGACAGTTACAAGGCGTTTATTGGCAGCTTAGCGCATGCGCGGTAAGTAAAAAACAGCGGTAATAAAAGCAGGGCTGCAGAATTGGGGTCTGTAGAAAGGTACCGATTCGTTAATTGGATGGGGAACCTTTTTATCATAGAAGGCCACATTAAAATTTAAAAATAATAAGCAGGCCGCATTCTTACTGTCTTTCTTGAAGAAGTCTTCGTTGTTAAATATATTCTCACTAGGAAGTTCATATCAAATAACTTCAGAATATACGCGCAATAGCCAATTTTAATGTACGTTTGATTATTGTAGATTATTTGTTCAAACATTTTTATGTTTGTCTCTTGGCAGAATAAAATTAAAAATAAATTGAGAAGAAAAAATATACATTATAAATAATTGAAATATTTACCGGCTGCAATGAAGTATTGAAAAGGCCACATGCGGTCTGATCTCGGTTCGGTCTCGCTCCAATCAAATATAAATATACAATAAACAATGAAATCATTCACACTGTAGGTATCGTACCGGTCTCGCTTTAATTACGTTTCGACTCAGTAATACTAGGTATACTGAATATTTGACTGGAGCGAGACCGGATCGAGACCGGCACGATAGTCTGGATCGACCCTTACTTTTCTTTGAAGGAGAATGTATTTTAAAGATTCTATTAATTTTCTTTTAAAAATAAATAAACAAAAAAATAGGTGTGTGTTTCATCTACATAAACGCACGGTTGAAGTGAACGATTATTAAATGAATAATAATCCAACGTATTATCACAAAAACCGTATACAAAATACGTAGCTTGACATAAACGTAAACTTTACGTATTCATCCATCTTTCTCTTATTTATTTACCCATCTCTCTCTATCTCACGCATAACCGACAAAAAGTTACTTGTACGCGCATGCGCTATTCATCCATCTTTCTCTTATGCATCTACTTAGGCATATGCTACACTCTCCATTGCGTTTCATCTTTAAAACGTGTCGAAGTCATTCCAATTCACTACATATTATGTAGTCTCGCTAAATAAGTTTCAATTCAGTAACACAATAATCAATAGTTTTAGGTATTTTAATCACAAATGTACATGTTTTATGAAGCCAGTGCAAAATTCAAAGTTGCCCGTGTGAAATTAGCCAATAAATTTTATCTATCATTAATTTTTTTTGAATATTTTAATTTTAATCAAATGTTTTATGTGCCCAGTGCAAAAGTAAAAGTTGGTCGTGTGAAACTAACCAATACATGAGTCATGAGCATGCTCTTTCATCTCTGGGTCAAACACCTCTTTGTTGTAAAACCATATCTGTTTTTTCTTGACGACAAAAAGTGCACTAACTGTACATTTTTGGATAGCAGAGATGAATTTTTAATGACGAGAAGTAATTTATAAAACCTCCGCAAGAAGTGTCGCATGGATGGCATATCAAATTATTTACTGTTCGTTTAAATATATACAAACATTCATAGATGTGTTTAATGTCCATTGGATTCTGAGTCAGAGCCAAAGTAAGTGCGCATGCACATGATAGGGTTCCGTAGTCATTCTCACTGACATTCTATTTCGAACATTTCTACAATATAAAATAAAATAAAATCTACAGTGTTATAATGTTATAATTTTCATTGAAAGTACTAAAGTACCAAAGTACTAAGTTACATTCTGGAATTTTTGTATCGATAGTTTAGAAATTAGAGGGGGGAGGGCACTCTGATAACAACTTCGAAAACAAATACTTCGTGACTGAAGGGTTAAAATCAAAAGGCCCTTAAACAAATTTTTATTACATTTTAAGACTTATCTATAGACACCACACTCAATGGAGTAAGTGCAAAAAAAATGTTAGTACATTTTTCAGTTTATGAAAGGGGGACCCAAAAAGGAGTTATTTTAAGAAAATTTTTCGGCTGCAAATACCTTTTTTTTGTTCTACACTTACAATTTGTATATTTTTCTTTCTATTTGCAATTTTTTAACTACACAAATGAGCTTTTACAACTGCAGTTTTCTTTTTTGGAAATGCAGAAACAAGGACACACAAATTAACCGCTGGACCCAAAAAGAGATTTTTCCAAAAATCTCATCATTTCTGTTATTGGGTCAACAATCTACGTCTCTATACTAAATTTCATGGCTGTGACATACAGACAGACGGACGGACAATGCAAAACTACAAAACCGAATATCGCAGACATAGAAATTTAAAGAACTCCGGATATTTCTTACAGGAAATTTCTTTCAATAGAATGGACTGATATTTTAGTACTTTGTAGTTTATTAAAAGTTGATGATCCGAAGTTACCATAGACACAACCTCGTGAAATAAAACAGACAGACACAAATTATAAAAAATATTAAAATGAATTATAGTGCTCAAAAAAATCTTCAAGAATCCTAGTTTGAATCCAAGTACTATTTTCTTTTCAAATTTTTCTCAAAAATTTAATAGTTTTCGTGTAAAAAATTATCATAAAAAAATAACTTTTTCGGAAAATGTTTAAGACAAAAGGTGCTTATTTTTTCTCGTAGATTACGAACCTGCGAAAAATTTGGGTTTTTTCTTAAAAGAAATTGACCTTGAAAACCCATCAAGGAGACCTTTACAAGGTCAACCCATAATGTGAATTTCTAGCATTTTCTAATAAAGTTTTGTCTGAAACAATTTTTTCTGAAAATTTATTATTTTGGAAATAAGCCGCTGGAAAGTTAAAAGTTTTAGAAACCCTGTTTGAAACGTAACAAAGTAAATAAATGAATGAATAACGTCAAAAAATTTTAACAAAAAGTCCATATCTTTCTCATTTACTTTTTGTTCAATGAACATTTTTAGAAATGTATTCACAAAATCGTGACTTGTATTATTTTTAGTACAAACTGAATTACTGCAATTTTGTTATATCTTGAATGTTTTGTTTCCTTCATCAGAAAGCTGAATGAATAAAGAACTATTCTTTAAAAGAACTTTCTCATGTGTGCTTGACCTTTATTAAGGGGGGACTGCAAATTAGTGCAATTTATAGCCTATATTCTTCGACACTCATATCCGGTATTATAATAATTATAAAGAAATTGCTCTGGAGCAAAAGCTATCTATGTGATAATAAATTAAATATAAATGACAGCCCACTGACAGTTCTAATCAATGGTATAGTTTATATGAATGACCTTAAGTAGAAATCAACGATCTAAAAACAGTGGTGACAAGTAAAGTATTAACTGGCACCAGTCTTGAATATGACCCCAGTAATGACTATTTTTTAATTAAATGTACTGAATTAGAAATATTTGTTGATATTTGATTACTATCATTTCTGAATATTAATTTATAAACATTTAACTGTCTTACAGCGTGATTTGATGACAATCGGCCAGTAGGTGTCAAAATGGTGGACATTTAAACTAATTATTAGTATAATTTATTTATTAATTGTTATATTATCATAGCAACTGCTTTACACTGTTTCAAATTTGACGATTCTTTCATTTATATCTTTTGTGTCGTAGTACTTATCATTTTGTAATCATTAGCAAGTGTCCATCACTGCGTGCTTATTACTGGTTTTACTTTATCCATTACTTTACAAATAACATAAATAAAATAAAAGGCTATAATTTAAAAAAATAAACTATATTTACGGACTTTGCTAATTAAATTGATTAAATAAAGACTTACTTGTTTTATTAGTAACACGACTTCATAAGAATTACAAAAAAGAAGCCCGTCAATCACAAAAACAGTAAACTGCGAGTACCTTATCTATATTATTCTATATATTAATATGTGAACATCGAAAACTATCGTATATTAGTATTTATTATAAAATGTGGTGAATGAAACTTATGTGTATATCATTCGAAAGGTACTGTGCTATAGATGTACACAAAAAAAGCGTGTGTATGTTACCGTTAAGGTAGGTAAAATTAAGTTAACATACATACATGATTTCCCCTCTCGCTGTTCAACAGCATAGCAATACTCTTAACGGCAAAAATAAATAGTTTTGGATTTCTGTCAAACATAGAGAATGCGTGTAGAGATTTCGATTCGCGTTCAATTACAGTTGTAAAAGCAGGTTAGGTTAAGTTAGGTTAGGTTAGCTTAGGTTAGGTACTGTGCCATTGATGTGTACACAAAAAGTCATATGTGTATGTTGCCGTTAAGGCATATAAAATATTGGTCAAATTTCGACCATAGGCTATACTAGTTTAGATTTATTAATTAAAATTATTGTATTAAAAGCAAATTCTTTATACATAATACCCAACATCAATATGTTCAGATACCGCTTTTTTGAGATTATTTTTACAGGAACCGATAAATTTTTGATCCAGTTGAATTTACAATATTTAATTGCTTTTGGAGCTTCAACATTCGATAATATTGACATCAAATGTTTATAATAATACAATCATTAATAAATAGATTACACTAATAATAAGTCTAAATGTCCATCATTTTGACACCCATTGGCCGATTGTCATCAAATTGAGGTGTTTTACAGTTAAGTGTCTATAGATTATGATTCAGTAATGACAGTAATCAAATATCAACACATATTTCAAAAGTACATTTAATTAAACAAGAGTCTAACACTGAGGTATTATCCAAGACAAGTGCCTGTACTTTAGTTTGTGGAACGAATTACTATCGGATGCTGGAGGCCCGCTGTATTATAAATTATAGTTGAATTGTTCTTACTAAGGGGCAATCAGTTGTCTGAACTCCGCTCTAAGAGAACGTAAAAAAATCTGCATCCGCATGTATGTTTTACAATGTCAAAGGCGTCTGTTAGTGGAGAGAAAAATAAGGTGCATTTATTTTTTGTATCAATTGCCTGTAAAATTGGAATTTCTTTATGTAGCAAAGGGTGTTTTGCGAATCTAATGCAATTTTTAGATTATTTAGGTACATCGCTAATATACAAGGTGCATTTAAGCAAAAAACTATATATGAAAACAATCGTCCAAAATTCCTCGTGAAAGAGCTACAGTCCCCTCCCAAATATTATTAGTATTTATTTAATATCTGAAGAACCCATTGTGATAAAGTTATGGAATTTGATAATCGGTTTAATTAATATTAATTTCATAACTTTATCACAATGAGTTTTCTAGAAAAAAAGTACTCATCATTTTTTTGGGAGGAGGAGAGGATGTCACCCCCCTCCCCCTAGTGGCATCACTGATTCAAATACATATACATTATTCAAAAATCAAAAATATATTTTGTGCAATAAATACACCCTTTAAACCTAGCAGATGTGGCGCCCGTGTACAAAATCAAACCTGCAGCAGAGACACAGACATAATTACCTTTGTTATAAAAAAAACTGTACCGAGGAGGTCTGTGTGACTCGGTGGTAGGCATGCTTGACTGCCCAAGCCTGACGGCTGCCGGTTCGAAGTGTCCGATTCCAAAAGATTGGATCGACAGCTCAAGAAGAAATCGATTCCCTGTAATGTGTAAATGATCCACACTGTCAATCTTTCTTTTTAAATTTTATTCTTCTTCTATATCAGATGTGTTCGATTCTCATCACGTCTTAACTTCGGGAACTACAGTTCATAAAAAATGAACGTTATTTCAAATACTTGCTTGCAATCTTGCAAATAAAGTGACAAAAAATTAAAGGTTTTTTTTTCAATTAAAAATAAATAAGGAAAAATTAAAATCATCATATTTTTGTTCAAAATAAACACAACAAAATAAAAACATTTTAAAGCTTGTAATCTCTACTTTTTTTTGTTTTTTGAAAATTTTAATTTAGTTTATTTTTCGAAATGTTGGATAATAACTAAACGAAATCGGAAAAAGGATTTTGAACAGAAAAAATCGTAAAACAAGAAATCAAAAAAGAATTTTCCAACTGACATTTCTATCTTGAAAAATAAGCAATAAAATACAAATATATATATTTATTTATATCATATTGATATTTCGTCTATTTTTGTGTTAGTACCTTTAATATTTGAGGTACAGTTGCTAAAAAACGTAATTTATAAGAAATATCTAAAGGTGGATGCCGGTAATAATCTTAAAATTGAAGTATACCATATTGTTAACATTCGTTTGAATATTATTAAAAAAATAATTAAATATGACATTAGTTTTAAAGTATACATTTTTATGATTGAAAATACCTAAATTCAAGATTTTATGAACTTTAAAAAAAGTATAACAAATAAATGAGTAGAGTTACAGTTATGAGAGTAAGGACCTTTTTTAAGCGGAAAGGCCTAATGATGATACAAAAAAAGTTATGATTTAAAAAAAACATTTTTTCCCTATTGTAGGGCTTTTTCACGTTTTAAAAAAAATTGAATCCAAGTACCGACTGGCACCTTGACTTTTTAAATTCTTTGAGGTCTCGGGTATACGAATCTGAACATACATAGTTACCGGTTGTCATATTATGTCCACTCACTTCCTTTTAGCACCTGGTCTACGTCAGCCAAAACTACAACAATCACTCGAGTGTAATATTAAAAAGCCAAGTAAGCTTTGGAAAAAAAATGGTTGATGTTTAAAATTTTTATATTTATTAAAATTCGTTGCTTTTTTTGTTAATGTATATCAACAATGTTGGCTTTAGGGAGGGAGGCTGGGCGACTGCTCGGGGTACCAGGTTCAGAAGGGGCGGCGGATGGCCACATGGAGAAAACTTAGCTTGGATTCTAGTAGATTTTTTTAGGGAAAAATTAAGAACAACAATAACTAGATATAACTCAAAGGGCCCACTGGCCAGACTGGCCCCATACATCCCTGGTCTAAATAATCATTGGTTGATACTAGAAATCGATAACACGTATTATTACAAAACCGGGTATCAAATTTAATTACCGTATCACAATGGGTTCTCAAAATATTAAATAAAAACTAATTTTAGACAGTGAGTCTGTAGCTCCCCCACGAAGTGTTTCCGGACACGTGTTTATATGACCTTTTTTACTTCAATTTTTGTTCTTAAGGGGGGGGGTAAGGTTTTAAAGGCGAAAAAAAGGCATATTTTCATGATTTTTTTTTGAAGATATGAATAATGTTGGTTTATTTATTTCATATACACGTTATAGTATGACATCTAAAGTATCTTTGGAAAAATTTTCAATTAAAAATATCAAAAAATAAGTCCATGACAGCAAATCTCTGGAGGCGCCTCGAAAAAAAGTTGTTATGCGGTGAACACCATAACTCGTTACCGGATCATGTAAAACAAAAAAATCGAAATGTGCTTGAAAGGTGATTTGTTTCCCTAGGTAGTCACGGAGAGTTTTTTTGTTTTTTTCGATTTAATTATTTTTGGCAGCATTTGAAAGTGAAAAACGTGATTTTCGCTAAAAATTTCGGTGAATTTGTTATTATAAAATGGAAAAAAATGGTAAAAAAAAAAAAAACTCTCCGTGATTACCTGTTGATTTATGTGTAGAAATAGTGTTTAAAATTTCAAAAGGATCGGTCAAGTAGATTTTGAGTTATAATGTTCACGAACTTCAAAAATGACATTTGCGAGAAAATCGATTTAAAGTTTATTATACTCGAACATCCAAAATTAAGCATCAATAAAAGGGTATATTTTTTTATAATTAATGCCAGCTTCGTACAGTGAAACACTGTCATTCAGGATGTCCAATGCATCTTTTTGCTTTTGCCTAAGTTGGGTTCTACCCTCTTTACTTGTACGTGCAATTTGTCCGTATAAAAATCAAGCATGAGGGTCGGTCGCTTGAAACGCTGTATCTTCGTTAGTTTTATTCCGATTTACTTGAAATTTTGACACAATACTCTCGACATGTTGTACATTCAGAAAAAAATTTAAAAAAAAAATGCATTTTAAAACCTTACCCCCCCCCCCCCTTAATAAACTGTTCAAATTTGTTCCACCTGCATGATATGACTCTCCCTGTATATCAAAGATTTTCGAAAATTTCCTATTGTTATGATGTAAAAACAAGACTTGTTCTGATTTTTTTAATAATACTGTAGCCCTACATGTTATCCTCAAAAACATTTCCTGTCTTCGAGAATAACCTCTCCGAATAGACTGAACTTAGCTAATAGTATTAAGATACGAAGAAATGTAATTAGAATCGATCAAGAAAAACGTATGATATACAAACAATTTAAAACAATCGATCTTACAAAACTCTAAAAATTACAGGATTTGTAAAACTAATATTTTTTATAATAATGTAATGTAGGACTCTACGCCTCTACTATTTAAGAAATACCATATGAAATAATGTTATATTAATTTAAGATAATCTATGTAGAAAGCATAAATATAATGTTTTAATTATTATTATTTATTGAAATATAATTTTTTGAAAAAAAATTCCGATTCCGGCTGAAATTCCGGATTTGAAAATTCCAGTTCCGGTACACCTCTTGTGTGGAGTACTCACTGAGACAAACATTTTCCCCAAAAATAATTCAGATCAATTTTTCTTTATGTTTTGAAGGTAGTACAAACAGAATCTGTCATTATCTCGAACAAGATTTTTCGACGGTATTACAATACTTAAAGTAAAAATTTAATTATTTATTTTTAACTATTTCAGTATTATTAAATAAATTTGTAAGGTTGGTATTTGAGTTTGACTGATATTAGTTACAGAAGGAATAATAAATAAATGTAAAGTAGGTATACGTTTCACTAAGGTTGTTTTTAAACGCACATATGACATAAATGCAAACAAAATGTATACACATTGCTACAAAAATAGAAATATGGAAATAAAAATTGTCACTGAATGTGAGGCGCCATCGAGACTTGGGGCATTAAAATATCAACATATTTAACACAGAAATGTTATACATAACGTTATTTATTTGTTGTACGTTATTTTAGATTTACATGCATACAGGTGAATAAAAAATCATTGATCATTTTATCTATTCAAATTATTTGCTACAAAATCTTTTTTAATTACTGGAGATTAGAATGATGGTTAAATGAATGAAGATTCAACTATTTTAAATAAGTATAATAATTTTTGTTTTATGTCATTTCCGGTTCAACCGGAAGTGATGTCAACTTTAGTTTTTCAAATGGAAACTTGTATTTTTTATTACGGTATATTATTTTACGGAAAAGCAAGCAAACTTTTGTCTGAAATAAATTCTTGTTCGGCTTCAATTTTCCAAGATATTTAACCCTTATCAGTAGATCTCATGAAATAAATTATTAATATGGTGGTTTATTGGTGAAAACACTAGATTTTTTATTCCGATATTAAAAAAAAAATTTTTAACATATGAAATCGAATATATCCTCTTTTTTAACCGATTTAAAAAAAATTAGGAGGTTCTCAATTCTGCATTTATCAGAATCTGACCATGGACTTCAAAGATAAAAAACCTAAAAATACTGAAAAGTATATAATAATTAAATTTAACAGTTTTTGAAGAAAGAAAAAATAAAACCGACTTCAAAACTATTAAATTATATTATTAGGTATGAATTTTTCAGTATTTTTAGGGTTTTTTAAGTCGGTTTTATTTGTATTTTTTTTATATTTGATTTAAATCCATGTTAAAAAAGTGTTTTAAGATAAAGCTAGTTCCGCAGTGCAATTTTTCTTCCATTAAAATCCAAACAGATTTTCATGTTGATAAAAATACAATCTTTATAGAATCCGGTCAGTTTACCTGGACCTTACACAAATAATTCCTGTGCGAATCCGCCTTTTCGTCGATTATTCATGCGTCTATCCTTATAGAAAATACATTGTGCTTACCGTCCACGGGGAGTTCTAGTTTAATAACATAAAAGCATTCCTGGAATGGAAGAAAACGTGCAATAAATCTATTTTCTTTATCTATTATTAGCAATTTTACGCCAGGGAAATGTGATTGAGAACCTTTACATCTTATCGTTAGATATAAGATCTGCATCAATACATTTAATGTAATTGAAATAATAATTCATACAGTTTTACTCCTATAAGTTCGAATAATTTAAATTCGAATTCCCCTCCATCGGAGGAGAAGTTGTTTCCCTCACTCCTTACGCATGCACAAACGGTGAGAAAATAATTATTAATGTCGTTTCATAATTATATAAATGGAAATATACGTACAACGTTATTAAACAGACGAAAAAAAATAAAATATGTAATCAAATACTTACATTAGTATTCAAATAAAACTCAAATATAGTCACTATCTTCTTTTTAAGATGCCTTATATTACAAATGATGAACTGTCAGATAACTTTTAAATTTTACCACCAGGGAGTTATGTTAGATTGCTCTGAGTAAAGTGTGCGAGAGAGAGATAGAAAGCTATTCCCATCTCATTTCATTAGATCGGTATTTTGATAGAAGAGGTACCCCGTAAGTTCTAATTCCGAGAATTTTTGGTCCCGTAGCTTAAAACTTATAGGAGTTCTACTGTAGTTTCAGAATCTTGAGGCATTGAATTTAATTGGAACTTTTTTCTCGCGGTGCATTATAAAATTAGTGAACATCCGCACGACCAGAGGTTCTAAACAAGTTTGCACTACTTTTTTAGACTGTGTCATGTTTGTTTAGTCACTGTGTAACAATGAATATCTCATTAAAATCGGTGCGGTAATTATATTATTATTTAACCTCTTATTGATATCTAACCTAAATTTCATAAAAGTGAAAGTCTCATCATAATCGGTTCAGTAGTTTTCGTGTCAAGTTGACAGATAGTTAATTTTTTTAGACTATCAAATTAGATTGGATTATATCATTTGTAAAACGATGTAGACTAAAAAAATAATAAAAATCATTGAAGATTATACAGACACTGAACAAAAGGACCCCGCAGAATCCTTATGGGAAACGGCTCTCAGTCAAACCCTAGGGAACTTTGGATTCTGAAATTCTTGATCAAAAGTCTCAATAGGTACTAAGTCCTAAAAACTCAAACTTTTTAAGATACAGCCCAATTTACAATAAAAGTTTTTTTAGAACCTTAATTTTCGCACAACTATTTGTATGTGTTCCCAAAGACTTATATAATCGATTGCCACCATAAAAAAGTCAAATATTCAATTCTTTGGCAAATGGTAGCACTTAAATCTTACTGTTACGTTTTTTTATTATAAACAAATTCATTTGTTTCATAGAACCAGCAATATTAAAAAAATAAGCTGTGTAAAAATCAATTTTTGTGAAAATTATGTCTAGTGTATAATATACCTCAAATAATAATACTGATTCTGTTGGTGAAAACCGTACTTAAATCGATTCAATAGTTTTGGTGTTAGAAAAGTCCGGAAACGCTCATTTATCTCGAAAACTAAACGTTTCTGAAAAAAATATTTCGAACCAAAGTTGTAGGGTTTTAAAAGTTCTATTCAATGATAATATCCGTTTGACCTTGAATGGAGGGGTCAACCGGGAGATCAAGGCCAAGATAATTTTTTTTAAATGGAACACTCCATTTCTTACCACACAGAGTTAAAGATGACAGCAAGACGTTTCCAAAACATTCCTTGATGACCTATTTTTGTTTAGAATTGTCTGACAATTAGTTAAGAGCTTTGGAATTTATATTTATATATTTATTTATATATTAATTGATATTGATTTTTGAAATACTCCATTCTATCAAACGTATAACAAAACAACACTTATATGATAGTGGAAATATTAACAAACGAATTAACATTCTAATTCAAATCGAACTAGGGTAACTAATCGATTTACAAAGAGGCTGAAAAGGCTTTTTTTGATTATATTATATTAACTGTAACGTAAATGCAGTGATTATTTAGCTAAAACATTACGAATCCAAGTTCCAGTTTCGCTTCAGTGTTCTTATGGTATTTGACGTTGAACAAATGATACAGTTGTTCTTATAAATGCGTGCCTAATTACATAAGGCAAAACGGTGCATTCTGTAACACAGGGACGGTATTCTTTCTATTTATATACAGGATGAGTCATATATACATAAACTTATTTTCTTATTTTTAATCCTTTAACAAGAAAAAAATTATTTCGTGTAACTTGAAGCATCTGTATTAAGTAAAATTCTGCAGTATTATCTTTATCTTTCTCGTAAACGGTTAATCTTATAACAAATTAGCAAAATATATTTTTGTGTATTTTGTGTCATATGATCTTATAAAAATTCCAAATTCTGGGAAAAAATTAAGAACAAAAAAATACTAGATAAAAAATAAACCTAACCCGGAAATCCATGGTCATTTGGGCGTCATAAATGTGCCTGCCCTGGTTGCCCCGGGGCAAGTTCCCTTCCTAACAGTAATCCCTGTTCGGTGAGGGGTGTGATGTAACTGGCTGTATATAAAAAATGAGGCCAAAAAATATATATATAAAAAAAGGACCGACTGGTCTAAATAATGATTGTATGTTACAGCCCTCCCATTTTCTTGTTTATATTATGATCAAATTTGGTATACGGACGTACATAGATTGATAATGCAAAAACAGAAATGATGAGGTTTATGAAAAAATAATTTTTTGGATCCCCCTTTCCATAGACTGAAAAGTGTACTCGAATTTTCATTTACCTCATTTTGTCGCTAGATAGGTCTCCTAAAATGTAACCAAAATGTCTTAGGACATTTTAATTTTAATCTTCTGTCACGAAATTTTTGCTTTCAAAATCGTTATCAAAGCCCCCTCCCCCAATTTCTAAACTATCGATGCAAAAATCTGAGAAAAAAATCCAGAATGTAGTTTTAAATTAGTACTTTCA
Organism: Sialis fuliginosa; assembly: GCA_961205875.1. Lineage (NCBI taxonomy): Eukaryota > Metazoa > Arthropoda > Insecta > Megaloptera > Sialidae > Sialis > Sialis fuliginosa. The sequence continues at coordinate 29,506,153 of OY540812.1, read as the reverse complement.
ATGAAAATTTTCACGATTGCTGTAGCAAAAATTAGTTTATGAAAAATTTTGAAATAACTGTTTTGTTTTTTTTTTATAGCGAATATTACATCTTTCGTCAACATGAAGTAGCTCTTGACACGTATTATCAAGTAGAGAATTTTAGTGAGAATGGCTGCGGAACCCAACACGCACTTGGCCGTTTTTTTAATATTTTCAATCTTGGTATTCTTGTCGTATGCGATCTAACCAATTTCTGGATGTTATCAATTACAATAGATTATTATAAAGAGACTATTGGGACACCTCTATATATATTGTTATTTTTTTTATGTTTTAGACATCGATTAAAATTACTCATAAAATATTTTTTTATAAAATTTGCTAACATTTTTTTTCTAATTGTTTAAACAATTGATTTTTTGAGGGTGCTAAATGATAGACCTAAATGAGTGGACTATTTTTTGTTATTGATTTTATTTAATATCTCATTAGAATAATAAAATAAAAATGAAAAATACCCCAATATGGGGCAACAAATTAAAAAACATAATTAAGTACGGGCCTGATAACTGAATAACAAACATATCTGAATGATTTGTACATCTAAACAATTAATTAACATACATATATGTTATTAGAATACACAAAAACTAAAAGTAATTGTTAATAATTGTATGTAATTAATACGAGGTAGGTATCTCTCATTAATAAGAGGAAGTAAGACGTATTGATATAAATGTATTATTTCATTTTGTTTCCTATCCAGTATATAGTATCCAGTCGTGCGGAAACTATTCCATTCTGTATAAAGTTCATCAAACTTATTAACTGCATGTGGAACTTTCAGATTTAGTGTCCAAATTTTAGTTTACTATCATATATTATTTATTATACCGGTAAGAATTTTGTTTTGCTGAAAAATATTGTTTTGATCAGCAATTTAATATGATTTTCATAAATAAATTTTCTTAAACTTTATACAAGTTGTTTCATAATTGAATGTCATAATAAACATGATGCCTAATTAAAAAAAAAACAAACTATTTTATGATGATCTTACGTGTCTCCTATTTCCAAAAAAATACTTATTTCTGCAGAAAATTGACTCTTTTAAAACTAATTTTGAATTTGACGCCAAAACGCTCGCAGGTGTCATGGCGCATTTGTGACGTCACGCCTATGTAAAGACTCCTTATCAACAATAATAAATCCTTGTTCCATCGCTAACGTTTCTCGGTTTTAGTTTTGGTAACACAAAACTGAGTAAATTGATAATTTAAAATCACAAAATAATTTATAAACAGTACAGATATTAATGAAACAAAAATTATGTTTACTTAGCCGTGACGTCATCCACTGACTGGTGTTTTATCTAACATGGCGGATTGCTGTATTTTATATTTTTATTTTAACAAAAATCATATTAATCTCGCTTTTAATATAAAAATAAATACATTTTTTAGAATCTTTTTAACCTATTTCATTATTTAAAATCATAATTTCAATGATACTTTGTTACTTGCATTATGCCTATTGAATGGAGTTAATCTGTGCGTTATTTTAAAATAAAAAAATCAAATAAACATAGGTCCGTTTTCGCTTTTAATGTCATTAATGTCACCTTGATTATTTTGAATGAAAAACATCTGCCAAGTAAATGCACAGTGCTTCCTCGTGCTAAATTCACTAAAACCGATAGTGTTCAGATAAATTGCGTGGCATTGGTTAACCATTTAATTTTTATACAAATTTTACTAAAAAATCTTAATTCGAAATTTTTCTTAAAACGCACCTGAATATTTTTTCATATATTTTTAATTTTTTGACAATTTCAATCTAAATCTAAATTTATGCAAATGTCAAAATGACATTTAAAACGTCAAAGTGACATTTAAAACGCCAAAATGACATTTAAAACATCAATATGACATTTAAATTTTTTTAAATAAATTGAGATAAATCTTTGTAAGGGAATATTTTACAACAAACGTAGTAGCCCCATATTATAGGAAATTTAATGCTCTACAAAAAATATTCTATAAAATTTTCTCGTAACATGTGTCGTTCTTGAGATATCTTGAAAAAAGAAATATTTTGGGGTGTCACCCCTCCCCCTTACACACGATTTTGATGATTTTGAAATGGGACCGTCCTCAAACCAAACCCAACCATCCGACCAAGTTTCAATAATATCGGTTCAGTGGTTCATGAGTTATACGTGTGACAAGGATTCAGGGGACAGACGGACGGATACACGGACACACGGACAGACAGACAGACACGGAACGAAAAGTGTTTGTCTTGACGTGAAACAGATAAATCAATTTAAAATTTTGAAATCGGAGAACATTTTTTTTGTCTCAATTTGAAACGATCACATAGTTTCTCGTATCTTCGATATTGCGAGGACGCAAAAATAAAGCGAAAACGGACGTAAGGTACTGGCACCAGTTATGGCTGCTTTAAGAGCAAGTTATACTGTTTTTTGGGATTGATGGACTTCTTTTTGTAAATTCTCACGAACTCATATTACTAATAAATCAAGTGCCTCTTAAATAAATTATAGGTATCTACTAATAATTAGTTTAAATGTCCACCATTTTGACACCTATAGGCCAATTGTCATCAAATTACGTTGTAAGACAGTTAAATGTATATAGATTAATATTCATAAATGATAGTAATCAAATATTAACAAATATTTATAATTCAGTATATTTAATTTAAAAATAGCCATTACTGGGATCATATCCAAGACTGGTGCCAGTACCTTGTTTATGTTTATATGAACTTTGTGTCTTAAAATCATGCACAGATTAACGCCCTCCAATATTGACATTCAATTATGAAACATCCTGTATTTATGATTCCTCGCAATATCTAAAGATAGGAGGGTCTTTTCTGAAAGCAAACATATTTTTGGTCTTTGTTTTCAAAATTTCCACTGGGCTGCACACGAGACAAGAGTCAGGTAAGCCCCGTCTCGGTTTTTAGAACAAAAGACTCGTATCGGTCTTGTTTCTTACACGTGACCGAGACCAAAAAAAATTATAATAAATGGAAAACAGATTTCTCTCGGTCTCGATTTCGTCTCGGTCACGTGTACGAGACGAGACCGAAAGTATAGCCGAGAGTAATTAATATTTCAAAATTTTGACGAGACTTATAAATAAAGTTATTAAATAAATAAGTAAATAAATAAGGTCTCGTCCATATTTAATCCAGTTTCTTCGTCAGAATTTAAGGAACTCTCATCTCGGCGTCTGTCTGTCTGTCCCGTAAATCCTTATCATACGCATAACTTATAAACCACTGAACAGATTTTAATGAAAATTGATTTATTAGTTTAGTCATGTTTATTAAGTAATAATAAATAGTAGTATAAAAAAAGTTTTAAAAGGGAGCAAAACATCAAATGAATCTACCTGTTTATATTGTAAATAATAAAAACATTTGCATGTTCGAGTACAGTAAAACAATGAAAATTACCTGAAATTAGTTTATTTTTAGTTATCTAGCAATATATACCTATATGTACATATATTATAGATTTACCTATGTACAAAGTTAGAGAAAACATCAAAATGTTTTAAAGCTGGATCATATACCTATTAATCTCATTTTGTGATGCATCCGCCCCTCTGTCTGTGTGTCCTTCCGTTACAACAAAATATATCTATGTGCTATAGTTTGAAATTTTAACTAAACATGCAAAATTATATTATGACCCCCAGCCGTAGATAAATAAACAATTTATTATGCCAATTTAAAGATTTACACTCGTAGATTTTTTTCAGATGGGGACATATAACTAAAGTTAGTTTTAAACTGTATATACAGATCAAAATGCATAAATGTAAGATATTAATTTTAGTCTATAACCCCTCTCCCCTTTGCTATCACTGACAATGACAAATGGAGAAAAAAAAATTATAGTCAAAAAAATCTTATATCTTATAAATATTTTTTAACTGTAACTGATTTAAAAATGTTAGTCAAAATATGAAAAGTAGTTTAATTACACATTCAGGAGTGCAGCTCTTCCTGTTGTACTCAAAGGGGAGGGCACAAGGACCGGGTCACCGATTTATTTTATAAGTAGGTCATAGTTTCCTTAAGAAGCGTTTATTAATTACGTAAGGCTTTGAGAGAATATGTGAGAATGGATTGGCGTCAAACCTTACGTGAGGTGAATCGAGGGGGGGGGGTCAAAAACTTTAATAACGTAAGGCTTTCTTCTAATCAATTATATAACTCTATAAAAAATTAATAAATGCACTTGATTACTGCTATATATAAAAAAACAAACCTTCCGTAAGATGTGAAGAGCGGGGGGGAGGGGGGGGTCGATATTTTTGAAAATGTTTCTTACGTAATTTAAATGAACGCTCTCTTACTAAAACCCTAAAGCAGTTCGTTCTGATATTTTCAAGAAAAAATAATCTTTTTTTTTAATGGAAACAGTAAAAAAACGAAAAAAATATAGACAGAATAATAGAAAAGAATTTGAAAACCTAGTACACGGTAAGAAAAGTTGACTCTGGCCAAGAAATTCTTGTTTTATATATAACGAAAACAATATTTTCTTAATATAAGAATATACTTTTAATCCAGAAAATTATTGTTTCTCTTTAAAGCAATATTGTCGGACGAAAACAATAATATACTTGGATTAAGAATATATTCTTAACAAAACAAGATTTTCTTGGCCCAAGTCACTTTTCTACCTGTGTAGTATGTAAAAACGTTAATCCCAATCCCACTCCACGAAATATGAAATACTTAAACCTCTCCTGTGCACTAATGTTACACAATTTTGAGAAACACTTGTATAATTTGCAAGAGTACGTTTTGCCAATCACAACCTAACCTATCTTGACGTGATTGCAATAACCCGGTAGCCACGGCGGTGGTACGGTAGCTCTGTAAGCCGCGTCGAGACGCCCAATCGATACACGTGCGCAGTGTTGCCAGCTCTTCGCCAGCACGGCGTCAAAACACACATACAAACATACCTACTTGAAAATTGTGTCAAAAGTCCAAGGACGTTATGACCGGATAAATTCTATTGTTCCATGTGTTTAATGGGTAAATTGTCGCTGTACGTTACGCCCCCGCCCCACTCCCCTCTACGTAATCGTGCTCTTAGTACTACCCCCACTCTTTTATGTTATGTGAGATGCGTGTGTGGTATGTGCATATCTAATAAAAATATTTGTGAGTTAATTTTTATTCTATCTAAATAGCCGTTTAGATATACCTATTGATGTATATATAAATACTAGCTGGGCCCACGCGGCTTCGCTCGCGTGGACTACGGAATTATTGTTTAGGATTTAAAAAATATATAGTTGAATTAATTACAAACACGATTAGTTATTAATGTAATAAAAACCAAATAACACTTAAATTACCTACCTAACAAAAACGAATCAGAATAAAAAGTAAAAATAATTTTTGTTCTATTTAAATTTAAAAGTTAATTATTGAAAACAAAATAAACAATTGACAATCAATAGAATACCGGCCTGTTCTTCCCAGCGCACTATGGGCCAGGAGACCCTGTTCTATGGCCAAAAGTCCAGAAGTTATCCGATTTAATTGAAATTCATTTTATAAGGGTTTTTTGGGACGCTGATTTCAAATTTTTAATAAAAATTCAAAAATTCAAAATGGCGGAACTAATATGGCGACTATTATATTTAAAAAGTTATCCGATTTAAATAAAATTCATTTTATAGGGTTCTATTGGGACACTGATTTCAAATTTTTTATAAAAAATTAAAAATTCAAAATGGCGGATCCAATATGGCGACCAATATATTTCAAAAGTTATCCGATTTAAATAAAATTCATTTTATAAGGTTTTATTGAGACGCTGATTTACAATTTTTTATAAAAAATGAATTTTAATTAAAAAAAGACATTTGTGAGTCTCATTACTTAATACAAGGCGGTATCTTTCGGTATTCGCAATCGGCAGCAGGTGCTTTGCTGAAAAATCTTGTTTTTTTCTACTAAAAATGTAGTTTTACTTCAGTAAAACTGAAAATAATGCATTCATGTGACATTTAAAATTATTTTTGAACTTTCACGAATGAAATAATCCAAATATACGGCTTGGAATTTATGACTTTACAATAAATATTACATTTTACAAGCTACAGTAACATAATTTTGTTTATACATTTTTCAACTTTGCACCCCTGTCATTTGAACAGGAATTGATTAATCAACATGTAATTTTCATCATAACTACTTCAATTAATGCTGAATTCAGTGGTCTAATTCGTTTTCTCAAATTCGAAAGTAGACTTTTGGCCACAGAACAGGGTCTCCTGGCCCATAGTGCAGCGTGTTGGCATGTTCCCTCGCCGCTCCCCGCGCACGGTCACAATCGCGCGAATAATATGTTCTAATATGTATATTTCGATATTTTCTAAACTATACGACCAAATTGGATGCTGTAAATGGCAAATTATATCTACATTAAGTACTTATGACGATGAAATCATTTATTTTGATAAGGATTAATGTTTTGCAGGTCATAAGTCCATGTAAACAGAACCCAAATATTTTATGTTTTCTTTGTAACATAAAAGCAGTCATTGTGGCTTAAATATAAAAGTTAGACATATCGTGTCGCTGACTTTATTGTAGAACTTTTGATTCTACACAATTCTTTAATACATTATTTTGTTCTATATTGAACGGTTTAGGCAGCGTATTACAAAACAGCGCGCCGACGGCAAAATTTTTTCCGACTTTATTTACTATTATCGTCACTGCTTAGTTGTTATGTTACCTAACGTAAAAAAATATAGCCTATAACCTGGCCAGAGAACGTACCTATGAATTAAAAAAAAAACATGTAAATCGGATAAGTGGTTCTCGAGTGATAAGGTAACTAACGGACAGACAGACAGACAGACAGACAGACAGACAGACAGACAGACAGACAGAGAGACGTTGAGCTTTATATATATTAAGGATAAATATATGTATAAAGACTCTACTACTGAATGAGTAGTAGAGCGTTTCTCGTTTATTAATTTTAATCATTACATTTTGTGACGGTACCAAAAACCCGCCAATTAGAGGCATTGTATTTTTTTATTTTTTACAAACTGTTATTATTTTATTATTTATTATTATTAAGGGAGGTTTTTTTTATTGTAAAAGGGTAGAGATATTCCTTATGTTCCTTCAATTGATCGAGAATAATGGCTTCATGAACTCGCTCGGTATAGAAACCAATTCTTTGCATATAAGTATTTCGTTCTTCTTGATAATTTAACCTGTTGATGTAGTAGGTAAGGTACTGGCACCAGTCTTGGACAATTAAATGTATACTAAATTAGAAATATTTGTTGATATTTAATTACTGCCATTACTGAATCATAATCTATAGACACTTAACTGTAAAACAGCTTAATTTGGTGAAAATCAGTCAGTGGGTGTCAAAATGGTGGTCTTTTATACTAATTATTGGTATAATCTATTTATTAATTATTATACTATCATAGCATCTGATTTACATTGTTTCAAATACGATTCTTTATTTTATGACTTTTGTATCATAGTAATCATGTTGTAATCATTAGCATGTGTCCATCACTGTGTGCCCATTACTGGAGAAAATACATAAACAAAATAAAAAGCTATAATTACAAAAAAACATACTATATTTGCGGATTGGTAATTAAATTGTTTTAATAAAGAGATATATGTTTTATTAGTACCATGAGTTCATAAAAATTACAAAAAGAAGCCCATCAATCACAAAAAACAGTATATCTTCCTCTTAAAGCGGCCGTGACTGGTGTCAGTTCCTTATATTAATATAGTACGGCAGCGCAGGAACCTTGAGTAAGTATGCAATGCTAGGTACCTGAAATCTTAAAGTTCGGTAGGATTTTTTCCAACATTTTTTTTCGAAATGTTAAAGTTATAAGCAAAAGACAAAAACATCATTTTTCGATTCGGACAAATCAAGGGGGTTGTGAAGAGAAAGGTAATCCGCCATCTTTGAGCTATTATATTGCATTATCATCGGACATATATACGTGTACAACATTTCAAAGCTCTAGTTTAATTAGAACTAGTCGTTTGTATTGCAATATTTGACCTTAACATACTAACTAACAAGTGAAGTTAAATAAAAGCTTGTAAATAAGCACAATAACAAACAACAGATAAATCTAAATGCAAATCCCCTAACCATAAAAATTGTAAGACTTTAGACTTACATGTGTTTCAAAAGCAATACTATCATCGTCAGAGTTATTGTCCTTAAGATTCTGATGATGAAAGCATTGCTATTGAAACACGTGAATGTCTAAACTCTTACAATTTTATAGTTAAAGAATTTGTATGTGATGCACAATTTATATTTTAGCTCTACTTTAATTTGAAGCCATTTTAATTGTTTTCCACTTCATTAGGTGTATTTTTCAAAACGTAAACAAATCTTGCAATAAAAAGAACTTGTAAACACTAATTTCAAATTTTATTAGTGTATAATTTTCACGTGAGATTATTTCTCGAAAGGTTGATAACCCACATCGCTAGGGCATAAACTTGTGAAGTAATTACCTATTAATCAATGTGCAATTTTCTGTTGATATATCTCTAACTTTAATCACTTTTCGACCGGTGCGCGTAAAGTAGCACAACACTGTCATGATGTGGGGGGAAATATTAGGGAAGTAATTTAAAATAAATCAATATGCAATTTTCAACCTAATCAGATTTTAATTATATACAGATTTTTATCATTTTATTATGGCATACGTACTACATAGGTACAGTACGTCTGGTTCGTGGAAAATAAAGTCAAAACGTTGCACTTTTTGATTGAGCTATACCACTTTCTGTGGTCATATATAAGGTCAAAAGAATCATTTTTAGATAGGGAGCCACTTTGAAATCAGTGTATAACACCATTATATCGGCTATTAAAAATGGCCTCCACCGGTTTCTTTTAAATTGGCTGTATCTCAGCTCTTAATCATCCGATTTCAATTTTCTTTTATTTGTTTTAAAGTTCTTATTAAGAAGATTATTTTTTGTCATTATTAATTTTTCTCTAAATCTTAAGGGTTCTCCACAATTTTCGAAAATCTGAAAATGTCTCTTTTCTTACGAAGTTAATTGTTATATAACTTTTTTATTGTGTCCAATATCATTTTTTTACCTCATAAATGGAAGGGCATTTTTTTTAGCTTTCCATAGATAACAAGATAATACGAGTACTGTTTTAATTAACAACTTCTTTAGAAATAGCGTGTTAAACTAAGAAAAATAGTCTAACCAGAAGTGATATCGAATTTTGTTTTTCTATTATATTTCAATATATTTTTTTTATTACGGTATCATATTTTCCGATAAAAAAGGAAGTTTTGTGCACCCAGTGATGGATACTTGTAAAATGACACAACAGTTATAAAATAAATAATTGGAAACAATGTAAAGCAGATGCTATGAAAATATAATAACTAACAAATAGATTAGACTAATAATTAGTTTAAATGTCCATCATTTTGACACCCATTGACCGATTGTCATCAAATTAAGCTATTTCATATATTCTATAGATTATGATTCAGTAATGGCAGTAAGTGTCCAACACTGGGATATTGTCCGAGACTGGTGCCAGTACCTTATTGATCTCAACTAATTCATAATACTGACTTCCTCATTTTGTATATTTTCTGTATAAGGTATGTCTGTAGGCGCATCATAATATAAGAATTAACATATTTTATATCGTCATTAAATTTTTAAAATACAATGGTTCGGTTAAAAAACAGTGATATTGTGTAAAAACATAAATACGTGTAGGTGCGGTTATTTGTTAGTTACAGAATCGCGTGGGCGCTGCTTTAATAACAAGGATCCAATTACCTAATCATTTCATTATTTTTCAGTATTGTTTAAAATTTATGTGCTACATTTTTTCTATCAATTTTCGTAAAAGAAAAAAATTATAAAAAGTGGCAATAAATAATCGTATCGTTGTCTGTGACAGGTATATAATTTATTTTTATTCTATAAAGATTAAGTGTATCAAACTAAACAAATTTTTTTTATTGTTTTATTTTCTAATACAGTTTTTATTATTATATGTAAGTATGTATGTATCAATTTTTATTTTTACGTATGTATATTTTCGAATAATTTTGTAAATTTTATTTTTGGTATTATAAAGGAACTAATATTTGTTAGATAACAAGCACTTTCAACGGGGTATTAATTCTGGATTCTTATCTATTGATGTGTTTTCGAGTTTAAATCATTATTATAACACAGTTAGTGACTGACGTACGAGATAATTATCATATATACCAGGGCCGTAACTACCCCGAGGAAGTAAGTAAATAGGAAAAATTGTGTAATAGAGCAAAAAAAAAGAAGGTATTCAATTTTTCCTTTTGCATATTCTGGGGGCCCCTCAGCCACCTCTTGCCCCTGGGCCCCCGAGCTTCTAGTTACGGCCCTGATATACATATACCGTTGTGTTTACTTACCACTCGTACTGGGAACTTCACTTCGTAATACTTCAAGGGAACTGTTATACATATAAGTTTGATACCTCATTTTAAAATGTTAGTTAGTTAACAAATTTTGATAGTTCTTTAGATTCTTTTTAATACCAGACATTACTAGATAAAAATAAACATGTTTTGCCTTTTGTCTAAAATTATTAGTTTTCGAGTGAAGAATTCCTGACATCCTGTATAAATCTATAATATAATTTTTTGTCATTTTAAAGACAATATAATCAATTTTGAAAGCTTTTGTAATTGTTTTTTGTCTGTTTATTCATTCCATCTTATTGATTCGATTTGTATTGCTAGAAAGTCTAAGACCCTAGATTTATTTTAGGCTGTATGATAGTTGATTTACTGCAGGCTCGTATTAAGAAAAATATAAAAATATAAGTTAGCTCTAATGTCGTAATTATTATTATCCGACCGAAGCTCATTTTTTGGCCGAAACCGACGCCAAACTTTGTATAATCATATATTAAACATACAGTTGTTTAATATATGGTATAATGCTAAAGAAGTTACGAAGAAAAAAAAATGTTTAACTGAATGCATATTTTCTATCAAGCCGAGTTCATCTATTTTGAAATATACGCAGACCAAGCCGCGGGAATGTTTTATTAATATTATAAATATTCACATTGTACATAAAAATAATCACAAATACCCATGTGAATATTTCTATTTTAAATGTAATTCTATACTTTGATCAACAAAATATCAAACGTAATATTAAATTAGAATGTACAAAGTTTTAACCACAATTATCATATTGCGGTTTTGCTTCATTAATAATTTGTTTAAATATTCGGTTACATTTTTTCCTTTTTGCATGAATAGCATTTTTGGTTTTGAATGTAACTTAATATACATATGTACAATATAAATACTTATAATAATTATTATATTTCGCATGTATTTTAAGTTTGGGATTTAATCTCAGCTAACTGAATTCTGGCATTAACAAATTTGAACGCCATGGGCTAAAAAATTGGAGCCTTAATCACATTGGATTGAATAGTAATTAAATAATACAATATTTTCCATTGCAAAAATAAAATTTTAAAATATATAATGATTTACAACGAATGCAAAAAGACAGTAGATCAAGGGGTGTTAATTTAAGTAAAAAAGTCTGGAAATTTTTCGCGAGGAAACTAAAGCCCCCCTCTCTCCCAAAGTTGATTAGTTATGTTCTCGCTGACTTTTTTGTAAGAAATTTTGTGATCTACAAAAAAGGTTCTAAGGCATATTTTCGTATATTGCTTAGTTTTCGCTACAGTAAGCGGTAAAAGGTAAAACAAATGCTATTAATGTAACTTTGACAGTTATTTTAACAATTGTGCAATATTTCATACCTATATGCATAAATGTTTTTACTGAACCCAATGAACAAACCTGCACGAACCAAATATTTTTTTCACATAAGAATTAATGCAAGTAATTTTTACAATTGCACTGATCTGTAAGTAGTTATAAATAATATACATAGGTATCATTTCATTGTTTTGCCCGTAATAGGTATTCAAAATAAGTTTTAAGTAAATAAGTTACCGCCGCCAGTTTTGGATATGACCCCAGTAATGACAATTTTTTAATTAAATGTACTGAATTAGAAATATGTGTTGATATTTGATTACTAACATTTCTGAATATTAACCTATATACATTTAACTGTCTTACAGCGTTATTTGATGACAATCGGTCAATAGGTGTCAAAATTGCGGATATTTAAACTAATTATTTGTATTATTTATTTATTAATTATTTATTATCATAGCAACTGCTTTACTTTATTTCAAATGTGACGATTCTTTCTTTTATATCTTTTGTGTCGTAGTACTTATCATTTTGTAATCATTAGCAAGTGTCCATCACTGCGTGCTCATTACTGGTTTTACTTTATCCATTACTGGAGAAAAAACATAAACAAAATAAAAGGCTATAATTTAAAAAACAAACAATATTTGAGGATTTTGGTAATTAAATTGATTAAATAAAGAGTTACTTGTTTTATTAGTAGTATGAGTTCATGAGAATTACAAAAAAGAAGCCCGTCAATCACAAAAACAGTAAACCTTGCTTTTATAGCGGCCATAACTGGTGCCAGTACCTTATATCTTTTACATCCAATCACGAAAATAGTTTTTATCAAATAAAATGATTATAAAAGTACCTATAAATAAAATGGCCAAGTGCGTGTTGGGCACGCACATGATAGGTTTCCGTAGTCATTACGATTTATAAACAAGAATTATTTCAACGGACGCTCTGATAATTACATTTAAATGCAAATATATCGTGACTGAAGGGTTAAAATCAAAAGGTCATATAACATTTTTTGTTGCATTTTAGGAGACCTATCTAAAGATACCCCACTCAATGGGTTAAGTGAAAAAAAATTTGAGAACAATTTTCAGTCTATAGGAGGGGGTCCAAAATAATTTTGACAGTGTTCGTTATAATTTTCAGTGAAAGTACTAACTCAAAGCTACATTCTGAATTTTTTTCAGATTTTTTGAATAGATAGTTTAGAAATTAGGGTGGGGGGGACGCTCTGACAACGACATTTAAATGCAAATATATCGTGACTGAAGGGTTAAAATCAAAAGATCATTTAACAAGTTTTGTTGCATTTTGGGAGACCTATCTAATGACATCCCACTCAATGGGTTAAGTGAAAAAAAAATTGTGAGTTCATTTTTCAGTCAATGGGAGTGGGGGCCAAAATAATTTTGACAGTGTTCGTTATAATTTTCAGTGGAAGTACTAATTAAAGGCTACATTCATGAATTTTTTCAGATTTTTTAAATTGATAGTTTAGAAATTAGGGTGGGGGGACGCTTTTATCACGACTTTGAACGCAATTATATCGTGACTGAAGGGTTAAAATCAAAATGTCATATTGCATTTTTTATTGCATTTTAGGAGACCTATCTAAAGACTCCCCACTTATGGGATTAAGTGAAATTTTTTTTTGAAAATACTTTTCAGTCTATGGAAAGGGGGTCCAAAAAAATTTTTTTTTCAAAAATATTATCATTTCTGTTTTTGGGTTATCAGTCTTCGTCTGTATACCAAATTTCATCTTAATCGGCTTAAAATTTTTGAGGACGGACGGACGGACATGGCGAAACTATAAGGTTTCCTAGTTTTCTACGGAAACCTAAAAAGATCTTTTTCGTACAAGCAATCGTTTTCAACATATTATGACTTACTAAATACTTGATAAATAAAAAGATCACCTATTTGGCTGCATAGAACTTTGGAACTATAAATCACACAAACTTCAGGTGACCTTAAAATGGTCGTTACATAATATAGTTTTACGTATTAAAATTTCAAATCAATCCAATTAATAGTATAGTAGTTATAGTCGTTTAAGTAAAATAATATCAATAGATTGATGTTTTTTATAAGGACAATTATTTAACCTGCCCCAATTTACAGAAATAATCTTCATTAAATACCATTATCTTCGTCTATGTAAATATAGGGATGTATTATACATACAGCTGATATTAAAATAATTATTTAATATGAAGTCGTAATATTTATTATCATAAATACAATTAGCTATGTGTAATTAGATAAGTGAGATAACAGTATATAAATAAAACAATAACAAACGCTAATACGTGCGCTAAATTTGATAAAAACGTGAACTATTTTATAACATTTTTATATACTGTATTTAGTTTTTAAATTCCATGCGTTGATAACGACTTTATAAAAAATATGATTATGGAACATGTATTATATTATTATTATTATTATAGTATAGTTAATGCAAATAAATAAATTCTTTTTCAGGGTTTCGTTGAAACCCTTATGGTTTCAGTCTGTCCCTCTGTCTGTCTGTATGTTACAGACCTCTCATTATCTCATTTATACTTATACATATTAAGATGAAATTTGGTATAAGGACGTGGATTGATGACCCACAAAGTAATGGTTAACATTAATCTATTTTCAAATGATATTAAGATAATATATATTCCATTGAAATGAATTCCCCGTCCTTAGACTGAAAAGTGTACTTTTTTTTCACTTATCCCATTGAGTGATGTATCTTTACCCGGGAAAAAATTTCAGATCTGAAGTGATCTCGGTTGATCTTCATTTTGGAACAAATCAGATCTTTGTAAATAAATAAACTTTTGTCTACCTTAAATAACAAATACACATATACTACCTATATAGAAACCTTGTTTATAATTTAATCAATTAAAAAAAAATTGTACAGAAACGTATTGAATGATATTTGAGGCCCGTGTATTAAATTAATAAATAAATTCACAACTCACCCCCTGTCACAGATGAAGGGTTGTAATTGATCTCATTCGATCCAGTGGGAAAAATACTTCGGGATACTAGGGGTGTGGGGGGGGGGCAAAACAACCCTCTATCTAGCACAGGAGTCGAGATATTTACGATTTTCTATAATGAATACCATAAGTAGCGAAACAGAGAAAAATTCACCTAGTATCCCGAAGTATTTTTCCCGCTGGATCGAATGAGACCAATTACAACCCTTCATCTGTGACAGGGGGTGAGTTGTGAATTTATTTATTAATTTAATACACGGGCCTCAAATATCATTCAATACGTTTCTGTACAATTTTTTTTAATTGATTAAATTATAAACAAGGTTTCTATATAGTATATGTGTATTAATTTGTTATTTAAGGTAGACAAAAGTTTATTTATCTACAAAGATCTGATTTGTTCCAAAATGAAGATCAACCGAGATCACGTCAGATCTGAAATTTTTTCCCGGATAGATAGGTCTTATAAAATGCAATAAAAATCTTTTGGGTCTTTTTGATTTTAACCCTTCAATCACGAGATATTTGCTTTCAAAGTCGTTATCTGAGCGACCACCTCTCTAATTTCTAAACTATCGATGCAAAAAATCTCAAAAAAGTCCAGAATGTAGATTTTAATTTGTACTTTCAATGAAAATTGTAACGAACACTGTATAATAGTTTTTGAAAAAAGTCTTTTTATAAATCGTTACACGAACACATACACTTTTATAGAGATTATATCTTTTGTTAACATGAAATAATTTTTATAGGGTCAACTGGGGTAAAAGTGCAACAAAATACAAATTTTTCATGTTTTTTGACAGTTAACGATACAAATTCATACTTTAATTTTTCTACTAGATGCGCTTATGAATAAGCATTTTAAATACTTACGTCATTTGAACTGTACGGTACAACACGGACTTTAAAAATGAAAAAAGTGTGTTTCATTTTTAACCTCTTATTTGGGAAAAAGTGAAACAGGTAAGGGAAAAAGTGAAATTTAATGATGATGTCAGTTTTTATAATTCTCTTATAAACAAATTAGTTTTTTAGTTGCAAGCTTGTTTCACTTTTACCCCATTTTTTATAGTTGCATATTTAGCCCGCTCGACACTACGTATTATAATTAGAGAATGTTAGTGAGAATGGCTACGGAACCCTACTGGCTAAAAGCCAAGGGGCCCCGCATCAGATTTCCAGTAACTTTTTTTTAGTCACCTTATCCCTTGAGTAGCTAAGCTTTTTTTTAGAGGACTCCATCTTAATTTTTTTAGTTACGCTACTGCATTCCATCATTCAAAATAATGTTTAACATTAATCTATTTTCAAAGGATATTAGGATAATACATATTCCATTATTTATAAGTGTAATTAATAAAATTACCCACAAATCTTAACGACAATTAAATTTTATTATATAAAACTATGCATACGCATATTTATTTTATCGTATGTTTGTATGGTTCAAGATAAAATGCCATAAAAATCGTTTATTGTTGACTCACTTTCAAAATAAAGCTAATTAAAATTTTATTGCGTACCAAAAGACTTTTAGTTATCTCTAAATAGCAGTTCTTGGCAATTTTGTAATGCTTTTGTCGTATATGATAGATTTTTTGACAAAATGCCAGAAACCAAATACATACATATATAAACATGTTTTTTTTCTACGAAACCTTTGACTTTTCTAAGTTATCTGTGTATTGAATACAAAATTTATGTTTTTATTTTATTAACTGTACATTTTTAGAGATAAATTTTATTGATTTAAAAAAATATATCTGCCTTGTGACCCACGAGACTTTCTTATACGTAATTTTGACAGTGAACAGTGTACGTGATTCTTAAGTTATTAAAACACATTTCTGACAAACTAATAAAAGATAAAATAAAATGAATGAGAGACATAAACTATAGATAATATTATTCTCTACATTATGTACCACATGAATATTTTAAATGTTTTTACAGAAAACGAATATTTACTCTTGTCAATTTTTGAATTTTCGAATTATTTTTGAAATAAGAAAAAAATGTTTTAGATAAAAAATGTCGAATATATGTTATTATCTAGAATTTATTTCCCATACATTTTTTTCCAAGATTTATGATTTAGTCAGAAAGAATTTTTTAAAATAATTATTTAGAATCACCCACACTGTTTACTCTCAGTATTACGTATAAGAAAGTTCCATGGTACCTATGGCAAACACGCACACTGTTCAATCCTGTAATACGTATAAGAAGGTCCATGATACTCATGGCAGATATTTATTCTCTGTTATAAATCATTTGTTCTTCTCTATTAGGAACCATTTGAATAAAAATCTAAATTTTTTTCAAAAATGTGTTTTTTCGAAAAAATGAATAGAACATAAATTATAGATAATAAAATTACCTACAATTTTGAACCATTTTTCTCTAATTTGCACTGTTTCAAAGTAATTCGAAAAATTCAAAAATCGTATCCGGTTTAAAGATCGTTTTCAAAAATGGTACGTTTTCTTTCCAGACAAAAATTAATCTCTAATATAAAATTTCACCCTTTTACGAATTGCCGTATTTGAGTTACAGCGCTTACAGACAGATGGACACACAGATGTCATAGCGAAAATAGATATTTCCATCTAAATCTGGATTTCGAAAAAAATCTGCTTAACAATACCTATATTGTTTATATTATATTCCATTTATTACATGGGTATTAGAAAGTAATGTAAAAATGTTATTTTGGAAAAAATGCATAATAATAATGTATTTTATATTATATTGATATGGGGTTGTCCATAAAATACGTTCTTAAAAAGGGTAAAGAGGGCAATTGTGTAGCGTGATATGTAACGGGGTGAAGGGGGGGGGGATCCAAACAAACGTGACATGACGTGACATTTGAAATACCTATATCAATTTTATTCCTATTTTTTGGAGAGGGGTCCATGTTTTATGACGTATTATTGGTGGGGAGTTGAAAAAAAATGTGATACAGTGTAACAAAGGAGAAAGGGGGGGTCAAAAATGTGTGAATTTTACGTGGCGTATATTTTATGGACCACCCCTATTACAGAATGAAGTATAAAAGTAAAGAAAGAAAATGGATATAATATGTAGTATTGAAACATAAAAAAGAAGAAATCTTGCATTAAAAAGTCGTATTGTGTTATAAATCATATTTTTTAATAGTCTTGTATTGTTAGTATTGTCAATGCGTGCAGAAATAATACCGCATTAAACGAATCTGCATTGATTTTGGCTTATTCAATTCCTCTTCTTTTTCTTTCCATGCGGAAAGAATTAAAAAAAAGCTGATATAAGTGCCACGGGATTACGCTGTAGTGAACAGTGTATGTGTTTCTAGTTAGGTATATAAAACAAATCTTTCTGGATAACTGAAAAAAAAAGTTTCAGTTGTGTGTGTATAGATTTTTGTTGTTTGTTTCGTGTTTATATGTATTATTGTTATTTTTTTGGTTGTTGACGGGAATGCAAGAAGGATTGAGAAGCTGCTGATGAGCCGATCATCGCAGGTCTTGACAAATGGGGGGGGGGGGGGGGGGTATAAGAACCAAGTAATTTTACGAAAATAATAAGAATGAGACTCACCACATTTTCAACACAAAATTGGATTGATTGTATGTGTGACAATACAACGATAGCTGATACGAAGCACCTAATCATGAACTGTAAAAAGTACATAACACAGAGTAAAGAAAGAAAAATAAAACAGCCAAGTGCGTGTTGGGCACGCACTTGGTTCCGTAGTCATTCTCACTATGAATTTAAAAAACAGATTTATTTCAAAATTTTTCATAAACTATTTTTGCTAGTGTTCATTATAATTTTCATTGAAAGTACTAATTAAAAACAACATTCTGAAATTTTGATAGTTTTAGAATTTGATAGTTTAGAAATCAGAGGGAGGGGGATACTCTGATAACGTGACTGAAGGTTAAAATCAAAAGGTCTTAAGACATTTTTTGTTGCATTTTAGGAAACTTATCAATGGATTAAGTGGTTTTTTTTTAATATATTTTTCAGTCTGTGGGAAGGGAGTCCAAAAAAATGTTTTTTTTTTAAATTTCATCATTTCCGTTTTTGAGTTATCAATCTACGTCCGTATACTACATTTAATCTTAATCGGTATAAAATGTATATAGACAAACGGACGGACGGACAGAGGGAAACTAAGTAGTTTTTTATGGAACCCTTAAAAATTAATAGGACATAAACTGTAGATAATTATATTCTTAAAAACTTTTATTTCAAAAAGTTTTCTCTGCTTCGCACCGTTTAAAAATAATTCGAAAATTTATTTTACAGTAAACATCCGTTTCTGGTTGTATGATCGTTTTCAAAAATAAGCGACAGACAGACATATAGACATCATGGAGTAAATATTCAGAATGGATTTAATTAATTCAGAAAAAGTTAAAATAGTAATCCCATTACAAATTCGAAAAAAATTAATTATAAAACTTTTTTTTTAAATGTATTTTTTTTATATTGTCAAATTAAACCAAATCTCTTAAAACCCGTAGTTTGTCATTTTCAAAATCTTTTTTTAAGATTTGTGTTGCAATTTTTAGTTATTTAGCATTGAACAAAAATCGGCATATTTTTTATATAATTAGAATTAGGTCCTATATTTTTCTGAATACCTATTCATGAAAATAATAAATACCAATCAAAATACAACTATAATAAATGTCATGCATCATGTATAACAATTCATATCATGGAAAAAATACATATCTAGTTGCATGTTAACATATTGTTATTATTAGTCAATTTCATAGAAGTTATTATAGCATTTATTTCGACTATACACGAATATTATTGTTCGTATATAACAACAAATCGGAGCAAGCCGAGAAAATAGGTTACAGGTTGAAACTGGGGCGACTTTTACACTCCATTTGCTGGTAAAATGAACCAGCAACCTATTTCAGAATTTAGTTCATGTAGATTTTTTTCTGATAGTGTGTTTTGATATTATTATTGTAAGTAATCAAACATTTTTTTCTTCAGTTTATATATATTTTATGTATGTACTCGTATTTTAATAATTCCTTAACTATCCATACTAATATTCAGAGGCGTATTTACCATGGGGCCATGGGGGCTATGGCCTAGGACGGCAGGCTGAGAGGGGCGGTATATTTTTTTAGTTTAATATAGTATGTATATTTTTTTTTAAATAGGGAGACAAAAAATGAGTAACGCGATTAAAAAAAAAGGTCTTCAAGTTTTTATTTCCCTATCTTCCAAACTTTTTAGTTCATAAAATCAGAAATTTCAATCGACGTGACCAAAATTATATTATATTTTCCATTATATGTAAACATTCTCACTTTTCAGTTCATATAGGAATTCTGACTGTCAAAAATAAATTATATTTTCCCTTGGTAAAGAGGCGGCAATTTTTTTTTGCCCAGGGCGGCAATTATTTTTTACCCAGGGCGGCTTTTAACGTATTTACGCCACTGCTAATATTATAAATGAAAAATGGTGTCTCTCTATCTTGTTGTCTGTTACCTTTGCACAGCTAAACCGCTAAACCGGTCTTGATGAAATTTGGCAAGGAGAGCTTGCATCCTGAGAAAAAGGACATAAGCTATTTTGTATTATTAAATAAAATAAAATGGTATTTGTACGCATTGTAGGTTATACTTTTTTAGCGTAGACATCTAGCGTGTAAATGCGAAATTATAAACCTGTTTCACGACTATCATACAGAAATCTGTATTATTTACCTAACATAACTTTATGGTGTTGTTTTCACTATCCTAAATTCTACGCGAACGAAGTCGCGAGTAACAGTTAGTATATAATAATTTAAAACTGTTATATGTATATTCTGTGACGTACACCTGTCACCATTGCTTTAAGATCGCTGATTTCTACTTAACGCGCATGCCTCAAGGTAATTCCTATAGTCAATGGCGAGCTATGAAAATTTTAATAAAGGACTCGCTCATAGTTAAACTAAAAAAATCAATGTTAATAATATGTTATTATGTTATTATGAAAATGGTTACTTACCAAAAATAACAAGGGGTTCGAAAATTATAGAATAATTTAACAAAGGTCTCGCGCGAGCCCCCTACAACTCACCACTGCGTATAGTATAGTAGCATACCATTGATTACAAATGTCAATGGGCTGTAATTTATATTTAATAACACGCAGATTTTGCTTTAGAGCATAATCTATATAATACAGGACATTAGAGATATAAAAACTGTCAACGCAAGTACGTATTTGATAATTTGTAACAATAATGATAAATTTGTTTAATGATAGCAGAAAATAAATATAATTTCTCATCATCCCTTTTACAAAATGTTTGGGTACGTGCCTGGCGTACAAAATAAATTTGTGATGAATCATGAAAATCTAATATGAAAATGTTAATAATTCCCATATTTTATGAAACTATTATAGTTATAATGGTAAAAAATTAATCAATTTTTAGTTGACAGAAAAATTCTGTAGGAAAATCGATGTGGTACCTTTTAAACTGTGATCTACATATTGATGGACTAATTATAATAGGTCGAAAACATCAATATTTTTTAAATTTAGTTTTAGATTAAATCGAATGATAGAGTATTTTTACATCTAATTTAAAATGTTTTTAGTTCATTTTTAAATAAAATTAGGATCAACAAAAAAAACTTGAAATATTTATAATACCTGAGAGTTAATATATATGCATGTACTTAATTAAGTACTTTTAGTAGTAATTGTGCATCTTGTATTTGAATTTAAATATATTTTTTAGTAATGTACTTGTTTTGTAAAATTTTCCCAGTGATGGTTGCGACCTATCATTGGTCCTTCAATATTTAAACCTTACATTTAGCTAAGCAAAAATAATACACTGCGACATTGTTACCAATGTGCTCCGTAAAGCCAGCGGCGTATCATAAGAATCTTAAAACAAAGATCAATTGTTTGTCATTATAAAATTAATTAATAATACATCTTACATATACAGAGAAACGACTTCAGTTGTAATTTAAAGTAAATTTGCATATTATAAATTTTCAACCGACGTCTATTGAATATAAATATACACATTGAAAATGACATTTGATAAAAAAAATCCGCCATCAAATTTTGGAAAAAATTTCTTATAATAGACTAGGTTGCTTGTTATGCATTCATATACTTACCTATTCTATAATTGTAAGATTTACCTCGGGTTGCATAAAGTAAAATTAACCACAATTAGTTAATCAGTTGTTTTCCAACCATGATTAATGTTAATTCTAAACTTATAATAAAAAATTCACTAAATATGATAATTGTTTACCTTATAAAATATATCATAACCGTGATTGATTTTTAGAATTGGCGTAAGTATGGTTTTCAAACTACTGATTAAGTAATTGTGATTAATTTTGCTTTGTGCAACCCAAGGTTAAACTACAAATTTTTGGTACAAAACAAGTACTAATATCCGGTATTATAAAGAATTTGCTCTGGAGCAAATCTACGGAGTTTTAAATGTAAATGACAGCCCACTGATAGTTCTAATCAATAGTATGATTTATATCATAGGTGTCCAACCTTTTGAACCATGTGGACCGCATAGCATATTTAGCAATTTACTAAGGGCCGCGGGCCAGAATAAAAAACTGAAAACTTTTTTTTTGTTGCGCGAAAAAATTTAAGAACAAAAAAATACTTGGGGCTACCACTCTCTCTCTCTTTCGCACACTTTAGTCAGAATAATCTAACATAACCCACGTGACACTCTGGTGGTAAAATTGAAAAGTTATTTGACAGTTCATTATTTGTAATATATGGCGTCTTCAGAAGAAGGTAAAGTGACTATATTTAAGTTTTATTTGAATACTAATGTAAGTATTTGATTACATATTGTTTTTTTTTGTCTGTTGAATAACGTTGTACGTATATTTCCATTTATATAATTATGAAACCACTTTAATAATTATTTTCTCATCGTTTGCGCAAGTTCAATGATAAGACGGTAAGGAGTGAGGGAAACAACTTCCCCTCCGATGGAGGGGAATTCGAACTTAGAGTCCAACTGTTGTTGTAAATCACCCTGTATAACATGTAATCAGATATGTTTGTATGTGTCGTTGCACATTTTTTATTCACTGCACTGTGATGCATTTCCGTACAATTAAAAAGCGTAGCACGCGCATTCACCGTTGACGCGGATGATGGATCTTCAGTCGGTGTTTGAGCGACCTCCCCCACCCTCTTTCTTCTAAATAAAACAACCCCTACGTTAACACAGGGTTGATAAAGATATATTGTAAATCCGTAGGGGTTTACTGAAGTTTTATTTGGATTAAACTTTAAAATTATCAGCGATGTATGGGGAATAATGATGTTGGGATGAAAAATAAATATTGTTTTATGAAAATAGGTTCGTGTGGGGGTACTAAAAATGTTTTATTTTATTTACTGGAGCGTTGGTATGGGATTTATCTATATTAATATTATAAATTCGAAAGTAACTATGTATGTCTGTCTGTTTGTTACCTTTTCACAGTTAAACCACTGAACCGATCTTGATGAAATTTGGTAGAGAGATAGCTTGCATCCTGAGGAAGGAAATAGCCTATTTTGTATCTCGAAAATGTATTAGATAAAAAAATACAAATTTCACACGGACGAAGTCGTGAATAACATTTACATTTATGCAATTTTTTAGGATTCTTTTGCATTTCCATTGTACGTACACGGAAAAAATGTTTTTTTACATGTTAGTTTTTTTTTTATAAAAACACGTTCAAGAAATTCAATTACTACTATACTTAACTAAATCTTGAATTTTTACTATTTTTTTTTGCAAGGATATTTTTTTAACTTTCGTCCAATACCCCCCCCCCCCCCGCACCTTTCGTATAAGGGTTAGTAAAAAAAATCCCGTTAGATTTCCTACTTTTTTTTTACTTAAAGATATCTAAAATATTTTTACTCTATGTATTACTATTTTTACTATGTTGGCCGCAATTTTAAGATTGATTGCTATAAATAGAAGATAGTTTTATTTTTTAAGCAAAATCCACAGTAATTAACGCATATACAAAGAAAAAAATGCATTGTACCAAGACAATCCTTGTTTATTATTTATTGTTTGTCTCTAAAACAATATTGTCGGATGAAAACAATAAATTCTGTTTTAAACAAAATTAAAAGACAATATTTTCTCTTGGTTTAAGTAAATAATGAAACAATTTGAATTTTTAGATGGTAAATTGTATCAAATTTTCTAGATTTTGGGCAGCCTTGGCTAGCAAACGACCCTCCTATAACAGTTCCGTGCATGGTAGCCATCACAGCGTACGTACCTACCCCGGTGTTGCCACCCCTGAGCCGTGGCTAGGTCATGTCCCAGCCACATGAAGGTCGCCTCCTATGTATGCTTATATTGATTTTCTCACCAGCTGTTATGTACGCGGCTGGTGACGCAATCGTTGCTATGTATTGTCGTTCACCCACACCACCTCACAAGGCACACACCCTCCAACCCCCCTCCTCACCCCTCGCTCTCTACATGCATTTCGATGTGCAATCGTTATTATTTAAATGTTTAGCTGATTTTGCAAATGCAGGGCTGAGTAAGATATCGCGAATTTAATCGAGATTTTTAAAGATATTGATTGGAAGTAAATAAAGTAAAATGTCTCAAATAGGGCTGTACACGATATGATACGATATTTTGCAGGGCCATAACTACCACAATGCCCTCGGACAAGAAGGGTATTTTTTTACGAAATCAGATTTAAAACGTTTTGAGTCAAACTCATTTTGTTTCAACACAAAGAACATTTTTCAAAAACAAAAACCCAAAAAATTAGATTACCATATATACCATTATATACCATATATTGCCCACAAGTTATCAATGAGGAAACTTTCATTTTTGAATGTGTTTTTTTAGCCTATTTGAATAAAATTTTGATTTGGAACTTGGTACACTTGAATATTTATAATCATAATTCTTCCAAAATTTTATTAAAATCCATTTACTATTTGTTGTTATAAAAAAAGTAATAATGGTTTTGGTTTTTATTTTTTTAGGTTGTGTAATAAAATTATAAGATTTTTAAATTTTTAGTTTAGTAAGGAAATTCATAACGGAGAATATGCATTTTTATTTTTGCAATCTGACCAATAGAATTAAAGATATTAAAAAAAACACACATCAAGGTTTAAAAAACACTAAAACAGTTTTTTTTTTTTCAAAAAATTTTTTTTATGATGTAGTTTTAAGTTTTAATTGTTTATAAAAAAATATAAATTAAAATTTGAAACCCTTCATATTTTTATTGAAAAACTTTTTTTTTTCGAAAATAGTCATAAATATAAAAATTGTTCAAACAAATTTTATAAGGGGCCTCTCGATCACTTGCGGCCCCTGAGTCCCAGAGCTTCTAGTTACGGCCCTGATATTTTGTTAGGTCTCATCTCAATTAGTATTCTACTATTGAAATTGAAATAATCGTACGCAAAGTTGCCATTAATATTTACTTTATTAAACTATTTAAATTAAAAATCTGTCAAGTAAATGTACAGTGCTTCCTCGTGCTAAACTCACCAAAGGTAGTTAATTATCGAACAATTTTAATAAACACCGATAAAGTATTCAGATAAACTGCCTGTCATTGGTTAGCCATTTAATTTTTATAGAATTTTATTTAAAAAATATTTATTCATATTTTCATATTTTTGTCATTTATTGACAATTCCAATCTAAATCTTAATTTTTTTGCTATACAAACATCATAATGACATTTAATATGTCAAAGTAAATAGCGATTGAACAAAATAAATTACGATTAAATATTTTACGATAAAAGTCGTGGTGACCTATTTTAAAATTGAATGCTCTACAAAAAACATTCTATTAAAAAATCTTGAAAATATAACTATTTTGGGATGTCACCCCTCCCTCTTACATACGATTAATGTTTTTTAAATGGGACCATCCTCAAGTCAACCAAGTTTCTAATATTGATTCAGCGGTTCATAAGTTATGCGTGTAACAAGGATTCAAGGAACAGACACACAGACAGACAAAACTTCTCGTATCTTCGATATAACTAGGAAGCAATATGTGTTTTTTAAATAATAAATATTTGTTAGCTGAGGAAGCCCGATGGCGAAAAACGTAAATTAAAAAAATTAAAAATATTAATACAATATCAATATTTTCAAATCCTTTTAAAATATTATATCTTTATTAATTTAGGCACATTTTATCTTAAGAAAATATGTAGGTACTCATAATTTAATCTAAAAGAAATTTCAAGCATTTTCAATTGCTGTCAGAATTTTATCTGGATTTTCAATAATTCGATTATGGATTTTGTGTATAGCCTATTATTCCGCTCTCAATAAATTTACTTCTTCTTTTCCTTCTTTGGAAGCTGTATTTCCTAAATCAGTGGTTCATATATAGACGATTCAACATTTTTGTTCGATTTCAAATTCTTTTCATAAAATATGACTTACTAAAATAAGAATTTGTCAAGTGCGAGTCGAACCTCGCGTATTAATGTCCCGTAATTTTAACAAAGTTAAATAAATAAATAAATAAGTGCAGTGAGTAATGATGATTTAAATTTTTTTCTTATTACATACTAGCTGTGTCCGCGGCTTCGCTCGCGTGGACTACAAAATTATTGTTTAGGATTTTTGAAAAATATAGTTGAATTAAGTAGAAACAGGATTAGTTATTATTGTAATAATAACTAATCAACACCTAAATTACCTAACAAAAACGAATCAGTAGGTACAAATAATTTTTGTTCTCTTTAATTTAAATGTTAATTATTGAAAGCAATATAAACAATTGACGATCAAAAGACAACGGCCGAGCCGAGGTAGACAGAATGCCGGCAGAGCGCATGCGAATCGCTCCATCTTTGTTAAACACATGTTGTTTTCGTTGTGTGTGGCCTTCGTTGTACGAGAGTTCGTTATCAGGATTTTTAACCCCCCCCCCCCCAAATTTTTTTCTAAGATTTTCTTTTTTTCCAATTTCGGTACGAAAAACTAAAAAAGTATAATTAACATAGTCCTCAAACTAATTCTTCTAGGGATATGGACTATTATGGACGATTTCGAAGGAAGGGAATTAAATGAGTTAATGAATTTCACAGCAAATTTAATACAGCGACGATATACAAATACCTTTATCCTATAATAACTTGACGAAGTTCAAAGTCGCTCATACATATATGGAAGGGTTATACCGAATTATATTATGTTGTCTATGGATTTTAAGCTTTACTGAAACTACCTTGCTAATATTCATAGACGAAGCAACATGACTGTCAATAACAATACACCTTGCGAAATTGTAACTGATTTTTTTAAATAATAAAAGACGGACAAGTGCGGTTAGGACACGCACCCTGAGGGTTCCGTACCGTTATACACTACCGTTCAAAAGTTTGGGTGAAGATATATTTTTCTGTATATCAAAACTTTATTATCAGTGCGTTCGAAGAAATCGTTTTGAGGGTTTTGTAATATACACACAGTTATGTTATACATGTTTCAGCATGTATTTATTATTGTATATATAAATCAGTATTTCTACAAAATAAAAACAGTTTAAGTTCAGCCTGCATATTATTACATTCCCTACCTAACAAACATCACAGGTTCCGTACCTCAAAATTAAAAAACGGAACTCTTGTAGAATCACTTCGTTATCCGTCCGAGGTATCAAATAATAAATTTCAAGATTCTAGGTCAACGGAAAGTAAACTAAGGGTTATTTTAAAGAAATTTTAGAACTGCACAATATAAGTGAAAGCAAAAAAAATACAGATGCAATTAATTGACTTTTTTGGTTGTACAATTGAAAATAAAATGTAGATGCAGTTGAATGGCGTTTTTTTTTAGCACTACGCGAAATTACTTTTACAACTGCAGATTTTAATTTTAGAGCTGCACAAACAAGTTACAACTACACACTAAAATAACTCCTGAAGTAACCCTATAGCTTTTGATGATCAGTGAGTCGGTCTGTCAGTATCAAAATACACTTTGAAAGGCAGTTTCTTTTTATTGCATTGAGTTAGAAACTTGATTGTTTTACAGGACTATGAGGCTGCAGAACTTAGAATTTGATATGAATTTCAATCTGATGCTTCTAGCCATTTCTGAAAAAAGGATCTTGATGGACAGACAGACAGTCAACAAAGTGATTCTATAAGGGTTCCGTTTTTTCATTTTGAGGAACGAAACCCTCAAAACGGTCTCTTGGAACGCACTGATAATAAAGTTTTTATACACAGAAAAATATACCTGCTTCCAAACTTTTAGACGGTAGTGTATAAAACTTAATTATTGACAATAGTTAGTTACATAGATAATGGACCCGATTCCCTAGGCGCCTTTACGTAGACGCTGTATAAGAAAGAAACCACAAAATTAAGTTTGCCTCGTAATAATTCCACATATAATTAGAAACTATTGACTTTCGGAATTTTTCCTTTACTTGTGCTCTGTGATCTTTCTTCGTACCAAATTTCATGATTCTAAGTCAACGGGAAGTACCCTATAGGTTTTGATGATCAGTCAGTGAGTTAGACTGTCAGTATCAAAATACGCTTTGAAATGTCATATCTTTTTATTGCATTGAGTTAGAAACTTGAATTTTTTACAGGGCTATGAGGCTGTAGACTGTAGACCTTAATATTTGATATTAATTTCAACTTGATACCTCTAGCCGTTCCTGAGATAAACGGTCTTGACGGACAGACAAATGGGAAATAATATGATCTTATAAGGATTCCGTTTTTTCATTTTGAGGCATAGGCCCTAACATTCTATAAAATTGAAAAAGATTTAGATTCAAGATATACGCGGATGAAACCGCGTGGTATTTCTTGTACCGAATATAACTACATAAGAATACTGCCAAAAAGTCAATGTTTGCTATTTAATACCATTACAATTTTAATTGACACTCTTTCGCCATATCTATATATATAAAAGAAAGTCGTGTTAGTTACACTATTTATAACTCAAGAACGGCTTTACCGATATGGCTGAAAATTGGTGAGGAGGTAGCTTAGAGCCAGGAGACGGACATAGGATACTATTTATTCCGTTCGACAGTGTTCCCGTGTGATTTGACATAAAACATCAGTCACTATAAAACGTGGTCATCTACTAAATTAATTGCAAATGTCGTAACTATGGATACGTTATATTTTATGATTATTTTCAAATGTCAGTCATTTAAAAATCTGAAGTAAATGTGTTTACTATGAACAAAAAAATATAACAAAAAAGAAATATAAAGAAATAAATAAATAAAGTAATAAATAATTTAAATGTTCGTACATTTTGTCAAAAAAATTGAAGACAAACAATCAGCATTGGAATGACTAACATTCGGCATAACATAGGTAATACATTAAAATTTAAAACTTAAAGTTATTGATATATCAATATTTTTACCTACATAAGTATTTTATTATATTCATTTGTAATAATAAATATTAGAAGAATTTATTTAATTAATAATTAACATTGTCGTAATTTTAAATGATATTTTTTTAATTGTTGTTTGAATTTGTACATATGTACGATCTGTCTCTGTGATCTGAACATCGTGCATCTAAAAGTGACAAAGTTCATTCAATTTACAACTAAGTATATTTGATTTAAAAAAGGTTCATCAATTTTAATACGAAATGTAGGTATATAATATTAATAAATAAATATATAATTGTTAATTGTAATTAATTGTACAAAGGATTTACGAGACAAGCTAATAATATAGAGACACTGAATTAACTTTGTTAGATGACTTTTTGAAAGACACGAGCATAAAAACCAAAAATGAAATTATTTTTAATATTCATAAAATGTTATTTCAAATCATGTAAGCCATGTAAGTATACACATCCATAATAATATTATAAATGCGAAAGTGTGTTTGTCTGTCTGTCTGTTTGTTACCTTTTCACGGCTAAACTGCTGAACGGATCTTGATGAAATTTGGCAGTGAGATAGCTTGCATCCCGAGGATGGACATAGGCTATTTCGTATCTTCAACCCCTAAGAAATTGCAAGGGGGTGGAAAATTTTTAATTTTTTTTAGTAATTAATATTTTACCCCCCGATAGATATGAAGGGTTGTAAGTGGTTTTATTCGATCCAGCGGGAAAAATACCACGGGGGCGGTGATTTTAGGAGGGGAAACAACCCTCTATCTCTCATAGGAGCCGAGATATTTACGATTTTGTATAATGTAAGAAAAATTTAATATTTTACCCCTGTCACATATGATGGGTTGTAATTAGTTTCATTCGATCCGTTGGAAAAAATATCATGGGGATGGGAGTTTCGAAATCCACGTGAGCGAAGCCGCGGGTAGCAGCTATATATTATAAATTAGTTTTATTTAACATGTTATTGTTTATACTTACTTAATAAATAATCATATGTATATTATAATTGACTGATTGGTCATTAATGGTGATAGGAAAAGTGGCTGTTGATTGATCAATCATACCAGATTACCGTACAAGATTGGCCAAAATAGATTCAAAAATTTTATTGGTAAATTGGGTCATATTCATGTCATTCAGTTTATTCTATCGACATTTAACAAATCAATGTCCGGTATTATAAAGAAATTGACAAAACTTGTTTAAATTGTAAGCACTTTGAACGTGGTATTAATTCTATGGTATTTGTTTTATAATTTAAAACAGCGGTACTACAATTTACTAACAGTTGGTAATTCTGACTTCTGCTCGTACAATATATTTTTTCATATATAATATTTAGTTATATCACTGATTCTTTCTGACTTACCGTGTATTTGTTATTAAACGTCAAGTAACTGTCATATATGTTCGATACCTCGTTTAAAGTGTTAATTAGTTAACAAATTTTTGTTATTTCTTTATAATATTAGACAGTGGCGTCAAAAGATCACAAAAATCGATCTCCCTCCCTCCCTTGAGTATCACTCCTCCCCCACCAAAAAATCATTTTTTTTATTATTATTATTTTTGGTAAGTAGGTTCTATCTACATATATACAATAATATACATACCATAAAACAAAGTTCCTCGCCACGTCTGTCTGTCTATGCACTATTTTCTGAGTATAATAACTACTGAACGGACTTTATTCTCGTTTTCACTAATAGATAGGCTGTAATGTTTGCAGTTTATCCATCAATTTATATTGAGTATTATATTACATTACAGTCTAAAATTATATTATTACAGTTTCAAACAGTAAAATATAGACAAGAAAAACTGTAATTCTTACAGTATATTTTTTCCGTGTACCTACCTAGTTTTATGATAGTAAAATTTATATAGATCCTGAAATAAAATTGGCGATCAAAATTTTTGTATAAAAAAAATCACGTATCGTCTCGGTCTCGTCCGAATTCAAGCCAGTCTCGTCTCGATGTGCAGCCCTTATAATGCTAAAAATAAACCGTATGATTAATGGTAAATAAATGAATAACTTTCTGAAACGGGCACTATTGTCTCGTTATCATAATTTATAATTTAAACAAAAATATTTTCACGATTTCCGCATTGCCTTAAAATTTACCGGTGTCGTAAAATATTCTTAAATATCGACATGGTTCCAAAAATAACTGCATTCAGTTGTAAAGTCAACACAAGTGACAGAAATAAAAATTACCTATGGGATTCCGAAACAGTTTCAGATAATTAATTTCTATATATACACACTCATATATAAATATTTGTTTAGTATGATGTAACTTCATCAATTCTTATCTTCACTTCAAAAAAATATCTGCCTTGGGAACCACGGGACTTTCTTATACCTAACCTAACCTAACCTAACAGTGAATTGTACACGTGATTCTTTGTTTATTAAAACATTTCTAACAAACTAACAAGAAAGAACAAAATGAATAATTTTATATTTATATAACAAGTGATTTTTTTAACGTAATAACTGAAAACGGATGTTTACTCTTGTAAATTTTTGGATTTTTGAATTATTTTTGAAATAAGAAAAAAATGTTTTAGATAAAATGTCGAGTATGTTATTATCTATAATTTTATTCTCCATACATTTTTTTCTCTGTTATGACCCATTTGAATTATAATAAATTTTTTTTTCAAAAATTCGTTTTTACAAAAAAAATGAATAGAACATAAATTATAGATATAGATATTACCTACATTTTTTAACTTGACCATTTTTCTCTATTTCGCACTGTTTCAGAGTAATTCGAAAAATTAAAAAATCGACGTAGGTAAACATCCGTATCCGGTTGAAAGATCGTTTTCAAAAATAAGACGTTTTCTTCCCAGCCAAAAATTAATCTTAAATATAAAATATCACCCTTCTACGATTTGTCGTATTTGAGTTACAGCGCTTACAGACAGACAGGCAGACCGACAGACGGACACACAGACATCATGGCGAAAATAGTCAGAATGGATAGTTCGAAAAAAATCGGCTTCACTATACTTACTTATACTAATGTATATTTCATATAGGTACATGGTATAAGAAAGTAAAAAAATATTAAGAATAAAATAAACGCGACTTTAAAAAACCCTAAAAGCACTGAAAAGTATATAATAATTAAATTTAACAGTTTTTGAAGTCGGTTTTATTTTTTTCTTTCTTAACAAGTTTTTTATCGGCTTAGCACCGGGCACCGACTTAAAAAACTGCCAGATTTAATTATTATAAACTTTTTAGAGTTTATAGGGATTTTTTTTTAAATCGGTTTTATTTTTTTCATAGAAAGTTTTTTATTTTTCCCTTTCGAAGTCCATAGTCAGATTCTGATACAATTTATATATAAAAAAATTGAGAACCTCCTCCTTTTTATAAATCGGCTAAAAAAAATATACTCGATTTCGTATGTTAAAAAATATTTAATTTTAATATACGAGTAAAAAAATCCAAAATGCTTCAGTTAATTTGTTAACTCTTTTGTTTCCAGTGTTTTCACCAAGAAACCACCTTTTTAATAATTTATTTCATGAGACCTACTGGTATTTAATAAAATTATGAATTTAAAAATATATATTTTTTATTTTGGGCTTGAAAGGGTTAAATATCTTGGAAAAAAAGTCCAAGGTCAGATTCTGATAAAATTTATATGGGACCAACTCGGGAATATACACTTTCAAACAAACAAAATCGTCCAAATATGTGCATGTATTTGTCGGAGTTATGCCTGAACATAAAAAAAAATATTGATAGAATTGAGAACCTCCTCTCCTTTTTCATATAAAATTTATATCATTTACAAAATCTACGTCAAAAATAACTATGTAACTATGTAAATAATATGTAGATAACGCGTAGATTATATATTATATTATGTTTTTTTCCGCCCCTTATACTATTATAGTCTAGAGCAAGCTTGTCCAACCCGCGGCCCTCGAGAACCCTTGGTGCGGCCCGCGAGCATAATTTAAAAAATAAATAAATTTATCATAATAAATTTACATAGAAAATAGTACCTACGACTAACGACTAAAAAAAAAAAAAGGTCCTCAGTTTTATATTATAACCTGCGGCCCTTCGTGAACCAAGATTTTTGCTATGTGGCCCGGGAGGTTCCAAAGGTTGGACACCTATGGTCTAGAGTTTTTAATAATAACTCAAAATATGTCCATTCGAATTTTGACTGTCATTCTAAATTTGAGTGTATAGGTACTTACTATTGTAACCGAAAATCGATTTCATACGTATTGTTAATATTTTTTCGACGTCAGCAGATAATTTAAAATTCACTTAATATTTTCCGGATTTTTTCTTGTTCCCTTATCGATAATCTTATGAACACCCCACAGCTTTAAAAATGCTTTTGTAAGGATTTACGAAATGGGTATTATTTAATTATTTAAAGGTTTCCCCTAATGAATATTCGTGTGAAGATATATATATATATCTTTTGTTAAAAGGTTTAAATAATTAGAGGCGCCTATGAAACTCGAATATGAAATTTTTTATTAAAAAAATGCTTTTAAAATTTTCGAAATTTTTTTAGGGTTTAACTAAAACAAAAAAACATTTTAAATAAGCTCTTTTGTCTATTCATCCGTCCGTAGCGTAACTCTTTTATTTTCTATAATGTTGTAAGCTTTATTTTGAATGAAACTGCATTTATAACTCAAAAATTATATTTATGTGTTCTGGTTGGTACATTAGTACGTAACAGAGTCAATTTATGTTTGTGTTTTAGGACCCACCTCTTTCTAGATCCACCATCTTTAGAGAACTTATGTCCGGTATTATAAAAGACCTAACAAAATTTATTAGCTAGCAATTACATTCAAATGGGGTATTAATACTGTACTAGTATCTATGGATTAGTTATGGAATTTAGAGCAGTGACACTTCAACTAATTGTAACACAGTTGGCATCTTTCACCGTACAAAATAATTTTCATAACATCACCACTGTTTTAATACCGTTTGTATTTACCTTCAACGCGTGCGCGAAACTTGTCAAAGTCATCAACAAACTCCAAAAGAAGTGTCATATAAGTTTGATATCTCAGTTGAAAGTGCTTGTTAGCTAACAAATTTGTTAGGTCCTTTATGATACCGGACATTAGAATTTTAAATTATACCTTAGGGCCTTAGGATCTCTTTTTAAGCGATTTTTTTTATGCGGCCCAATTTTTCATGTGAATTCAGAAATTCTTCGTTTCGGCGTGTGGGGTGTAGATAGTTTAAGAAATTTAAGTATATAAACTTTTTGTTGTTATTAAAATCTTCGTTTAACAAAATTTCACAAGCGGTACCGAATTGTATTTTCAGATAGTGACGATAATTCTAATAAAAAAATATAAAAAATATTGTTACTTTTCAATCAAATAGAAAAATACACTTATTTTATTTAAAAATTTTTTCAGATTTTCTGTGTGTTTTTTAGGCATTCTTATTTTCTGAAATTTCGGAAATTTATGCAATTTACGGTCTATTCTAATTGATTCATTTGGTTTTACGCGGTTTTAGAAAATACTAGAATGTATGTATATCGGTATATCCCTAATTTTACAATATAAGCAATGTCTTTTGTGTGCCATTTTTTATATGTGGAACGTATCTATCGTGTAAACAGAGATCCTACAGTTTTTAGAATAAAAATCTCCCCCCCCTCCCCCCCCTCCAAATATATATCTGTACAGTCAAGATATGAATCGAGAAATCCTGATAATAAGATTGAAAATAAATATGGTAGTTTTTACGTCATCTATAAATGTGACATCAGCTACAAATAATCATCGTTCGGTCCAATTACAAAAGACGTTTATATGTTTGTTCAAGTTGCGTCTATCGGTTTTATATAGAGACAGAAACATATGTAGTCAAGGCTGTTCGCCAGCTTGTACAAAGTTTTTTTCGTATTTTTTCTCCCAATTAAATTGGTTGAAATGAGTATATATAAAAACAAAAACCAATGTTTTCGAGTTCTAACAAAAGCAAAAGTAAAAAATATAATTTTAGACTACCCGGGAAAAAATGATAATATATTAGCATATATTATAAGAGCCAACCGGTAAGATATGCTGAGGGCTTCATTTTGGCACGATCCAAGAATATATTGGTATATATTGTATTATATTTTTATATATTGTAATGTATTAATATGTTAATATATATATGACAATATATTATTATATATATTTATACCTTGTTATATATGTTAAGATATAAATATATATCATAATATATAGTAATATATTCTCGGATCGTGCCAAAATCAGGCCCTCAGCATATATTAGTGTATATTATAATATATACTTATATCTTGTTATATATGTTAAGACATTAATATATATAATACTATATACAAATATATTCTCGGATTGTGCCAAAATCAGGCTCGAGCATATATTATCATATATATTTATACCTTGTTATATATATTAAGATATAAATATATATTATAATATATACTTATACCTTGACATATATAATAATTTATTAAAATGTATTTTTATGTTTTGTAATATATGCTGGGGGATCCAACTAATTATTATATATCCTGACACCCCCAACGGAAATCGTCCACACACACGAACCTTGGAACTCGTACTGGACCTATAAATAATGAAAATAGAAAAAATGGGTTTTTTTAAATAAAAATACAAATTCCCTGAACTGAATTTATTATACTGTGAAAATATTCATAAATAATACCATACAAATCTACATTCATAAAGTTAGACATAAAAAAGTTATAATCTTAAAAACTAAAAAATACTGAATTTGTTTTTAACTTGATTTATATCTACACTTATCCAAAAAATTAAAGGAACAAACAATTACAACTTTTTTTAAAGTGTTTTTTGAAGAACTGTATCTCTGTGAAAAATGGTCGTAAAAACACCTGGCAACATTAGTCTTCCCATCAATATTTGTAAAGTAGCGATAGATTTACTAAAAGACCATAAATAGTCAATTTTTTGTACTTTTTCAAGCTAATGGTGAGGGTAAAAAATTTTGTTTTTTCTAAAGTCATGAAAGGGTCTTGTAGGAAATGTATTCAAGTTTTTAAAAGTGCCCTTAAATTTACTGTTTAATCATTAGTTGCTGATATATTGATAATCGAATACAAAAGAATAATTTTTCATTTAAAGTCAGATATCTCGGCAAAAAAAAATTGAGAGGGACCAAAACACAAAAACAAATTAAAGCTGAATAAACAAGTTAACTGACCAATGCTTTGGTTTAACTAAAAAAAAATTTCCCGAGCCTGTGGACCCTTAAAAAAATTTAAAAATAGAAAAATTTTTGTGTCCCACTATTTCTTATGATTGCGTGATAACCGTAACTCAAATAAAATTATGCTAAAAAATCTCAAAACTAGAAACTTGAAGCTTTAAAATGTTTTTTTTTTTAATTTCGGTACGACCATTTTTCACAGAGATACAGCTCTTCAAAAAACACTTAAAAAAATTGTAATTGTTTGTTCCTTTAATTTTTTGGATAAGTATATAAAAAAAACTATGTTTTAATGGAATTCCATATATTAAAGCAAATACTCAATAATAATAAGTATTTAAAAAATATATCTCATGTATATTAATAATTCAATAAAAGTAAAATATTATAAATACACACTAACGTCCAATATTATAAAGGAGCTCGCAAAATTTGCAAGCTTGCAAACACTTTCAAACGAGGTATCATACCTTTGTTTTTACTTCCTATGCAACTATTTGTCAAAATCTCCAATAGAACTGTCATATAAGTTTGATACCCCAATTGAAAGTTTTTGTAAGCTTGTAAATTAACAAGCTCCTTTATAATACCGGACATAAGATAAATTCTTAATAACAAATTTTTTTTAAAAGGTACTGGCACCAGTCTGGGACAACACAGCAGTGGTGAATATTTTAAAATTAAATGTACTGAAATAGAAATATCCGTTGATGTTTGATTACTGCCGTTACTGGATATTAATCTATATTTTTTATAACTGTCTTACAGCGTAATTTGACAATTCATCATTTTGTTTAAAAATAGTGGACAAATAAACGGCAGACTATCAAGAAAAATGTATTTTTTATGTAAATGATTAGTGAAGTGAATATATTTAAAACATTTTTATGGAATTAAAATAACTGTTATAATGAAATTATAAAATTTCTTTTATGATATTTATATTACAAATTTATCCACAAAGATGTAAAAAAATTAAGAAAAGTTGTTTAAGTTGATAAAATTAAATCAAATTATAATATTTAATATTTGGATCGTCCCGTATTAACTTTTTTATATCAAAAATATACAAAGAAAGAAAAGAAAAATTAGTGATCGGTATTTACGATTTTGTATGAATTGAGAGTAAAATTAAAAAAAATTTAATAACTTGATCAAGTGTTCACCACTGGGTGCCCATTACTGGTTTTATGTTGTTCACTATTGGAGAAAAAACATAAACGAAATAATAAGCTATAAAAAAAGAATATATATCTGCGGACTTTGGTAATTAAATTGATTTAATAAAGGGGTAGTTAGTTGTTTCATTAGTAACATGAGTTTATGAGAATTACAAAAAAGAAGTCCATCAATCCCAAAAAACAGTCAAACTTGCTCTTAAAATGTCCCAGACTGGTGCCTGTATATTTAAATTTATAATCTTTTCTTATAAATAAAAAAATATTAACTGTTATAAATATTGACTTATCTTAATCGACACTACGAGTATCTCCCCTCTGCAAACAACTTGTATTAAAATAAAACTATGTTCCCTTATTACATATTCTTGCAATGTTAATTGTTTATAATTTTCCACTGTATACTTGTTTATTTCTTTATATTGTTATAAATTTCCAATTCTTGTAATTAGTCCCTTCAACATTTCATTTGTCTTTATAAGTAATTATATATGTTTTATACTTTTAATAAAATTTGTACGCACTTAATGCATTCGCTGTCTTTTTTTATTCACAAGTATTTAATGCACCATCTCTTTCTAACGCATCGCTTTCTATACTTCAAAAATGTTACTTCTTCTTGCATCATATTTCTGCTGCTCTCAAATATTTATTTATTCTTTAATCTTTATTATTATACTTTTTTAATGATTTCACTTATATTTAATTCACTACATACATATATATATATATATATAATAATATTTACTTCTATATTCTATTACTGGCTTTTTCTATTATATTTGTTTACACATAACCACTTTTCACGTTTTAATAAAACTACTTTTTATTATATTCACTTTTAAAATACTCTTCTTCATTTAATTTTAATTTCTTTACTCTTTTTTAACATTTATACACTTTTTAAAACTATTATTTATACTTCTTTTTAACATTATGTCTTAACTTAATGACAGCATTCTGATTATCTTGAAAATGGCTTCCCTTTGTCAACTACCGCACATGCGTCGAACTAATTTTATATGTACAACAGAAGTTTTAAACAAACATAACAGTGGTCTTTCAGTCTTTCTGTAACTTATTTACAGTGCGTACACAAATTTTGAGGATATGGCTGTAATGCAGTTTATTGCCCCTCCATATTAATGTTTGATCTATTAATATCCCTAAAAAGTTTATTTCCTTATTGATGTAAAACTATCCATTTAGAGAGTTGGGCATTATTTAGTTAATTTTTTTATTTGATTGAAAAATTGACGATTAACAATTAAATTGCATTTCTTATTTGCAACTAACGATTAATAACAGTATTTTGTAATTGCTTAATTTCAGATTTAATTAAAATAAAAAATTTACAGTTAAACTTTTGTCTGCCTGTACTTTAACGTAGTAATATAATTATGATGCATAGTGGGAGGTTATTGAATTAATTTAAAAAAAAAGTTCAGACACGTATTAAGTGATATTTTAGGCCCGTATTGTTATATTACAAATACATATATACTGTATAGAAAACTAGTTTATAATTTAATTAATTT
The DNA here is from genome assembly GCA_961205875.1 of Sialis fuliginosa. Classification (NCBI taxonomy): domain Eukaryota; kingdom Metazoa; phylum Arthropoda; class Insecta; order Megaloptera; family Sialidae; genus Sialis; species Sialis fuliginosa. The sequence goes on along the minus strand of OY540812.1, from coordinate 29,466,878 downwards.
AAAAAAATTGTGGAGAAGCGTATTGAGTGATATTTGAGGCCCGTGTATTAAATTAATTAATAAATTCATAACTCGCCCACTGTCACAGATGAACGGTTCTAATTGGTCTCAATCGATCCGGCGGGAAAAATACTTCGGGATTGTGGGGATGTGGGAGGCAAAACAACCCTCTATCCAGTACAGGAGTCGAGATATTTACGATTTTCTGTAATGAATAAGTATAAGCGAAACAGAAAAATTAAATATTTACAATAAATACAGCATAGAAACATAAGATATTATTATTAAATTTAATAAAATGAAAAAAAGACCAGACACGTATTAAGTGATATTTTAGGCCCATATTGTTAAAATAACAAATTCACATATACATATAATATATATAAACCTTGTTTATAATTTAATCCATTTAAAAGATAGAGGGTTGTTTTGCCCCCCACACCCTTTTAATATTTGTTTGTTCTGAGGAATGTTCTGTATTGCAAAATGTTTATTTTCCAGGGGTATCAACTTAAAAAACGATAAACTTTATTAGTTATTGAAGCTTAAAAAGTGTGTTTCAGCCATTTTTTCAGTATAGCGGATAAACAAATAATTTTTTTTCAAAATGGATACCTTAAAAGTAATTATTTAAATGTTAAAAAAATATTTGCGGTGAACGAGATTGAAGTATAATTTTTTGTTATAGATGTTATAAAGTAAGCTTCAATGGCCAATAGGTTTTTTGCTGATATTTTTATTTTCCTAGCTAACAGTTTAAAAAACCGTTGAAAAATACGGTTATATAAATTACATATCCATACTAACATTATGTTTTATATTTATTTATGATATATTCTAAATTAGAGGTTGGTAACATTTAGAAGGGCACTAACAACAAAAATAAAAAAAGGTAGTATGAACAATATACATATTTTCAGAACTTATGGCTGATATATTTATTATGTATATTATTATTATATTGTAATGTATTATAATTATAATGTATTATCATATATTATAATGTATTATCATATATATCTATGTGCAAATATATATAACAATATATTTTCGGAGCTGAGGGTTAATATATGTTAAGGTATGATAATATATTATCAGATATGTCTATATATTAATATATATAACAATATATTTTGGGCTCTGAGGGTTGATATATATATTAACACATCGCTACATATTATCAGATATGTCTATATATTAAAATATATAACGATATATTTTGAGCTCTGAGGGTTAATATATATATTAAGACATCGCTATATATTATCAGATATGTCTATATATTAATATATATAACGATATATTAATATACATAACGATATATTTTGAGCTCTGAGGATTGATATATATATTAAGACATCGATATATATTATCAGATATGTCAATATATTAATATATATTACGATATATTTTCAGCTCTGAGGGTTGATATATATATTAAGACATCGCTATATATTATCAGATATGTCAATATATTAATATATATTACGATATATTTAGAGCTTTGAGGGTTCATATATTTATTAAGACATCGCTATATATTATCAGATATATTAATATATAAATATATATTATAATATATTCTTGCATCTGTAGACTGATATATACTGAGATATTACTATATATTATGAGATATATTAATATATTAATATATATTTAAAATAAATGTATATTAAGACATAACCATATATTATCAGACATTTCTTTGTATAAGTATATATAACAATATATTTTAAGCTCTTTATATTAAGATATTATCAGACATATCGACATATAGTAATATATTTTTGGCTCAAAAATTAATATATTACCATATATAACGATATGCGAACATATCTTATAATATATCGTTATATATTATCATTTTTTCCCGGGTAGTTTTAGAAAAATATCATTGTGTATTGTTTGCATGGTAATTTCTTACGTAGACTTTGGAATATTATAAACTAATAGTAAACGGAAATTAGCATTTTGAAGTGATGCATTCGGGAAGTTGGATTTTTTTGGATTTTCTCTTTATATGTTCGAAGATGAGTTGAAAATAAAAAATTTAGAAAAATCGGCCATGTGCATCCCGAGAAAATTGCATAATTGTGCATTTTTGATACATTTCGAGTGTATCGCTACACTATTTTTGAAATATCTCCGGTTCTATAGGTCGTAGAAAAATAAAAATAAAATTAAAATACTTATAAGTTAATAGACTATACATAGAACTGCATAGGTAGCGTTACTTTTCAAACGCATCATAACCTCAAAAATAAAAAAATTGTCGAAAAACTATTTTTATCACTAATAATGCAATAATTAACGTAAAAATAAAGGGATTTTTACGAAAATAAGAGGAAATATGTATTTTTATGTTATAAATACATGATAAAATTTTCAAAAATAAAATTTGATTTTCACACCCACAATCGGCTATTTTTGAAAAAAAATGGAAAAGCTCGCCATTTAATGAGAAAACGTCGTAGGGTAAATTATATATTTTTTAATTGTAGACATTTTTATGTACGTTCTTGTGAACATATTCCAAAATATTTTTATGTCTCTATTCCCTCTTAGTAACCATTGCTTATTATAGTTAATAAGCAAAGGCCTCCAAAAGATCTTATGAAACTTTATTAAATACATTTATTTTCTTTGACGGATCATTCTCAGTGGGTGATGAAAGCACTCCTTGAATTTTATTTTTCGTTTTGTTTAAACATTATTCCCAAACGGTTCGAGGTATTAAAAAAATATTGACAATATTTGTTTTTTAGATGTTAAGATCTATTATTTAACGAAAAAAACATTGATTATACAGGCCAACAAAAAAACACTTTTGTTCTGTTGTCTCTATTTTAATAAGTGATTTAGGAAGTTTTTAGCACGTTCCCCAGATTGCTCCATCACGTCAAATTTTTTATAGACAACCTAACCTAAAAGTTTCAAAATGACGATTTTGGCAATTTTTTATTACTAAGTAGGTATTTGTTTCTAAAGTTTTCATTCACGGTAAGAAATAGTACCGTCCTTCCTTTTTAAAATGAATTTTTACTTTTTACTCTATGATTTTTTTTCAAATCAATTGTTTGAACAATTAAAAAAATTGATAAAAAAATGTCATGTCAAAAAAATTATAATTTTAGTTGATATTTTAAATAGTTCGAATAGATTTTCAAATAATAAATTAACACTTTATAGGTGTCCTAAAAGTCACTACCAGCTTGTTAAAATAGATTTTATTTTAAATATTAAAATTTGTTAATAACTTTTAACAATTGAATTGTTGGAGGTGCTAATTGATAGATTTAAATGATTGGAGTAATTTTTGCTTCAACATTTTTTAATATCTCTTACCATTTAGGAATAATAAAGTAATTAGATAGATACCACTTATAATAATAACAATACTATAATTTATTTAATAAATAATAAATTTATATCAATCCCATATTGATGTAACACCCTTTTTACTCAACCTGTATTTGTTATTGTTAAGTTGTAAGGCCTCCCTCGGTCGGTGTGCGACTGAGACAACTCCGTGCTTATCTGATTAACAAGGATTAACACAGTTACGCGGCGCCAGGAAACACACACGTACAATGTTTGACCTATTTGCAAACTGGCGGTCAAGTGGTTAATGCCACGTGTCAAAAAATATCGCCCGTTTGATCTTAAATGGAACAATACTGAATAGTTCCGCTTTTTGTAATTTTCGGTAAATGAAAATAATTCGGGTAAGACATACACGAGTGTATGCCATAAGGGTTCCGAAGTACGTACTACGTGGAATGTTTGGAACCACTTACAGGTGCATTTTTAAGTTAGAAAAAAATATAAAAAAGTGTCAAGTTCTACTAATTGAGATCTATATTTTGACACCCTACTTGCTTAGATATCAAAATAAAAAATTCTATGACGCCCCTCCCTATAATTCCAAAATTTAAAATTATATTGTTGACTTTAGTATTTGTCGTTGGTAGTCCCACCAAAACGTCGTTACCAATTTTTTTTCAGATTTTTTGAGCCGGTAGTTACAGAGTTAGAGGGAGGGGGGAGAAAATAAAATACTGCTTTTAGCCCCCTACTGACGCCATTTTTGAGTTAGAAAAAAAATAAAAAATATGGTCAAATTCTACTAATTCAGATGTACATTTTGACATTGGTATACAATTTTTCTGTTTTTTTTTTGATTTGCTTTAAAGCCCCCTACAGGCACAATTTTTGATTTAGAAAAAAAATAGAAAAAGGGTCAAATTCCGCTTGTTTGGTTATACATTTTAACCACATGCCTTGGTATAAAAAAAATTTTTTTTACCTAGCTTTAGCTCCTTATTGCCCCCCCTGAAAAATTATGTATTCAATAAATTTACACATATTTTACTAGAGGGTGTCATTTTACATGTTCAGTAAAAATTTCAAATTTCTAGCTTATATACTTTACGAGATATTTAGCTTTGAGTGAAAAGGACGGACGGACGGACGATAAAGTGAGATTAATAGGGTTTCTTCGGAACCCAAAAAAACAGTGGGGTAGTGGTTCCCCGTGGAAAGAAAAATAATCAAACCTTCTGAATATATTACTTATAAAGCCGTTCGTTTTGTTTATGATTTGAATTGTTTATTTTCTTGTTTAAACATTAGAAAAATAATATAGAAAAAATGTCATCATAAAAATTTACAATTTGAAAGAATATATACTCAAGTTATAGTATATTTTTATACGGAATTAAACTTTTTTTTATCAAAAAGGGCTTTTGGGACACATGACATTTAATATGTCAAAGAAAATTATCAGTTTAAAAAAGCAAATGACGATTTTTTTTAAAACAAATTGAGATAAATCTTTGTAAGGGAATATTTTACAACAAACGTTGTAGACCTAGGAAATTGAATGCTCTAACAAAAAAATTCTATAAAATTTTCACCTAACATGTGTCGTTCTTGGGATATCCCCCTTACACACGATTTTGATGTGTGATTTTGATGAAACGGGACCGTCCTCAAGTCAGACCCAACCATCTAACCAAGTTTCATTAGTATCGGTTCAGTGGTTCATGAGTTATGCGTGTGACAAGGGGGTATACTTACACACAGACAGACAGACACAGTACGAAAAGTGTTTGTCTTGACTTGAAACGGAATGATCAATTTAAAATTTTGAAATCGAAGAACAATTTGTTTGTCTCATTTTAAAACGATCACAAAGCTTCTCGTATCTTCGATATGGCGAGGAAGCAAAAAATCAGTAGCAATATTTCTGGACTGGTCCATTAGAAATTTGGTTGTTTTATCTCAATACTATTTAATAAGTTTGTTCTTATATTATTAAATAGACGTTAGAATATAATCTTATGTAAAAACAAACCCGGTTTTTTTTATGCTCGTAATATGCACACATGTACTTTCACAATGTATACAAAAATCAATTCTAATTTTAAACCCCGGCTTCCGAATTTTTTTCTCTGGTGGCCTTCAAATCAGCGGATGTTGTTTTAACGTTTCAGTGAAAAGCGCAATATTCTTAAATTACGACAAAATGATTTGTTATCTAAAATTAGAAACCGCCCGTATTTAGCGTGGATACGAACCGTACGTCATAGTCCAGCCGTATCACGCTAGATGTCACTATCTGTGCACATCTGAAAGAATCCTTCAGATCAATATTGCAGCATAAACTTCCGGTATGAAATTCATTCATGAAAATTTCTCTTTGAAGCTCGACTTATCGTTGGACAAATGATATTATTTATATGAGTATATGCTTTTTTATCGTTTTTCTTGTTTATTTATGATATCGTTATATATTTGAATATTTCTAGATTTTCTTTGAACTTATTTTTCTTGATAACGAGAAAAATATTTATATTAATATTCATGTGATAGATAAGTATTCTAAATAGGGTTATACAATTATTATCTTAATTATATTCACGTAATATTAAGGGCTTTAAACTCAGACATGGAAAGATGGAGGATAAATAATAATGCCTAAAAAACAAAGATAATTAGTTCGAAAATCTGAAAAATTAATATAAAATTTAAAATATACCGGGTGTTCCAGACTACCCGTTTACTATGTTTTACGCCCAAAGTATTGAAGATAGAGTTTTATGATAAAAAATTTATTATAATAAAAGTATATATTTTTTAAGATAAATAACTAATCGATATATCATTCTATTTAAAATTTTTGAATTATCCTTAATTGAACTTTTGCATTTTTGATATGTCGCGTATGACACTTTAAACTATCCAAATCTCAGATAATCATACATCATTAGAAAGTTCATTATTTCAAGTTTCAAAAAAAAAAAATTCATTAATATTTAACGAAAGTAGAGCACTTTTAGTAAAACTTTAAAATTTGGGAACAAGTCGCCATATTTGAATGTATGAAAATTTTTTTTTACAAAAGTTTCTTACTTTTTTATGATCTTTAAAATTATGTACTTTTGGACATACCGTTCCATTTGATTTTGCTGAGAAATGGGCATGTACCCCTCAAACTACCCCTAAAAAGGGGTTTTAGGGGATTGAAAATATTTTCCTGAAATTTTTTAGGGTCGATATATACAGTAAATTTTTTATCATAAAACTTTATCTTCAATAGTTTGGGCGTAAAACATAATAGACGGGTTGTCTGGAACACCCGGTATAATACGTTTGTTTTTCAATTTTATTTATTTAATTTTATTGAAAAATAATAATATTTTTTGTATTTTTTCATCAGAATTATCGTCACTATCTGAAAATACCGTTTGTGAACTATTGCGTTTGTTAAACAAATATTTTAATAATAACAAAAAATTCCTTAAATTGTCATCTCTCATTTGATATCCACTTACCGAAACGAGGAATCCCTGAATTTACATGAAAACCCATATTTGGAAATTACAAAGGGGCCACAGTTGGCTCAAGTTTGTATCAATGCTAGCCAACACTGGGCTAAGATACAAGTGATAACTTCGTTCAGGACTCGACAAAAGCTTGTTGACCAATATAGTACCAAGGCTAATCCAGAGATAACAAAAGGTATCAAAAAGGTGGCCGAATCTTGATATCTGAAGGTTGGCCCAAACTTATGGGTAAAGAATAGGTGACCAGCTCGGTATCCGATGGTTGGTTTAGACTGGGACCAATATTTAGCCAAGCTTGGGCCCGTCGTCAAAGCTGGCATTTCCTATATGGGAAATCATACCGCGTAACTTCAAATCCGCGTAAAAAGAGACCCTACTACATGGGCTGAAAAATCTTTGGCCTGACATACAGATGGCAACATAAATAGAACATACTTTTGCTTCAAATAGAGTACCAACCTTAACTAAAGTAATGTCGAAATTTCAGGAAGTTCAGGAAGACCAAATGAGGCAGTTACTCCAGAAAAAAATTGGTGAAATTGTGTTAAATGACCGCAAAGTGAAAGTGAGTGAACTAGCTAACACCATAGGCATCTCAAAGGAACGTGTTGGTCACATCCTTTATGAATGTTTACATATGAAAAAACTTGGCGCGCGATGAGTACCAAAAATGCTGTTTCACCAAGACAATTCACTATCTCACAAGGCTCACGTTATGACCGATAAATTGAAGTAATTGCGCTATGAATTGGTTCCGCACCCACCGTATTATCCTGCGACTACTAACTTTTTCTGAAATTGAAAATGTTGGAAACAAATGGCTATTTTGAAGGACTTGACGTGAACCACTATAAGACCGGTATTGAAATGTTAGAGGACCGTTGGAACAAGTGTCATTACTCTAGAGTCTAGATAAAGATTAGTATACCTATCGAAGAACAAAATAGTTTTTTTCATTAATAAAATCGTTTTACTTCCATGTTCTGAAAGAAATGGAAGTATTGTAATACCATCGAAAAATCGTGTCCGAGAAAATGACAAATTCTGATTGTACTAACTTCAAAACGTAAAGAAAAGTTAATTTCCGCATGGCGGCTGTGCGTGTGTCTGTGTGTCAGGATGTAGATTTTTTTTTCGTTCACGATAACTACCATAAAAATGCACCGATCTGAATTATTTTTGGGGAAAATGTTTGTTTCAGTGAGTACTCCAGACCTATTGATTTTGGTGCTAATCGGATTAGGGGTTTTGGAAATATTCGAAATTTTGTAACTTTTTTGGTCTAAAAAGTGAATATTGCGAGTATTATCTCACTAATTTTGATAAGATTTGGTACATTTGCAGTTCAATTGAATCTAAGGGACATTTATTATTTGTACGTGCCTAAACAGCCATTAAAGGGATGAAAAACACACTTAAAATTTGAATTTTAAATACTAATATGTCATTAATTCATGTTGCCTTGGAAACAAATGCAACTAAATTCAAATTGTCAAATTAGTTTTCTACGAATGTGAATTATGTTTTTGACATTAGAAAACTAATATTTATATACAAATTGCAAAAAGAGCTGTAACCGTTGTAAGTATATATGTTTTTTAATGTATTACGATATGTATATTCATAGTAGTAGGTTATATAAATAAAATATTTAAAAAAATGTATATTTAAAAATTATTTAAAAAGATAGAAAGAAGATGGAAGTCATGTATGGTTCTCCATACCGATATTTTCATTGTTAAGCCAAAAATTTTTCAGCCCATGTAGCACTTACTGTATTTATATTTATTTAGTTACATTGGCAAGTGAATGACTGTTTTATAAACAACATTTTAAAACAAACACTGTTCTTATCTATTCATTACTTTTTAATTTAATTCCCATTCAAGTCCAGTGTACATTGCTTAATAAGTTTTTCAGTGGATATATTCCATTAATTGGAATCCACGATAAGACTATCTGGATTGTGAGAGGCTAGATATGTAGGTACACATATAACATATGACGTCCACTCACGCTATACTACAATAAATACTTTTCACACGCTTCCAGAACTGGCTCCAGAATAATACATTAACAGCGATGTATTCCTAAAACTAATACCATGATTGCATTGAGGTATAAATCAAATCGTAATTATAGCACTTTTATTAAAATAGGTCAGTTTAGAAATCGATTAAGTTTAAGTTATAGTATTGATTAAATTACAGTAGAATCTCGAGTTAATGGGCCAATTCGGGTGGGGGATATTCGATAAAACAGAAAATATGTTATTTAAACTAATAAAATAAAGAAGAAAAATTCGTTAACGTTAATCTTAGAAATTACTGAACCGATTTAGATGAAATTTGCAACAACGCATTTGAGGATCGTTTACTTTCAAATAGTGAAAGTCCTATCAAAATCGGTTCAGTAGTTTTAGTGTTGAATGTTGTAGGTATTGACTATGAAACTTAATTATGTATAAACCCGAAAAATTCAAAATATTTTCACTTTACAAGAGAAATTCTATGTGTAGTTAGTAAAATATCTATAGTTTTACCGCGACCGGTAGTTTTATACATAGGTGTCCCGTAAGTCAGTACTTACCCATATTGTTATATTGTGGACAAATATTTTTTTTTATTATTTTTTTCCCTCTTAGTCATAACTTACGGCACACCATGTAGATTAATTTATTTGTTAGAAACTTAATTTATACATGTTTTAACGTTTAATGAGGTCTAGAAGAGTTTGGTTAGGTTACTTATATTTTCTTAAATAAAAAAGATCAATTATTTTGTATGCAATATACGTCAAATATCAAAAATTAATAATTTTTTAATAAAAAATATTTTAGTAACTTTATACACTTAATGAGTAAAGCCGTGCCTGTTGGGCGGCCCGACAAACAGAATTAACCAAACGGTTTTATTGCCATTAATGTTGCATGTTTTTAATTGAGTACTCCATTAAATTAGTATCCGACTGTTTCTTGGTATTTAAAAATGTACACATTTTGTAGACCACCCCAATCTTTTGATTTATTAACGGCAGATAGAAAATTGTATTATTCTTAATTAATTGAAAGTACAATTACAACTGCAATTAGTAATTTAATGATCTATATCTTTGTAAAAATTACGAATCAGTTTATAAGATACGGATCCTTTACAATATAAATAATATTAATACTATAGAGAAGTCTACATTAATTAGGTAGTCAGAAAATACTAATAGAAATAAACAAACAAAAAAATGAATATAAAAAAAATACATAAAATATAGAATAACGTAAAAAAATAACAAAAATAAAAATAAACTCTAGAAAAAAAATATATATACAATACAATTCAAGTCTGGCTAAAGAGATAGTATTCATTTTTACTTCCATGTTCTGAAAGAAATGGAAGTAGGTATTGTAATACCATCGAAAAATCGTGTCCGAGAAAATGACAAATTCTGATTGTACTAACTTCAAAATGTAAAGAAAAGTTAATTTCCGCATGGCAGGTTTTTTTTCGTTTACGATAACTACTGTAAAAATGCACCGATCTGAATTATTTTTGTGGAAAATGTTTGTCTCAGTGAGTACTCCAGACCTATTGATTTTGGTGTTAATCGGATTAGGGGTTTCGAAATTTTGCAACTTTTTTCGTCTAAAAAGTGAACGTTGCGAGTATAAATACAATAGCATTCATAAAATTTATTAATCGTAAAAAAATGTTAAAAATGTATTTTACTATGAAAACAGTAAACACTTTTGCGCAAGTCGGGCGTAAAATTAACTTTGTCGCACGGCGAGCGCAAATGTACTACTTTACACACTGAAATGTCAATGAAAAAGCCTATTTTTTTACACGATTGTAGAAAAAAGAAGTTTTCTTCGGGGGCGCAGCAGGGCAGCTATTTCGTGTTAGGCACGCACATGATAGGGTTCCGTAGCTATTTTCACTAACATTCTCAACTTGATAAGTTAAAGTAATACGTATCAAAAGCTATTTCATGTTGACGAAAGATGTAATAATCTCTATAAAAGTGTAAGTTCGTGTGATTTATAAAAAAAATAGTTAAGTATTTCTAAATTTTTCATAAACTATTTTTGCCAGTGTTCGTTATAATTTTCATTGAAAATAGGTACTAACTAAAACCTACATTCTGAAATTTTTTCAGATTTTTTGCATCGATAGTTTTGTATTTATATGGGGGGGGGGGGCTCTGATAACAACTTTGAAAGCAAATATCTCGTGGCTGAAAGGTTAAAATCAAAAGGTCCTAAAACATTTTTGTTGCATTTTAAGACCTATCTAAAGGCACTCAATGGGGTATACATGTGAAAAAAAAAATCAGTATATTTATCAGTCTATAGGAGGGGTGTTCAAAAAAAATGTTTTTTTTCAAAAATCTGATAATTTCTGTTTTTGGGTCATCAATCTATGTAAATAATATTTTTTAATGTATCACCTATGATCTGTATAAACATATCCTTGGCCTGCAATTACAAAGCAATTAGGTTAGTTGTATTAAATCAATGGGGTTCAACTGAAGTCAACTGATTTACGTTATGCAGCTCAGGGTTAAAGTTATTAGCACATTCCTTATATTACCGTTTCGCACCTCATTGTATTTACATACATATACTACATACATTGTATGTCTTTATTACTGTTTTTTTCCTTCAGTTTGTCGCATATGTTGTTGAAAATTACACGTGTTTTTATGAAAATTTCAAACGATATATTATTAAATTAAAACTTACTCATTTTGTGGTCTTCAACGTAAACATTATTAATAGTGTTAAATAACTGGTTAATCTTAAGTTTCGCCGTAACAAAACCTCAGGTCTCAGGAATTTATTGTATAAATCTTATGCCGTCTTTAGACCGAAAAAACAAAACAGCAACATCGTGTCTTTTTGACAAAAGTGCAATAAACCCTATGCGTGTTGCTGTTTTGTTTTCTTTGGTCTAAACACGGCATTAAATTAGTAAAGTTTATGAAACTATTACCAAAACTTGACGGCGGCCATCTTTTATCAAATGTCATTTTATATTTTCATTGACTTGAAAATTTATAATATGCAAATATGTTTTAAATTACAATTTAATTTGATCAAATAAACGTTTCTCTGTTATTTTAACCAGTTATCACTTAACATAAATACTTTTAAAGGCGATATAAAACATTTATTATTAATTTTAAGATGCAGATGTTACGCAGTAGTGTAACACGGCTTAAGTATTTTAGAGGTCATTCAGTTACGCCAGACATTTTTTTTTTCGAAATTGAATTCAAAAATCATATCATTTAACAACAACCAAATTTTTTTTTTTTTTGCTTCCCCCTTCCCCCAAAAAAATCGGTTTACACCACTGACATTACGGAGCACACATGTGACGTTATATTACAAATAATTACAATACATTTTTTTTAATAAAAAAATCAATAGTTACTAAAAAAATTAAATTTGGGAGGGGGATTGAAAAGACCAACAAAAATGCGATGTTTTTTCCCTTTCTTTTATGGCTTTAATGCCACATATATATATGTACAGTCAGATATGATGTAGTTTATAGACAGTCCCTTATATTGTACCCAGGAACCTAATTAAGTCGAAATACTAATTATATTTGACAATCTACTAAAATCGAAACTTATAAATGAAGTTGATATCCGTCTTGTAAAATTTAAACCTGTCTCGTCTCATTGTCAGTGTAAAGCCCTTTTGTTTAATCTCGAATGTTAATGTTTATACTTATTTTGTTATTTGTTGTTTTCCAGGGTATCATTCGGAAGTTCCAAAGGATCTATGGTAGAAACGTTGATCTACGAAAGTCCCTTGCATGAGGAACCTGAAAACAGTCCCAGCACAGAACACTCATCGTTTCCTTTCCCCATGGACGCGGCGAACCAAACAGAGTAAGTTATCAGAATTTAATTTAAAGAAAATAAAAAATCATTAGACCAAACTAATCTTCATTTAATAGTTTAGGTAACAGAATTAAAACAATTAACTCAATTGCTGCTTATCTTCTTTTAATTAGTAAAAAAATCCTATATCAAAATAGAGACAACTATCCTATAACATGTAAATTACTAGTTTCTTATACTTTTAAGTTAGTCTTAACTATGTATTAAGTTTAAGTAACCTTACTATTTAGCTATCGGAAAATAAATTTTCAACCGACATGAAGCAGAATAAGAATAAAAATTTTAAAGTAAATAAAAACCGTTTTAAGGAAAAAATAAAACCGACTTAAAAAAAAACAACTAAAAACATTGAAAAATATATAAAAATTAAAAACAGTTTTAAGTTGGTTTTCTTTTTTTCTCTTTTTTATAAAGTTTTTTTTATTGAATTGGCACTGACTTTAAAAACTGTTAAATTAAATTTTGATATACTTTTTAATGTTTTTAGGTTTTCTTTTAATCGAATTTATTTTTTTCTAAAAAGTTTTTTATTTTTCTTTTTTGATGGGTCCATGGTCATATTCTAATAAAATTTATATGGGATCGCCTCGAGAGTATAATCTTTCAAACAAACAAAATATTTTCTAAATAGGTGCATATCTGAGTTTTATGCCCGAACATATATAAAAAATATATTAATATATTAGTAGTAAGGTTAAATATATTAATTAAGAACAACTTGATTGTCTAAACGTCAAAATAAAGAAAAAGTATACGCAAGCTTTCGATTCACAGAATCATCGTCAGACTTTTAGAAAGAAAGAAAATTTTAGACAGATGTCGTAATCTCAATAATATGCCCGTAGCTACATGCATATTAGGGTGGAGTGACAAAATGTTTTTTTGGAATCTTCGAAACGCTATATGCGCAAAATGTGCATTTGTATATCCTTAAAACACCTAACGAAGGAATTTGTAATTGGATATCATCCTGAGGTTCCTAAATGATTTTCTTTATTAGAAAAAAACATAAAATTTTGGGCATTATATCTCGGTAACGGGGTAAGATATTTGAATGCGCAATAGTTTAAATTAAAGAGACATTCAGTACCTTTAAAATGATATATAACAGTCAAACATTTATTATAGTTAATCGTTTGAAAAATGCTCTCAAAATAAGATTATTTTTATTAAAAAAACAAAAAATAAACTTCTTTTAAAAAAAAATTATTAACTATAAAAAAAAATTACAGTTACATATTATTTTAAAGACACTGGATTGCTCTTTAATTTAAATTATTGCGCATTCAAATATCTTTCCCCGTTACCGAGATATAACACCTTAATTTCATTAAATTAACAGAATTTAGAGTATAATATCTCGGTAACGGGGAAAGATATTTGAATGCGCAATAATTTAAATTAAAGAGGAATCCAGTGTCTTTAAAATAATATGTAACTGTAATTTTTTTTTATAGTTAATCATTTTTTTTTTAAATGAAGTTTATTTTTTTGTTTTTTAATAAAAATAATCTTATTTTGAGAGCATTTTTCAAACGATTAACTATAATAAATGTTTGACTGTTATATATCATTTTAAAGGTACTGAATGTCTCTTTAATTTAAACTTTTGTGCATTCAAATATCTTACCCCGTTACCGAGATATAATGCCCAAAAATTTATGTTTTTTTCTAATAAAGAAAATCATTTAGGAACCTCAGGATGATATCCAATTACAAATTCCTTCGGTAGGTGTTTTAAGGATATACAAATGCACATTTTACGCATATAGCGTTTCGAAGATTCCAAAAAAACATTTTTTCACTCCACCCTAATGCATATTATTGAGATGAATGGAAAACTTGCATATACTTTTTCTGTAATGAATTTTGACGTTTAGACAATCAAGTTGTTATAACATACAAAAATATATACAGCCGAATTGAAAACCCCCTCATTTTTTGAAGTCCATGATCAAATTCTGATAATATTTATATAGGACCACACTCCTTATAAAAAAAAACATTCTAATCGGTGCATATTTACCGGAATTATGCCCGAACATGAATTAAAAAATATCTATTATCGTATTGAGAACCTCCTCCTTTTTTTGAAGCCTGTCAAAAAAAACATTTGCCAAGTAAATGCACAGTGTTCCTCGTACTAAATGTAGTTAGTAGGTAGGTAATTATATTATTGAACAATTTAAATAAAAACCGATAGTGTTGAGATAAATTGCCTGGAATTGGTTAATCATTTAATTTTTATACAATTTTATTAAAAAATATTAGTTTAAAAGACGCACCTGTTTCGAAAAACAAAACACGAATTTTTAAAATAAATTGAGATAAATCTTTGTAAGGGAATATTTTACAACAAACGTTGTAGAACCGTATTATAGGAAATTTAATGCTCTACAAAAAATATTCTATAAAATGTTCACATAACATGTGTCGTTCTTGAGATATCTTGAAAAAATAAATATTTTGGGATGTCACCCCTCCCCCTTACACACGATTTTGATGATTTTGAAATGGGACCGTCCTCAAGCCAAACCCAACCATCCGACCAAGTTTCAATAATATCGGTTCAGTGGTTCATAAGTTATGCGTGTGACAAGGATTCAGGGGACAGACGGAACGAAAAGTGTGTAACGGAAAGATAAATTTAAAATTTTGAAATCGGAGAACATTTTTTATGTTTCATTCTCAAACGATCACAAAGCTTCTCGTATCTTCGATATTGCGAGGAAGCAAAATATGTATTATCGTATTAAGAACCTCTTCCTTTTTTGAAGTTAAAAAAAAAGTCAATATAATTTAAGGAAAGCTCAATTAGACTTGATAAGCTTGAATAGATAATTACGTGTATATTTAAATGAAGTATGTATAATGACGGTCAAACTATAAATACCTAATACAAACATACACACAATAATGAGTAATGTTTCTGTATGCAAATTCTGAGAGCAGAACATCCCACGTCGGTGTCACTGTCTCCAAGAATCCAATTCGTCTTTTTATTATCACTTACTTACCTCCCACACGATGTCATCAGATATATTATACTGTTCATAAGATCTGTCATTCGTGATATTGGAGCATTTAAATATGACTTGGCGTGGTCAGCGCATTAATTTACTGTTGTTGATTAACATTTACATTGATCAGGATTAAATTCTCTTCTTCTTGTTAACTTCCCAACAGGAAGTTATTGTAATAGGTCCGAAAATCAAAATCAAAAATTTCAATATATTTATATATTTCAAGGTCACTATAGTATATTTACACTGTGTGTGTTTGTTTTGTACGTACGTGCTTGTCATTTTTTATGTGCACGAAATCTCGCAAATAAAAAATGCGATTGACTTCGTTGGGGTGCCAATCGAAGCGTCTTGACGTGAATATGATCTGAAAGAAAGGATTTTTCGAAATTCAACCCCTACGGGAGTAAAAAAGAGAGTACAAGTTTTTTTGGGTAAAAATTTTTTTTTACAAGAGTTAACATCCGTTTTCAGTTATTACGTTAAAAAAAATCACTTGTTATATAATGGAGAGAATAATATTACCTATATATTATTCATTTTGTTCTATCTTGTTAGTTTGTTAGAAATGTTTTAATAAACAAAGAATCACGTATACAATTCACTGTTAGGATTACGTATAAGAAAGTCCCGTGGTTCCCAAGGCAGATATTTATACATACATACATTAAGATGTACCTTTCTTCAAATCAGTACATACATTAAAACGGTGATTCTCAATCTTTTTACCATGACGGACCTTAAAAAAACTCACAACAAATCTTGCCGACCTCCTAAAGATTAGGGTTCCCATAATTTTTCTATACAAAAACGGGACATTTTATATTTTTTACTTAATAATCCGGGATATTTCATAAAAAACTGGACGTATTCAAAATCACACTTTTTTATTCAGTAAATAATAAAATTCTTTCGAAATTCAAAACTAACTAAATGATAGATACCTTCAAAAAACAAATAAATACATAAATTAAAAAAAAAAAACTTAAATTTTATTTATAAACTTAGAACATAAGCATAAAATATCTGCCATGGGACATGAGAGTCACGGGACTTTCTTATACGTAATTCTAACAGTGAACAGTGTACGTGATTCTAATTTTATCAAAACATATTTCTGACAAACAAATAAAAGAAAGAATAAAATGAATGGGACATAAACTATAGATAATATTATTCTCTACATTATGTATCAAATTAATTTATTTGAACGTAATAATTAAAATAAAACGGATGTTTACTCTTGTCAATTTTTGAATTATTTTTGAAATAAGAAAAAATGTTTTAGATAAAAAATGTCGAATATGTTATTATCTATAATTTATTCTCCATACATTTTTTCCCAACACATATGATTTAGCCAGAAAGATTTTTTTTATATAAATTTTTAGACGCACCCACACTGTTCACTCTCATTATTACTTATAAGAAAGTCTCATTGTACCTATGGCAAATATGTGAGCACTAATTTATTTATGTACATTTTTCTGTAAAAATATTAATATTTGCTATTTGGGTTAAATCCAGGGCTTCGAACCGGAACTGAACCGAAAACCGGAAAAACCATTATTTTTTGCCGGAACGAAAACCGGAACAACCGAAATAAAAATAACGGTTTTTTCGGTTCAGTACATGTTAAAATACACGCATTAACATGTTCTTATTTCCCACTTCAATTGTCGTTCGGACTATCATACAAGTACCATAAAATATTCTAAATTATGGTAGAAAATTTTTTTTTAATACAAATAATTTTTTTTTTAATTAATCACTCGGAACTGAACCGGAAAAACCATTATTTTTGGCGGAACGAAAACCGGAACCGAACCGAAATATATTATTTTACTCGAACCGGAACGAAAACCGAAACGAAAAAAATAACGGTTCGAAGCCCTGGTTAAATCTATTAAAAATATTTTTTTAAATGAATTTACAATTATGTATTTTATTTTTGACAAAGTGTTTATTTAGACTATTACTGTAATTGTAAGTAAAATTAGGGTCGGTATTAATGCATTTTGTGTAAGGTCGGTACATTTCTAATTTGGGCAATGACGTTTATAATCAGACACGCACCGCACAATTCCCCCGCTTAGATAATTTGTTGATTTTTGTATAGAATGACGTGCACTCGTGCCTACGTAGATTGCGCGGTGTAAATGGCTGCTACTCAACAAATTACCCTTTCGGAAATGATACATTAGCGTCAATCTGCCTCGCCCAGTGACGTCACCGCATGGCACACACAGATACAAAATTGGAACATTACTGGAACGGTGTAGGGCCAAGACCAAGGAGTTCACTGCCGTGATTAGGTAAAAGGCAGTAAGAAGCAAAATGTAAAAATTGATGAAAATAGAGTCAAAGTTTTTAGGTCTCACTTAATTGTGCAAATAGTTTGAGGGTGATTTAAACAATTTTTCTTTAAAAAATGATCGCAAAGCTTTTCGTATTTTCGATAATAAAACAACTCATAACAAAGATACAACGCATTTTATTCATTATTGAATAAAAATCACAATTGTCAAGGAAAACTAATATAGTCAGCTAAAATTACAACAATCACTCGAGTGCAATATTAAAAACTCAAGTAAGCTTTGGAAAAAAGAATGGTTGATGTTTAAAATTTGTATATTTATTAAAATTCTGGCTTTAAGGAGGGAGACTGGGTGACTGCTCGGGGTGCCATTTCAAAAAGGGCGGCGGGCGGCCACATGGAGAAAAACTTAGCTTGAATTCTAGTAGATTTTTTTAGGAAAAAAACTAAGAACAAAAAAAACAGATATAACTCAAAGGGCCCACTGGCCGGACTGCCCCATTCATCCCTGGTCTAAATAATCATTGGTTGATACTGGAAATCGATAACACGTATCATACTAAACCCGACATCAAATTGAAGTACTGTATCACAATGGGTTCTGAAAATATTAAATAAAATCTAATTTGAGACAAAATCTTTGAGAGTCTGTAGCTCCCTCACGAAGAGTTTCCGGACACATGTTTATATGAACTTTTTTGCTTGAATTTTTTTTCTTTGTTCCACCTGATATGACTCTCCTTGTATATCAAAGATTTTCGAAAATTTCCAATTGTTATGGTGTAAAAATAAGACTTTTTCTGAATTTTTTAATAATACTGTAGCCCTACATATGTTTTCTTCAAAAACATTTCCTGCCTCCGAGAATATTCTCTCCGAATATACTGATGCATATTATTCTGAACTTAGCTATAGTATTAATATAATGTAGTATTGTTTATGATACATGCACTATAAATAGTAATGTATTTATGCTTTAATTTTGAGTAATAGGCATTCTTTTATCTATAAAAAAATTGATACCATCTTTTCTATTGTGAATATGTCTTAATGCAGTTTGTGATTTATCACATTTATAATTTGACACTAGAAATGTAATTAGACTCGATCAAGAAGAACGTATGATATACAAACAATTTTTAAAAATCTTACGAAGCTGTACAAATCACAAGATTTGTAAAAAATAATATTTTTTATAATATAATGTAGGACTGTACGCCTCTACTATTTAAGAAATACCATATATAAATAAACCGATTACGGAACTCCAACATTTTATACGATGTACAATTTGCTGACATTTTTCATTATATTATATTTTAAAGATAATATTATTATACTTTTGAAAATTATGAATGAAATCACGTCGTCGTGTGTACTTTAACAGTAAATATATTGGTATATATACATTATTAACATCCCAATCTCTAGAATGGCTAATTGCTACATTTTGGAGGAAGGAGCTGCGTTAATTATTCACCGGAAAACAATTAAATCGATTCATGTAACAAACCCACTCGCATCAGCGGTATCTATGTACTTTTAATGAAAAAACAATTCTCACGAAGTTGGTAGTACTGTTAATGTAATGACATGTGAACAAAATGGTTTTTTTTTAAACAGGGGAGAACTGTTTTTAAACTGTTTTTATCAGAGATTTCGTTTCTACAAAACAAAAAAAGTTTAGTGTTTGATTTTTAGTGATTTATTTATAATTCAATACAAAAGAAGTATTTTGGGAAGTTTTAACAAAATTTTAAATGTGTATAACGACCTGACCCGAAGAGTCGCCATCTAAATCCTTTGAAAACGAAAATGTACAGTTTTTCTGGATTTGAGATTCCAAAAGCTGTTTTAACGTATTACGGAATATTACTAACAAGGGGAAGTAACAGCACGGTTAATGATAATTTCAATGTGCTTGTGGTATGTCAAACTAGAGCAAAAATAAAAAGACACGTGGCCAACAATTTGATCTCATAGGCCTTAATTACAAAGATAATTAACTTTGAAAATTTGTGTATTCAATATAACCGTGTATTATGTTCGCTCGAAATATAAGTGTGTTGGCCCTACGGTCAACGCGCTGGCGTCTCGCCTGGTTTTAAGATTTTGATTTTAATTTTTATTTACAATTATTTTTTATTTTTTTGTACACATTACCTCTCCCACTTGCGTAAAAATCGATAAATTAGACATAAATAAAACATATATTATTATTGACAATAGATGTTTGTGGTTTCTTTCAAGTTTGTTTTTTATTAAAACTTTTCAATTTATTAATTAAAAACTAATGAGTTGTGTCAATAATAAATTAAATTTACTTTAAAACAAATTAATAATTATGTACTGGCGTATATATCAATATTTTCATTGTCAATAATAATATATGTTTTATTTATGTCTAATTTATCGATTTTTACGCAAGTGGGAGAGGTAATGTGTACAAAAAAATAAAAAATAATTGTATATTAAAATTAAAATCAAAATCTTAAAACCAGGCGAGACGCTAGCGCGTTGACCGTAGGGCCAACACACTTATATTTCGAGCGAACATAATACACGGTTATATTGCATACACAAATTTTCAAAGTTAATTATCTTTGTAATTAAGGCCTATGAGATCAAATTGTTGGACACGTATCTTTTTATTTTTGCTCTAGTTTGACATACCACAAACTCATTGAAATTCTCATTAACCGTGCTGTTGCTTCCCCTTGTAAGACTTACAAAAATATAATACTTAGTAATCAAAATCTTAACTATTAAACTGAATCAGTGAGAATTTCACTGATTCCTTCAGTGTACGTAAAAGTTTCTAAAAATCGGTGGTATATACCAGTTCTCACTGATCAACCAGTGATTTTGTCCATATTAACAATGATCCACTTCAGTGACTATCCACTAATTTGTTTAATGATTATCCACTGATTAGCAGTGCCCTACTATTTCACAGTGCAGAGTAGTACATAGTCACTGATAATAATCAATGACTATTCACTGATTCAGTTTTAAAGAGTATTCGATATAATTTCATATCCGTATCTGAATTCGAAACCAAGAAAAAAATGTAAACCGATCTCCATCGTTTCTTTATAATAAAATTTTAATTACCTATCAATTAATTTCGCAAAATTACTGTTCGGCATTTTTTGTACCTAATTTCAAAAAAGAAAAATATTTGTAGTATCTTATTCTTAATACCTTTATTTTTCTGAAAATAAATAAAATAGATATTCCTAAATAATTCGTTTATTAAAAATAATAA
Organism: Sialis fuliginosa; assembly: GCA_961205875.1. Taxonomy (NCBI): domain Eukaryota; kingdom Metazoa; phylum Arthropoda; class Insecta; order Megaloptera; family Sialidae; genus Sialis; species Sialis fuliginosa. Next base: position 29,445,512 of record OY540812.1, on the reverse strand, counting down.
TGGATTACAACAAATTGAGGCGATTAAGGAGGTAGTATTCTAGTCTAGGGGTACAAATTTTGAGTGTTTTTTTAAAATTCGATAAAAAAACTAAGAATATTTTTACTAGCCATTTTTTTATTAGATATTTATTGTTATTTTAACAATACAAAACAAATAAAAAATATAAAAATTTAAAAAATTACAGGCTGTTAAAGTGGGGGAGTGAAAAATAAAGGTGCGTCCTTCTTGACATAATTCCAACCCTTCTAGTGATCTGAAAAAGAAAAGAAATTTCGTTAATCGGCGATTCCTGCTCCATCCATTGGGACTTCTTCTTTTTATATAGCTATAACTCTGTAAATATTTGAAATAAAAATTCCTTTGGAAGATATATTTTTGAAGGTCTAATCTTTAAAAATATGGAAGAAGAAAAAATCGATATTTTCAAAATTCTAGACTAGAATACCCCCTTAAGAGAAAACTATTATTATCATTCCACGGAATTCCCTTGTAAATTGTAAAAACCAAATCAACGGAATAGGTGCCTATTTGTGTCGGAATTATGTCCAAAAATACACAAAAAATTGATATAGCCAAATGGAAAACCCCCTCATTTTTTTAAGTCCATTGTCGGATTCTGATAAATTTTATATGTGGCCACCTCGGAAGTATACGCTTTCAAACAAACAAAAAAATCATCCAAATCGGTCGGAGTTATGCCCGAACATACATAAGAAAATATTCAGACGAATCGATTGAGAACTTCCTCCTTTCTTGTATTCGGTTAAAAAATCGTTCATGTTTACTTCCCTCAAAAAACTAATTTACCTCTGATTTCCTAGATTCTCAACGACTCGTATACTTAATAGAGTTAGGCCTCTTCCCTCTCTGGATTAGATTCCCTCCTCCCCCGCTCCTTCCATCTCTTAAAATCAAGTTAACGTAAATTTCCGATACGAAAGTTTGTTGCAAAAATAATCACTCTTAACAAAATGTTCAATCCATTACTCTTTTTCCCAAAGATGTGAAATCTAGGCCCGCCCTTATAAATTGAGGAATAGATAGGAATAATAGGCATGATGCCTAATTTAAAAAACTATTCTATGAGGTTTAATCACTAAAATTGACCATTTTAGAACTAATTTTGAATTTCACGCCAAAACGCTCGCAGGTGTCATGGTGGCGCATTTTTGATGTCACGCCTAGGTAAATACTCATTGTCAACAATAATAAACCCTTGTTCTATCGCTAACGTTTCTCGGTTTTAGTTTTGGTAACACAAAACTGAGCAAATTGATAATTTAAAACCACAAATAATGTAACAAAAATGATGTTTACTTAGGCGTGACGTCATTGGTCACGTTCACGACTGACCAAAAACAGTGAACAGCGAGCTTTGGTTGGTTGATTCATGGAATTTCTGGTGGAGAATGTCATTTTTAAGCGTGTAAGGATGTGAGAAAGAAGTAACCATAAAGAGATTAGAAACTAGCGTTTTGGCAAAAACGCTCAACATGAAGTGAACATAAAAGTTCTTTGGTTAACCTGGTCACTAGTTTCTATCTCTTTCTAGTTACTTCTTTCTCACTTCCTTACACGCTTAAAAAATGGCATTCTTTTAATTTCTGGTACATTCCACCAGAAATTCCATGAATCAACCAATCAAAGCTCGTTGTTCCGTTTTTTGGTCAGACGTGAACGCTCCCATTCACTTTGATTGGTGTTCCATATAACATGGCAGATTGCTGTATTTTGTGTTTTTATTTTAACAAAAATTATGTTAATCTCGTTTTTAATATAAAAACAAATACATGTTTTTAAATCTTTTTAACCTATTTCAGTGATATTTTGTTAGTGGCATCATGCCTATTACATCTATTTATTATAACGCTACGCTAGAATCGAGAACACCGGTGACATCATTATATATATTATGTAGTTTTGTTTTGCCAGTACTCAACCGTGAAGAGGAAAAATAACAATTCTGCACCTGTAAACATTACAGTATAAATATTTATGCACTTATTTAAATGATTTTAACGTTAATGGTTGTTTTTATATTAATTACACTGACCGACAAAAAAAATTCTGTTCGCTGCCGGGTAAACAACAACTTTTCTAGGGTAGTTTGGGTACGCTGAATCCAAAAATAACCCTCATTTTGCTCAATTAGCTCTTGTTTTCGAGATATTGCAAAAAAAAACATTTTTTTCGATATGCAAACATTCAAATTCGTATTTTTAATCAAAAATTTCAACCAATGATTCGTTATGTAGTTATGGGCCCTAATTGAACTAAAAAGCCTTGAATTATATACATTCATAAAGTTATTCCCTTTTAAATCATATTTTATACGAAGAAAATCGAATTTTTGTCCAATTTTAATGCAAGTATCTAAATTTGTAGATTTTATTGTGTTCAAATTTTAACGTAATCGAATGAAAATTGGCGAAATGCTACTAAAATCAACAGCGCGTACCAAAATTGGTAGTTAGTTACGGTCATTTCTGTTCTTGGCTTGTTAAATAAATTCTAAACATTGTGACGTCACAAACGCTTCAATCAATCACGTCGCGTATTAAATGCGCGCTGATTTTTACGACTTTTAATATTGAATAATTTAAAATTGAACAAAATAAAAAAACAATGTGCTTAATGCAACTATTATTTTTTTAGCCTAATCTTTGCAATTAAGTAATAAAAAAGGTATGTCAAAAATTTCCGGATTACCCTATTGTTATGAATTATAAAATAAGTTAGTATTAAATTTTTTTCAGTGATAATTCATTATCAGATAATCATCTATTTGGAACAATCATATCTCTTTCTAAACAAATGCAATTGAAGGGTTTGCAGCAACAAGGAGTTAACTCCAGTCTTTATAATTTGTGGGAAAATAGAAAAAAACTGTTAAAAAAATGGAGAATGTATTTAAATCGCCTTTGTTTTCGTCCAATTATTATTTGTCACCTACCACTTCATGTTTTGGCCAAATTCCATTGAGAAATTCGTCAAATTCGCAATTCTAGAGTCAATTTTATTCTGGAGTTAACTCCTTTTTGGCCCAAATAGTTGAAAATTATGTTCTTTTTAAAGTAAGGAAGCATTGAATAAGAACAATTTTCAAGAAAATTGGTTTATTTCAAGAAAGAACACAGTAACGAGTGTACTAACTAAATTCTAAGCCCAAAAAAAGAGTCAGCTCCTGGAGTTAACTCCATTTTGACCCAAGCGAATGAAGCAGCTAACTCATTCTAGCGGATACTTTGAGAACTATCAACGGTAGGTAACTCTTTGTTGAACCAAACGAAAGAATGATTTTTTCCCCCCAAGAAACGGTTGTTAACTCTGTTTGACCTAAAAATGGAGTTAACTCGTTGCTGCAAACCCCTCAATTGTAATTTAAAACTTTTTTGCATATTTTATATTTTTATACCTATCCTATTCAATATGAGAGCGTTTTTATTTTAAAAAATCATTCCATTGTAGCCACTTCCGTCATAACTCATAATACATGTATAAAGTATGTTATAAAATTGTTCCAATATACTTTATGGCTTATTTTAATTAATATTAATTATACGACTTACAATTTTTACAGACATTTCGAATGACGGCCCGTATTTGTGAATAAAAGTACGAGTACACAAACAATAGAAAAGTTAATGACAGTGCCTCACATTTATTATTTTCTTTATTACCAAAGTTTAATTTATCAAATAAAAAGTAATGCTTTAAAATTTACCTAATTACCTACTGACATTTAAAAATTTATTATTATCGATTCGTTGTTCTAAATGAATTTTGTTCGCAATTTTCAGTGGCGCAGCTATGAATTAGGTAAAAAGAAAACTTGGTATTCTATATTGCTTATTTTTCTTTTGAAGAGTCAGATTATATTTTCACTTTCTTATACGACATACGATTATATGTATATGCGTTCTACTTTTCTACCGACAATCTAAGTGATAAATTTTTTGATTTAAAAAAAAAAATAAAAGTGTATTTCTTTTATAAGATGTATTTTTAAATCATTTTCCAGTTATCGAAGATTTCAGAAATGTATAATGCATCGAAGTTTTATTTTATATCTTTTATTTATTTTAAGTTTTATCGGAATAGTAAGAAAAAATAAACATCTCAGTCACAAAAAAAATATATTCATTAGTTATTATGTAAAATCAAATTTTCAGTTTTTCTTTAACTTTGCTTAACTAGAATACAAGCATTTATTATTATGTAACTCGATTTATAAGAATTTTTATTACAAATATATAAAAAATAACATTTAATACCACTCTGTCACATTTTAAAGTAGTAACTTACGTGACAGAGCGGTCGCCGAATAAACACACGCACCTCTGTTCACTTCCTGCAGGCGAATAACTCGGCTCGCTCCCGGGTGGGGCCTCAAGGCGTGAGGCCAAGGGGGAAGAGGAAACCGTCTGTTGCTTAGTGTTGAAGGTCAAACAGCTAAGAAGCGTTTTTTGTTTTGCGAAATGCGTGACGGAAGATAGCAAGAAAAAACATACATAGCCGGACCCAACGATAAAATATTTTTTTGTTAAATAATGTGAACCTTTACGTTTATTATATTCTAATAAATTTAATGATAATATTTCAATAAATAATTTTATATTAAAGGATTCTATATGATTTTTTTAAGCGAGATCATTTTGTAACATTAGGCGGCGCAAAGAGACACATTTTATTTGTATGTAAAACACCTCTGTCACACATTTCGAATACTATGTCACAATGATTTTGTAAAAAGCAAAAAAAATAAAAACGAAATTTTAGTATTATTATAATCTCTGTATGGTCCAAAAAAATCTTGTGGAAATAAAATTTGAGAAACTGCAATTTTGGACAAATACCGATTTTTTTTCAAGAAGAGACACGTCATTGTCGGTAGAAAAGTAGAACGCCCCGTATATGAAATACTTACATATAATATAAGTAATATTGTTAAGCCGTTTTTTTTCGAATTCGAGATTTTGATGTAAATATTCATTTTAACCTTCCCTGAAACGATTCTGATTATTTTCCTCACGATGTCTATTTGTCTGTCTGTCGGTGTAGTAGACGCTGTAACTTAATAACGACAAAACATAGAAGGATTATATTTTATATTTAGGATTACTTTTTGTTTTCCTATTTTTTAAAACTATTTTATGACCGGAAACGGATGTTGACTCTTATAAATTTTTTAATTTTTCAAATTATTTTTAAAATGGAGCGAATTTTTCGAAGCGTTATTTTCAAATAAAAATTGTAGAGAATTTTAATATCTATAGTTTATGTTAACCAGCAAGATTTATTTTTGAATTTATACTTGAACTGCCCCTTGTACAGACAAACCTAACGATTTATATACCAATATTAATTTTTACTTTCTTTTAGTAATAAGTATTTAAGAAAGTACCTATAGCAATAGTACAAAAATTCATACTTGTGATTTTAATAGAAATATACATTTTGACCATCTTTCATTCAATTTTGACTATTTCTACTATGACATCTATTCGCTATGTGGACATTCTAATTCAAAATGGTGGCTACGGGGCTTTCTCAGTATTACGTATAAGAAAGTCCCGTGGGAGATATTTCTTCTATGTTATGAACATTTGAAATATAATTTTAAGCTTTTTTCAAATTTTTTTTTTTTAAATGAATAGAACATGAACTATAGATTATATAATTATCTACAATTTTTAACATGAATATTTTTTTCTAATTCGCACAAAAATAATTCGAAAAATTCCAAAATTAACACCAGTATCCAGTTGAAAGATCGTTTTCAAAAATAGTAGGTTTTCTTCCCAGACAAAAATTAAACTTAAATGTAAAACTTCACCTTTCTACGATTTGACGCATTTAAGTTACAGCGTCCACAGTCCGATAGATCGACACACTGATATCATGGTTAAAATAGTCAAAATGGATAATTCCATCAAAATCCGAAATTCGAAAAAAGTAAAATACAAAAGATTATGAATCCTATTTTGTAGATGTCACTTCTCTAAAAAGGCAGTTAACTATTATTAAATTTTCCTATTTAAAAAAACAGATATGACCTTTAATTTTAAAAAATCCTCTAAATTGAAAATTATTAGTACCATTTTATTTTCCCCTCGAAACAAACAACTTTTGTTTCAAATGTTTTTTTTTTCAATAGACCAATCTGTATACATATATGACATAAGTAACGAATGCCCGTTACAACTCCCTTATTTAAAACCCGCGGTTAACGCACTCAGTTATTGACATGAAACAGAAAAAACTGCATTCGTGTGAACGATTCTAAAAGTGTAATCAAAACAACATGCACTGTGCAATTGTTTATTTTTGTTCGGTTCAGCTAGCCATGTCAAAAACAACAAACTTAAAGAAATCGAATCAATATAAGTAAAAATTTTTATTTCAGATACGTTTATTACTTTCTTATACCATGTATATGAAATATACATTAGTATACTCGTAAGTAAGTATAGTGAAGCCGATTTTTTTAGAACTCTGGATTTTGACGGAATTATCTATTTTGACCTTCCCTGAATCCATTCTGACTATTTTCGCCATGATGTCTGTGTGTCCATCTGTCTGTCTGTCTGTCTGTCTGTAAGCGCTGTAACTCAAATACAACAAATCGTAGAAGGCTGATATTTTATATTTAAGATTAATTTTTGGCTGGGAAGAAAACGTCCTATTTATGAAAACGATCTTTCAACCGGATACGAATGTTTACCTACGTCGATTTTTTAATTTTTCGAATTACTCTGAAACAGTGCGAAATAGAGAAAAATGGGCAAGTTAAAAAATGTAGGTAATATCTATATCTATAATTTATGTTTTATTCATTTTTTTGTTAAAACGAATTTTTGAAGAAAAAAAAATTATTATAATTCAAATGGTTCATAACTGAGGAGAAATATCTGCCATGAGTGTCATGGGACTTTCTTATACGTATTACAGAGATTGAACAGTGTGTGTATTTGCCGTAGGTAACATGGGACTTTCTTATACGTAATACTGAGAGTGAACTGTGTAGGTGAATCTAAATAATTACATAAAAAAATTCTTTCTGGCTAAATCATAAATGTTGGAAAAAAATGTATGGTGAATAAATTATAGATAACAACATACTCGACATTTTTTATCTAAAACATTTTTTTCTTATTTCAAAAATAATTCAAAAATCCAAAAATTTACAAGAGTAAACATCCGTTTTCAGTTATTACGTTAAAAAAAATCACTTGTTATATAATGGAGAGAATAATATTACCTATATTATTCATTTTGTTTTATTTTGTTAGAAACATGTTTGGCATAAATTAAAGTACTTTTACATTTCTATTCACCAGTGTATCTAACGACCTTTTTTGTTTTTCTGTCCGGGAGGGAGTCCCAGAAAAATAATTGTTCAAAAGAGGGTCCTTAAATCATATTTTAAGAACCGCTGTAATCTACGCGAACTAAAGGTCGAGCTTAAATGGTGACATTCACAACTGACCAAAAACCAAGGTTAGTATATGTATAGGTTGCCTCATAACTTTTTGACCAATCAGCGGCTGCGTGTGATGACGTCACCCTGAGGAACCTTTAAACGTTGTTTCATATATTAAGTTTTTTTTCAAATTATTTCGAATTTTTGGATATTTGTATTTAAAAAAAGTAAATATTATTGTTTATTACAGAAGCACAAATTATTACATATAATATTTCTTCATAAAAACTTTAAAATGATGTCAGAAATCAATGCTTAAAGAAAATACATTTCTTGGTTACACATAAAAAAACACTTGTTTAAAACTATAATTTATAATAATAAAAATTTAGATTTAAAACTCGGTACACTATCAATATCAAATGAAAATATTTAAAAACAACTTACAATAAATCAGCTTAACTAAAATAAAGAGTAAATATAGTTTGACAGCCATTTATAAAGTCAGAGTTCCTCACGATGACGCGTTCTCCCCTCTCATGCCACTCCCCGCCAGAGTTATGAGGCAACCTATTACTTTACTAACCTTGACCAAAAACAGTGAACAACGAGTTTTGTTTGGTTGATTCGTGGAATTTCTGGTGAAATGTACCAGAAATTTAAAGAATGTCATTTTTTAAGCGTGTAAGGAAGTGAGAAAGAAGTAACTAGAAAGAGATAGAAACTAGTGACCAGGCTAACCAAAGGACTTTTGTGTTCACTTCATGTTGAGCGTTTCTGTCAGTACACTAGTTTCTATCTCTTGCTGGTTACTTCTTTCTCACTTCCTTACACGCTTAAAAAATGACATTCTTTAAATTTCTGGTACATTCCATCAGACATTCCATGAATCAACCAATCAAAGCTCGTTGTTCACTGTTTTTGGTCAGTCGTGAACGTGACCAATATTTTTATTTAGCTGAGAAATTGCATTTTGAAATTCCATAATAACGTCACGCAAAATTCACACAGTCTTTGCAACGTTGCATTACATTTTTTTCATCCCGTACTTAATAATACGTCGGAAAACCTGGACCCCCCCCCCTTAAATGAATGATTCTTTTTATGAACAAAGAAAATTGTCAAACAAAAACTTTATATTGCGACTGAAAAATAAAATCTTAAGTTAAAATAAATAGGAATAACATTGATGTTTGTATTACAAACAGCTTGTTACGGACCCCCTTCCTCGCCTCGTCACATATCACGCTAGGTAATTGCTTCCCCCTTCCCCTTTTTGCGTACATATTTTATGGACGGCCCCTTTTCAGTCAAATGCGTGTGGTTATAAAAAATAACGTTCAATAACATACAAAAAATGAAATAATTTTCACTCCCTTTAAGTTCAAAAACGATCATATTTGACCTACCAGCACTAATTTGAAAATAATCATTTATCGAAAAAATATACTTACTGTTCCTTTAATTGATATTAACGAATAAAAAAGCAATTCGAAAAAATATTAAAAAAGCAAGCACTAACTAATCATATCTTCTAAAAAGCATAAAAATCGCTTAAAACTAATTAAAATTTTGAATAGTCTAAATCCGGTCCTGTGGTTTATAAAACCAGGTCACGAGCGAATTGATCCTTGCTCCAGATATAACTACCCGTTTGACATTTCCTCAAAAACACATTATCCTTTAAAGCGTCCCGTTTAATAACTTATGTAAACAAATTATATAATACCTATCATAAAATGTAAACAACATAATATAACAAACATATGTTTTCTTCTATTCGTCATATTTAAAAATGTAATTTTGAAACTAAAACGTGCCGGCATGTATTGCACAGCAAGGCCACTAGGAAATTTGCGAAAATACTCGAAATGTCCTGTGTGCATTATCCGAAAGCGTTCTAGAAAGGGCACGCTGTACTCGCGCACTGACTGGTGCGAGTGAGATACGCACACGCACGGTTTCGTTCGGAAACATCAACTAGCGCAGGTGACCGACTAAGATAGATAATGGGTGTGACGGCCATTGTTGCCAGATTTGATTGATTGCTTTTTATTTAAATCTGATAATGATCTTTAATACCGATTTGCATTTCCACAAAAAACGTTTTTATCCTCACAATTATGACAATTACTTTTGTGATTGTAGTAGAATTTAATTACACGAATTATCGACATTTGTAGGTGTGGTATGTTTATTTGTTTACATTGTTGAAAATTAGTATGACAATTGTTTTATTAATCTTGTATTAAAATAACAAAAATTGTTTCAACAACTGTCAAAACCGTGAAAATACTATAACTAAATGTTTGACGTTTCCATGGTTACGTTGTTATTTTGACAGTTTGCGGACAGGCTCACAACGGAAATTGTACATACTATCTGATAAATGTTGGCCGGAAATAGAAATAGTTTCTGTAGGTTAAACTTGTTGAACATGAAAGCATGTGGTCAAATAAGAAACGATAATTTAATTTAATATAAATCTACATAGTTCATATAGATAATTTGATAATTACTATAGTTTAGCGAATTTTAATTTTAGTTACATGCTTAGTAATAAAATATACATATAATAATAATGCAAACGTTTTACAGGAGTCAATAACACGCTACTTAACATTGAAGCTAATGTTCTCCGTAAAGGCAATGGTGTGTCATTCGGATCTTAAAATAAATATCAATTGTTTGGAATTATAAAATTAATTAATAATAAATGTTTTATATTGTCTTTAAAAGTATTTTAGTGATAATTCATAATAGGACAAAAACGTCTAATTGGAACTTAATTTAATTTAATTTTCATTTGTTTTATAAAACATCCACTATTGTGTCATTGTTGCTTAGTAACAATTAACGGTTATTTTTTTTTAATAGCACCACAGTTAATAAAATCAACATTGACAGATAAGTTATCAACTATTGTTTACCAATTTGAAATTTTAATTACGTTGTTTAATTTTAATTACTAATATATTTAATAAAGATAACAACAATGAAATATAAATAACTGTCATTTTCTAAAATGGCGTCACACGGTTTGATCTATTTCTTCCTTGTAACATTTTCATCTCAGTGGGACAAATGACATTATGAATACAAATGGTTTCATTTCTATAACAAGGGTGCTAAATCGGACATTCTCCCCAATGCACTGTTGCCAAATTTATAACTGCAATACAATGTATGTATTACTATAATAATAAATAATTAGGTATTATTTATTAAAATAATAATTGCATACATTTTTTAATAATTTACCTACTATTGAATAATAAAATTCATACTTTAATAACGAAACGCTTTCTACAAGGTATCAAATCAAAATTTAGTTTAAATTTCTTGATAATTCATTATGCATGTAATAAAAAATAATAAAAGTTATTTCTTTTTATTTATAATTTAGAAAAAAAACCATAACCAGTTTTCCTAAATTAAATATTTGATTTTAATCTTACAAAAATTATTATATTTTATATTGCTTCAGTGATACTGACCAATCAACTACAAGGTCTAGAAGGCCTGAAGCTGGAATAGTTTCAGTACCAAACATTCTTTAAAATTCGAAACTTCTTGTTACGACTAATTTGTTTATATTAGTTTCAAATAATTTATGATTGTCACGTGATTTAATGTAAACATATTATGTGCTACACTTGATTTATTAACGTAATTGTATTTAACAATAAAGTAAGCCATATGCTCTTTAAATCCAATGTTTTTTAGATCACCTAGTGTGTCCTATATAGCTTTTATCGAAATTTGGACAAGTGATTTTACAAAAACCAGATTTTTCTTTATATTCACGTTTATCTTTTAGACTGTTTTAAAAAGGACATGCGTGTTTCAGAAGACTCAACAAATAATAATAAAAATATATTTAATATTATTTAGGAGGGTTTTTAATAGTTTTAATAATTTTAAATCAACAAGTTATTTTTAAAAATACTATATTTTCATTGTGATATGTTTATTAAATCAAAATACTGTCACAAAAATTCAAAACATAACATAGCAGCACGCTATCACCAAAGGTATAACATATAATATGTATATGTACATAATATGTAGATCTGGCAACAGTGCGGAGCAAGCGCGCGTCTACGCGATGCACAGCCTGCTAGAGCTCTCTGTTTAGTATCCATGTGTACCATGTTGGATTCACAATGTACAGCTAGTAAGCGGTAGTTGTGCATTTTGTACAAAACTCAATACCGCCTTTATTATTGTGTCATTCGTTTGAAAAACATTTTAGTGTCAGTGTGTATTTTCTTCACGTTATTATTATTTCCTGTGCATGTTTTCATGGACTCTATTTCCTCTGTTAAAATCGGTAAGCGTTGGTTTTTTGTGTATAATTTTTTTGTCTTTGAAGTATTTTTTTTTGTAACGAAACTGCAAGTACTTTGTTGTAAGTTTTGAGTTGTTTTTGAGGAACTTTGTTGCTAAGTTGCGGACTTTTTGTGTTATGTTATTTTGTTATAGTACTGTGCCTACGTTATGATATAGATATTGATTTTTCTTTTTATATTTTCAGTTTATTTGTATTTCCCGGTTTATGTATTTGAAAATTGGATTTTTGAATGAAAAGTTATGTATAATTTTGTAATATGTATGTAAATATATTTTATATAAATATTTTCACAATATTTTATGTTAATATTATAAGAAGCGTTTTATTTATTTAATAAAACTATTTATAATATTTGTTTATTTTATCTGAAAGGTATGTCTTGCGTATTTATTTATTTAATATTTCTGCTATATAAATTAAAAATATTTATTACAAAATAGGAATATATATTTTCCATATTGTATTAAAACTTCTTTTTATAAATTGCAAATTTTATTTTTTTAATATTTAAATATGTAATGAATTACCTTGTTCTTAATATATTCGTTAATAATAAATTGCTCATTTACAAATGCGTATAATAAAGAAGCAAAATCGTTTAACATACTTCGTGAAATGTCAACAATTTCTAGGTTAAATATTAATTTTGGGTAATTCGGCATGTGCACACACACACACATGCTATAAGATTACTTAACTTTTAGTACGTACTATTAATAACATGGATTAAACATAGGCGGGTCTATTTATTTTTTAATTTGGAGGGGAGGAGCCTTTATTCTTTAACAATAAAAAATATATATTAACAAAAGGGGATATGCAATGGTGTGCATACCCTTTAACAGAAGTTACTAGCAGTATTGATAATTAAATTTTATATTAATAAAAATAATATAATAATTGTAATAGTTGAAATTAAATTTTATATTAAAAATTAAACAAAATATTAAGTTTTATTTAATTAGTCTTATTCATTGAACTTTTACAAGTTACTTAAGTTGAGATGTATTAAGGCTGTAATAAGATAGGTACAGTTAGAATTTGAAATGTAAGTAAAATTCTCGCTATTATAAAGAATTTGATCTAGACCAAAATCTAAGTAGAGGCACTCATTGTAAAAGTTCTGACAGCCCTAATCGATTTCTGATTGATTGTAGTAGCCAAGTCTCATATTTCTCATTAAATATATTTCATAGTATTACATTTTATTCAATTTTATATTTTTTAAGCTTGTTAAAAAAAATACATAAATAAATTTTTGAATAAAACCTTAGGTTTAGCGAAAAATGACAACGCTGTCATAACTCTTGCTGGAGTGTCTCTAAACCTAACCAAATCATTGTATGGGGTGTTTGAGTTCAACTGGCAGCTATTTTATATTGTTCATTTAGTTTCTACGTAAAAATCCAACATTTGACAAATCAGTACCCTGTAGAAAGATTTGTCGGTCTGTGTTTTTTACCTTTTCACGGCTAAACCGCTGAACCGATCTTTATGAAATTTGGCAGGGAGATAGCTTGCATTCTGAGGAAAGATATAAACTACTTTGTATTCCGAAAAAATATTAGATTAAAAAATAGGTGTATGATATTTGTACGTGCGATAGGTTATACTTTTTTGACGTGGACATCTAGCGTGCAAATGTGAAACTGAAATCTGTATCATCTAACCTCAATTCCACGTGAATGAAGTCGCGGGTAACAGCAAGTTCTTTATAATACTAATAAAAATTGTTTTGTACTTTTAGCACACTGTAGATAATAAAATAAAATACACGAAAAATATTGAATTGATAAAAGGAATAAAATAACTGCCATTATGCTTTTTACAGCTAGAAATATATATTTTTATTTTGACGTACATAAAATTAAATTTCCATAAAATAAGTATATAAGACATGTAATCTCTTAATGTTTCCATGTTGGCGCATATGCTATAGCAACCTTGGATAGCCAGCCGTATATTCTCGTAAATATTTTATACTGTTTATCGCCAATAGTTTAAAAATAGTGTTTACATCATATATATACATATGTATTACCATACCCATTTATATATATACATACATATATGTAAATAAAAATATATAATATATATATATGTAATGTAAGTATATAAGAATCAGCTGTTAAGTATAATTTAATATTGCTTGCTGTACGTATCAAAAATTCCCTTCTCCCCATTTATCATTCAGAATTACTGTCATATTCCCCTCGTTACACATACTTAAATAAAATTATGATCATGTGCGTGTCATTTTTTATAGTTTAAAAATAATATTGCTGTAAATATTTATCCAGCAATACTTCGTCTTTAATCTTGAGAATATATATGATGGAAAAGGTAATTTTGTAACTGATATATTGGCCAGACCACGTGTACTAAAGTATATAATACTAGCTGTTACCCGCGACTTCACCCGCGTGGAATTTTTAATTTTTGGGAGATAAAATAGCCTATGTTCTTCCTCAGGATGCAAGCTATCTGCCTGCCAAATGTCATCAAGATCGGTTCAGCGATTTAGCATTTATAACATTAGTATGGATACGATAGATATTAACATATGATATTACTAGCTGCTACCTGCGGCTTCGCTCGCGTTGATTTCGAAACTAAATACAACCCTCCATACGTGACATGGGGTGAAATATTTAAATTTTATTTATTTGTTTCTTATTGATTATTTGTTTGTATTGAAGAGTATTTATTTTAAGTTTCAAATAAATCCGGTTAAAAAATGTATAATATCTCGGCTCCAATGCAAGATAGGGGGTTGCTTTCCCCCCTAACACCCCCTCCCTCGTAATATTTTCCCGTCGGACAGAGGATGAAATATTAAATAATTATTTATTTTTATTCATTACCTATACAAAATCGTAAATATCTCGGAACTTATTGTTAGTTAAAAATTGCAGAAACCCACCCCTTGTCGACCGCTTCCATTAAGAGTTGAATGTCGAAATTTTTATTTTTATTGAAGACTGTTTTGCCGGAATTCACCTTTATAACTTAAGCAGCTATGCAGATAAACATATCAAAAATCCATCCTCGTCCCCTTCTTACGCTATTAGGGGTTGAATGACGAAATTTTTATTTTTATTGAATATTATTTTGTCCAAATTTACCTTAATATCATAAACAGTTATGTAGATAAATATATCAAAATCTAAAAAAGTTAACACCCCCGTCATCCCTTAGCGGTTGAATTTTCGAAAGTGTTATTTGTCTTGTAGATTATTTGTGCAAAGTTTCATTCGAGTGAATACAAAAAAAAAAAAAATCTCAACACACTTTTTCACCCCCTTGCTTTCACCCCCTTGCAATCCCTTAAGGAATGAATTTTGGGAAATGCTGAAATACGTGTTTCATTATTTGTATTGAAGAGTATTTATTTTAAGTTTCAAGTAAATTCGATCAAAAAATATTTTTCCTATACAAACATATCCACCCCCTAACACCCACTTAAGGGTTTAATTTTGGGAAATGCTGAAATACATGTTTCATTGTTTGTATTGAAGAGTATTTATTTTAAGTTTCAAGTAAATCCGACCAAAAAATATTTTTTTCATACAAACTTTGACACCTTCTTTTAACCCCTTAGGGGTTGATTATCAAAAAATCCTTTCTTAGTGGGTGTTTACGTCATAAAAGGAAGATACCCTTAAAATTTCACGTTTCTAGGACCAGGGGTTTCGGCTGGGCGATGATGAATCAGTCAGGACATGTTATTATATGTATATAGATTAAGGAACTGGCAACAGTTTTTTTGGGATTGATGGTCTTCTTTTTTATAATTCTCATGAACTCATGTTACTAATAAAACAAGAACCTACCTTATTAAATCAATTTAATTACCAAAGTCCGCAAATATAGTTTTTTTTAAATTATAGCCTTTTATTTCGTTTATGTTCTTTCTCCAGTAATGGACATTTGCTAATGATTACAAAATGATAAGTACTACGACACAAAAGTTATAAAATAAAAAATCGTAAATTTGGAAACAATACAAAGCAGATACTTTGATAATATAATAATTAAAAAATAGATTAATTAATTAATAATTAGTTTAAATGTCAACCATTTTGAAATCCATTGGCCGATTGGCATCAAACTAGACTGTTTTATTGTTAAGTGTTTATTGATCATGATTCAGTAATGGCAGTAATAAAATATCAACAAATATTTTTAATTTAGTATATTTAATTAAACAAGAATCCAACACTGGAGTATGATCCAAGACTGGGGCCAATACCTTATTTGAAAGGTCTTATTGTTAGCTTGAAGTTGCACCTTTTTGGGTTCCAACCCCTCTCCTCTTCTTCCAGTAATTTTATCTTTTCTCAATTTACTCGCTCTAGTAGTCACTTGAAAAAATAAATAAAAATGTATTTTTTTAATTATTATTCTTTACTCTAAAAATGTAACCACGGATAAACAAAATTGTAAAAAGGGGAAAAAATAGTGTTCTTCTTACTGCTAGTACAATCTATTTAGTTCATACATATCTTTGTTCTTATAATTTTGTTTTACCAATGTCCAGTAAGGTACTGGTACCAGTCTTGGATCATACTCTAGTTTATAGACACTTGTTTGATTAAATGATTAAAATTATACTTAACTATAAAACAGTGTTAAAATGGTGGACATTTAAACTAATATTTGATGTAATCTATTTATTAATATAATTCTTTCTAACTTTTGTGTCGTAGTACTTATCATTTTGTAATTATTAGCAAGTATCCGTCACTGGGTGTCTATTACTGGTTTTACATTGTCCATTACTGAAGAAAAAACATCAAACAAACAATAAAAATAAAAGGCTAATATTTAAAAAAAATTATATTTGTGGGCTTTTAGTAATTAAATTGATTTAATAAAGAGATGCTTATTTTAAATAACACGAGTTCATGAGAATTAGAAAAAAGAAGCCCATACATTCCAAAAAATAGAATACTTTGCTCCTAAAGTGGCCAAGACTGGCGTTTGGTGCTAGCTATCTATCTATCATATAGAAAATACCTCGTACAGCAATTTGACCATAGATATAGACAAGAGACATGGACTGCGCATTATGTATTAACAGAATGTGTAAAATATGATAAAGATATAACCCAAACAATACTATATCTTCATTACCCTCATGTTTAAATAAATATAAGCATAAACCCAAAATACGCTATCTCTTTTTTGTGAAGACTCGATTATCGAATCAGATACACAGTCCATGCTTTATGTCTATGGTCAATGTTTAATACTATATTCTTTTTAATATTAAACACTTTCTAGTTCGACTTCTAGAACACATTTTTTAATATTAATGTTTAATTAAAATTAAAATAGTCTCAAATATTTTAATTTGTCTATCTTGTATCTTCAAAGTTCGCGCTTCTTTAGATTGCTTTTCTTGCGAAATCGAGTATTTCAATGCCAAGAAAAACAACATAGTTTTGTTTACACTTTTAGGTTATTGTAAATCAACAGGTTGTCTATAGACCTAAATTTATTTTGGTTCAAACTATTAAATACTTAAAACGCAGTTGGAAATGTTTTTTTTTTAATAAATTTCGTTTTATTTTTATTTCTTTAAATAGATGCAACCATAGATCGCGGTTTTGACATCGACTAACAAGGAAATCTGTAGGGGTGACACATCACTTATTAGGCGATTCATATTTTCAGGTCGCTTTAACAAACCTTTAATGATGATGTCAGTTTTTATAATTCTCCAATAAACAAATTAGTTTTTTAGTTGCAAGCTTGTTTCACTTTTACCCCATTTTTTGGTGTTTCATCTTTACCCCGCTCGACCCTAAATGCGAAAGTAACTCTGTCTGTCTGTCTGTTTGTGACCTATTCACTGCTAAACCGCTGACGCGATCTTGATGAAATTTAGCAAGGAGATAGCTTGCATCTTGAGGAAGGATTAAAAATTAAATGGTTAATCAATGCCAGGTAATGTATCTGAACACTATAGGTTTTTATTTAAATTGTTCAATAATTAACTACCTTTGGTGAATTTTGCACGAGGAAGCACTGTGCATTTACTTTGCAGATGTTTTTATTTCATTTACCAATACCGGGAAAAAAAACTTAAATACATTTTATCATTCTTCAAAGCAAGATTAAAGATTATTCTATATGCCTACATTCATCTGAAGTTAGTTTCAGTATGTGTAATACACGATATACATATTACTCACCTTTATCAGTTAGAGCTGATAAAAAGTATAAAATGCAACAGCTTATCTCAATAAATTGGTTTCTCGAACCGTAACTTAACGTCTAATATGTTTTTGAATCAATTATGTATGTCATACTTAGGCATTGTTTAAAATTTAAAGTGCTACATCACACGGGTACAAAGTTACATTTCTGCAACTTCCTCTTAAGGGGAAAAGCCATTGTGACGGGTAAAAAAATTGTCAATGTTTGGGAATTTTTTTCACAGGTATATAACTAATTATTTTAGAATCGGGTAATAAGGATATTTTATTAAGTATACATATAATCAACTTATTCAGTACCAATTTTTATCGAAAAATATTAAAAATTTATAAAGTTTTGAGCCTCGAAGTGACGACCAAAAAAATATTTTTCTCCATAGTCCCATCAAAATTTCGGAGGTGGTCTTAAAAAATAGTAATTATCAAATTTTCAAAAATCGGCTGCGCACAGACTTAGCCACTGCCGAAAATTTGGGGAATTTTTTTTTTTAATCGGTTCATTAATCTGAGGAACTAGGTAGAAAAAAGTCGTTTCGAGAAAAAAGCGTTTAATGTTTTCTCAGGGTCATAACATGGTCTCACTGAATTGACTGTAACTCAGACAATTTTCGGAATTATACTAACTTATTTTTTTTACATATTTTTTAATATGTATTCTATAAAAAAATGCATTAAAAAATCGATTTTTTCCGTCAGTGGCTTTTTTCCTTACATAAAAATGTATTGGCATCAGTCTTGGACGCTTTAAAAGCAAGTAGGTATATACTGTTTTTTGGGATTGATGGACTTCTTTTTGTAATTCTCATGAACTCGCGTTACTAATAAGACAACTACCTAAAAAAGTTGATTTTTTTTTTAAAATAGCCTTTTATTTTGTCTATATTTCTTCTCCAGTAATGGACAAATTAAAACCAGCAATTGGCTTCCAGTGATGGACGCTTGCTTATGATAACAAAATGATAAGTACTACGACACAAAAGTTATAAAATAAAGAATCGTAAAAGAAACAATATAAAGCAGACGCTATGATAATATAATAATAATTAATAAATATGTATATAGATTACATTTGCGATGTTTAAATGTCCATCATTTTAATATCCATTGTTCGATTGTCATCAAATTAAGCAGTTTTACAGTTAAGTGTCTATATATTACGATTCAGTAATGCCAGTTATCAAATATTACTAATTTAGTACATTTAATTAAGCAATTGTCCAACACTTCAGTATTATCCAAGAGTGGTGTCAGTACCTTACTCTGATTTACATAGCGCTACACCCCCAAAAACGCATCTTTTTATCTTTAACGTATGGAGGGATTATTTTTAATTAAGAACCTCAAAACTAGAATTGAGTATATAAATTTGTCAAAGTTGTTCGTGTAAAACGGTCCCGTTTCGAACTACGGCCTTTGGTGTGAATTAAATATACATTTTGCTATAAATAACACGCAGTATTGTCGCTATGGGGGGAAATTTACAATTGAAATATACGTACACATACTCCATTACGAAATTGTATAAATTTTGATATTTTTTGTTTGTATAAAAAGTCTGATAAACATACGTGTCTTTTAATTTTATTATAATACGCAGGGGCGCCCGTAGAAAATTTTCCTAGGAGGGCAAAACTTCATTCTAAAAGTAAAAAAAAACATCTGCCAAGTAAATGCACAGTGCTTCCTCGTGCTAAATTCACCAAACGTAGTTAATTATTGAACAATTTAAATAAAAACCGATAAAGTGTTCAGATAAATTGCCTAGTTAACCATTTAATTTTATACAATTTTACTAAAAAATATTAGTTCAAAATTTTTCTTAAGACACACCTGATTATTTTTTCGTATATTTTTAATTTTTTGACAATTTCAATCTAAATCTTAATTTATACAAACGTCAAAGTGACATTTAATATGTCAAAGTAAATATCAGTTTACAATAAAAAACACTATTTTTTAAATAAAATTGAGATATAACTATCTTTGTAAGGGAATATTTTACAACAAACGTTGTAGAGAGAAAATTGAATACTCTACAAAAAAGATCCCCTAAAATTTTTACGTAACATCGTAACATGTAACGTTCTTGAGATATCTTGAAAAAATAAATATTTTAGGATGTCACCCTTCCTCCTTACACACGATTTTGATGATTTTAAAATGGGACCGTCCTCAAGCCAGACCCAACCATCCGACCAAGTTTCAATAATTTCGGTTCAGTAGTTCATGAGTTATGCGTGGGAAAGACACAAACACAGACGGACGGACAGACAGACAGACACGGACCTAAAAGTTTTTGTCTTGGCCTGAAACGGAAAGACCAATTTAAAATTTTGAATTTGGAGAACATTTTTTTTCTCATTCTAAAACGATCACAAAACTTCTCGTATGTTCGATATTGCGAGGAAGCAATATTTTGTTCATGAATGAGGTAATAAAGAACATTTGTGCATATAACAAACATTGCGAAAATTGTTTAAACAATGATCAAAGTTTCAATAATAGCATTTTTTAGCTTTCATGGCTTACGTAGCAAGAACTACGAATAAACAATATACAAAACTTCTCGAAGTTCTGCATCAAAGTCGTGTGTAATAATAATCCAGACAAACGTATCTATCTATCTGTATATTTGATCTAGGAGTTATTAAACTCGAACAACAAAAGCGTGGGCGTCGTTGTGTTAATATTCCCAATAAGCGGCGGGTCAGCACGCGTTCGCCCAAAACTGCTAACGTGACACAAGAAGGCTGTCTATAATTGGCCGAAATTAAAACACTTTAAGAACAATTGTACCACAAATACTATTGTGCCTGTCTGTATATGTGTCTGTGTGTAATTTAAAGGTTGATTAGTGCCATGACTTGTATAAATTTTATCTGTTTATAAAACATCTAAAGATTTAAAAGAATTCGAACCATTAAAATTACATTCCGAAAATGTGTACTCTGGACTTAACCTTTTAATTTATCAGATTTATCAGGCAGACTATTTTCTGGAAGAGGGGGGATTTCAAAATTTCAAAAAGGTTAAGTTACCAGTTACCATATTAAAACAAAATTTGGTAGCTAAAAAGCATTTTCAAATGCGGTATCAAACCTATATGATAGTTCCTTTGAAGTATCATGAAGTGTTTGACAAGTTTCCCGCACACGTAATAAGTAAACACCAATGGCATTAAAAAATTAGTGACATTATAAAAATTATCTTCTATGGTCAGACCAGAGTCACCAACTGTGTTATAATAAGTTGAAGTATCACTGATCTAAATTCCAAAACAAATTCATAGAGAATATCAAAGAATCAATATCCCATTGAAAGTGCTTGTAGGCTAACAAATTTTATTAACTCCTTTATAATAATAATAACAATAGTAAACTCAGCAGACAACAAGACCAAAAATAGAACATGTAGGTACCATAATTTAAAATAAACTATTACAAATCGTTCGGAACAGTACTTCCTGAGATTTTCGTTTACAAGCAAACAAACAAGTTCACAAAAATTTCGAAAAGAAACTACCTAACTCACTTCAACTTTCAAAAGGCAATTGAAAAAATATTTTCGCATAGGGCATTGACCTTTCTCCAGAGACATGTGTCTTTTTTCCCCTCCCCATTCCTCATTTATCATTCCCGTGCACTCATATTCAACCCTTATTGCTTTCTGCTCTTTCTTCCAGTGGCGAAAGGCCATAAAATATAATAGAGGTTAGACCAAGATCGCCTGTCATTCATTATTTAGATTGCATTCGCTTCTTGTACAGAAAACAAGATTTCTTTGACGTATATAGAACTACGTTTTTTTCGTCGGTTCTAGGATGCACGAATTCAACGAAATATGCCACATTTTGAAAGCTTCTAATAATTGTATAGCAATTATAAAACAACAATGGATAGCTTATATTACACAGGAAAAAATGTCTTGGGCAAAGACAATCCTTGTTTTATATATTATTATAATGGAAACAATATTATCTTAAGATAGTCACCTATATAATAGAAAAATGAATGCTCTACAATAGGGGTGGCCAATCCGTGGCGCATGCACCAAACGTGGTGCATTGGATGATTACAAGTGGCGCGTTGCATCCTTGCGCCTACTTATTCTTTTAAAGTAGACACCATAACGCCATAACTGAATTAATTTTCATATAATATGGTACATATTTTCAACACCAAAGTATTCTCAGTTCAATTTGGCCTTCTTACTAATCAATTTGTCCTATTTTTTGACAGTTTCATAGCTAACTATTATTTACAAGCCATGCTTACAGTTTGGCAGAGCAAGAGCATTAAACAGACGAGAATTCAGAAAATACTGTGAATTGTTAGATTTGAAATGAGAGAAAATTTGCAAAAAGTTATAACCATGAACGTAAGAAGATAGAAAAAGTGCGCATCTGAACACGTCTCCGAAAAAATTGGCGTATGATATACAACAGGTTGGCCACCCCTGCTCTACAAAAAAGAGTATAAAATTTTCACGTATATGTATGTGTTTTTCTTGAGATATCTTATAAAATAATTATTTTAGGACGTCATCCTTCCCATTTACACACGATTTTAATGAATTTTAAATTTGACCATTCTCATGCCAGACTCAACTAACCAACCAAGTTTCATTATTATCGGTTCAGTGGTTCATGAGTTATACATGTGACAAGGAATCAGGGAACACACAGGCAGACACGAAACGAAAAGTGTTTGTCTTGACCTGAAACGGAAAGATGTGAAAATTTTGAAATCGGAGAACATTTTTTTTCTTATTTAAAACGATCACAAAGCTTCTCGTATCTTCGACATAGCGAGAAAGCAAAATTCTATCGGGGAACCTAGACGATACAATAGGATCTTCACAAATTTCGTTGGAAATTTTTTTTATCGAATGAAAATATTTACATCGAATAGTGCGCTGCCCATAACGGTCACTTCCACAAATATTATTAACACGTACAGTGCCACGTTAGACACGCGCTGGAATGTTCTACTGTAAAAGGCGTCTAAGCAAATCGAGTACTAAATATGGTATGCATGTGGATAAAGCAATATGCTTGGAATGTTAAATGTAATAATATATAACTTATGTCCGGTATTATAAAAAAATTAACAAAAATTTGTCAGCTAGCAAGTACTATGAACGAAGTATAAATTCTGTGATATCTTCTGTGGCAGCGGTTCTTAAACTTATGTAGTCTAAGGACCCCTTTTAAAAAAAAAAAATTTCGGGGAACCCCTCCCTGCAGGGGTTATTTCAAGAAAATTTTACAACCTTATTTTTTTGCTCCATACTTACAATTTTTGCTTTTCAACTGCAATGACCTTTATTTTTTGCATTACATTTTTTGCTTTTACAACTGCAATTACCTTTTTTCCACATATTTTATTATTTTATTTATTTATTATACATTTTTCAATTTTTTACACTATACAAATTAACTTTTACAACTGCAGAAATAAGCTACAGCTACATACTAAAATAGCCCCTGCCTCCCTGACAGAAAAACAAAAAGGCCGTTAGATAGTAATTAATCATTGGTAAATAGAAATGTAAAAGTATATTAATTTATGCCAAACATGGTTCACGGACCCTTGCAAAAGTTTCGCGGACCCTAGCTTAAGAATCGCTGCTCTATGGATTTGCTTGTAATTTAGAACAGTTCTGCTGTGCTTAGGTTAAAACCTTTGGAATTTTTATTTTTGGTATCGTTAGATTCTATAAACGACGTCCTACACGTTACTAAGAGAAAAAGCAGTAAAATAATTTTTACTAACGAGATACAAGCATTTTTAGTTTACTGCCTTTCGTAGTTTGGTTGCTTATTCAAAGTGAGAAGGCAGTAAATATACTCTTTTCAAAACATAAAGATAGTAAAGGTTATAATTTTGGCATGTAATGAGACACAATCATTAAATCACCATCAGTTAAGTGGAACCAGAAAATGCTAAAAACCGTATAATCTAATTTTTCTCAATTTTAACATTTTGCTTCCTACTACTTTTTGAATTAGAAAAAAAAAATCAAAATGTAAATCAGTACAATTTGACCCAATTGTACTGATTTTAATACACCACACGCCTTGAAATATTTTTTTTTATTTGCTTTGGAGCTATTTTTGAGTTAAAAAAAATAAGAAAGAGGGTCATATTCTACTGGTTTGGTTGTATATTTTGACACGATACATTCTTTGGTATAAAAAAAAATCTCTTTATCTAGAGCAAGCTTGTCCAACCCGCGGCCCGCGAGGATAATTAAAAAAAAAAAATAATATAAAAATAAACCTGCATTGAAAGTAGCGCGACTAAAAAAATAAAGGACTTCAGTTTTTATTTTCCTAATCTAACTTTATTTATTCAATAAAATTATGTTTATGTAGTTTACGAGATATTTTGCTTTGACTGAAAAGGACGGACGGACAAACGACAAAGTGAGATTAATAGGGTGTCTTCGTAACCTTAAAAAAATTAAATAGAGATTGAGAAAGAAAAAACTGAGAAAAACTACACCAAAAACTAATTTTTATATTTCTGCCCCTTACGCCACTTGAAATTTTAACCAGGGCTTCGAACCGGAACTAAACCGAAAACCGGAACAGAACCGAAATAAAAATATCGGTTTTTACGGTTCAGTACATGTTAAAATACGCGCGTTAACATGATCTTATTTTCCACTTCAATTGTCGTTCGGACTATCATACAAGTACCATAAAATATTCTAAATTATGGTAGAACATTTTTTTTTAATACAGATAATTTTTTTTTAATTAATCACTCGGAGCTGAGCCGAAAACCGGAAAAACCGTTATTTTCTGCGGAACGAAAACCGGAACCGAACCGAAATATATTTTTTTGCTCGAACCGGAACGAAAACCGAAACGAAAAAAATAACGGTTCGAAGCCCTGATTTTAACCATCGATATATCACCACCGACTGTTTTAATACCGCTGTTTTGTACTTATCACACATGCACTAAACTGTCATATATGTTTGATACCTCATTTCAAAGTGCTTGTTATGTAGCTAGAAAAATTAATTTTGAATTTCTTTCGGACATAACTATAGCATATTTTTTTCAAATATGTAACCTTGCAAATAATCTAACATCCGTTGTCTAAAACTTTTAAAATATTAAAAAATGAACCGAATATTAATAAATCGTCTTATGAGACAAATTCAACAATCTTGAATAAAATCTTATCTATACTAAATTAAAATCGATAGTTTAAAAAGTAAACATAAAAATGTTTATTTATATGATCAGACATTCCAAGACAGTTTCGTAAAGCCTTTGTATTAAGGTCTGAGCAATACTATCTGGCTGTAATTAGGATAGAGCCCATTTTGGTAAAATGCAAACACCTGTTTAGCTGTCTGCATATGACGTCACCCTTCTGACATTTCGGACAGTCTACAAGTCACCATTGCGTTTATAAAACAGACTGTTTGTCTGTGTGTGTATGTGTTGATACGTGTTCCAGTGGTACTCAAACTAGATTAAATATTTTATTTATTTATAATGTAAGTTTTGTTATGACATTTTGATTTTGAATTGCATACAAAAAGAGATTGGTAGGTCTTGGTAGTTAGTTTGGCCCAGAAAGCGGACAGAATTTAAATAAATGCTTTTAAGATACTGGCACCAGTCTTGGCCGATTTAAGAGACTGTTTTTTGGGATTCATTGGCTTCTTTTTTGTAATTATCATGAACTCATACTACTAATAAAAGAAGTACCTCTTTATTAAATGAATTTAATTGCCAAAGTCGGTAGTTATAGTTTTTTTTTAATTATAGCCTTTTTATTTTGTTTATGTTTTCTCTCCAGTGATGGCCGCTTGCTTATGATCAGTACTTATACGATACAAAAGTTTTAAATAAAGAATCGTAAATTTTGAAACAATGTAAAGCAGATGCTATGATGATATAATAATTAATAAATATATTACACTAATAATTAGTTTAAATGTCCACCATTACACCCATTGGCCGATTGTCATTAAATTAAGCTTTTTACAAATAAATGTCTATAAATTACGATTCAGTAATTGTCAGTAATCAAATATCAACAAATATTTCTAATTAAGTACATTTAATTAAACAAGTATCCAACACTGGGGTTTGGTCCAAGACTGATGCCAGTACCTACCTTATATTTAAATAATGCCACTGTTTACAATTAGAAATAAAAATTCTGTGGCGGTTCTTCCCCCCCCCCCCTGCACTCCCTTTAAAAGCCATTATTAGGTTCTTAGGTATATTTTATTAGATTTTTTGTAGGGGGCTCCGCTTCATTTGCCTCTCCATTAATGACCAGTAGCAATATTTAAATTATATTAGATCTAATGCGGAGGGCTCCACCCCCTTGCACCCTCATTAATACTAAAAGTAACTTAGGGACATTTAAGTAGAATTAATACGGCAGTAGTAAATTCGTGCTAAATTCACCAAAGGTAGTTAATTATTCAACAATTTAAATAAAAACCGATAGTGTTTATATAAATTGCCTGGAATTGGTTAACCATTTAATTTTTATACAATTTTACTAAAAAATAGTTCGAAATATTTCTTAAAACGCACATGAATATTTTTTCATATGTTTTTAATTTTTCGACAATTTCAATCTAAATCTAAATTTATGCAAATGCCAAAATGACATTTAAAACGCCAAAATGACATTTAAAACGTCAAAATGACATTTAATATATACAAACAAATATCAGTTTAAACACGAATTTTTTTTGAGATAAATCTTTGTAAGGGAATATTTTACAACAAACGTTGTAGACCCATATTATAGGAAATTTAATGCTTTACAAAAAATATTCTATAAAATTTTCACGTAACATGTGTCGTATTTGAAATATCTTGAAAAAATAAATATTTTGGGGTATCACCGCTCCCCCTTACACACGATTTTGATGATTTTGAAATGGAACCGTCCTCAAGCCAGACCCAACCATCCGACCAAGTTTCAATAATATCGGTTCAGTGGTTCATGAGTTATGCGTGTGACAAGGATTCAGGGGACAGACGGACACACGGACGGACGGACAAACTGATCCTATAAGGGTACCGTTTTTTCATTTTGAGATACAGAACCCTAAAAACGAATGATAATACAATATTTATGACAAAATTCATTTACCGATACATATCGTATTAAAACCCGATAATAATATTATCTTCGTGGTTATTGATTATTCGCACATACGTACGTACATCTAATGTGTTTGTCGTGTTGGGTGAGAAGCGTGGGGTGGGCCGATAGAAAAATACACATCGTTATTGTGAGGTCCTGATAAAGGCCAAAGTATATACGTATACATAGTTCATTAAAGCGAAACGACCGTTCCGAAGTGAACTAACCCAGAAACGTAAAAAATGTGCTGACATTTTATTGGTACAGGATAGGATGTTAATCATGTAACTTGAGAGTAATAAGGGTTTCCTGCTCAATTCAAGGCGATTCATCAGATAAACATGCACCAGTTTATGTAATATATAAGATATAATCGCCAAATACTTTTAAATCTTATGTATTTTCCATATTTTTTTAGATAAATAAAAAAGAAATATATTTATATTTATACCTTTATTTGAAATTGTTATCAAACTTACCAATCAGTTTGGCTATTCTTTGTAAGCTTAGCTTAAATAAAAACAAGTCATATTTCTAAAATAATATTTGGGCTACAAATATCGTCCACGGGGACGATATTAGGGTTATGTATATGTTATTATCACATAATCATCGTATCATTATCATCACACAAAAAATATAAACTTTTATAAAAAATATACTTCTTATTATGCTAAAAAGTCTTAAATTGAAAAATCAGTCCTTAAGACAGGCAGAGCATATAAATTTAAGACACGGATTTTCTATGTTGTTGATGGTTCTACGATGGGCACCGGTCTCAAGTCTACTTGAAAATAAAACAAAATTGAAAAAAATAACAAAATGTGTTACAAATGATTAAACGGTATCCAAAACAATGGTTCCTAATCAGTGGCGTAGTAACGGGGGGGGGGGGGGGGGGGGGGATATTCTGTGTTTTAAAAAACCTATGTTTGAACACATTCGAAACAATTATATAGAATGGCAATGGGAAATCGGTATAGGGTTATAAAATTGCATTCTAAACAAACTAGTGAATTTTTGTCATATTTTGAAAAATATAGGTAGTTTGTTCTTGGTTATTTTTATAGCATTGCTTAAAAAGCACTTCGTAGAAGACCAAATCAACTAATTTATACTTATATCAACTAATATATACTCGTACGTTAGTTTATCATCAAGCAGGACTCGATTACCAAATGTCATTCCGGAATTCGATTTTTTTTTGTTCATTACACCTCGTTACATCTATCCTGGGAATATTTTTAGTATATTTTTCAGTTTTAGGAACACGAGGAATCTTTTTAGTTAAGTATTTATTACTTATAAATTGTTAAAATAATGGTTTCAATATTTTTATTAATTTTTCTTACCTCTCGTTACATTTATCCTGGTATAACACACTGTATATGTTTCGAATGTTAATGACAAATAAATTTAATGATTTATTATTATTATTTATGTCGAAATAGACCATTAACTAAATTAATTGAATCAAGCATGTCCTTGAGGTACCACGTTCACGTAACTATTAAAATTGATATCCATTTTGTTAAATACATACATCTAATAGTTTCTTAATAATTTTAACTAACTATCCTACATTTTACATTTTAATATTTCTTATATATTTTTGCACTATAATATTATATGTAATTTTAAATTTATAAAAGTAGTAGTGCTTTCCAACCAGTGGGTCTCATTTTTTTACATTTTTTAAAGAAACCAAAATATAAATCGCATTTTTTAGGGTTCCGAAGAAACCCTATTAATATCGCTTTGTCGTCCGTCCGTATGTCCGTCCGTCCGTCCTTTTCACTCAAAGCTAAATAGCTGGTAAACTATATAAGCTAGAAACTTGAAATTTTTGTTGAACATGTAAAATGACACCCTCTAGTAAAATATGTACAAATTTATTGAATAAATAATTTTTCAGGGGGGGCAATAAGGAGCTAAAGCTAGGTAAAGAAATATTTTTTTTTATACCAAGGCATGTGGCACGTTAAAATGTATAACCAAACAAGCGGAATTTGACCCTTTTTTTATTTTTTTTCTAAATCAAAAACGGTGCCTGTAGAGGGCTTTAAAGCAAATCCAAAAAAACAAAAAAATTGTATACCAAGACGTGTGGTACGTCAAAATTTACGTCTCAATTAGTAGAATATGCCCCTATTTTTTATTTTTTTTCTAACTCAAAAATGGTGCCTGTAGAGGGCTAAAAGCAGTATTTTATTCTGTCCCCCCCCCCCCCTCTAACTCTGTAACTACCGGCTCAAAAAATCTGAAAAAAATTTGGTAACGAGGCTTAGGTGGGACTACCAACGACAAATACTAAAGTCAACAATATAATTTTAAATTTTGGAATAATAGGGAGGGGCGTCATAAAATTTTTTGTTTTTTGATGTCTAGGCATGTGGTATGTCAAAATATAGATCTCAATTAGTAGAACTTGACACTTTATATTTTAACTTTCACTTAAAAATGCACCTGTAAGTGGTTCCAAACATTTCACGTAGTACGTACTTCGGAACCCTTATGGCATACACTCGTGTATGTCTTGCCCGAATTATTTTTCAAAATACCTCAAAAAACGACGAATACTCAAGTGGTTAATTGAAAATTATTACCACTCACCGCAATTGCGTATTTTTCCAAATATAATTCATAATGATATAAATAAAAAATACATTGTGCTGCCACCTCTTCGATTTTAACTGCAACTAATTGCATTATTTTAGAAATTTGTCAAGTTTGTGTTCTATTAGTATCATTGCTAGTCTTCACTTGCAATTCAAAATAAAATAATCGAACAAATTGAAAAACTATACGGTACGGAACATTAGTACGCGAGGTTCGACTCGCATTTGACAAATTTTTCTATCGACATTTCATTTACTGTTGTTGACCACTTTTATTTTATTATATTTATCGACGTGCGTGTTTTCTTTTGTATCAATAGCCAACATTTGAAAGAGGCCGGTTCCACCCTGCACTTTATGCACTTTTCTCCCCCATATGTACGTACACTTGGCCGCATAATCGAAACGGATTATCATTATTCTATTTTCATAAAAGCCTCTGTGGACACGCGGTGCTTGTTATATAACACGATTTTACCCTAAACAATACATTTCTTTGATCTATGGTACCGCTCCACGAAATAACGAAATATTTCAGTTTTACGTAAGAATTTTCTTTTTATGTTTTATTAAATTTCTTCAATAAGTTACAAATATAAGTATATAAAACGTACATATAATAATAAAAACAATTTTGAATATTTATGATCTACTAACTGTGCCCGCGGCTTCGCTCGCTTAAATATAAAAGTTAGATATATGGTATCGTGGAGTTTATTTTAGATCATTTTATTCTAAACAATTATTGACTACATTATATTGTTCAATATTTAAGGTTTTGAACTTTTGAATGCATTCATAATATTGTAAAAATACTGTAAATTCGATTTTTTTCAAATTTTGATGGAAATATTCATTTTAACGTACCTCAAATTCATTGACTTTTTTCGCCATGATATCTGTGTATCTATCGGTCTTTACATGAACGCTGTAACGACAAAACACAACAGAAGGGTGAAATTTAATATTTATGATTAATTTTCGTCTGGGAAGAAAATCCATTTTTGAAAACAATCTTACAACCGGAAACAGATGTGCACTCTTGTCAATTTTTTAATTTTTTAAATTATTTTTGAAGCGATGAGAATTTAAAAAAAGCCGTCATGCTATTTATTTCTTACACGCAATACTGAGTTTACAGTACGTGTTTCTAATCTATGTATATTTATTATAAAATGCAACGTCTCTGTCTGTCCGTTACTGCGCTTATCACTCGAGAACCATTTTTTTTTTTTATTATTATTATTATTATTATTATTATGTTCTTTGCTCAGGATTTAGTACATATTTTGTTACGTTAGGTAACATAAGGAAGTAGTGATGATAATAGTAAATCAAGTTGGAAAAAAGTTTGCCGCCAGCGCGTTCTTTTGCATTACCCTGCCTAAATCGTTAAATATAAAACAATACTCGTATAATGTAGTCAAGAATTGTGTAGAGTAGAAAGATATAAAATAATGCAACTATATTTTTCAAAAATCCAAACAATACTTCCGTAGTATATAATAAAAAAATCTTTCTGAACAACTGATACAAGAAAGAAATTATAGATAATAATATTCTCTGCTATGTTTTATTTAAAGTAGTACACTCAGTGCAACGTATAAGAAAGTCCAGTAGCACTTATGACATTTTTTTTTGTTTGTCATCGCCTGAGCCAAACGAAATATTTTTTTTATTATAAAATACTCAGATAAGGGGGCGGAGAAATAATCTTTGGCAAGAGCAATTGTTGTATATAATCATTTTTTTAACCAAATATTGGTTAAATGAAGCAGATTGTTGACGTAGAACCCAAAAATATTGTAACAGATTTAAATTTTATCTTCTTAAAAATTAATTTATACATGATGGTACCCTGATATTTTCTAATTTATGTATTTATTACATTTATTACTGATATCTACTTTAGTATTTTACAATTAAATATTGTCATTTAATTTTGTTATAAATATTTAATGGAGAAAAAAAAGCATATTGAAAACTTATTTTTTATTCTTCTTCGATTTGTCTTTATGTTACTTATTATTAGTTCTGGTATATGTCCGATATTATAAAGGAGTTAAACAAATTTTGTTAGCTAACAAGCACTTTAAACGGGGTATTAATTCTGTGATTTTATCTATGGATTTGTTTTAGAATTAAAATCAACGATATTTCAACTTATGTATGGATATAACAATTTACTCAATTTAAAATGCTTATCTTTATTTTAATATAATTTTAATGTGACCAAAGGTGTCATTTTGTTTTTATTTAAAAACTGCAAGCAAACAGTTGCAGTTACGATTTAATATCAAGAGATTGAATTTGTAGAGGATAAAATTATCTTTAAAACAAATATTTTTGTTTTATTCGGCGATTAATAGATTATGAAAAAATTAACATGCAAAACAGTCAATAAAATAGAATAAATTATTTCTTAATTCAACCCCCTATAGCTACAATTTAAAGTAAAAATAATTTTCAAACTCGTGAGTAGCTTCCCAATAGTGTCATTTTTTGAAACTGTTGAATATCGATATTAAATTTTATAGAAAACCGAGGCAAATTGTGACATTTTCAATAAACTACATTTTGGTCTCAAGTTTTGAACGACTCTCACTCCCGAACTATTAGTTTTATGTCCGGTATTATAAAGGACCTAACAAAATTTGTTAGCTAGCAATTACATTCAAATGGGGTATTAATTCTGTACTAGTATCTATGGATTAGTTATGGAATTTAGAGCAGTGACACTTCAACTAATTGTAACACAGTTGGCATCTTTGACCGTACAAAATAATTTTCATAACATCACCACTGTTTTAATACCGTTGGTGTTTACTTACTACAACGCGTGCGCGAAACTTGTCAAAGTCATCAACAAACTCCAAAAGAACTGTCATATAAGTTTGATATCTCAGTTGAAAGTGCTTGCTAGCTAACACATTTGTTAGGTCCTTTATGACACCGGACATTAGGTATAAACCGAAGTACCATTCTTATCTGTAAAACTGATTCTGTTCATTTTTGCTCTATCTTACATCGTTTTCACTGCATCGACGATTTAAGCTTAACCGGCACTCAATTTCGTTTGTTTTTATTTTTTTTAAGTGTATTTCCCGGGGGTCTTCAGCCTTGCATTTTTTGATATTTTTTATTAAGGGCGTCATTTGCTATCAATTGGCGCTAAAATAATCGAAGCAAATATTAATTCCATTTGTCACCTATAGGAAATTTCTAATTTTATTGGACTATAAATAGTTTAGTACTTTACCACTGAAAAATAAAATTCACATGTAATAATTTAAAAAATATTATAACATAATAATCTTGTATTCTGACTATTTTTACTAAAATTCTACTCTAGTCTTTTTTGATATTTAAAATTACAATTATTTAAAAATCAAATGATGAATCATATTTTCTTTTTGTTGCATAAATAATAGTTTTATTTTCCCTTAGCGTAGTATAGTGATAGAAACAACTTAATCCAGATATTTATTCAATATAAATAATAGTGTACGTATTGTCTACATAGTTTACATATTTTCAAACAATCCTGTAAACTGGCATCGCTATATTTTAATGTAATATAAAAGTGGGGAGCATACAGAGCTATAAATACATATGTTTATTGTTACAGAGCCGAGAAATCGACAAGGGTCCGTGTGACGTTCTACCAGCAGTCAGCCCCTCTGGTGTTGGATGCACCGTGCGCGATGTCCGCCGCAGCCCCCGAACCCCAGTCTGCGGACGCCACTGCGGCCGTAGCCACCATAGCAGAGTCTAACCATGTGCTACAGTACAATAGACAAGACAGGTAAACCCAAATTAACAACTTAAATATACATTTCAGCTTTACCACATAAGTTTAATGTTGGGTAGCACACAGTGGAGTAGCTAAGAGAACGGGGGCCCGCCCGTAATTTTTTTTGGGGGCCTTCTATTAAAAAAAGAGTCTCCCTAGACTTCCATTATATTAAAATTAATTAAATAAAAATTAGCATTTATTTAAATAATAACTTCTATTAATCAACATTTATCTACAAACCACGAAATTATTCCGTCTAAATTAATATTTTCTATACTAAATACACCAAGGGCCTTAAGACGAGGTTGTGACAAAGTGCCTTTTAAATACGATTTTTATTAATTGATTTGTGTAATTTTTATGTTATTATTAGTTTTTTATGCAACGTATTTTTCTGGTTTTCCGTGGACCCCATTCGTGCGGGGCCCGCCCGCATTGCAGGTTCTGCGGGCCCTATTCCTACGCCACTGGTAGTACAAAGGTTGATTAAGAAAGTTAAATATCTGTTTTCCTGTTGCATAAAACATGTTTCCTTTAAAAACCTCTCAATTAATTTAACTGGTCACGAATTGTCAATTAAAATTACATTTGTCAATTTTTCCACAAATTTTGGGTACTTAAAATTGGCCCAGTTTTTAATATTTAAAATTGGTGATCTTGAAACGTTTTATACTTATCAATTTTTGAAATGAAACTTCTATAGCGAGCTAGTGAATTGGAATGACCTCGACACGTTTTCGAAATGAAACGCTAAGAAGATTGTGCATATGGGTGAGAACAGTGCCGGCCTTAGCAAATCTGGCGCCCTGGACGAGATTAGTTTTTCCGCCCTCTCTCCCCCTAAAAAAATGTTAAAAAATCACCGAAAATGTCAATTAAAATTGATAAATTAACAAATAAGTTGAATAATTAATATCTCAGCTTGTTTTATTGGATGAATTATTGTCACAATTTGTTACAGCACAACGTCTTTTATTCTTAATTGTATTTTAATAACTTTAATTACTTATTTACATAATTTTTGTTTAGATGTACACTTGTAACCACTGCTTTTAGACCGACGATTTCTACTTAACACACGTGTCATGGTTATTTTACCTTTTTATAAGGTTTAATAAAATAAATAAACATATATCTATCTATCTATAAAATCATATCATTGATTAGAACTGTCAGAGGACTCATTTATATTGAATACTCCACAAATAACGTTAACACTTAGCTAAAATTTAGTTTAATCCTTCTACATGTCAAAACCTTTTTACTTCGTTTTTTAGCGTTTACTTCGACTTACAGAATTTCTACTGTGCATACATTAGGGCGAGTTATACTGTATTCTATTTCTTTTTTCCAATCTCTTAATTTAATAGCTATAATTAATTATACTGGAAGTATCTTATAGATAGATTTTCGGTGGATTTTGGTCGAGACCAAAATTCTTAAGATAATTATGCCATTTTTCACCAATCTTTGTTACCAGTCTGTGCTAACAACTTGGTACACATCTGTTAAATAGCATATGCTGGGCTCTGATTGGTCTATTTAGACATTTACAAAACAGTCTTTAGTGAAGCTAGGGGTTAATATACCACTATAGAAGAACTGACATGATATTATACAAAAAGTTTTTTTTAAACTAGCTTTCTAAAATTCTAAAAAAAAACATAATACAGAAAAACTTCTTAAGTCTTTAGTCTTTACACTTCTTTATACTGCAAAGCGTCGACGAGCAGTTTTTATTCTAGAGATTTTTATTTAAAAAAGCTCGTATCTATGGTCTAGTTATTCATTTTTTTCAGTCCACTTAAAAACGCATTGCAAATGCTGAATAGAAAAAACACATCAACTGGTCTTTGGTTATTTATAAAATGCATTCATTCCCTTCCCAGCTGTTTACAGCTGTGTTAGTGATATATGTATGTGTGTTTCTCGCGATACATTTTTACCAGCGTATGTTTATAAATCTTTTGAAGCTTTCAAAATAATTGTTGAAAAAAAATAAACTCCACTGTTTTTTTAACGGTAACCTAAATAAAAGTTTATGTTTTCTGAAAGTGCAGACTTCTATCAGTGGCGTAGCATTTCTCTTTTATTCTCGCCTCGACGTGCAGCTTTAACTAAAAGTATTAACTTTAATTTTACATGAAAGAATATTTAACGTATTTTTTCCTCGGTAAAAATGAAAAACATATTTTATTAATTAACTTAATACAAAAATTATTGATATAGGTATGTATTTTTTTTATTAGACAGACATTGAATTTGTTTTTTTTATTTTATTCAAATACAATACAAATTGACCGAGATACAGCTCTTACCAACTGACCAGTTTATGGGTGAAGCATGATAACTGACTTTTTGTCACGGTGACCGTTATCTCGGACACTTGGTCGCACGTGAAATTTGTAAATAACTCATTTGTAGATAATTTTTTTGTGAACAATTTTTATACTGACCAAAATGAGCTAACAACCAATAGAAAACGAGATATTCGTGAAAAACTGACTTTTAATCTTATACCTTAAATAATTCACTATGCGTACATGATTTTGAAATGAACTTTTTGCACGTTGTTTATGATGCCAAAATAAAGATGTTTGTAAAAAAAAATCTTCACCAGGATTTATTTTAGAAGTTCATTCGGTACTTGTCTATTATATCCCCGGCATTTGAAGATGGCAAGTGACATGAAGTGTATGATTTGATCAGCGCCAATGTGTGTAAAGTGTGTACTATTAATTTCAATATTTTTAAATAGATAATTATTGTGTATTTCGGTTATTATTTTCGAAAACTGTCATTAGTTAGGGCAATCTATTGGGGCGAAATCGGTTTGGTTAGTTTTGTTAGGTTAATATGCAATAATAAATATTTAAACTAATAGTACACTCTTTACTCACATTGGCGCTGATTATATCTAATAATTCCTGAGACTTCATCTACAAATGCCGGAGATATAATAGACGAGTACCGTTCATTCTATTTTTCGTCTAAAATTACTGGACTAATATAATACATTTTTTAAATGTGTATGAAAAATGATTAAATTATAATCATTGTATTAAATTCTTATCAAATGCAGTTAAATGTTATTAATAATAATTAATTATTATTGCTTATTAAAGATAAAATAGTGTAAACATATTATTTCATATGCATATTATCTTATTATATAATATATAAATTATATTTATTTATATACCTTAGAGATTTATGAAATTTTATGTTATTTTTAGATTTTTACGATAGTATTTAAGTTAGGGGTATTATTAATTCAAAAATATACATAGATATTTTAGTTGATAGATTCAGAGGTACCTAAACAATCTTTTTGGTTGACTGGCCGAAATAACCAAAACAATTTTTAAACCAGATCAGACTGTATTTTTTTAATTTCGCTTTAAATTGAAGTCAAAAATAATCGCAGAAAAAATCTTTATAAAATGGTTGAAATAAGATAAATTAGAAAACCGGATCACTTTTGAAATTAACATTGTTTCTGTCTGTCTGTCTATCACTGCCTTCTAGCTAATGAATCATTTGAGCTAGACAACCTAAATTGGGAATAATTTATTAATTAAAATATGTGTAGACTTGACAATTTTTTTAACTCTGTCGTGTATTTACAGGAACAAACGTAATAATCGTATGTAATATTTATTTAATTAAGTACAAATTTAATGAGTATAAAATTATTGACATATGTAAAACAAACTGTTTCAATCTATTTATATCACAACTACTGTGATCTAATATATTTACATATATTATTATATGTAACAAACTCCATACACATTGTCAAATACTTATGACAATTATAGAAATAAAATTGATATTGTCTTTACAATCCTTCAGAAAATTGTTTATTAGAGGGGAAAATGTTTGATCTCTTTTTTTCTAATGCGCTGAATTCAATAGTTTTGCGGGCTAATTAAAAAAAATCACAATCTATAATTGGAAAAAAATGTAAGAATCAGACCACACCTGCACAAAGTACTGATCTTGTATTTTTTAATGCAGTAAATACTGCATATGCGAGCAGTCTGTTATTTTAAAATAAATGTAATATTATTTAACATTTCAGTACGGAAAGTGGTTGGGACAACCCATTCCGGCCAGGCGGAGAATTGAGCCGAGAAGCCGAGCAGATAGTGGAGCTGATCAAAGAGGGTAAGCCGATAACGCCGACCTCACTAGGTCCGACCGAGTCGCAACTGAACGACAGTAACAACAGCGCCACAGTACCGGACGGCGTAGAGCAGACGGTCGTGCAGGCCAACTCCACACCGGTCGCGGCTAGCAAGTAAGGGCACATCTTTTGTGGTTGTGTGTGTTTGTTAACTTTACACTCTCGCTTATGTAAGTTCTTTATCTTCTTAACAACAGTAGAACACAGAGATGCGGACGCGGACAGTTTAATGCAAAATCTATTTTATACAATCGCTTTTAAGGTAGTTCTCGTGCAAACGTCATTTCGATAGAATTTTAAAAAAAATCAGGGCATAAAAAGAATAATGATATCTAACCAAACGTGAATTTTTAAAAAGATCGACCGTTTTAAACTCGAGATAATTATCATCAAAGTTGCCACTTTTGTACGTATCCACTATATCAAGTTCGTATTATGTCCATTCTCATGACTAAAAACTTCGACAGATTTTGATAAAAAACTATCAAATAGTAAAGGTTTATTATTCTGATATGTGATAAAAAATTCCAAATGATTGACCTTGTATTTGAAAAACAAAATGATTGACCGTATCGTATTTGAAATTTAATTATATTTCAAAAACAAAACGGTCAAACATTTTAAATTTTTTATCACATATCAGAATAATAACCCTTTAATGTTTGGTAGTTTTTTATCAAAATCTGTCGAAGCGTTTAGTCATAAAATAAAGAAAATATATTCATAGTATGATTGTGTTTATAATAATCTGTACAGACGGCTTTGGGTATAGACTTGATCAAAAATTCTCTGTAGCAACGCAATTATTTTCGATATTTTACTATGGTATTATGAGCGTAACTTTTTGATAGTACTGTAGCACGAGAACTACGTTAAGGGGCAAAGCCAAGTGTGGCGGGTTAAAAAATGGTCAATGTTTGGGATTTTTTTACAGGTATAACTAATTATTTTAGGATCAGGTGGAGTACATTTTATTAAGTATACAGGGTGGCCCAACGAAAACGAAACGACCGTGTTTTTGGTCAGTTAAAATAAGATTTTGAAAAAACGCTCGAACACTTCGACTTTGCTTTCAAGGAGAACATCTTTTGCAATAAAATTTTTGCAAGTATCATTTCAACCCTCTGCGCTATGAACACAACCCTGAAATTTTTAAATAGCATGATAGGGCAAGTGATCCCTCATTTGAAAGGTTTTTTCATTCTAAATAAGGTGCTTTTTGTTTTTTTTTCAAATCTGTTTAATTTTAATCAAGTTATTTACATTTTTAATTCCATGAATGCATTTATTTTCTGATCAATAAAACAAACATTTACAACTCAAATTCAAAATAAAGTAAGCTTATTTTCTTATCAAATAATTCAAAACTTTAATTAATTCAATAAATGTTCAAATTGAGCTCCGCCAACCTCCATACAAAAGTACAAGTTATGCTCAAAACGATTTCTCACTTATTGAAACGTTTGAGGAGTAAATTGGCGATATTCCTCGATAATTCTTTGTCTCAACTCTTCAAGAGATCTTGGTTTGGTTGCATATACCCGATTTTTCAAATGTCCCCCAAAAAAAGAATCGAGTGGAGTAAGTTCCGGGGATCTACCTGGCCATTCTAAAGTACCCTTACATATGATCCATTGCTCAGTAGTTAGAGTAGCATTATTTTTCAAATAAATAGTAACTATTTCCACTCTTTCAGCAGTTATGTAAACCATGGTTCAAAATAGGATTCAATGAATAAATGTCAGCTTGTTTTAAAAGTTAAAACTACAAATAACAATTCATGTGTCTCCTTGATTTATCAAAAATAAGCCTACTTTGTTTTGAATTTTAGATGTAAATGTTTGTTTTATTGATCAGAAAATAAAAACATCCATGGAATTAATAATGTAAATAACTTGACTAAAATTAAATAGATTTGAAAAAAACAAAGAGCACCTTATTTAGAATGAAAAAACCTTTCAAATGAGGTATCACTTGCCCTATCATGCTATTTAAAAATTTAAGGGTTGTGCTCATAGCGCAGAGCAAAATCGACGTGTTCGAGCGTTTTTTCAAAATTTATTTCAACTGGCCAAAAACGCGGCCCTTTCGTTTTCGTTGAGCCACTCTGTATATTCAACTTATTCAATACCAATTTTTATTGAAAAATATTAAAAATTTACAAAGTTATGAGCCTCGATGTGACGACCGAAAAAATAAATTCCGATTTTTTGATGAGGGGTCATCGAAATTTACAAAATCAAAAATTATCAATATCTATATGAATGTATAGCTGTCGTTGTGCATAGCCGTTTTTTTTTTATACAAAATTACGAAGTTTAAAATTTGTTTTCATTTTTAAGATCTTTTTTATCTAAACGGTCTTAAAAAACAGTAATTATCAGGGACTAGAAATGTAAAGAAGACAATTTAACATTCAAATCAGTTACTGTAATTTTTATAAATTGCGAGTGATTTTGTGATACAGTGGCGCATTTAGTCCTCAGTACCTCGACCCTGTAAATTTATTACCATACTTCTGAAACTTAGTGAGTGGCTTCTTTTTAACGAATCTAACAACTTTTTTATTTGCGAAAATTCTTAAAAATGGGGCATTTTCGAACGTTTCTAAAAACAGCCCAAGATAATATGGTGTGAAAATCGAAAAAAAAATTGTCGGGCAAAAATAGTGGGGTATCACCTAGTCTGTCACCTCCAACATGTCAAAATAACGAGGTTATTATAGTTTATTACCAACTACTTGAAAGTAGGATTATTAAATAATTATTTTTACAATCCATTGATCATTTTATTCGACAAATATATTGGACCGTTTTTCCAGTCCGCCGCCCGGAAGATTCCACGGCTGCACGTTCGAAAATGCCCCATTTTTAAGAATTTTCGCAAATAAAAAAGTTGTTAGACTCGTCAAAAAGAAGCCACTCACGAAATTTCAGAAGTATGGTAATAAATTTACACAAGGGTCGAGGTACTGAGGACTAATTATGATAGTTGAGAAATAAATTTTGAGCCCCATTTAAAACCAAATTTATTTCTGATTTGATATTCTTGAAATAAAAAAAATATTTTTTTTAAATGTCTGAGGATTTCATTTTCTAAAAAAAAACATCTATTAACCCACTCCCCCCTCCTTACTAACTAATGAAAGCATTAAAAACTAAGCATAAATAACAATTATTTTGTGTGTAATAATCTTTAAAAAATAATAGAGAAATAAATAACAGATTATACAAACTTAAAATTAAATTTTTTTGATGGAGCCATCATAAGATGATAATTGGTTGGTTTTGGCTTTAATACGTGTTTTGATTTGGGCCATTTTTTGGCCGAAACCGAAACTATGCTGCATTTCACCGATCTCCAGATGTACTTGCCTCCATTCGAATTATTATTCATAATTTATATTGACAATGAGTTTAGTTTTAAGCTAGTAATATCGAATTTCGACTATTCTATATCTATACTCTTTTTCCTAACCAGTAAACCTGTCAAAATTACTTAAAAAAAGATTTTGTTTCGATTATAGCTGAAACAGATAAAAACCGAAATTCGGTTTCGGTTTCAGTTACGGTTAAAAAATCAGTTTCAGTCGGTCGCTAAAAAAATTTTAACTAAGCAAATTTGCATTAAACTTTCCTATTACGGTAGTATAAAATCTCTACATAACTGTATTTGCTAGCTTTGGTGTTACGCCTCTCCCACAACAGATCTTTCACAAGCCATTATTTATTTTTCAGTAAATCAGCTGTTAACGGTAGCAAACCGAGTCAGACATCTCCGGCACCAATAGACGTGAAGCGGGACACAGTAGGTGTGCCAGTCGACGGGACCCAAGTGGAACACGTTGTGCTAAAAAAGAAGCAGAAAAGATGCAAGTGCTGTGTGATACAGTAAAGTGTAACGCTCTGGATATCGCAACGAGGTATCCCGAGGACAAAGACAGTGATAATATAGTTTGTTCTTTTCTACTGCTCCTTATGCTGATTATCATCACAATAGTTCATGGGATAAACGCTATTTAATGATGATTCACTGTCGATATCAATAACGATCAGGACAATTTAATCTAATTGTTGAATGTTTGCAAAAATACACAAAATAAACAAATGTTCGACGTTCGGTGATGATTTTTTTACTTTTACCGTACTATAATTTATATTGTATTATAATGTGATTACAGCTTTGAAAATGCAGCTTATTACAGCACTCATTACAAAAATTATAGGAGAAAACTTTTTTTTTCAAATCAGGTAACTTTAGAAAAATCAGATTATCTAAAATCTAAAAAAAGCATTTTAAAGATCAACATATGCTTTCAAATAGTAACAATCAAAATTATCTAATACTTTTGTATTGACATCTTAAAATGACGTAACTTTAAATCTACACCAGCATGCTAAAAAAGAGGTGCTTTCAACTACTTTTTTATCCATTTCATTTCTATAATTTTTACCAAAGTTACATGACGTTGAAAATTAATTTTTTTATGAGTGCATTAATTTATTATTGAACTAAAGGCAGATATAATTTATTAATTATTTTATAGACAATACAAGGCAGTTAAAATTAAAGTAAATGAAGAGTTTATTATTGATATCGATAGTGTAAACATTAGTAAATAGTTTTTACACACAATATTCTAGTTGGTTCACCGCTATGCCTGCATAAATATTATTAAACCATTGTACTCCGCGGGAAGACGCAATATAAAAAAGTCGTTCCGTGTTTTAGCAACAATTTTCATTATTAAACCATCATTGCATTAGTCATGAGAGATTTAATAAAACTAAATGTTTAAAATATAAATGTAAGACATCAAATTTTACTTTAGCGACTTTATTTTTCGGTTGCAAATAGGTTTTTACATAAATATTGATTTATGTAAAATTAATATTAATGCCAAAGCTGAAAAATGTGAAATTACGTTTCTTTTTTTCAATAATGATGCAGCTTGATTGTAAAACTTTAGCACGGTTTATTGTATAGTATAAGAAAGAAAAAGTATTGCAGTTCTATCAGAAAATCAAATATGACGTTGGTTTAATTTTAATACGTGTAAATAAAGAACGGAAATGAAATGGCAGAAATACAAATAATTTATATTCGATTCGGATCGATAATAAAATGTCTTATAGTTTAGCAACTATAAATCCCAGTAACTTCAGAATGGTCTTAAAAAGGTTTGTTATATCATCTAGTCTCCTTTTTTTAAAATTTTAATCCGTTCTGATGAATCCT
This sequence comes from Sialis fuliginosa, assembly GCA_961205875.1. NCBI lineage: Eukaryota > Metazoa > Arthropoda > Insecta > Megaloptera > Sialidae > Sialis > Sialis fuliginosa. The sequence goes on along the minus strand of OY540812.1, from coordinate 29,402,530 downwards.
TTATCTATCTATTATAGCTCTTTACATAAAGTATACTAAAAATTTCATCGATTTCCAAAGCATGTTTTATATCGATAGACTTTTAACTACTAAATGATCTTTTGCAATGATTTGAAATTTTAATACATGATACTAGTCTATATAATGATCAATTTAAAACCTACCTGAAGTTTGTGCGATTTATAGTTCCCAACTACTATGTCGTCAAACATGAGACGTTTTGTTAATAATTTAAATTTGAGTTAAATTGTAAATATTTATTTATTTACGACATCGTGCTAAAATCTATTATGTATATCATAGATATTTTAAAATCTATTAATACTCATGCTAACTAACAGAACTCAATTTATTATTTAATGAAAAGTATATACATATATGATAATTCTAAATGCAGGTTATTTTCACAAAATTAGTAGAATTTTCCACATTTTCCTCACACACATGGTGCTGTAAAAATAATAATAAACCAAATGAAAATAACATAAACTTGATGTATTTAATTAAGGCCACAACTATACAATAATAAATATATAAATGTTATACGGCGAGTATTCCATAGTTAAATTTAATTAAAGTTACAAAATGTAAGGGGCATCAAATTTAAATAATTTTTTTGGCATGCATCACAGTTTTCTTTATTGCATGATGTTACATACCCTATTTTATTCAGAAGATAATAAGGAACACATTAGTGAAAGTTTCATTCAAATCGATTAAGAAATTCCAGAGATAATTGTTAAAAACAAACTCATTTTTATTATATTATTTTCAGATTATAGTGAAACCTCTCAAAACATATACTTTCCCCACAACAAAACTCTAGTTTGAAATTATGATTCATTTTGTAACTGTTATACAGTAGACGATTGTTATTGTCAAGCAATTGGGGTAAAGAACTATCATTACTGTCAAGTTTTCTTTGTTCCCTACACCTCAAAAATCTCCACGTGTACACATGCACAGAATATAAAAATGAAACACAACAGGCATTAACCTAAAATATGTTAGGTATTGTGAGAAAGAAAATATGATAGAAATATATATGGCACAAAAAGAATTGAACGGGAACTGCAATCATTATTCAAGATTAGTTGACTTTAAACTTTAAACCAGATGGTAAACAACTTGACAATTGTAACAATTGAAGGGAATTGACAACAATGAACAATTAACTATGACGATATTGACAATAACGTTCGTCTACTGTATTTATAAGAGCTGTTAGACAAAAATTGCGATTTCATGCATCCTATACCCTGATTGTCTCAACTAACATGTTACATTTACATCGTAAGTTTATGTTATTCAATTATATACTGTCATACCCCGAATTACGGCTCTTCAACTTACGTCGTCTGACATTTGTTACGTATGTTTTTAGGTATGATTAGAAGTTGCGGCGCTTGCTTCAGAATTACATGTAAAATAACATTATTTCAACTTACAGATGTTTTCAACTGTTGTAACTTTGGGGTACGGCTGTATTTTGTGGAACATTCTGTTACTACTTATTTAACCTCGAGTATGAAACCAACAACACTGTATTTGTGACAAATATTACAATATGTATCTAGAGGTGTGCTTTATTCACATAAATAACGGACTAAAGTGATTTGTATAGATATAATAATATCTAGAATGATTCGAATGTACTTTTGTATGTTACAAAGAAAACGGGGGTTTTTATAGTAGACATATTGCAATACATTATTGTTTACTTATAGTAATAAGTAAGTTTTGTATTTGTACATGGAGAGGCAGTATACAGAGTGTTCCGTTTTAAAATGTACGGCTATATATCTTCAGAACTATCTACAATTGAAAAGGACTTTTAACATTGCTAAAAAAATTCCAATAAATTGAGGAATTTCTGAAGAAGAAAAAAAGATAGAACATATAGATTGTTTACAAATTTTCTCAATAATCGTTTTTTTTTTAAATCGAGACTTGCAATTGACTGGCAGGCTAGCAAAGTATATTGGTTGGTCGAAATTGAATTACTATCTTGAATTATTCAACTTTAAAAATTTCCTTTAAAATCTTATAATTTATATTTGAAGAATTTTTTTCAATAGTCAATAGTTTTGTAGATATTCGGCTATATTTTTCAAAATGGGTCAAACTGTATATTGCAGTAGGTATTTTACAAGAATCTATTTTTATTTATTATTTATGCATTTTTACGTTATGTCAATATAGGTTATGTAAGTTACATTATTGACATAACGTTTTATTCCATTTTTCTATTTATTATCGGTTGTGATATTTCCTTGAAGGTTTTTTAAGCGAAATGACAATTGTAATTGTAATACACACGCTCTATGATACGTTTGTAACATAACCTATGTTATTGTTAAGTTGGACTTTGACTACAGACATCTTTGGATATATCTATTTATTTTAAAAGAATCGCTGAAACATTATACTTTTATATAACTTTATGTACATTGTATAATAATATAAATATATATGTTGTATTTTATTGTTTCTACTTCAAGCAGATATTTTTTGTTTTCAAGCGTTGTTAGAATTCATAGGCTGAAGCCGATTAAAAACAGTCAAAATTTATTTCATAATAAAATAAGACGCTGTTGAATTTCGAATAAATGAAAATTATTTGTATTGTCTCAAAGAATATATTTAAACGATTTTATATTGATTAAAATCAAAAGTAACGAGAATCAAGTATGAATGTTTATGTTATTAATTAAGACTGATTTGAAGCGCAAAAATGTTTATTGATTTTTATTTTGTTGGGTCGGAATGGCGTTCTTATTTATTGTTGATTAAATTTTGACATGAGTAACATAACAGTTTGGTAGGTATTGGGATATACTGTAATTTTTGTATTTTACAATTATAAACATAAAAGAGGTAATCTTTAGAGGTAAAAACGTAAACATCTGATATTCAATTATCATGTTTATCGTTTTTATTGGACGTTACATGTATTTTAGTAGTTTGTGATTTAAGTGTATGAATTCCAACAAAATATATTTTTTTGTAAAAACAGTTGTCATTTTATTTTACCCATATTTAAATATTTTATATTAACTAACTAAAGAAAAACTAAAATTTGCTAATAAGCACTTTAAAATGGGATATTAAACTTATATGACAGTTGCCTTAGAGTTCCATAACATTTTTGGACAATTGAGTGCTTGAGCGGTAAGCAAATCAGTATTAAAACACTGGTGATATAATTATATGAAAAAAATTTGTATGGTCAGAATCACTGTTCTAGTAAATTGAAGTAACACTTTTAAATTCCTAAAAAATTCACATAATACCCCGTTCAGTGGCGTAAATACAAGATGGCTTAATTAAGGGGACCCGTGACAGATATCAAGTAACCTTTTTTTTTGTACCTTATTCCCTGAACTGTTAAGCTTTCTTTTTTAGAGGGTCCAACCTTAAAAATTTACCAGGGGCCCTAAATTTGTAGTTTCGCCACGGTTAGTAAATATAAGTATGCATGCATTATTTACATAAAGAGTAAAGTAAGTAATATAATAGACAATAGTACAATATTTTATACTTGTGTAGATAAACAGGTAACAGAGAACTAATTAAGAGCGTATCTATGTAGATAAATAGATACAATCGAGCGAGTTTTAAAAAATTTTTTTGAACATTTGTTAGTTGAAATGGCTTTTGAAAAAATAAATAAAATTTGAAAGGACATGTGGCCGTCAATTATCAGGGAAGCTTTAATATTAAAAACTTAGTCGGAATAGCTTTTGAAAAAAAAATTTGTTTAAAAAAATTTACATGTGACGCCATCTATCAGGGAAAGCTTGAACTATCGAAAATTAGTCTGACAAATATTGTTAATTCAAGCTATTTCACTAGATGGCGTATTATGTATTATTTATACATTGAAGGTACTACAATACTTTTATAATATATTTAAATAAATAAAGTTAAATAAACATTAAATTGTGAACTTTTTGCTCATCTCCACCATATGGTGGAGGCGCCGTCATGTTACGTCGTCGCATAATTTTTTTTTGTCGAGTTAGGCACGCTATCGTATGTATAACAGCATGGTAATTCCAAAAAAGTTACATAAACTACTGTTATGCCCGGTATTATAAAGGACCTAACAAAATTTGTTAGCTAGCAATTACATTCATATGGGGTATTAATACTGTACTAGTATCTATGGATTAGTTATGGAATTTAGAGCAGTGACACTTCAATTAATTGTAACACAGTTGGCATCTTTGACCGTACAAAATAATTTTCATAACATCACCACTGTTTTAATACCGTTGGTGTTTACTTACTACAACGCGTGCGCGAAACTTGTCAAAGTCATCAACAAACTCCAAAAGAACTGTCATATATGTTTGATACCTAAGTTGAAAGTGTTTGTTAGCTAACAAATTTGTTAGGTCCTTTATGATACCGGACATTACTTAAACTACGCTCGGACCGGTATAACTAATTTTTATCAATATTTCTTCGTAAAATGGCTGTAGCTTAAAAACTCTTTGATGAATTTTAAATCTGATGCGAAAAGTCGAATCAGCGTGTCTCCTTACATACCATAACGTGTCTAATTATTTGACAATCGGAAAAACATTTATTTGGTCAAAAAACAAAGAAGGCCATTACCTTAGTTTTTTTTGTCCAATTTTTTTTATCGAGTTAGAGACGCTATCATATGTATTAGGACACCCTGAATACAAATATGCGCATAAGAAGTTGCGCTCGGGTCAATAACACTGATTTTTTATCAATTTTTGTCTAAAAAAAATTGATGAAATTTTGAACCAGCGAACTAATTTAAAATCTATTTTAATAAGGTAGTGGCACCAGTCTTGGCAAGGACTCCAGTAATGGCAAATTTTTAATTAAATGTACTGAATTACTACCATTTCTGAATATTAATCTATATACATTTAACTATCTTATAGCGTGATTTGATGACAATCGGCCAATAGGTATCAAAATGGTGGACTTTTAAACTAATTATTAGTGTAATTTATTTATTAATTATTATATTATCATAGCAACTGCTTTACATTGTTTTAAATTTGACGATTCTTTCTTTTATATCTTTTGTGTCGTAGTACTTATCATTTTGTAATTATTAGCAAGTGTCCATCATTGCGTGTTCATTACTAGTTTTACCTTTGCCATTACTGGAGAAAAAAACATGAACAAAATAAAAGGTTATAACTTAAAAAACAAACTATATTTCCGGAATTTGGTAATTAAATTGATTAAATAATTGTGATTTTGAAAGTATTATGTGCCCCATCATATGTAAGAGACACGCTGATATTATAAATGATACCAGATTTTAAATTAATTCACTGGTTCAAAATTTCAACAAAATTTTTAAGATAAAAGTTGATTTAAAAAACCGTGTTATCTATCCAAGCGCAACTTTTTATGGGCAGATAAGGTATCAGGGTGCCCTAATACATACGATTGCGTCTCTAACTTGACAAATAATTTTAGACTAAAAAAAACTAAGGTGTGTACGTACCCCTTGCTTCTTTTTTGAATGTATAAAAACTTTTTTCGATTTTCATATAATTAGATACGTTATGGTATGTAAGGAAACACGCAGATTCGACTTTTCGCATCAGATTTAAAATTCATAAAATGGTTGAAAAGTTACAGTCATTTTACGAAGAAATATTGATAAAAAATATTTTTTTTTTCTTAACAATTTTTATACTGACCAGAATACAATCAATAGAAAACGAGATATTCACAAAAAACTGACTTTTGTAATCTTAGACCTTAAATAATTCACTACGCGCATATAATTTTTAAATGGACTTTATATGATGCTAAAATAAAGATGATTGGAAAAAAATTCTTCACTATGATTATTAGAAGCAAAATTCTAAAAATGACTGGACTAATTGGACTATACATATATAGCTACTGAGACTACCTTGTCTTTATATACCTTGGAAAATCGTCATACAAGTTTGATACCCCGTTTGAAAGGATTTACAAGTTTGCAAATATTTATTAGCTAGGCTGTAATACCGTACATTAGACTTTAAAAAAACAAAATAGTAAAATGATCACATAGAGCATGGACCGCGAAAAACAGAGCAGTGTCATTTGGGATATACTTGTCCCTTTTTAAACAGGAGTGTCTATTTCATTCTTATTAGAAAAAGAGATAGATATAACCCAAACCTACCGCATCTCTGTCACTGTTTTGGAGAAATGTTACACCATTATGTTAATATAGAATGCGCGGTCCATGCTCTATGTCTGGTGAAATGCCATTTACGTAACAATTTTTTTAAATATAGGCGTCGGTAATACAATAATCTACTTTAATTACTATATCAATAATTCAGAATTCTATAAAATTTTATTAATCTGATAATTCTGAATAAAAGTTACAGATGGCACTATATTTTAAATATTATTAGGGGCACTTTAATTTATTAAAGCATCCCTAAATATTATTAAATTATAAATATTATTTTAATTTGACAAAAAACTTTCTGAAAGTAATACTCATAAAGAAATATATATTAAAAAATAATTGATTTTTCTAAATTTATTGATCAATTGAGGTTGCCCGAATGATGCTGCATGAATTGATCAATTAATTCACTTAAACATTTTTAAAGAGCAGGACTAGTTTTTGTAAGTCTCGTCTCGTTCTCACATTTAACAGAACATAATAATTCGGGCAAGACATACACGAGTGTATGCCATAAGGGTTCCGAAGTACGTACTACGTGAAATGTTTGGAACCACTTACAGGTGCATTTTTAAGTTAAAGTTAAAATATAAAAAAGTGTCAAGTTCTACTAATTGAGATCTATATTTTGACATACCACATGCCTAGATATCAAAAAAACAATTTTTTATGACGCCCCTCCCTATAATTCCAAAATTTCAAATTATATTGTTGATTTTAGTATTTGTCGTTGGTAGTTCTACCAAAGCCTCGTTACCAAATTTTTTTCAGATTTTTTGAGCCAGTAGTTACAGAGATAGAGGGGGGGGGACAAAATAAAACACTGCTTTTAGCCCCCTACAGGCGCCATTTTTGAGTTAGAAAAAAAATAAAAAATAGGGGCATATTCTACTAATTGAGACGTAAATTTTGACGTGCCACACGTCTTGGTATACAATTTTTTTGTTTTTTTGGATTTGCTTTAAAGCCCCCTACAGGCACCATTTTTGATTTAGAAAAAAAATTAAAAAAGAGTCAAATTCCGCTTGTTTAATTATACATTTTAACGTGCCACATGCCTTGGTATAAAAAAATATATTTTTTTACCTAGCTTTAGCTCCTTATTGCCCCCCCTGAAAAATTATTTATTCAATAAATTTGTACATATTTTACTAGAGGGCGTCATTTTACATGTTCAGTAAAAATTTCAAGTTTCTAGCTTATATAGTTTACGAGCTATTTAGCTTTGAGTGAAAAGGACGGACGGACGGACGGACGGACATACGGACGGACGACAAAGCGATATTAATAGGGTTTCTTCGGAACCCTAAAAATGGTTTTGCAAAAATATAAGCCACATAAAAAAGTTTTTTAATTTGTTATCTAAACTAATAAATATTATTTACATTCGCAGGAAAAATAAATTCGATCTACGTTTACAGATCCAATTTTAGATCTATGTAATTACGTAAATCTAAATAAAAAACAAATCTAATCAGATCTACAATAATTTTATCTTCGTGAATCTAAATTGTAATTTTGCCATTTTTGTTTTACATCTGTTTTTTTTTTCAAAAGTTATATTTGTGTAGATCTTTTGTTAGTAAATTTATAGTAAAAACGTGCATTTAAATTTTTGAAAATATACCTAAATTATATTTCCCGAGATTAGTTACGACCAGTGGCGCATCCAGAAGGTGGGGGGGGGGGGCAGATTCGTAACTGGAGGCTCTGGGGCCCCAAGTGATTGAGGGGCTCTTTATCTCTCCATTTTTCTGTTCATAGGCCTTCTATCCTCGGGGGCCCTGGGGTACTGTTCCGGCTGCCCCGGTAGTAGTTACGGCCCTGTTGGGGGGATTTTTTTGTAGTTATATGTAGCTTTGTATTTTTTAAAATCTTATCAGGAAGGAACCATATGTTTTTTCAGGATACTAAGTAGCCTATGTCCTTCCTTAGTAAACAAGCTACCTTTCTGCCAAATTTCAACAAGGTTGGCTCAGCTGTTTAGCAATAAAAAACTAACAAACAGACAGACAGACAAAGTTACCTTCGCATTTATAATTTTAGTATAGATTTTCATTTATTTATTTATCATAATTGTTAAATTAAATAATATAAATTGAGAAATTCTGGGGGGGGGGGGGTATAACTCGCATCTTGCCCTCATGGGTGTGACAATGTTTATGTCAACAACGAACCTAGAATTATATTGAAATACCAATTATTATTGACTATCCTTTAAAACCGAAACTATCAACGAGACCGTCTCGTCAAAATTTAAGACAGCCTCATCTCAGTTTCGTGATCTTGATCTTTCCATTCGAATAAATCAGGCAGATAATTAAAGAAAGAAAAACAGATGATGCATGGCAAAACAGGTTTAAAATAAACTAAAACTTATCTACACAAAAAACTTGAAAATATAAAAATAAAATCGACTTAAAAAAAAAACTTAAAAAACACTGAAAAGTTATAATAATTATTAACAGTTTTTGAAGTCGGATTTATTTTTTTCATTCTTAAAAAGTTTTTTATTGGCTTGGCACCGATTTAAAAACTGTTATATTTAATCCATACTTATTAACTTATTATAAATGCTAAAGTAACTCGATCTGTCTGTCTATTTGTTACCTTTTCACGGCTAAACCGGTGAGCCGATCTTGATGAAATTTGGCAAGGAGATAGCTTAAGTCCTAAGGAAGGACAAAGGCTACTTTGTATTCCGAAAAATTGATTAGATAAAAAAAAAATTCCACGCGGACGAAGATATTATATACTTATATTTAAACTTTATATCACTCCATTTTTGGGTAATAAATCAGAGTTATTTTTAACAGAATTATCGATAATTTTGCCATATTTTTCATCTATTAAATAAATTGATGAACAAACATTTTATTAAATTTTATCTATACCTATTAAAAAATGCAGACTTTTTCTTTTCTACGCTATTTTTGTTTTTTTTCAATCACAACATCCGTTTGAAAATGACAGCTTATTAGTTTCAACGACTTTCCGTGGGCACTCTGTACATATGTCAAATTGAGAACCTCCTTCTTTTTTTAAATCGATTAAAAATAAAAATCTATCTATTCTTGGTATCTGGGTACAATCCGATATCTTCACAATCAAAATTCGTCGGAAGAGATGTTCGCAATTTAAAAGAAAGTACAACAATATACGTTACATAAAAAGAAAGGCCAGATCTAATCTAAATCTTCAGTAATATAAAATTTGCAAGCGTCAGCGTTACCTAAGCTGACGAACCCAGTGAATCATATTATAATTTACGATCATGCTGATGTATGTACGTAACATCGCTGATGAGCTCAGCTTCTAAACGCATGGCGCAGGCATGCGGCAAATGTGTTTCATCCAATTAAGGAACAAATATGGAATGTTATAATTTCTTTTTTTACTTTCCACCGCACTTTCTGCGGTTTATTGCAGAAATACTAACACAGTTTGTCCCATAACCAACCAGCACCTCCTATAAATATATACCGTGTTTACATTGTATGTAAGTACCTTATGCATGCATTTCCTTAATTATCTATCTTAGCTTCGTTTCACATTGCAGGTAGTTTTCATTTTCAGAAAACGCGGAACAAACGCCAGTGGCGTAACCAGCCGGAGGGGGAGTTACCTTGCAGTGTTGCAATCAACAAGGGGATAGATGGCTCTCCATAAAAAATGTTGCCTCCCCTAAAAAAATCTAAGTTACGCCACTGAAGAGTTAACTGGGGACCTCGTGAGGGACATTGGTGCGTTATTTAATAAAGCAGGAGTACCTCGAACATATGGTTATTTTAAAACACATGGAATCAACTAAAGACACAGAGAATGGACTGAGCAATAAATAGCCTAACAAAATTGACCATTCTCTAGAAAGAAACAAATCGACTGTGCGGCTAATACCTGTATCTTTTCTGTTAGTCTGTAATGATGTACTATGAGCTTCAGAAGTCGTCTACCACCCTAAAGGTCAGAATCGCTTATAACAGATTCGATTATATTAAGACAAACATCATCGGTTATATTTTTCTAGGGTGGAGCTTATATAGTTACATCAGATGGAAACAATATTTTCTATTAATTGAGATGTTATTACCATCAATAATAATAATAAATAGTATATTATGTAAGCGTGAAATTTCGCCTCAAGTCCAAAGCAAAGGAACAAATTTAAGTACCACATTAGGGTATGTCAAAAAAAATTTTTTTTTCTTCGCTCTCATTACGAAATAAGCCGACGGATTACCTTGTAGTTAATATGAGGTGCCGCAAAGAGGGGTCTCGTTTCCATTTTAATAATATTGAAAAATCATTCTTTAGTACTAAAGTTGGTATTACTGATTCATGATAATGAATAAAAAAATTAAGGACGTCATTTTGTAGAAAATAATATTATTTTCTAATAATGCCAGTTGTCAGCTGGGTCATTATTTTTCCGATAGCTTAGTAATAGGGTGAAAAAAAATCCAAATCGTATCATGAAAAAAGTCTCGCATAGGAATGCAATCTTGTTAATTTGGTACTTTTTAAATTAATTTGTTTATAAGGAATTAATTTTCACCAATTTATACTTTACCTTTGTTTGTGTTAACAGTTTGGTACCCATCTATTAAATAACAAATGCTAGGTTCTGATTGGTCCATTTAGAAATTCACAAGGCTGTTAAAAATAACAGAGTTTGGTAAAAATGGGAGTAAGTGTAGATATCTAGACTATTTTAGATGTAAAAAATGTATTTTTAAGGTCAGTAATTATACTGCCCCAGTAAATATTTAAATATATATATTTACAAAATTAAGTCCATGATCAAATATCTATTTAATATATTTGTTATAATTAATTATATTGCTTACAATCATGTGCCGTAAAAGGTATTTGTAATTACCGCCCTTGTTGAGTTGTGAATTGCGCCCCAAAGCTGTTTTATGGCACGCGTGGGGTAGAGTAAGGGGCAAGAGGGGATAATTATCCGCCGATAAAAAGAAAAAAATGTCAAATAACGAAAATCCATACTAAATATTATAAACGCGAAAATTTGTCTCTCTATCTATCTGTTTGTTACCTTTTCACGGTAAAACCGCTAAACCGATCTTGATGAAATTTGGCAAGGAGATAGCTTGCATCATCAGGAAGGACGTATCCCGGAAAATGTATTAGATAACATAGTATACATTTGTTCGCGCGATAGGTTATATTTTTTGGCGTAGACAACTAAAATGTAAATGCGAACCTAAAAACCTGTTTTATCGACTATATCATAGCAGAAATCTGTATTACCTAATCTGTATTCCACCTGTAATTCGTGGGTAACAGCCAAAGCGTGTAAAGTACAAGGTAGTCTCAGCAGCTCGGTGCGAGAGAGGGAAATACGTCATTTGGGGTGCCTAAATGTGGAGAGAGGGAACGATGTGACTAATCATAACAAATATATAGCCTTGTAATTCGGCGCGAGAAGGGGAAAACACGTCATCTGGGGTGCCTAAGTTGATTGGTCAAAAACTAGTGAGGCAACTTTTGCATTTACTAACCTTGGGTGACAGCAAGTTTATAATAATTCAAACATTATCTAAGGTATTGGCACCAGTTATGGTCGCTATAAGAGCAAGCTTTACTGTTTTTGTGATTGACGGGCTTGTTGTAATTCTCATGAACTCATGTTACCAATAAAACTCTTTATTTAATCAGTTTAATTACCAACGTCCGCAAATATAGTTTGTTTTTTAAATTATAGCCTTTTATTTTGTTTATGTTTTTTCTCCAGTAATGGATAAAGTAAGACCAGTCATGAGCACGCAATGATGGACACTTGCTAATGATTACACAATAATAAGTAGAACGACACAAAAGATTTAAATGTCCACCATTTTAACACCTATTGGCCGATATTGTCATCAAATCACGCTGTAAGATAGTTAAATGTAAATATTCAGAAATGTTAGTAATCAAATATCAATAAATATTTCTAATTCGGTACATTTAATTAAGAAATAACCATTACTGGGGTCATATCTTATGTCGGTAACGCTAAATGGCATTTGTTTTTAATTAGAGTGGAGGGGTCTAAACTTCTCCCAAAATTCACGTTTAAACTATAGCCTATGTTATATTGGTGTTACTGTTGATGATACCTATATTAGCCTATGTATATACTTTCATCTGCTGAAAAATATTTCTAGATACGGAACCAATATTCATTGCACTTATTATGTACGTTAATTAAGTTACACATGTAAACATAGTAAGTAGGAAATGCCGGAATTAAATTAACATTAACCGAGAGGCGATTGCTCGGAACAATAACTCTAATAACAATTAAAAAAACATCATAAATTTGTTTTTTTTTTTATACACAATTATTAAAATTATTATTACTGAAAAAACTGAACTAAATGGTTCAATTGACTTTCCCGGTTATGTGTTGTTTTAGTGAAAATGGCTTGTAAACAAATTATTACTTAACACTTTCGAAACGTAGCAAGTAGGTATAACATTTTTTTAAATTTGTATACATTTTAAAGCATTGGTTTTATCTTAATATGTTTTAAAATAAATTCCTCAGCTAGTTTCAGTTGATAAAGGTGTGCGAATGTATATATTAGGGACTAGATAATTTTAAATATCAAAATTGCCTTCGGCTTCGTCCACGTTTTTTTTTGTTTATAAATAAAATTATTTTTCATTTATACAGGACTAGCTGTGCCCGCGGCTTCGCTCGCGTAGACTATGGAAGTTAATTATTGAAAAAAAAAAACGACCGAGCCGAGGGAGTCTGAATGGCGACCGAGATGCTCCGACGCGGCACTTATTCTTCAGTTTGCGCGTTGTTAATAATATTTTACCGTATTCGAAATTCGTTTCTTTAGAGTTGAGTTATTTTAATAATCTACAGTTTGTATATGTTACGGGCAAAGCCCGCGGGGTACACTGCCCGGGCAATATCAACATTGCACATCGCTGTTGATTAATTTCCGTTGATTCATTGTAATAAATATATTTTAAAACTTGTACCCAAGTAATTTTATTTGATAGTTAATATCAGTTTAACATCATAATACACTGAAAAAAAGAATTGGTTGAATTTACCTATCATAGTTAAATTCAACCAAAATTTTGGCTCAATTTAACTATGATAGGTAAATTCAACCAATTCTTTTTTCAGTAGATACTGCCCACAGCGATTTAGCATTGTCGACAATGTTCGCTTAATACCAGACCAAGTCTGTTAAAGATGTATGGCACGTACAGTCTGAGCCAAAAATAATGTAAATCTAGATGCAATGAACGATCAAAATCAAATTATCAATTATTCACTTTAAATGCTTATAAGAAAGTCAAATTGGTTTAAATACTACATAAACTATAAAAATACTTTTGTTTAAAACCTTATTTCTCATTATTGACTGTTATTTTAGAATTTTAGCCAAAAAATTAATATTTGTGTTGATAATACGAAAAAATTTTATTCTGAATTCATCTGTCAGATATAAAAACAAAAGAAGTATTTTATTGTTATAAATGACATAAATTAAAATATTTTTAAATAACACTATTTAGAACATAATATGTGGAACATACAAATGTAATGAAAATAACAATATTAGTACTTCATATGTTTACATATATGAAAAAATATGTAATAAAAACAAATCATTACATTTCAGTACGCCATTTTTTTTTTTTATATTTTTCACCAATAATTTTTTTTTTCTCACAATTTAGTTCTGTATGTGTATAATTTTTTTATGAAACTTGTTGCTAAATATGTAAGTGACGTGTTGTGAAAATTTCAAATTTTTCTCGATGCTTAAACCATGTGTTTTATTGGACTTTAACCGTAAATACACCATTCTGCCATAAGACCCATGTTAATTTATAAAAATAATAACATTGAAACTAAGTTGTAAAACCTTTTGAAATTTTGTATGGGTACTTAAGATTTATAAAGGAGTAACTTCTCCAAATTTCAACTATTTCTCGTTGAAATTAGATACCTGCCATACATCCTTAATTAACCATTTCTGCGAACTTTGCCCAGTAGCGATGTGCAATGCTGACATTGCCCGGGCAGTGTCGACTTTGTACACCCTGCGGGCTTGCCCATAACATAAACAATAATAAACATACATATTATTAGAAAATATCTATTGGATATTCTTTTTCTTATGTGCCTCACCTAATTATTCAATATAAGGTATATAGGTATGTTACATTATTGTCTTAATTATATCAGTATCTTAATTACCATTAATTAACCTAACCTTCTCATTTTTATCATTTTATTAGAAAATATATAACAATTGTAATTATTTAACATACATTTTTGGTTTAATTACAATTAATTATATCAACATCACAATTATAAAAGCCTTTGATTTTCTTGTCAGTTTTCAGTTGCGTAACATTTTTTTTAGGATAGGTCATTTACAAGCAAACTAGACAAATAAAAAAACTAAAAAAAATTTTTAGGTAAGGTAACCATAATTATTTTTTGGTCTTCACTTCAAATATAAAGTAATATAGAGAAAAATGTTTCGGACAAAAATTAAAGGATGAAAGGGGGACGTCATTTTCATTTTTTCAATGGGGGCTCCCAATTTTTATTGCAGAATACTGTTCTTTGTTAAAAAAGAAACAAATTTCGTAAGAATTAAAAAAAATAGATTATGTATATTATCATATATTATATTGCCTGATGTAAAACGACTAAAAAATATTTTAGGTACATTTAAAAAATTATAATTAATGATTTTATGTAATACATATTATTATGTTAAAACTTCAATAATTCAGAGTTAAAATTTTTATTCTTAAATTCTTGAAAAGTAAGTAATATTTATAAAACATTTTTCATATTCATAAATATGTATGTATTCGCTAATAACAGTACTGAAATAATGGGAGCGCAGGTCAAATTAACCTTTTACCAGAAAAAGTACAATTGAATTAAATATATTTGTCCAATTAATCTTGATTTGTAGAGTAGGTCATATAATAAAATATATTTTATGCTACATTTAATAAATGTATTTATTTAGCTATGGAATATATTTATTTTAAGTCGTCTTATTTGAACAAAAAAATTCTATAAAAAAATGGGTGTGACTGTGTCGGGATGCACACACGAGGGAATGACGTGAATACGTAGCAATGGGGTTAAATAAAACTCAATATAGTTATTTCTTATGATGATCTGTACGAACTAAACATAAAAACAATTAATTAATATTTACAAACAAAATTGTGGAAATACGAAATTTACTTTTTATTTTTTCATTCAATTTAAAAAACTAAAAAGTTACACCCTTGAGATTTTATTCTAATATACTGTTATTTTTGTTTCAATTCAATCAATTAATATTTACAAGCTAAATCGCGGAAATACGAAAGGGCCCCGCACTAATCTTATGATGAAAATTGGATTTCAGCGATATGGTCTTAATTTTTTGTATGTTATAGTCCTGATCATCTCGGTCGAAAATCCCAATGTGCACAACCCTCCATATTGCGTATTTTTGCCGCTAGAGGGCACGGTATCTCCATAGTTCTATCACGAGTACCGTAGAGTCAAATTGCAAAAAAGCCGTTAGAAAAATCTGACACAGGATACATGTGTTTTTGGGTTTGGCGAACCCGAATCTGGGCTTCACTCGACGATAAAAAATATACTGAGTGTCAGATTTTTCTATTCACGTCAAAATACATAAAATATAAATAAATTTTGTTATTACAAACTAGAAGGTCCCCTCGTTCTTATTTTTCGAAATCAAATTTTTATGATACAAATAATTTAAAAAATTAACTGTATATTTTTTAATACGTGCTTGATTATTGGTTTAATAAAAATATCAACTATAAATTTTCCTTAATACAGGCCTGTCCATATTTAATTATCATAGTACATCCTAAACTAATTCTATGGTCTTTGGATTTTGAACAGTGAAAGTCCCATCAAAATCGATTCAGTAGTTTTCGTGTCAACAAACAAACAAAAATTCTAAAAATTACATTTTTTTAAATTTTATGATTTTCAAATAAATAATTAATTATTACCTACTTAAAACATTTTTGTGGATTTTTAGTGTTTAAGAAATCCCGTCACGAAGAAAGCTTTTGCAATTTTTTTTATATATTTATTTATGTATCTCTACTCGCGAATATTTTAATTTTTGCAACAGCTACAATTTTTTATGTTTCTGTTATTTCAAAATTCTATATGTTTCCTCTATTTTTATTCATTTAATACGTTTTTATATGTCATATGGTGTAATTAGTAGACGGTCTGAAAAAATCACAAACTCATCGACATTTCAATTACGAGTAAGTCCATTTACACGGATTGACTTTTACGCGGTTGAAAAGTTTTATATGTTCACTAATCTACTAGATACCGGTTGTCGCCATATATACACAGAGTGATCCGGTTTGGGATACAGATATTTTAAGAGTTGATTCCTTGTCTCATTGTGAGTAAAAAATTGTACGGGAAAATGGGGTCTATCTTCAACACCCTCTGAGCTACAGGATGTTTGTAAACTTCCTTCAGAGTAGTACTTACAAACAAAGATTATCTCATAACTTCCAAAGTAACGTAACTAGAGTAACCACAATGAGTCAGTTTCATAGGTAATTAACTAACGTATTTTTCAGTATTAGAGTTATTGCTAGCCGTGTTTAGGTAGCAAAATAGTCAGTTTGGGGATTATTATACTTGGTATAGTGAATTTGTAAGTAACATTATGACACACCAAAATAATGATAACAAATACCACATATTATTAGGTACTTTTGGAGAAAAAGTGTCATTTTCATAAAAATTTTCAAAAAAATAAACATATTTTTTGACTTTGATGAGCAATAACTCTGAACTGAAAATACAGCTAGCAATAACGCTAATACTGAAAAATACGTTATTTAATTACCTATGAAACTGACTCATTGTGGTTGCTCTAGTTACGTTACTTTGGAAGTTATGAGATAATCTTTGTTTGTAAGTACTACTCTGAAAGAAGTTCTTCAACACCCTCTGAGCTACAGGGTGTTGAAGATAGACCCCACCTTCCCGTACAATTTTTTACTCACAATGAGCCAAGGAATCAACTCTTAAAATATCTTTATCCCAAACCGGACCACCTGTATATAACGAAACTCGGGTATTCTCCGAACTTATTCGAGTATTCCCTGAAGTCAGATATGGCGATGCATACATATATGTGTAACAGAATTCGGGTATTCACCGAACTTTGATTCTTCATGATGTGTATTTATTCTGTAACCTATTTGTGTCCATTTATGGTAAACACTAGCGGACCCGTCCCGACTTTATATTTAATATTTCACCCTCTGTCACGTATGGAGGGTTGTAATTGTTGTTTTAGCTCGTTATTCTGCCCGAAAATAATTTGTTTAAAAATCAGAATATAAATACACATTTTCGTAAATATCTCGACTCCAGCGCCACCTACCGTGTCTATTTTTTGTAAAAATATTTCTTTCCACGTAACTGTCAGACAGATAGAGAGACGTTGAGCTTTATATAGTTAAGGAATATCAACGTCTGTCTGTCTGTCCGTTAGTGCGCTTATCACTCGATAACCACTTATCCGATTTACCTGTTTTTTTTAATTCATAGATATGTTCTCTGGTCCGGTTATAGGATATATTTTGTTACGTTAGGTAACATAAGGAAGAAGCACTGACGATAATAGTAAATCAAGTCGAAAAAGTTTGCCGCCAGCGCGCTCTTTTGCAATACGCTGCCTAAGCCGTTAAATATTGAACAAAATAATGTAGTAAATAATTGTATAGAATCCAAAGATCTAAAATAAAGTTTAAATTAAACTTTTATATTTAAGCCACAATGACTGCTTTTATGTTACAAAGAAAATTAAAAATGTTTGGGTTCTGTTTAGGTAGACTTATGATCCGCAAAACATTAATTTTTATCGAAATAAATGATTTCATCGTCATTCATCTCATATCAATAATTAATATTTAAATTTAAACAGAACACAAATTACTTACTTGTACTTTTTGTTCTGATTCGTTTTTGTTAGGTAATTTAGGTGTTGATTAGTTATTATTACAATAACAACTAATCGTGTTTGTAGTTAATTCAACTATATTTTTCAAAAATCCTAAACAATAATTCCGTAGTTCACATAGGACAACACCGTTTTAGCTGCAGCGCAGTTACAAAGACAGACACACAGACGTAATTGAGATAATGGTTGTTCGTGATTCAGAGAGCGTTTAGTTGTGTAATTTCATTAAAATCTTGAGTTTGAAATATTTATTGATAACTATACCTACAACAGCTATCGCACAAACTGTCAGATGCGAGCTACCGGTAATAAGGTTGCACACAAAATGAGAATCAGGCAAGTCTCGTCCCATAAAAATTGAAAACATCTTTAGTCTCGTACACATGACCGAGAAAAGATTCAAAGATTGAGATTGAAATCGGAAAAAAACTCTCTAAGTAAATCTTATGCCGTGTTTATACCGAAAAAACAAAACAGCAACATCGTGTATTTTTGACAAAAGTGCAAAAAACCCTAGGCATTTTTAAATACGATGTGTTTTAAAACACCGTGTTGCTATTTTGTTTTCTTTGGTCTAAACACACTTTTCATTCACTTCTAATTGTCGTATCGATTTGAAACTTTGTAAACTTATGCAATTATAATTAATAGTTGGTCAAAGGAACTCCTTAATGATTAACTATCGCAGAATATTAAATACTAGCTGCTACCCGCGGTTTCGCTCGCGTGGATTTCGAAACCCCCATCCCCATGATATGTTTTCCACCGGATCGAATGAAACTAATTACAACTATTCATAGTTTTATTAAACATACCTCATAAGATCGATCCTGTTAATTATATATTGTTCACCCAAAGGATTTTTTTATTTTCATAATACATATCCACTACAATCTTATGTTGATATTAGAACTGTCACTTAGCACGCATCAAAACCATCTACAAAATCAAGTATCGTGTGAAGCCAACACACATTGAAACCATGACAACAATCCAGCACCAAAACACGCTTGAAAACCAGCATTGAATCTAGCAAACAAATCAGCAGCCCTTTAGGGGTTGTTTTTTCGAGATTCGAAGTAGCCTATGTCCTTTCTCAGAGTGCATGCTATCTCCCTGTCAAATTTCATCAAGATCGGTTTAGCGGTTTAGCCGTGAAAAGGTAACAAACAGACAGAGAGACAGAGAGACAGAGAGACAGACAAACACACTTTCGCATTTATAATATTAGTATGGATTAGTATGGATAATAGATTTTTAATGTTCTGCGCTAACAATAAACCCAAGCGTGTTTTTTAGGGTTCCGTAGAAAACTAGGAACCTTTATAGTTTCGCTCTGTCCGTCCGTCTGTCGGTCTATATAAATTTTAAACCGATTAAGATGAAATTTGGTATATGGACGTAGAATGCTACCCCAAAAACATAAATGATAAGATTTAAAAAAAATATTTTTTTTGAATCCCTTCATAGATTGAAAAGTGTACTCAAAATTTTTTTTTCACTTATCCCATATTAGATAGGTCTATTAAAATGCAAGAAAAAATATTTTATGTCCTTTTGATTTTAACCATTCAGTTATATTTGCATTCAAAGTCGTTATCAGAGTGTTCCCCCCTTCTATTTTCTAAACTATCGATGTAAAAAATCTGAAAAAAATTCAGAATGTAGCTTTTAATTAGTACTTTCAATAAAAATTATAACAAACATTGTCAAAAAATTGTTCGACCCCCCTCCCATAGACCGAAAAGTGTACTCACTTTTTTTTCACTAACTTCATTAGATAGGTCTCTTAAAATACAACAAAAAATGTTCCATGACCTTTTGATTTTAACCCTCCAGTCACGATATATTTGCTTTTAAAAGTGGTTATCAGAGTGTCCCCTCTCCAATTTCTAAACTATCGATGCAAATTAATTAGTACTTTCAATTAAAATTATAACAAAATTAGTTTATGAAAAATTTTGAAATAATTTTTTATATAAATCGTCACACGAATACGTAAACTTTTATAGAGATTACATCTTCCATCAACATGAAATAGCTCTTGATACCTATTATCATGTAGAATGTTAGATGAAGAGAATGCTAGTGAGAACGGCCTATCATGTGCGTGCGCACCACGTACTTGGCTGTTTTATTTAAACTAGAATGTTGTATAAAAAAATATACTTTCCATTTATTCTTATCTAATAAACAAAAATTTTTTTAATTATATGGAATCATAAATAAATAAGAGCAAGGTTTACTGTTTTTGTGATTGACGGGCTTCTTTTTTGTAATTCTCATGAACTCATGTTACTAATAAAAAAAGTAACTCTTTATTTAATCAATTTAATTACCCGTAAATATAGTTTGTTTTTTTAATTAGAGTCTTTTAATTTATTTATGTTTTTTCTCCAGTAATGGATAAAGTAAAACCAATAATGAGCACGTAGTGATGGACACTTGCTAATGATTACAAAATGATAAGTACTACGACAGAAAAGATTTAAAAGAAAGAATCGTCAAATTTGAAACAATGTAATGCAGTTGCTATGATAATATAATAATTAATTAATAAATTATACTAACAATTAGTTTAAATGTCCACCATTTTGACACAGACCGATTGGCTGATTGTCATCAAATCACGTTGTAAGGCAGTTAAATGTATGTAGATTAAAATTCAGAAATGGTAGTAATCAAATAGATATCAATAAATATTTCTAATTCAGTACACTCATTTAATTTTTTAACCAGTAATGGTTATTTTTAACCATTATTGGGGTCATGTCCAGGACTGGTGCCAGTACCTTACTTGACTTGAATTATTTCTTATTCTTATTGATAATCTTTTAAAACCGAAACTTTCGACGAGACTACATACTCGTAATTGTAGTTAAAATCGTTTCGGATTTGTTTCGTTTTTCAGTCGGTCTCGTCCGAATTTAAGTCAATATCGTCTCGATCTCGTTTCGAAATCGAGAAAAGTTTCATCTCGCATGCAGCCCTATTTACAACTTCCGCGGTCACTATACCTATAAAAAAACAATTCGTACATCGAACCCTTACACACCAAACTGTCACCTCACGACCTTCCCTAACCCTAGACCTACACACACACGCACACAAACACAGACGCACACTATCGCGAGTATCTCCCCCCCCTGGGTTCGCTAGACCCGCAGCGAACCGGTGAAAGTTACAACAGACGGTCTCGCCGTTTTTCATTGATGGTTTTCAGTATACATGTAGATATACGCGAGCCGTAATCCCGCACGGTTATTAACACTTACAGTGCCACACGGTACATTATTATTATACTTGTTGTTGTTGTTATATGTAATACTTGACGTCGGTATAGTTCGTCTGTCGTGTGATTTAATAATAAATAATATACACGTAAATAGATTTATTTATTTGATTCAGTTGCCGATGTGACTAAGATAATTTATATGTATATCTCGTAACTTAACCCAGCCTTTTTCTTAAATATATTTTTTTTTGCTGTATTGTGATTGTGTTGTGTTCAAATTTACTGCTTCGAAAAATTATATTATATATGTATATATTGCTAATCAATAAAAAAAAATTGACAGAATGAATTTTTGTAGTAAATTTTTAGTAAAAAGCTTTAGAATTGAGCTCTAAATTTTTCGAAGCAGTACATTTACTTATAGCACAACATTTTTTAATGTTTTTCTTTTCTTTTTTAAAAGCAGGGATAAGATACAATACATTAGTAAATGATTAATTTAGTTATTTCGGCTTCTGTAGGACATTTTTTTTGTTATTTAATTCATTTTTATATTCTGTTATTTTTAGTGATTTAAAAAAATGTTTTAATACCATTTTTGGGGGGTTAGGTATAAAAAAGTGGTTGTATGAATTTAGTGAAAAAATATACAGTTTTTACAGGATTGTTTTTTTTTTTGTTATTGTAAGTAATTTATATATTTTATTCTAATGTTAAATATATAAATTAATTTAGTATAATTGCTGATTTTTAGAATATAATTTTATTTATACATACAAGCTTTAAGGTTATCTTGATATGAATCTTATATCCAGAAGCCAAGATTCAATTTAATGAAATATCATTTTGATCTTGTCCGTTATAGAAGGCTTATTTATATTTACTTAATTGTATAGTAAATAATGTACATGACATATAATAATATTTTATTTGAAAATATTTTTTTTAATACTATCAAAAAAAAAAAAAATTATATAAACTTATTATTAGAAAAATATGAATAATTTCAGCATTTCTTGATTAAAATATTTTCCCAAATAGTTTTAATTTCACATGAAAATATCCCTGAAAATTTCACCAAAAAATATTTAATTAAAATTATAATTTAAAAAAAATGGATAGATTTAGATTCAGTTAAAATTATCATTATTTTTATTTTCTTAAAAGTACTTCACTAATAAAATAATCTGTCATTAATATTAATAAATCAAAACAAGATTAAATTAAACATTTTGGCATCTGCCAGAAATATATTAAACCGAATGACTGTTCAAAAATAATTATACTTTTTAATTTCTATAATACATTTGTCAAGACCTCTACAATTTAGTTATTAAATATAATAATAATAATAACTGTCATTGCATAATTTAACATTTGTAAGGTTTAAATTGTTTCTATGTATTAAATGTTTCAAATTCATAATTAAAGCTTTCGCTCTGACCTAAAATCATTAATTTTAACATTTCTATATCATTGTAATTCATAAATTGGCGGGGGGAGTAAGTTATCCTTATAATTTTTAACTTTCTTGTTAAACAACTAGATTAGATCAGTGGTTCTTAAAAGTTCGTAAAAAATATTGGTAAACCTAAAGAAATTTAACCTTGAACTATCGAGGAAGGGGTCGAGGGTTAAAAAAATTTAAGAATATGGTTTAAGGAGAATTCGATTTGTTCAAGAAAAATTTTTTTGTTTTATTTGGTATTGAATGACATTTTAATGCATAAAACAGATTTTCTTAACTAATGTGACCCAAACTTTTTTACTCATGAACTTCATATACAATTTTTATGAACATTTATATAATTTATAAAATTTAGACGTTGAATTTTGGAAAATGTATGTCTAAAATTTCACATTTTTAGGTTTAGAGGTTTGAATTGGGTATTGATGAGTCAGTCACTAGGACTTATAATAATTATTAAAAAATCTAACTCACGATTTTAAACATTTTAAGGGTCCCTGAATCACGTACGATTAATATTTTATTTTTTTGTCAAATTTTGAATAGTTTCTTTTATTTTTGAAACGGTGTATAATAGAAGAAAATCTTTCAAATAAAAGTTTTAGGAAATATTATTACCTAAAATTTATATTCTTATCAATTTTTCATTATATGAACCGTTTTCAAGTTATTCGTTTCTATACAAAATAAAAAATATAAAAAAAGTCTTGTGGTGGCCACACTTTATTTATTCGAACTATTTGACTTTTAAACAACAACGTATCTATTATAATGAAATTCCATCAATATAGTTGATAGAATCATATTGTAAATATTAATTAAATCTGTCGGTATAAAAGTTAAAAATTAAAAAGTAAATTCAATTAAAGAATAAAAAATAAACGTTTAAAAATAGTAATTATACATACACAATAGTAGAATATACATTTTGACTTGCCCTATTTTGTTTAATACAAAGAAACCTGCGGTGTGAGTTATAAAAAACCCGTGTGTTAGTTTAGAAAATAACTTTTTTTTTATTTTGCGTTCATTTCGATTACTTTTTATTTCACTTTCGTTTGAGAATTGATATTAATTAAATGTATAAATCTGATACTGCATTTAAACGTAATTTCAATCTAATTGGACAAGGTAATAAATAGTTATTTAAAGTATTGAACAAATATAGAAATGAAAAAAATTAAATTATATTTTTTCTTCTTGATGTTATCAGTTAAATGTGAACTTTAGCAATTTTAATTTGTATAAACATGTTTTATACCAATGGTTCTAAAACTTTTTCGACATATTGATACCCCCTACACACGAGTTGATAGGTAGGTCTTGTTTCGGTTTCCAATTTTCTATGAACTTTAGAACATTTAAAAAATGGTTTTTACTTTTTTGAAAACAATTCTGTAAAATATGAATAAAAAATGGTATTGAAATATTATAATTATATATTGTAGTAATAATTGTATAAAAATGAATTTTCCTTTTTAGTTACTAGTAAAATCAGTGCGCGAAATTGCCATGGGTAAACTATTACCCAAAACAATCTTTGAAGAAGACACATTATTTGTTTAAAAACAAGTGAAATATAAAAAAAATTAAAAATTGTGTTCCTGTTGGAAAAAGACATAAATAAAAACAAAAAATGAAACTCTTATACAAATGTTTATTGTTGCTTCTAACACCACTGGTGTTTGGGGCATCCCAGATATCCCCAAGGCTACCCAGAACGAGCGCGAGCCAGTTAAACTCTGCAAATAATCTAAAGAATGGAAACCTGTCAAGAAACGGTACGACTTTTGGAGGCAATTTGAACCCGACTTTAAGCGGTTTGGGGTCAAATGGGTACAGAGGAAACCAACGAAATAGGTAAGTTGTTTTTCAATAATTTGTTATCTATCCTGAAATTTACAGGTACGGAGAAAATTTTTAACGTAGAAGTAAGGGTAACCTTGCATGGGCGCCGAGAGGGGGATGCAAGGAGGTGCACTTGCACTCCCCTGTCAAAAAAGAAAAAACACATGAAAAAATTAAGAAATACAATTATTTTAAAATTCACTCTTTGAATAACAGTTTAAGTCGCTTTGGTTGTTGTCCAAACATTAAATGTACCATTTTGACTTTATAATACTTGATGAAAATTATGTTTGATCAAAAAATATGACGCGAATAAGAGGTTTACACGTATACTTAATACGGGCCGAAGAATATTAAAAAAATAACATACCTGGACTGGATGTCCTAATAGGTATATCATTATTATTCTCAGACTGATGATTGATATTATCAGTCTTGCGCTTTTTCAATTAAAATCGTCTTTTATTTAAAAAAAATGAACGATACTTTTTCTATTGAAAAATACATTTGTGCTATGGCAATGCCTGTTAGAAATGCCTGGCACAAAACTTTTTATTTTTCTCAAAGGCTATAGCCAGGTAAGCATACAAATTCGGCCTTTGCATAAATTCGACTGTTTTTTTTTTGGAAGTCACATTCTATGTAACTTTCAACCTGACCAAATATTAGCTTCCAAAAAAATATAGTTTTCGAAAAAAAATTTTATTTTTATTTTTAACCACTAGAGGCGTGATTATCATCACAGGGGAAGATGCGTTCCACAGATGCATATTAAAATACCGGCGTGATATGAATTTTAAATAAATTTAATTTTATATATCTAGATGCACCCCCCTGAAAGAAATCCTGCCGGCGCCCATGTAACCTTGTGAACACGAATGCAACATTATGATATAAGCTTATATCTCCGGATATCGAGTAATAAATAAAACGCTTAGAGATAGCTTATATGAGGTACTAGCACCAGTCTTGAACAACACCCCAGTGGTGAACATTTTTAAATTAAATATGTACTAAATTAAAATAATTTGTTGATATTTGACTACTGCCATTACTGTATATTAATCGATATATATTTAACTGTCTTACAGCGTGATTTGATGACAATTGATCATTTTGTTTAAAAATAGTGGACAAATAAATATCGTGGTTCGACACACTATTAAGGAAAATGTATTTTCTTATGTAAATAATTAGTGAAGCAAGTAAATTTAATTAATTTGTATTTTATAACTTTTGTGTCGGAGTACTTATCATTTTGTAATCTTATCAAGTGTCCATCACTGGGTGTTCATTACTAGTTTTACGTTGTTCATTACTGGAGAAAAAACATAAACAAAATAAAAGGCTATAATGTAAAAAACAAACTACATATATTTGCGGACATTGGTAATTAAATTGCTTTAATAAGGAAATACTTGTTTTATTAATAACATAAGTCCATGAGAATTACAAAAAAGTAGCCTATCAGTTCCAAAAAACAATATAGATAGTGCCAGTACCTTAGCTCTTTTTATGAAACATTTAATTTTAACCCTCTACCTCTCAATCCTTAAATATTTTAGCATAAAAGAAGATAAAGTAATTTTCATAGAATTTTTTTCATATGGGCAACCTAATAAATAATGAATACATATTTTTCTTATGTTCTTATAAATTTCTTCTGTTATTAGTTACGGAATCCCTTTGGTGTCCGTCGGTCCGTTTGTTACAGACAATTTTCTCTAAAACTATTTGACGTAAAAATTAAGTGGTCCAATTATAGACGTGAAGTATAAAAAATTGTATTTTTATTCTGGGGGTTCATTTCAGGGGGTAAATTGGAAAATGGAAAACACATTATTTTCAAGGGCATCGTGTAGGGTGTCAAATGAAAGCTTATTAAAGCACGAATTAAAAAATATATTATATGTAATTTTTATGCATTTTTTTAAAACATTTTTCGGGAAAACTCCTAAAAATTACTGCCCCCCACCCATATCACCAAAAGGATTGCACAGAAAAATATTTAAAAAATCATTGAGAATCAGGATTGAAAAATTCTAGCGTGATCAATTGTTTATTTCATTTTAACTGCTAGACTTTGGTTTTAGAGAAAAAGTTTTTCGACAAAAAAAATTTCTCATGATGTAAGGAATAACTTTTGTCCCTACAAAGTTTTTCACAATTTTTAATAATTTAAGTGGGGGGAGGGGGGGCTGATGGCACGAAACACTAATTGTGCAAATATAGCTTGCACTTGTCGTATATTTTTTTAAGTTGGAAAGATAGTAATTAAATTCTCTCATATGAAAAAACTAACAATTTACGATATCATTAAATGAAATTTGTTGACCTCGAGATCCAAAGAATAATTTAATACCTAATTAAATGAAGAGTATAATTTGGCAATCTATTTTTTCAAATTTTTTTATATTCCTATCAATTTAAAACAAGGTTGATTAGCTATTTTTCTAATGTTAATTCTATAGCTGTTTATGTATATATTGGCTATAAAAGAAACTATCATAGTCATTTATGACTATATATTATTATCTTCTAATTAAAAATCATTAAGTTTGGTATTTTTTGTAAAAAAATAATTAAATAATATTTATTTTTTATTTCTTCAAATGTATTAAAAAAAATGAAGAATTAATTTTTAATAGCACATTTGCTTACTTTTAAAAATTTAAAAATCATTTATGTGAATAAATTTTTTTTATATTTTTATATTATTTACGTAATTGTTTAAATAATATAGGTTTTTCTACGTTTTAATTTTCGTACATATATAATAAAATGTGTAAGGTACTGTAGTAAGTATAATGATCAAGAAAAAAATACACGTTTCGAGGGTCCCTTCATCGACTACGACGTTAATGACGTGACGTCAGTCTGTGAATGCTCCAATTTTTGAATTTTCTAATTATTTTTGAAACGATACATATAAAAAATAATGTTTTGAATAAAAGTTATAGAGAATATAATTATGTATAATTTATATTATAACCATATTTCGATACAACGTATAGTTTTAATGATATTCGATTTTATATAATGATGTATAAAAATGTGTATGGTGGCCATAACAGTTTATTTAATTAATTTTTGTTGATCATTTCTTGTCTTTGCTTGATTATAATAATAAATGTATGCCGCAATGAAGCCGGAAATATTTTGATGACATATTAAAATCAAATTATATATTCAATTTGCATATTAATATATCAAATACAAACAATATGTACAACTATTTATGAATATAGTAGATCATCGATCAAGTGAAAAAAACGATTTTACTTTTTCGATGTTACAAATAACAATTTCTTACAACTGTTATGTTTTAATATTTGAAAAGTACCGAATTGCATTTTGTCTATGAACTAAATTGGTCACGTTCACGACTGACAAAAAAACAGTGAACAACGAGCTTTGATTGGTTAAGTGAAAAAAACGATTTTACTTTTTCGATGTTACAAATAACAATTTCTTACAACTGTTATGTTTTAATATTTGAAAAGTACCGAATTGCATTTTGTCTATAAACTAAATTGGTCACGTTCACGACTGACCAAAAACAGTGAACAACGAGCTTTGATTGGTTAATTTATGGAATTTCTGGTGGAATGTACCAGACATTTAAAGAATGTCATTTTTTAAGCGTGTAAGGAAGTGGGGCAGAAGTAACCATAAAGAGATAGAAATTAATGTTCTGACAGAAAAAACTGTAATTTTTACAGTATATTTTTTCCGTTTAGTTTTAAAATATAAAAACATTTAATTCAGCCAACTGTGTTTCTTAGATCTACATAGATCTAAGTTGACCTATGTAGAAAAAGAGAACCGAATTAAATCTGTGTAAATCTATATTGATCTCCGTAGAGCGAAATTTTGAGAACTTTTTAGATCTTGATCTATGTACATATATCGAATTTATTATCCTGGAAGTATTCTACTAAAAATATCTATTTAAAAGTTACTATAGTGTATCAGAGTTACCTTAGGATAATTAACCAAGTTTTTGAGGCCTCAAACATTTTCTAAAATTATAATTTACAAATTAGTAAGATGAAATTTGACACCTTCACGTTCAAAAATAAAATGAAATATTAATTATTAATACAATTTAAATTTTGTAATACTATATTTACTTTAATTTGTTTAATTTTAAATTATCATCATTGAAAGTTTCTTAGAATACAGTTCGCATTGACGTTGCTGTACTATATCACGAGTATATAGGTTTCTATATATGCTACATATTTATTTATTTATATCACGTTTGTAGTTGTATGTATGGACACGTCTAACATACATGATTACATATGGCAAAAACGCTATAAAAAATTGAGAAAGTTATTCTGAAATTAGCGTACATGTTAAACATAAATATAGGCAATACTTACGATATTCATATCGTATATTATTATTATTATTATTATTATAATTAATAATAATGTTTATTATTTTAATGTCCTAATAAAATTTAAAGTCGTGTTTTTTTTTTATAAATTCGTATGTTAAGTTCAATTTTAAATAAGGCTTTACAAGAGATAAATATTCAGCTGAAAATTAACTGCGATTTTTATTTTATTAAAAATAACTATCGATTAGAATATTCTTATAGAATTTTGTATACATTAACCACAAAAATATTGTTATATAAAATTTATAAATCTATCTATACATACATAGTAGTATAAAACAAAGTCCCTCGCCGCGTCTGTCTGTCTGTAACGATTGTCTCACAATCACTGAACGAATTTCATTCCGGTTTTCACTAATAGATAGTGTTTTACGATGAAGGTTTAAGTACTTATATAATATAATTTTTTAATAAAAAAGTTGTTAGACTCGTCAAAAAGAAGCCACTCACGAAGTTTCAGAAGTATGGTAATACATTAACAAAAAGGTCGATGTACTGAGGACTATTATAATATACTTCAAAATATAGATAAATCTAGTGTCTATCTGAAAATGTTAAAATATTTTTTTATTTTTTGAGTCTATAAAAATGTTGTCTGTTTTTTGTTCCGACTTGACATGAAAACTACCAAACCGATTTTGATGGGACTATTTGAAGGCCTTAAACTCTAGAATTAATTTAGGTTACATAATAATTTAATTCGAGCAGGCCCTTATTCAGGAAAATTTACAGTAAAAATATCGATGGTATAATAACTTCTGAACCCAATTTGATTAGAATTTCACTGCTTCAAATCCTAAGATACAAGAATTAGTTTTGGCTGTATGATAAGTGAATTAAGTCAAATCCGTATTCAGGAAAATTTATAAATGATATTTTATAAAATTACCGGCTTGTCAGAAAAACTACTGAACCGAATTTGATGGGACTTTCATTATTTGGAAGTCTGAGACCCTAGAATTAGTAAAGGCTATATGATAATGATAAGCGAATTAGGTCAGGCACGTATTAAGGATTTGATTTTTTTTAAACCGCAGGGCCCTGCTAGTATAAAATAAATTTAACAATTTTTTATAATAATTTATATTGTTTCTATAATTTAATAGAAAATCCCAACAAAGAAAATATTATGTACATGCATGTATTCATTCATAGTTTATACAAATAAGTTTTATATATAGGTAATTTGCATACATATACATTTATATATACACAGAAACCTGTTTTGTCATTCAAATATACTTTGTATAGTTTTTGTTTCATTTTGGAGAAATTGGAATAGAAAACATCGCAGGTGAAAAATAACGGATTTTAAATTACATAATGCACGAAATTTATTTCTGTTAATTGTTTATTGTATTGTTTATTTTAACTTGACCTTATAACTTAATCTGAATTATACATTCGTTTATGTTGCACTGGTTTTATTTCGCCAACGTTTCTTACATGATACAGTGGGAATCTTAAGGAGTAAATGGAAATTGTTTAAGTTAGTTAAGTTAGTAGAAGTTATTTAATCTGAATTATACATTCGTTTATGTTGCACTGATTTTATTTCGCCAACGTTTCTTACATGATACAGTGGGAATCTGTTGTTTAAAATAGGAACATTACAAATATTCATTTTTTTTAGTTTAGGAAGCGTCCATTAATTATGTAATGCTTTGTAGGGGAGGGGGGGTCCAAATCGTTACTTACGTAAGGTTTTTTTTAAATTAATACGTTAATTAAAACTAGTTTCATCTGTTGAATTTATTTTTCATATATAAAGGCCCTTTTAGACGGTCAGTTCAGTTCTCAATTCAGTTTCAGTTTTAGTCGAACTGTCCGTTTTTCCTTATTGTGTATCCGGGAGTTTACATGATTCGTTAAGTTCTCAGTTTCCAGTCTTTCAGTTCTCTGTTTAGTCCGAGTTGCGCTTTCAAAGTATACAAACACATTGAATAGTATGTACATTATTGTACATACTATTCAAAAGTGTACTTGTCCCTTTTAAGAACAAGGTATACTGTTTTTTAGGATTGGTGTGCTTCTTTTTTGTAATTCTCATGAACTCATGTAACTAATAAAACTTGTGCCTCTTTATTAAATCAATTTAATTACCAAAGTTCGCAAATATACATAGTTTTTTTAATTATAGCCTTTTATTTTGTTTATATTTTTTCCTCCGGTAATAAGCACCCAGTGATGGACACTTACTAATGATTACAAAATGATAAGTACTACGATACAAAAATTATAAAATAAAAATCTTAAACTTTAAAACAATTTAAAGCAGATGCTATGATAATGTAATAATTAATACAATAAATAGATTACACTAATAATTAGATTAAATATCCACTATTTTGATACCCATTGGCCGATTGTCATCAAATTAAGCTGTTTTACAGTCAAGTGGCTATACATTTAGTAATGGCAGTAATCATATATCAACAAATATTTCTAATTTAGTACCTACATTTAATTAAACAAGATCCAACACTGGTATATAATCCCAGACTGAAGAAAAGAAGCCAATGAAATGAATTTTGGAACCTTAAAAGGAATTCATTGTCGTATGTAAATAAACACAGATAAATTTTATTTTCGATGAACTCCACAACAAAATTGTAATCCTTCTTGGGCATAATGACAGCTGTACACGTACACATTGAAACATATTTTCAAGAGAACTGAAGTGAGCGAACAAACTGAGGCATCACGCGTTTGTTTAGACAGAAAATCTAATGCCGTGTTCAGACCAAAGAAAACAAAACAGCAACATGGTGTTTGAAAACACATCGTATTTAAAAATGCATAGGGTTTATTGCACTTTTGTCAAAAATACACGATGTTGCTGTTTTGTTTTTTCAGTCTGAACACGTCATAAAAACTGAAATGAAACAAATAGGTCTAGCCATGCTGTCACTTATCCGTCTCAGTTTCAGTTCTCCTGTCAGTTTTTAGTTTTTACACGTAGGAAAAACGGACAGTTTGACTGAAACTGAGACTGAACGGATAACTGAACTGACCGTCTAAAAAGACCTTAAAGTTAATAAAAGAAAATCATTCTAATTAATGGGCGCTAATTTACTTATCTAGTATTTTCATTTTTACTTAATATTATTTAAATCTATAGAATAATATTTATTTAATTAAAAGGATATTATTTATTATAATTTATGTTTTCTTCATAATTCATCAAAAAATTATAATTGCGTTTGTGCAAGAAAATTTACATTCATAATTGTTTTGACAATGAATCCAGTTCCCTAATGTATTTGTAATAAATGTACATATTTTTACATTTATATAATATTACTCAATTCGTATTCACATGTAGATCATCTAAATACGTTTTATAATTCACCTGTATTAATTTTAATTTTTATATATCTCAAGCTAGACTCAATCGTAAATTTTAGAGTTGTCTTAAAATTAAAATGATGTTGAATAAATTCGTAGTAAGTATAATAAAAACATCAGTATTATTAAAAAAATTGAAATTAATTTGTTTTCATTAACTATGCGAATTAATTTAAAAAAATTTATACATATACTCATCGCTCTCTCACGCATGACCGTTGCAAACTGACTTGTACGCATGCATTATTCATCCATCTTTATCTTATACACAAACTCATCGTTCTATCACGCATAAACACTCTCTTTGGTGTTTCATTTTGATAACCTGTCGTATTTCACTTCAACAATAGTAATACTCAAGTATATATGAAAAATATCTTGTACGGTCAGTCATTATATTCTAAATTTAATTAAATAAATCATCGATCTAAAAGCAGTGGTGACATGTATACACCATAGAAAGGGTAACAGATTTATATTATAATATACATATTACCACTGCTCTAAAATTCCGAGCAAATTAACAATAATTTAACACCTCGCAGATAGTGTAGTGCTTAAATAGTTGAAAAATTAAATACATTAAATAACACAACCACACAAAAAAAGTGTATGATACCAAAAAAGCGACCTATATAGCATTGTAGTATAGGTCAAGCATAGTCGAAATCCAATTTTTTTGAATTTTCTGCTTACCAGTTTTTTTATATTTGAGCTTAAATGTTGGATTTAGCCAACTTGAAAAAATTCAACCTAAACCCAAAATTCAAGCTTAAATAAAAAAAACAGCATAAAATTCCAAAAATTTGGATTTCGACTATGCTCGACCAATACTACAATCCTATATATGTATGTCGCTTTTTTGGTATAGCACACTTTTTTGGAAAAATTCAACCTAAACCCAAAATTCAAGCTCAAATTAAAAAAAACTGGTAAGCAGAAAATTCCAAAAATTTGGATTTCGACTATGCTCGACCAATACTACAATGCTATATAAAATATGTCGCTTTTTTGGTATCGCACACTTTTTTGGAAAAATTCAACCTTAACCCAAAATTCAAGCTCAAATTTAAAAAAACTGGTAAGCAGAAAATTCAAAAAATTTGTATTTCGACTATGCTCGCTTTTTTGGTATAGCACACTTTTTTTGTGTGCTGTGTAATCATAGAATTTTACATAAATAATAAGAAATAATCCGAGTAAAGCGAGGGGGATCTGTAGACGGATCTAAAAATTATTAACATATGTATACCAATTTAAAATTGTTATTTACAATACAATATAATTACTATAAGAGCCCTGATATAATTCACAAAATAAATAATTTATATTTGCAAAACTTAAAAATTGATATACATTACCTATTATATATTATAATTAAATGCAAATTACGATAAATAATCCGGATATTGATATTATGGTAAACGAATTTTAAAATTATGCAAGAATGAAAAACACAACATAAACTTAAGAAATAATCTATTATCCACCTACGTTCGGAAAAATATATTAAATACATAATAATATGAATATATGAAATATATTACATATTTCAAAAAAAATTTAAATACAATGTATGTAAATGGTAACACTCAGTGCCGTAGCAAACATTTTTTTGGATACAGGTATATTTTTGTTTGCATTATACCTATTTAATTAATGAGGGACTCCCCCCTCTGGTTATAGCCTTGGTAATACTAAACTAAACCAAAACGAAAATATAGTCATTAGAGTGAGAATTGTTCACCTTAAATCACTTTAAAACTGGTTAACCTTAATAACTAAAATAATAAGTTTAAATATATCTAGAATTTATATTTTGTTTAATGTTTAATTAAGTTAGCAATTAGTTAACATTATTTTAATTAATGATATTCATCATGAGATTTATTTGATTTTTATTCTATTTTAAAATGAATTTGTAAAATTCGAATAAGTTCACACAAAGATGACCGTTAAATACATAGAGCTAAGTCTTCCCCAGCGGTATTAAGGGGGTAACCTAGGGAGCAACGAAATATGCCACACTTTGCAAGCTTATATCTCCGGAACTAATAATCGTAAAACAATAAATAAAACACCAATAGATAGCTTATATATATAGTCAAAATGAAAAATCATAGAACAAACAACTTTAAGCTAATTTTCATAGGATTTTGTACATTCTACTGAGAGCCCCTAGGCTAGGATGTTCGGTGGACCCTTTTATAAGAAATTTAGACAAAGAAAACTTGACGATTCGTCCCCAGGCTAGAGCCCTATTAGCCCCCTCACACAAGACAAAATTAGAAGCGTTGTTAGTCAAATCTAACGATGTGTTAAAAATAAATAAAAATAATATTTAATATTTAATAATAATAATATTTTTTGACAGATATTTTGAAAACAAATACTAATGACTATTTTATTAAATTTTGTAGCGGCATTTCAAAATGCACCAATGACACATCGTTAAATTTGACCAAAGGTTACTACTATGTTAAATTTCCTATGTCTTAAGGCCTCTATACACCACCCAATTTGCTAGGATCCTGCAGATTGCCCCTGCAGATTAGATGTCAAATTGGGTGGTCTATAGAGGCCTTTAATCAACTTGGAATACACAGTATATCTATAGATATTTACATAAATATTCTTTTCAAAATTAGGTAAAAATCGTAATATTGATGTGAAAATGTACCTACATTCTTTTAATTTTTCACTATAATGAATCAAAGATGACAAGGTAGGTATGTTGTATGTACTTACACATTTGCATTGTATCGTTTTCTAATTGCAATGACCAAAGTTAAATATTATTACAATGTTAAGTGTTATTTCAAATAATCGTTTAGAAATATAAGTTGACTTAAGTTTAAGTAAATGTCTAATGATTGATAAATAAACACACGCATGTTATATAACATCTGTTTACACATGTTTTAAAAACGCGTACTTCAACTATTTCGTTGCGTTCTTTCTATAAGAGAAATTAATAATGCATGGACAAATTTTCACGCATAAACTTTAGTTTTTAAACAAATAATATATAGGATGATTTAGACAGCGTGCTAAAAGTTCATATGAAATTTTTCGTGAAGAAATTGCAGCTCCCTCAACGAAATTTTACCCAAAAATAATTATTTCACTGTGATACTTACATAGTTAAAGATTTTTAATATTGATCAATAGTTATTTAAAACCTAATTTTTAAAAGACTAACAATTAATTAATATGGGATTGACCCTCGTTAAAACCCTTCCTTTATAGCTCAATAAAATTAATGTTAATCAAAATTCATAATTTATATAATACATTAATATTAATCCAATTTAACGTTGTTTATATAAATAGGATGCGACAAATTATTAAAATTTATTATGTTATGATATTTACATGTTAGGGAACCTTTATTCAGGTCCTAAAGCTCCCAATACTTCACTGCATTATCTAAGAATAAATCTGGACCTTCAAGTAGTACTTCACACCGATATGACTTTGACAGGACGAATTTCAAGGTTACATGAAGACTGAAAATACAAAAAAAAAATTAAAAGAAATTGGGATTGACAGGGTTATTTTTTGTAATTCTTATGAACTCATGTTACTAATAAAAAAAGTACTTTTTTTATTAAATCAATTTAATTACCAGTCCGCAAATATAGTTTTTAATTTTTTATTTATAGCTTTTTATTTTGTTTATGTTTTTTCTCCAGTAACGAATAAAGTAAAACCAGTACTGGGTACCTAGTAATGGACACTTGCTAATGGTTACAAAATGATAAATACTACGATACAAAGGTTATAAAATAAAGAATCTAAAATTTAAAACAATGTTACGCAGATATTATAATATAATAATTAATTAATCAATGTCCATCATTTTGACACCCATATTGACTGATTGTCATCAAATTAAGCTGTTTTACAGTTAAATGTCTATAGATAATGATTCAGTAATGGCAGTAATCAAATATCAATAAATATTTATAATTTAATATATTTAATTAAAAAAGTGTTCATCAGTAGGGTATGATCCAAGATCGGTACCTCATTGAAAAATCAAACGGTATTAGGAAGGTTAAACAAATAAACACTAGTATTATTAAGTTTCCGCGACTTATTCAAGTACATAGCCATCCTGTATATATAAAAAAATTATGAATTGAATGTATTGAAAAACGACGTATTCTTTAGAAGGTAGTAATTATAAGAGCATTTACGAAACGGTTTTGACATATTGATATAATTTAATGTGCATTCTGAAATCCGTAAATGTACCGTATTACTTCTGAAGGTTGCATTGTCCGGTATCTCGCGTAGCCTCGGGTTAATACCATCTTCGTTAACGTATTCTTTATAGTAGAAGTATCTATTTAATTAGTGAGTGACCTATACGTTGCATGTTAGGCTATATAATTGCCTAATGTGCTACGAGGCAAAGAACCACACATGGGACTGTTTCATTGTATAATTATTGCAGTTGCGGAACACTTTTCTTTAAATGTTTTTTTTTTTTTTTAATTTTTGTAAGTTTGTACAAATATTGATTTTTTAATGGTTCGATTAAGGTATGTGGTTAGTAAAGCTGCACAAGAGACGAGACGAATCTTATCTCATACACGAGACAGAGACCAAATCTCGTGTTATTTATTTTTCTAAAAAATATTTACCCATTTATTTTTATGTAATACAAAAATAAATTTTGAAATACCAATTTCTTATATCGACGGTGGAAAGTTAAAACTATATATATTTATAAGCAGTCCAGGCAACGTAGAATTTTTTACTTGTATAAAATTAGGAAAAATGTATGAAGTGCCAAATTTGAGCAGTGATTAGAACATGTCCTGAAAACTCCCTAGCAAAGTTTGCTTCGGAAAACCTTCAACCAAGGCCCTAAAGTTTTGTTTTGCAAGGATTTTGTAAATACTCTGTATCTAATGAACAGAATGTTCAATCAACCCCATCTTTCGTATTTTAAACAGATAATTTAATTTTCAACAATCTTTTTTATAATTATTTTTACCAATGGCGGTCAAACTAAAATTTTACTTTAAAAATGCAAAATTTTGAATTCGACAGCCTTTTTGATAGGTATAAAGGTATTTATGAATAAGGATGTATATTTGATTATAGTACATTTAATTGTCTTTTCAAAAAATTAAAAATGGGGT
Organism: Sialis fuliginosa; assembly: GCA_961205875.1. Lineage (NCBI taxonomy): Eukaryota > Metazoa > Arthropoda > Insecta > Megaloptera > Sialidae > Sialis > Sialis fuliginosa. Next base: position 29,364,839 of record OY540812.1, on the reverse strand, counting down.
TAATCGGACTTTTAGTTCACTAGATATAGATATAGATATACGAAACCATTGCAATATTAAATACGTTACGGCAAATATGTTTATTACATACTTGGATTCGAGTCTTGTGTTTGGCGATATGGTACAATGAAATTACTAATCTCATAAAATTCGGAAAGGTCTGAAAATGTTCTTCATAAAGTCTAGTATTAAGATTTATTTTAAATGAGTTCAATAATAGGTTTTGTTTGTATTTATTCTTCCAGTACGTAATATAGGAAGATGTTAAATGTATATAGGTACATAAAAATTGCATTTTTACATTACAATAAAATTTTCAACTTTAGGATAATATATGAGGCACCAAATTGTTAGAGCAATTAGAAAATAACGAGATGTATATTTATTGAAAACTCCTTAGAAAAGTAGGGCCCGGAAAACCCTCAACCAAGGGTCCAAAGTTTAGTTTTACAAGGATTTTGTAAACACGCTGTATCTAATGATTTGTATAATGTATGTAATTGTATATGTACATATGACTTAACAAATGTTACAGTAGGACGAAAAAAAACAAAATCGTAATTTTTAATTTTTTTAATTAGTTTAAATTCAGCGCCCCAGAATTGATCAGTCGAAATAAAATAGATTTAGTCAATTTCAATTCAATTGAACAAATTAATAAAATTATAAATTAACCAATAAAAAATTACTCAACAATTTTGAAATGTAGAAAAAAAAATTCTAATAACATTTTTAAGTAGAGTATTTCAATATATTTAATAGATTTAAACTTTACTGCAAACATGCATAATTATTATTAATTTATACAAATTGTTTTTATAATTAGCTCGCAAAAATTCTGTCAAACAAAATGGACACTGATTGAAAACAGTTAATCAAGTCATCTAGCTTAACATAAGACGTGTACAATTTCGTAACAAGTACAACATTCTCCTGCATGTATGCAATTTTTTAAATGTCTATCTTCACTTTAATTTATATGTGTTTTGTTTTTATATACCAGCTATATATTATGTTTTGTAATTCGAATTATTTTATCAAAATTAATGGCAATGATTCTTTAACTATGTAGATGCACATTTTACAGTTCTTATAGAAAAGGCATGTAATTGGAACACTAACCCAATGTAGATTTAGTCACCAACCATAACGGACTCAACTTTCTTATACTATACAGTATTGTGCAAATTAATGGAATCATTCTGATGTATTGCATTTTTTCCATATAATAAAAGGCATGATGAACGAAAATTACAAATTGACGTTGGAACACTATTTGAACAACGAACTTGAAAAGTACCAACCTCAAGGAGGAGTAATTGTTCAACAAGACTCTGCTCTCTGCCACAAGTCGATGGAAATGTTCAAATATTTCCAGAATAAGGAGATAACTGTTTTAGATGGGCCCGGGAATTCACCCGATCTGAACCCTATCGTGAATTTACAAGCCATTTACAAAGCTAGGCTGTGCAAAATCGACTGCACTACAAAAACAAAGATGATATCTCTGAAAACTGTCTAAAACAGTAGAGTAAAAGCAGTTATTGAAGCCAAAGGGGGACATATTTCCTATTAATTAGAGTTTAATGGTAGTTGTATTATTTTATAAAAACATTATTTTACAAGCAATAAACGGTTTTACCATAATAATTGCCTCTGATTCCATACTGTAAATAAAGTTGACAATTTTAGAATTAGAGACTGGGCAACCGCCTGGGGTGCAAGTTCATAAGGGAGATAAACTTAAATTCTAGTAGAATTTTTTTCTCTTTAAAAAAACGATCACAAAGTTTGCGTATCTTCGATATGACGAGGAAGCAAAAATAATAATTTCGAATAAGGAAGAACTTCCAGATACATGTTCATTATTTATTTATTTTTATTATAAAATATAATAAATTTTTTTATTATATTATAAGAGATAAGCTGCTTGTTAGTTTTAAGACTAGTTGTAGCGATAATATAAATGTTAAAAAAAAAAAAATTATTGTTCATATGAACTTTTTTGCTTGAAATATTTTTCTCAATCAACTATTCAAGTTTGTTCCACCTTATATGACTCATCCTGTATATCAAATATAATCTTAATCCAACTTTATTATTATTTCTCTTTAAAACAGTATTGTTAGATGAAAACAATAAATTCTCTGTTTTAAACAATGCATGTACTCAATTTTAAAAAATAGTATAAGATACTGTCACCAGTCTTGGATATGACCCCAGTAATGGCTATTTTTTAATTAAATGTACTAAATTAGAAATATTTGTTGATATTTTTACAATTACAATTTCTGAATATTAATCTATATACATTTTACTGTCACTGCGTGATTTGATGACAATCGGCCAATATGTGTCAAAATGGTGAACAGTTAAACTAATTATTATTATTATTAATTAATTTATTATTATATTATCATAGCAACTGCTTTACATTATTTCAAATTAAACGATTCTTTCTTTTATATCTTTTGTGTCGTAGTACTTATCATTTTGTTATCATTAGCTAGTGTCCATCACTGCGTGCTCATTACGGGTTTTACTTTATCCATTACTGGAGAAAAAACATAAACAAAATAAAACACTATAATTAATTTAAAAAACTAACTATATTTGCGGACTTTGGTAATTAAATTGATTAAATAAAGAGTAACTTGTTTTATTAGTAATATGAGTTCATGAAAATTACAAAAAAGAAGCTCGTCAATCACAAAAACAGTAAACCTTGCTCTTATAGCGGCCAGTACCTTTTGTTTCGATTTATAATTTAAAAAAATGTTTATAATTAAAGTTGTAGAGAACGTTATTTTCTATAGTTTATGTTCCATTCATTTAATTATATATTTTATCAATTAGGCAGACATTTTTTTGATGTACATAAATAGATAAGTACACCTACACAGTATTAGAAGAAAGTCCCATGACATCCATGGCAGACATTTATTCGGTAGATATAATGAGCATTTTTCTTAAATTTCTTCAATAACCCACATTTAAAAAAAAATAACAACTAATTATATTTTTTTTAATTATCAAAATCTTAATATTTGACCGGTGATTGCTTCGTTTATATATTTGATGTTTTAAATGTCATTTTGACGATTGCATTTTAGATGTAAATTGAAATTGTCAAAAAATTGAAAATATACGAAAACATAATCAGGTGCGTCTTAAGAAAAATTATATTTTTCAGTAAAATTGTATAAAAATTAAATGGTTAACCAATGTCAGGCAACTTATCTTAACACTTAATCGGTTTTTATTTAAATTACCTTTGGTGAATTTAGCACGGGGAAGCACTGTACATTTACTTGGCAGATGTTTCCTTTTCTGTGGCTAAAATTACAAGTCTCGCAGACGGTCCATGACTATTTGTACACCATTTTACGTAATCGGTTAAGATCATTAAGGTTTAAACAAAATTATTTTACAAAATATTTGTGCGGTCAATGTACTGATAAATTTTCCAATTTCCATACAGCAATATAAAGAAGGCCAATAATTGTAATAATCGAGCCATAAATCAGTACTAAAATCTGTGTTAAATATTAAAATTCAGAACGGCGACCGTAGATCGAGCTGCAATATACGAATGTAACGCAAGATCAAATAAAAATGATATCATAGCAGATAGATATAAATCTACAACAAAATTTACTGTTTATTTGCTCTAAATTATTAAATTTTTAGATTGCCAGTGAAATGAAGGTCGCAAGATAACAACTATTATTATATATGCGTTCTCTCTCTTGACAAAAATAAATATCATTGTGATATTTTGTAATCATTTTTTTTTAATTTTTGTAATTTTTATAAAAAAATATTGGAACTTGTTATCAGGGTTTCGAACCGTTATTTTTTTTCGTTTCGGTTTCCGTTCCGGTTCGAGTAAAAAAATATATTTCGGTTTGGCTCCGGTTTTCGTTGCGAAAAAAATAACGGTTATTTCGGTTTTTTCGGTTTTCGGTAAAAAAAATTTATTTGTATTAAAATTTTTATTCTACCATAATTTAGAACATTTTATGGTACTTATATGATAGTCCGAGCGACAATTGAAGTAGAAAATAAGATGTTAACGCGCGTATTTTAACATGTACTGAACCGTAAAAACCGATATTTTTATTTCGGTTCAATTCCGGTTCGAAGCCCTGCTTGTTATCGACAAAATCGAATTTTTGTACTGGGTGCCGAATTGCATTATGTTATATAAGGTCGGTCTTTTCCAAACCAAGATTATGTTAAATTATTTTAGGAGGGGAATGGCACCACGTTATTTTATGACAGGAAAAAATTGATATCACAAATTAATTAAAATTTTCAAAATCTTGTACTATATAATCTGAAAGATATACGTGGGTGTGATTTAAAAAAAAAGATTAGTGCAAATATTTGGTTTAAAAATTATCGATTTTGTCTATTGTAGTGAATTAAAAACATATTTAAAATGTATTCTGAGCTGTATACATAAATACGAAAAAAATGACTTAAGTACGAGTATAATTACTTTTGCCAAAGATTGTACTTTACGAACAAGTACACTCTACTAAATATGTACGTAAGTATGATACAAGTAAATTGCCTTTGTAATTAAGTATTTAAGTACATTTTTAAGTACCTACAAGTACAATTACTTCTAAACAAATGTTTGGAAGTATAGTAAAAGTACAAAGAGTACGTTTAAAAAAAATTTAAGTGCAAATGCAATTACTTGTGTTAAGTAAAGTACTTAAGTACATGTACTTAAGTATTTGTGCTTAATTACATGCATAACTCTACATTAAGATAACATACTCAAATATCTATATTTCGATGTAAAAATGTAGTAATACTTAATTAATAATGAAATAATTGTAACAAAAAATATATAATACAATTTAATTGTTTCTCTTCCGATGTCTTTTTTTTAAATCGAATTACAGCCCCCCCCCCTGCTTTAAAGATTAAAATAGTTTACCTTTGAATATTCGGAAAAAAAATTCCCAATATATTTTTTAAATTACTTCTCCCCGCCCCCTTACCAACATTTAAAAAAGCATACATAATTTTTAGATAATATATAGAGAGTTCTTTAATTTCTTATCTAGGCCGCTCGTAAAAAAATGAAAATTATCCCCGAAGGTCGCTCGCAAAAATTAAATAAATAAAAAACAATTGTCGGTCATTTTTCGGTTCGAAGGTCGTCGATACTTCTATGTTTATTTTTGTAAGCGTTACATAACCTTTCATGTTTTACGAGAAGATGTTGACCGATATTACATAATAAATAAAAATGTTATTTGTACGCGAAGTTTTTTATTTTTGCTTGATCATAGGGGACCTTTTTTGATTAATAGCTATAGTAAGATTAACATTTAAAATGAACAAGTTTTTTATTTTGACGTAATTATTATTTAATGCACATATTTATGTTGCATTAGCTAAAGTAATCTATTTTTTGCCACCCGAAGCGTGTAGTGAAAAATTCTGCAGGTAGGTATTTAACATTTTAATTTATTTTATCTTCCGTATAAGTCATTCTCATCTGTATTTATTAACAACAATAATTTATCATTAATTCAACTTTTTATACATGCTGTATAATAATGTTGAATATTATTATAGTAAATATAATAGACCTAACTAATTATTCAATATATTTTTTTGGGTTGGTTATAATATCAACACCACAACATTAATCTTTCAATTCATTTTTATATATTTTGATTAGAATACATAAATTACACAGCTACACAAAAAAAAGTACGGAGCCAAAAAAGCGACCTATATAACATTGTAGTATTGGTCGAAATCCAAATTTTTGAAATTTTCTGCTTACCAGTTTTTTTTATTTGAGCTTGAATTTTGGGCTTAGGTTGAATATTTCCAAAAAAAGGGGGAGGGATACCAAAAAAGCGACCTATGTAGTATTCGTCGAGCATAGTCGAAATCCAAAGTTTTGGAATTTTTTGCTAACCAGTTTTTTTTTTATTCGTGCTTGAATTTTGGGTTTAGGTTAAATTTTTCCAAAGTTGGCTAAACCCAAAATTCAAGCTGAAATTTAAAAAAAACGGGTAAGCTTTTTTGGCTCCGCACTTTTTTTTGTGTAGCTGTTATTAATTTCCTTAAAAGTAGCTTGCATAAGCTAATTCTAGGGTCTTGGACTTTCAAATAGTGAAAATCCTATCAAAATCGGTTCAGTAGTTTTCGTGTCAACAAACAACCAGACAAAAATTCTAAAAACTATCAAAATTGAATATGTCCGGAATTATAAAGAAGCTAACAAAATTTGTTAGCTAACAAGCACTTTCAACGGGGTATTAATTCTATGTATTTGTTTTGGAATTTAGATCAGTGTACGAGATTATTTTCTTAAAATATCACCGGTGTTTTAATACCATTGGAGTTTACTTAACGCACGTACGAGAAACTTGTCAAGGAAATTGTTATATAGGTTTTATATCCCATTTCATAGCTAACAAACTTTGTTAGCTCTTTTATAATACCGAACATATTTTTTTTTTGTTTTTACATTGAAAATGTATTTGACTTTGTTATATGCAGTAATAATGAAGAAATCTATATTTTCCCCCGTTTCCCTCACTTCTCGTAAGTAGCTATTGATTATTTATGTCAAATAGTTTTTTTAAAACCAAGTTTAAAATAAGTATATGCTTTTATCTAGGAATTTTTTTTATGAATACTCGATTTTCGAATCAGATGCACAGTCCATGCTCTACATCTATGATCAGAATGGATTCAAGGAAGGTCAAAATGTATATTTCCATTAAAATCTCAAATTCGAAAAAAATCAGCTTTACTATATAGTCTATTTCCTTATACTATGTATTTCATAATAACATATATCTTCGTGAAAGAAAGTAAAAATTACATCAATTAAATTGACTCATTTAACAATGTACTGACAAAAAATATTGATTATATATTTGTTCCTTACCACAAAATTGGCCTTTTCCGTTCTAAATATCTGTAACCACAAAAATCTTCTATTCTTACATCGGTGGGACTCGATTATCTTAAAATATTTAGAAATCAAAACCTGGGTTATGAAATCACTTGTTATTTAATATAAATGAATATTTTGGTTTTCAACACATGTCAATAAAAACACAAAATATATAACTGCAGTATACCTATGCAACGTCCTTGAAGAATTTTATAAATTGTCATTATAATAAATGTATTAATAAAGTGTACAGTTACTTATATTACTTATTTATTAGATAACAAAGAGCGAGGACATGATATAAAAACTCGTTTTTCGAAAATAAACTGTAACAAGTGTACGATATTATTTATGAATGTATTATATTATATATAGGATGTTTTTGAATAAACTTTACAGAATAAGAATGAAATATTACTTAAGGATGTATGGCAGGTATCTAATTTCAACGAGAAACAGTTGAAATTTGGAGAAGTTACTCCTTTATAAATCTTAAATATCCACACAAAATTTCAAAAGGTTTTACAACATAGTTTCAAAGTTATTATTTTTTTAAATTAACATGGGCTCTTATGGCAGAATGGTGTATTGACGGTTAAAGTCCAATAAAACACATGGTTCAAGCATCGAGAAAATTCTGAAATTTTCACAACACGTCACTTACATATTTAGCAACAAGTTTCATAAAAAAATTATACGCATACAGAACTAAATTATGAGAGAAAAAATAATTATTGCTGAAAAATATTAAAAAAAAAATGGCGTACTGAAATGTAATGATTTGTTTTTATTACATATTTTTTCATATATGTAAGCATATGAAGTACTAATATTATTATTTTCATTACATTTGTATGTTCCACATATGTTCTAAATAGCGTTATTTAAAAATATTTTAATTTATGTCATTTATGACAATAAAATACTTCTTTTGTTTTTATATATCTGACAGATGAATTCAGAATAAATTTTTTTCGTATTATCAACACAAATATTAATTTGTTGGCTAAAATTCTTAAATAACAGTCAATAATGGGAAATAAGGTTTTAAACAAATGTATTAATATAGTTTATGTAGTATTTAAACCAATTTGACTTTCTTATAAGCATTTAAAGTGAATAATTGATAATTTGATTTTGATCGTTCATTGCATCTAGATTTACAATATTTTTGACTCAGACTGTACGTGCCATACATCCTTAAAAGGATAATGTCCAGTATTATAATTAATGGAGTTAACAGAATTTGCACTTCAACGGGGTATTAATTATGTGATGCTTCAAAGTTCAACTTATTATAACACAGTTGATGACTAGTGACTGATCGTACAAGATATTTTCATAATATCACCACTATTTGTCAAACACTTCATGAAACTTCAAGGGAACGAATGTAGGTTTGATACCCCTTTAGAAAGTGCTTGTTAGCTAATACATTTTGTTAGCCCTCTATAATACCGGACATTATTGTAATATTATAGGGAAGAAATATTATAAATATATTATGAAATTTTATTTTGAAAAGTAAGCTGTTTACAGGAAAAACTTTACTCATATCAGTTTGGGGGAGGTAAGGAATATAATGTTTTATTTTTATTTTTGGGTGTTTCTTATGTTTTTTTACTGGAAAATTTTAGAATCATTTCTAATTCTAAGTAAAAAAAATATTTGAACATTTTTTTAATTTTTTCTATAACATATTTAAAATATTTAATTTGGAGAAGAAGTAAAATAGAAAGAATGTTCAGAAGTATCAGAATTTATTTAAAGTTTTTTTACATCCTTTTTAACAATTAAAAAAATCGAATCACAGATTAAAAATTGTTCCTTAAAATAAAAATATATGTTCTCATTTAAAAACAAAATATTTTACCCCCCACCCCTCCTCAAACTGAGTATCTTTTGCCTAAAAAGTTTTTCTATTAACAGTTAATATTTCGAAATAAAAATTCGTCACGTTTTTTTTCTACTCTACTATTTAAGTCACATAAACTGAACAATAATTTAAAGAAAACATCGGGAAATTAAAATCAACCTCAGTCATTCTGAAACACCGGATACTTAAAATAAACATGATAAAAACATAATTTGTTCATATGTGGCCGCGAGCCGCACATAAGGTTGGCCAGCCCTGATCTACATAAATAAAAAAATCCATAAATTGACAAAAGTAAATATTCGAATTTTAAAATTAAATGGTTATAAGTTCCACCAATTTGGCTGTCAGAGCGTTCACAGACGGATAGGCAGACACACATATACATATGTCATTGAGATAATGATTGATTCAGATTGCCAATGCAAACGTCCCTGATTCGAATAGGACCATTATTTCAATGGCGTCTATGTGTCTGTCTGTTAGTCAATAAATGCTCTGCTACCAAAAAAAATTAAATTAAATTGAAGTTTTTTTAAACTGCAAATGTACATCTCATAGACCGGAAACGGATGTTTACTCTTATCAATTTTAAAATTATTTTTAAAACGATGCGTAATAGAATAATTTTCAGTAGGTATAGTATAACGAAATCATTTTTAAGATACTAGTTTCTGTATGATAATTTATACAAAAATTAAACTGTTTGTTTTTATAAAACTGAAATTTTTGCATTTTTCAATACAAAATTAAATATTTTGCCATCATTATAATTTTAATATATGTTAATTTTTATTTGTGTTCTAAGTAATAAATTTTTATTTCAAACATGAAGTAATTTTTAAGAATACAAACTTAAAAAAAACCACTGACATTTAAAAGAAAAAAAATGACATTTCTCAAGAGCAAAACTATAGAAATAATTTATAGTTGTTGTCCAAAATATAATGAAAATGTTCTAGCCATTGATAGATTGTATAATTTATTTGTTAAAGTTTCATATTTATTCATATTTATTGTAATTTATAAATAAATAATTTTAGATTTATATATATATGGGTCACTCAGTTGTCAATGCGACTAACAATAAGTCCACACATAAACAAATGATGTGATAATTTTAACTATAAATATTATTAGAAAAGAAAAATGATATTTTTTTATAAATTACTGGAAAATCATATCGATACAGGTTGGTTATAAAATCTTAATTTATAATCTAAGCAGTTTGGGCTAGATATTGATGAGTTAGTCAGTCAGTGAGAACAAACTCTAAATAAAGTATTGGCACCAGTCTTGGATATGACCCCAGTAATGGCTATTTTTTAATTAAATGTACTGAATTAGAAATATTTGTTGATATTTGATTACTACCTTTTCTGAATATTAATTTATATACATTTAACTGTCTTACAACGTGATTTGAAGACAATCGGCCAATAGGTGTCAAAATGGTGGACATTTAAACTAATTATTAGTATAATTTATTTATTAATTATTATATTATAATAGCAACTGCTTTACATTGTTTCAAATTTGACGATTCTATATTTTATATCTTTTGTGTCGTAGTACTTATCATTAGCGAGTGTCCATAATGTGTCCGTAATGAGCACGCAATGACGTGCTCATTACTGGTTTTACTTTATCCATTACTGGAGAAAAAATATAAACAAAATAAAAGGCTATAATTAAAAAAAAACTATATTTGCGGACTTTGATAATTAAATTGATTAAATAAAGAGTTACTTGTTTTATTAGTAACATGAGTTCATGAGAGTTGCATAAAAACAGTAAATCTTGCTCTTATAGCGGCCATAACTGGTGCCAGTACCTTATAGATTCATACTTCCGAAATAAAATGCACAACTTATTTTATAACTGCAATAAACATGTCTAATTCTTTCATTAAAGGCCAATGTCTTCGGAAAAAATACATACAATAGTTATTATATTAAAAAAAAAAAAACAATAATTAGCTAACAATTGAGTAGGTATGTAAATCGAACACGTTTAAAAATAAATTTGCAATTAAAAGAATGTAGTTAATTCTCTGTTCTTTTAACAACACCAGGTCAATGTTAAATGCTTTATGAATACGTTAAAAGTACTCTTAACAGAAAAGTTTTATGAATTCATGCATACTTGTATTATTTTAGTACATTTCGTGAGGCGAGGGAAATATCTATATACATATATTGTATTTTACTATTACCAAATCTTTTGTAAGATAATTCTTATTTTGCGTGTGATATTGACCTAATATAAGACAGAATGATTTTATTTAAATATTTTTTTGTTTTGTATATTTGTCTATTGTGTTGCTATTATGATTGTTTAATAATAGCTTGTTTTCAAGTGCGTGCGGTTTTTTAAAATGTTTTTATTAAAATGTCCATATCGTTATGAAATCTTAAGATTTATATCAGTTAAATTATAGTATTTTAAAATTTAAATATAATCATTTAATCTTGATTTTTTTGTATGTATTATTTACTATTAACGCCCCAGCCATTTATCTATGAACTTTCAGGAAATATATGATTTTCAACATCATATGTTTTGCTCTTTATCTAATTCAACAACTAATATGGATTAATTCCTGTAATCCGATTCAAAAATTATGATTAAAAAATTTGTTTTTCCTTCTGTTTTTTCGAATATAGGTACAGGAAGAAAAATGAAACTCAAATTTTAGAAAAAATTACAATTCCTAAATAAAAATTTACTATCCGTATTGTAATAATTTTTATAATATAAATTATTGCAATACGAACAATGATTTTTTCTAAAATTTGAGTAACATTTTTCTACGTGTACATGAAAACGACAAAACCGATTTTGATAAGACTTTCACAGTTAGAAGGTCTAAGACCTTAGAATTATTTTAAACTGTATGATAATTGATATATAATTTAAAGAAGGTCTATATTCATTAAATAATGTAAAAAATATATGTATGTATTAGATTTTTGAGTTTTAATGTAGGTAATACAGCCTTATATAAGTATAAAAAAATCAAATTCAAAAGATTTTGATTAAAAAACCCATTTTAACCTTCCCAGAATCTATTCTATTTCCACTTTGATGTCTATGCGTCTGTCTATCTATATTGGTATGAAGAAGCTGTAACTAAAAAACAAAAAGGGTGAAATTTTATACTAAAGATTCATTTTCGTCTCGAAGAAAACCTACTGTTTATAAAAAGGATCTTATTACTGGAAATGGATGTTTACTCTTATTAGTTTTTAAATTTTTCAAATTATTTTTAAAGTATGAATTAGATTTATCAATAATTTATGTATGATTATTTTTTTTTATATCTTTTATCAGTAAGCTAGAAGAATTTAGTTTATATAATTAGATACACACGTTACTGTGAACTCAGTACTGTGTATAAGAAAGTCCCATAGCACTCATGTTACTAATAAAACAAGTACCTCTTTATTAAATCAATTTAATTACCAAAGTTCGCAAATATGTTTTACTTTTATTTAATTTATGTTTATTCTCCAGTAATAGATAAGCTAAAACCAGTAATTGGCACCCAGTGATGGGCACATGCTAATGATTTCAAAATGATAAGTACCTACTACGACACAAAAGTTATAAAATAAAGAATCAAAACATTTGAAACAATGTAAAGCAGATGCTATGATAATATAATAATTAATAAATTGATTACACTAATAATTAGTTTAATTAAATTTAGACCATTTTGACACTCATTGGCAGATTGTCATCAAATTAACCTGTTAAGTGTCTCAGTAATCAGATATCAACAAATATTTCTAATTTAGTACATTTAATTAAACAAGAATCCAACACTGGAGTTATTAGTTAATCGACAAAATAGGATCTACTTTTTAGTCACTAAGCAGCTGATATTAATTTATTAAATAAACTATTATTAATCGTATTTAAATATACACATGTATATGCAAGATAAATCGGTTAATTTAATTACCATATAAATCAAACATAAAAAAATATATATATACTCAACTTGATATCGTGTCAAAGGCCTAATAAAAAATGACACAAATTAACCGATTGTACATATAATATAACCTCTACTGACGCAATGCAATCTAATTTATACATACATGTATACATATATATATCTAATAACACGTTAATACAAATTAAAAAATGCATTTGATAAATTGCAATTAAAAGTGTACGAAAATAAAATATCTATGTCACTTTTACCGCGCGGCAAATATCGAAAATCGACATCTGAAAAAAAATCAGTCTACTTTTAAATGTACAAGGACGTCCACTCCCTAGCCCGGGGCAATTCTGCGTGATCTAGAATGTTCCATAAGCGCGGACTGTAATCAACAAATCTACATATTCATTAGAATTAATCTTATTTGAGATGCAGTGTACTCATATGCATATATTACATCTCTATATAGATGTGTCCCTTTGATGAACTTGGCTGTTTGTAAGCTTTTGTTTTATGTATGTATTATACAGAGTACAGATGTTCTATTTTTAGATTATTTAAGTTCAGTGGTTCTTAAACTGTTTGCCTTGATTTTCTTCTGCAGGCTTTCGTGACCGTTGTCCCAGTTGTCGTATTTCTTATTTGACGTTTATATTTATGAAGAAGTGGGTAATCTAGTTCATAAACAAAGTTCATTTTTTAATGTTTTTTTTTTTTTTATTATTAACTATACAGAGCGACATTATTTTTGTACAAGATATCTGAATAGGTGTTTCCGAGGATTTTTGGAATGCTGAAACCAAATCTGTTCCCTAAATTACTCCATCCCGTCAGATTTTTTTTAGTTATCCTAACTTAAAAGTGCAAAAATAATGATTGGGATTATATTAATGAATTTATTGCCAAACATATAATATAAGGTACTGGCAACAGTCTTGGATATTACCTAGTAATGGCTATTTTTAAATTAAATGTACTGAATTAATTCTAATTAGAAATATTTGTTGATATTTAATTACTATCATTTCTGAATATTAATCTATATTTACTGTCTTACAGCGTAATTTGATGACAATCGGCTAAAAGGTGTCAAAATGGTGGACATTTAAACTAATTATTAGTATAATTTATTTATTAATTATTATATTATTCAAATTTGACGATTCTTTCTTTTTTATATCTTTTGTGTCGTAGTACTTATCATTTTGTAATCATTAGCAAGTGTCCTTCACTGCGTGCTCATTACTGGTTTTACTTTATCCATTACTGGAGAAAAAACATAAATAAAAAAGGCTATAATTTAAAAAACAAACTATATATGCGGACTTTAGTAATTAAGTTGATTAAATAAAGAGTCACTTGTTTTATTAGTAACACGAGTTCATGAGAATTACAAAAATAGTAAACCTTGCTCTCATAGCGGCCATAGCTGGTGTCAATACCTTATATATTTTTTAGTTTTCGTTCATTGTAACAAAAAGCCTAAGAGATTTATAAATCTCGTTGATAATCTGTAAAATATATAAAATTCGTTATACTTCAAAATTTATTTGGTTATTCAATAAAAATAAATTTTTAAAATATTATTTGTAAAAAGCATTTTTCTGGCCAAATATCGATCTCGTTTCGTGCGTAAAAAACTAGTCTATTAAGAATTATCTAAATCACTATTTTAGTTACAAGAGGGCGGCACGAGCCAAGGTCGAAGCAAATATGCGGCCCTTTTAAATATCAAAATTCATGGATTAAAAGTTCCTCAAAATTACCTTTTAACAGATCTATTTGTTAATCAAAAATGTAAATACGCATGAATATGATAATTTTTATTGTATAATATGAAATTTACAAGGGTTTTTTTACAATTAACTTTATCAAACTAGTTGTAAGTTATTATTTTAGTGATACATCTAAAAGCAAAAAAAAAAAATAGAAAACAATTTTTTTCTGCGTGCGCAAAAATATCTTATAAAATGAATTCTAAAATTCCAGGCATTCAAATCTCTAACTTGATTTTTATTATCTTATAAAAGCAAAAACCTGAATCCGAAAACCTGGTAGTATCAAATTTAAAAAAAAACTCACATAATATGTGGTTCGCAGGTTAGTGTTCTTTTAATAGACAAAAACACTTTGCGCGTGTCTCCTAGGTTATTGCAAGGACGCTATATCTAGTATGGTTACCGCTGCCGAGGAAGTTTTTTTGTATGTTTAACTTTTATGTAACGCAAACAAATAAATTATTATACTTTATTGGCCACACCCAAACTTGAGACGTCCTGTTGAGAAATATATAACAGAAACTGGATTTTATATCCTTATTATTGTACAGGTGTTCATAAAATATTTGCGTCATTCAATTGTTACCTATAGTTTTGAATATATACTTTTGCGCTGGTTTTTGGCTTCTGACAATGAGTTAAGTATTTTGGTCAATATTTAGTTAAAAGTAAGTAGTTTGAACCAGAATCTGTATTTTTTTAGATTTTAATTTTTTTATATGCACGAAAACTACTGAACCGATTTTGATGGGACTTTCGTTATTCGAAAGCCAAATAATTTTTTAGACCATGTATATTATAAAATTACTTAGCATTGGACCGTTTATATTTTCTATTAAAAATATATATAAAAATTACAAGAAAAAGTTTAATATAACTAAATCAAGATTTATACTGAATAATTATGTCAGGCACGTTTTAAGAAAAAAGTACAACTGATATTTTTTTAAATGATGCTTTTTTAGGCGCCTTCAGGGTGAAATTTTAGTAATGCAATGGAAATGAAATACGAATTGCATTACTAAGGTTAGGTATAGATAATATAGATTTCTGTTATGATAGTCGGTAAAACATGTTTTTTGTTTTGCATTTGTACACCAGATGTCGTTACATAAGTACACACACCGCCTTTTTTTATAAAATGTAAAAAATTTGATTTCGAAGTAAACCGCGAAGAATTTTTAATTATAACTTTGAAATCAGTACAAACGGAATTATACCCTATTAATTACGTAAGAATGATTATCAAAATTTTTCTAATTGTAAGGATTCATAAATATTCATGTTTCTTATATTTGTAGTAGAAGCAAAGAACAACAACTAAACATTTTTAATTGACTTAATGCATGTTAATGGTTTCAATTAACGTATTTTAAAATAATTAATTTTATTAAAACTTCTCCACGTAAGGATTCGTAAGGTCCCCCCCCCCTTCCGTCAAATTTTACGTAATTATACGAAGCTCCATTACATTATTTTTACTAAAATAAATGCTTTAAATTATGTATGACTGATATTTATTTTTCTTTTCAAAACTAGCACATCTACAAGTAATATTTCTGTTATGTCACAAACAAATCATACCTAAACAATAAGCGATAAATAAACCAGAGCAATATCTGACCAATTATATAGAAAATGATAACGAAATATTGGCAAAGCAAGGACACAAGGTCGTTATAAATTATTACCTTTGCTAAACAACTGGTAGAGTGACTTTCGACCTTTCGGGGCCTTACTGCCCCGCCCATCGAAGAGGCGTCGTTACAAATAGATCAAGCAGATAAAAACATCAACATAATGTCAAGTATCAACTAAATATTATACTTTGAAAGACATATAAAGGATATGTGAAAGATTATTTTCAATATGTTTTATCAGCGAGAAATGATCTAGGCTTGATTGAAATTAATGTATCAATTAAATTGTGTGAACGAAAAGTTTGTGGCTTAATTAAATCAACATTTGATTAAAGATTAGATTTCTTACACTTACGCTTCATTGATTTTTATCGATTTGTAAATGTTGGTCCCAGTAATTCACTTATTTATATTTAAATGATTTTAAGGGCCCCTTAGCAAGGAACTTTGCCCATAGTGCTTTGCATCCCAACCCCGATAACTATGATACTGTTTCAAAAATTTTAATAATAATTGAACAATTTATGCTTTTTCTACGTCACAATATAACAGCTATATTAATTATTAATATTAAATCATTTATTATTATGTTGTTTAAATATAGAATATTAAATTGACGTACGTACGTTTTTAAGAAACTTCATTTTGAGTTCTGCAGCCAACTTCATGCGTTATATGACTAACAAATACACTATAACTATTATAAAGAATCTCACATTTTATTATGTTTAGTTCTGCAGCTAACTTCATGCGTTACGTGACAGACAAACAACGGCCATTATTTGTATTAATAATAAAGAATATCATGAAAATGGTTATTTATACCGAAAAAAGCTGCTACAAGACTTTCTTATACATAATACCTACTATGAGTGTAAAGTGCACATGTATCTAAAAAGATATCACATAAATTATAGGACTTTTATTTAAATAATTTTTTTCAAATTCGTCTCCAAAATATTCGTTTTCGGTTGTAAAATTGTTTTCAAAAATATGTGGTTTTCTTCCCAAATGAAAATTGACCCTAATTATAAAATTTCACCCTTCAATATTTTGTCGTTTTTGAGTAAAAGATTGTATAATTAAAATTAATTCAAGGAAGGTCAAAATTGATATTTACATAAAATCCTCGAATCAGAAAAAATCGACTTTACTATATTTTCTTATACCATAAATATTTCAAAGTAAAAAATTGTCTAAAATATAACGAAAGGTTAGCGTTCTAAATCAATAAAACATAAATATATATAGGTATATATAAAATATTAAATATAACCATTAAAACTCAATGATCTGTTAAGAAATTGTACAAATCACTTTTAAACGTTTCACAGCTATTAAAGAACAAACACAAGTAACATTAAAAAATAATAAACGTGTACAAGAAATAAAAATGTATAAATACGTGATCATAACATTTACACAAACACAATACGTTTATATTATGCTAATACACCTTTAATTAGAGTTACCTTTACCTGATTTTTTCGTGTTTCCAATGGACCAGATTTGTATTCTATAAATACATAAGTGATTCAGATATGAATATTATTATTATATTACGTTATATTTTCTTGTCTTCGGTACGTCTTATATTAAAACTATTATTCTTATTTTTCTTATTAAATCGGTCACTCTAATTTTGTTTTTGTTTTTTAACATTCATTTCTTATACATTTTTTATAGTTTATTAGTAGCACTTTTGATTTATTGAATTTATTTTTATCCAGTTATGAAACTATTCAGTTTAAAATATTTGAAGTTATCCATGATAATATTATAAATGCGAAATTGTGTCTGTCTGTTTGTTACTTTTTTTGACGATCAAACCGTTGAACCGATCTTGATGAAATTTGGCAGGAAGATAGCTTGCATTCTGACTACTTTGAATAGCTAGTGTATATATATATATATATATATATTTCAATAGGATTTTTGAAAAAAATAATATACTCATACACATTTGTAGCTTCTGGATTTTTTCAGTCTTTTAGTCGTTTTATAAATTCCCGATACTTTTTAAAAATTTGTCTGTTTTTCACCATTTGACGTGAAAACTACTAAACCGATTTAATGGGTCTTAGACTGTTAGAAAGCCTAAGACTCCAGAATTAGTTTAGGCTATATTTTAATTGAATTAGAGCAGGACAGTATACAGGGAAATTTACAATTTATATTTTATAATGAAAATACTGACTTGATCAGAAAACTATTAAACCGAATTTGGTAGAACTTTCACTGTTTGGAAGCCTAAAATCCCATTGTAAGTTTAGGGTATAATATAATAGTTGAAATATGGCAGATCAGTATCAAGGAAAATTTACAATTGATATTTATTATTAAAAATATTTCAAATTATTATATAATATATTAATTAAATATTTTCTAGTGAAATTTTATATATTGAACATTTTTAACGTGAAAATAAATATAAATAAAGTCGATACTGTCTCGGTCTCAGCTCGTCTGAATTAAAGCTAATCTCTGTCTGATTCTTAAACAAATTATTTTCAGGCAGAACAACGTTTGACGTGTCAGCTAAAACAACAAATACAACCCTCCATACGTGACAGGGGGTGAAATATTAACTTCCGTGCGAAACCAAGACGAGTCCGCTAGTATATAAATAAATATTTATAATTCACTTTGATGGGCCATCTGTTTTTTTTTTCAAAATACTGGTTATGTGTTTGAATTGTAAGCTTGTTTGTTTGTTTGTTTGTTTGTAGATGAAACGAAACTAGGTTTAGGTTAGTTTCGTCTCGTCAGTATTTAAAAGATTTCGGTTCTTCGAGTGATGAAATCAACAGATTCTACAACATTTAAAAAATTTAAAAGTCGATTACGTTTAAAAGTCGTGCTCATTATAATCTCTATTTTAATAAACACAACTGCAGATATAAACAGACAAAATATTAGTCATTGTAAATGTCATTGTACTGAGATAATAATGAACCTATGTATATAATTGTGTGACATATCGGTTCTGGGTCAGACCAGTTGTTGATTTATCAGATGAATCAACTGCACCACCTAAATACAAATAGACAGTTGCTGATATAATACATACTACACATATATTACTTATGCTGTAACCTTACTGGCACATTGACTTCTTGTGTTCTATATATATATGACAATATGTTTATTTATTTTGACTGTCGTCGATAATAATATTATTAATTGATTATTAATTTCTATTTATAATATTCTGAATTTTAAATTATATAAATAACTAGTACAGTGGACTCGGTAGGTATTACCCGGGAACATTTTAATCTGTATTAAACTTACTCGGGAATATAAATTTAAACTGAAATAAACCTATTAAACATTGTTTTCACTTATCGCTATTGATACAGCGCGTACGAAGATACCTCTCCGATGACTGAAATTTATTCAAAATATCCACAAATTATACACCTAAACCTTTCTTGTGAAACTCGCTATCCATTAATGAAAACTGGAATAAAATCCGTTCAGTAGTTACTGAGAAAAACGTGCACAGACAGACGCGGCAAGGGATTTTGTTTTATATTATGTATATAGATAAGGTACTGGCACCAGATTTGGCCGCTTTAAGAGAGAGTTATCTATACTGTTTTTTGGGATTAATGGGCTTCTTTTTGTAAAACTCATGAATTCAAGTAAATTCAATTTAATTACCAAAGTCCACAAATATAGTTTGTTTTTCAAAACGTAACCTTTTATTTTGTTTGTGTTTTTTTTGCTCCAGTAATGGACAAAATAAAATCAGTACTTTCTAATGATTATGAAATGATAAGTACTACTACACAAAAGTTATAAAATAAAGAATCGTAAAATTTGAAATAATGTAAAACAAATGTTATGATAATATAATAATTAGTTTTAATGTCAAAATTATACTATTTTACAGTTAATAATAAATAATAATAATAATAAATTACAGTAATTTAATGGCAGTAATCAAATATCAACAAATATTTCTAATTTAGTACATTTAATTAAACAAGAATCCAACTCTGGGATATGATTCAAGACTAGTGCCAGTACCTTAGATATATATTTATTTTGTTTTGCAAAACCGAAACGAATGAATATAATTATAATTTGAACATAAAATAAAAATAGCATGGAATAATTCAATAGGTAGATATAGGTAGGTACCGTTGGTTTTCTTGCAGAGAACTTGAAACAAATAGAGAAACAAGTAGAAAATGATTAATGAGTATGCACTTTTACGTTTCAACGACTCCGAACATGTAATCAAACCTGCAGCTATTACAAAAGTTGGAAATTTGCTAACAGATAATTGTTAGTCTGATAAAAATATTGTGACATTCCACTGCCAGTTAGTTATTTAATAAATAAACAAACAATACGCATGAAAATCTTGGGAACATATTTTTAAATATATTGTTTCATCACATTTATGTACATATAAATATTTAAATAAATATCTCTTATTGATATTCTTTTAAATTTTACGTGTTCTTTATCTATTGTTGAAAGTATCCACGAAATCGGAAAAAGGAATACTTATGGACTAGGAATCAATAATGTATCTGGATATTGGCTTCTGGGTGTAAGCTGCGTCGGTTTGGTCGAGTTATCGGTCTACGTTTCGTCACACATTGCAATGGACATCTTCAGGGCTCTTCTTCTGCACTTTTATACAAGTCTTGAGGCTTCCGTGGTGATCTTGATATGGATCTTGGCTTCTGAATGCAAGCCGCGTCGATTTGATCGAATTATCGGCCAACGTTTCGTCACACATTGCAATGGACATCTTCAAGGCTCTTCTTCTGCACTTTTAGAAGAGCCCCGAAGATGTCCACTGCAATGTGTGACGAAACGTTAGCTGATAACACGACCAAACCGACGCAGCTTACACCTAGAAGCCAATATCCATATCAAGATCACCGCGGAAGCCTCAAGACTTGTATAATACTGTATGTGTATATGTCTATCACAGCCTTCTAGCTACTGAACTGTTTGACCTAGAAAGCTGAGACTTGACATAATAATAAATACTACATAGTGCCGCCTATAGACGAAATTCGACCAATATTTTACCTGCCTTAAGGGCTACATACACACATGATTTTTTTGTATACATTTTGGCACAGTACCTAACTTAACCTAACCTAACATAACCTAACCATTCCCCTCCTTTTATAACAAATACAAAAAAGGTACGACAATTTTCGATGTTCTGTTTCTCTCAAAATAACAATAGATAACACAAATATATTATCTGTTTACTTTTAGTGAAAAATAAGCGAAATCTTAACTGTAATTCATAATGAATAAATTAAAAATTGGAAACTTAATTCATTTTCTATTTTTAAGCGTAAAACCTATTATTTACAACAAAAATTTCCAAATAAAAACACTGCAGTTGAACGCGAATTGATTTGGCATTCTCTACGTTTGACAGAAACCCAAAACTATTTATTTTTGCCGCTTGGTGGCGCTAGGAGTATTGATATTCTGTTGAACAATACGAGGGGAAATCATGTGTGTATGTTAACTTTATTTTACCTGCCTTAATAGCAACATACACACATGATTTTTTTGTGCACATCTATGGCACAGTACCTAGGTACCTTTCGAATGATATAAATAGAATTATTTTATAATATAATTTTATAATAAATACTAAAAAATCGTACGACAATTTTGATGTTTTTTTCTTTCTATTAGTGAGTGGAGGATGTTAGACGAAAAATAATAATTCAAAAAATTAAATATGTGAACGTTTTGAATAGTTTTGTTTTTATTAAAATCTTCGTTTAACAAATTTTCAGTAAAATATTTTGCCCCCCTCCGCATATCTCCGAAAGTAAGAAAGAAAAATCTAAAAAATTTGGAAATAAGAATAATGCATAAATCAAAAGAAAATTATCACCAATCAAAATTGATATAAAAAATATATATTTTTCACATTTGGATATAACTAGTGATTCTTAACTTTACTAAAATTAAATTCAATTAACATAATCGAAAGAATTGAAAAACTATACGATACGGGACACCAGTACACGAGGCTCGATTCGCATTTGACAATTTTTTTACTATAATAAGTTCTTGATAACAACTGTCCAACAAAATAAAGAAGAAAATTGTCATCCTTGATTTTGCCCACATATTTCTAATGATTGTGAGTGGTCAAAATTAAAGAGCCTGCTTTGACATTTAATCTCTTAAATGTTTACAGATGAACTTCCTGTTAATAAAATTTGAAGAAGTGGTAATTGTAATGTCAATATACAAATATACACGTATGTGGTTTTAGTTTTGTGATTTAATAAATGTTAGGTATCTATAAATAAATTTAAAATATTTTTTTATTTTATTCCATTTATTTAATTGATTAAAATTACATAACTATGATAATATCAGTAATAATAATAGTAATATTAATCATCTATATACATATATATTATAAAACTCAACGTCTCTCTGTCTGTCTGTCTGTTAGGGCGCTTATCACTCGAAAACTACTTATCCGATTTACGTGTTATTTTTTAATTCATAGATATGTTCTTTGTCCAAGTTTTAGTATATATTTTGTTACGTTGGGTAACATAAGGAATAAGCTCTGACAAATCTAATGAAACTATTTAAACCCTCTATACGTGACAAAAGGTGAAATATTAACTTCCGTGCAAAGTCAGGCCGAGTCCGCTAGTCTCTTTATTAAGTTAAAATCATAACTATGTGTATATATACTGAAATATACGTAAGTAATTGTACTTGTACTTAAGTATTTTATCAAACATAAGTACTTGTATTTGAATATTTTTTATTGAAAAGTAATTTTACTTGTATGTACATATAAATGTACTTAATTACTTATTGTAAGTACTTTTGTAAAAATACTTACAATAAGTAGTACATATTTGTACAAAATACTTGTATTTGTACTTTTTTTTTGGCAATGTACTTACAATTTTTCTATTTTAAATAAAAGTTTAGAAAAAACGATATGTATAAGAAATAATATTTCTTATATTTTTATAATAAAAAAAAGTACCTACCTAAGATATTTGTAAGATTATTTTCATTTCATGTTATAGAAATATAAATAATTAATGAATAGTAGTAAAGGAAGGCTTTTTAGAATTATTTTTTAAATAATGTAAAATGCAAATTAGTTTAAAAAAATCTACTATTGAAAATATAAGTTCAAAATTTTAAAATTATTTTCCTTCTTTTGTACAATCTTGAAACAGAACTCTCATTCTTATTTTCCTGACACGCTGGTGCGCCAAAAATTGTTTCCAAATTTGAGAAAAAATCATTGGTTTACAAAAAAAAATATATTTTTCTATATATAATGGGGGGGAGGTATTTAGAATATATGTGACATCCAAACAGAAAACAATATCGCATATATTTAGAGAACCCAGAAGCCGAGATACAAAAGTGTGATAAAAGTTTTGAGTGAGGTAACAGCTCCAAATAGACAGATAGAATCAGCACACAGCCACTGACAGTGAGTGCGAGATGAGATCTGTATCTGCGGCCCCGTGACCCCCATACTGTCGGCCCCTTTGCACCAGTTGCGCAACACCGCACACAATTATCGCGGCGGCTGTGATTGCTTTACATATATCTGATTGTTGGTCACACTGATTTATATGGTAATTGTTGTTCTTTAACAGAACAATGAAACAAAACATTTATTTATCAATCAAACGCTTTTATAATTATCTATACACAAATATATATTATATTACCTATATATTATATACTATTTCATTTAAGAATGCAGTGATTGCCGCGGTTTTTGACGGTAAAATGCATGTTTCGTACCGTCAAAACCCCGGCAACCACTGCATTCTTAAATGAAATAGAGTATAGGGTGTTTATTTTTACTTTTTTGCTTACCCGTGAATAACTCGTTGAAATTTTTTTTTTAATTTCTCAGAGGAATATTTTGTAGAGAATTAAGTGCTCAATTCATAAATCCAGTAATTTTAAAGATATGTTTGTTTAAAAATTATCACAAAAATTGGATTTTACTTTTTATGATAATTTTTAAACAAATAAAGATATCTTTAAAAATATTGGATCTCTGAATTGAGCACTTTGGAGTATTTTTTGTAGGAAATTTAAATCTCTATAATATGCTGCTGTAAGAAATTCAAATAAATAAATTTTTCAACGAGCTATAGGTAAATTAATTTTTTCCATGTTAATCAAATGGGAAAAAGACTCGGTTTGCGCCGTTCAAAGGTTTGATCTACGAGACTAAAATTTTGGGACAATTAACTTTTGAACCAAAGCTAAGACATAGGCCAATGGAACCGAAAAAATAAAAATAAAAAACACCTTACTATATACATTACATATAGGATAATATAATATAAAGTTTATATTGATATAATAACGTCACTACGTTTATATCACACTATAATATAAACCGTAACGTATATATATATATATATATATATATTTGTTTGTATGTCTGTCCGGCGACAATCAATTTAAACCTTTCACTGGATTTTTTTCATACTTTGCCTGTTTTTAGATTCGTCCTTCATGCAGTGTAATGGATAATTATTTTATTCAAAATATTTATATTTTCCGTGATATGTATTTTTATGCGAGACACTACATGTAAAATTTACACGAAATTTTGCTATCTGACGTTTAATTTGAAATTTAAGAGTTTCGACACTCGGCTTTTGTTTTTGGAATTCTTAGAATTTCGTCGCTGTGATTGGTCAAAAATTGACATTTCGTATGAATTTTAAACACTCCACGTGGATTTGATATTTGCCTGTCATAAACAGCTGTTTTTTATTTGAAATACGTCAGGGGCGTGTACAGAAATGTGTCAAATTGGTACATTCCAATTAAATTGTATATAAATGAAAATTTTAACCAAAATTGGTTGGTGTATTGATCTAATTAGTATGATAATTTATATTTAATATCAAAACGTTTATATTTAATAAGAATTACGTCAGGAGCGTGGTTACAAGAATATTTTTTATTGATTTTTTCTGATATAATTGTATTAAAATGAAACGGTTATTTTAGACATTTGGTTGTTGATGTAATTTGCTCAAAAATTTATATTTATTAACAATTAAGTCAGGTGCGCAATGTAAAAAATATTTTAAATTGTTATTTTTTAAGAGTTGCATAATAAACATTTTTGAAAATCATTTGGTGGTTCAAAGACAAGATTAGTAAAGTAATAGGTTGCCTCATAACTCTGGCGGGGAGTGGCATGAAAGGGGAGAACGCGTCATCGTGAGGAACTCTTTGACATTATAAATGGCTGTCAAACTATATTTACTCTTTATTTTAGTTAAGCTGATTTATTGTAAGTTGTTTTTAAATATTTTCATTTGATATTGATAGTGTACTGAGTTTTAAATCTAATTTTTTATTATTTTATTATTATAAATTATAGTTTTAAACAAGTGTTTTTTCTATATGTAACCAACAAATGTATTTTCTTTAAGCATTGATTTCTGACATCATTTTAAAGTTTTTATGAAGAAATATTAGATGTAATAATTTGTGCTTCTGTAATAAACAATAATATTTACTTTTTTTAAATACAAATATCCAAAAATTCGAAATAATTTGAAAAAAAACTTAATATATGAAACAACGTTTAAAGGTTCCTCAGGGTGACGTCATCACACGCAGCCGCTGATTGGTCAAAAAGTTATGAGGCAACCTATACATATACTAACCTTGGTTCAAAGATATATGTAATGTATCGAACAATGTATATTAAATAATAATAAAGACAGGGCTGGAGTATTAAAGGAAAACACCAGATATGTTGAAAAATTAATGATTTTTGCGATTTTTTAAATTTATTTAATAAATTCCTTTAGTATTGTCAGTGGCACCGCATTAAAAAATATTTAAAATTGCTATTTTTTAATCGTGACGAAAAAAATTGATTTGATTGAAATTGAACAAAAGTTAACAGCTTGAGACATTTATAAAAATAATAAATATGTTAAAGTCAGGGTCGTGGTCTTGAAAATTTTTTTTTGCTATTTTTTCATAAAATTGCGTAAACATAAAACAAAAATCGTAATAAGATAATTTAACCTAATAAATAACATCGAAAATGCTTCAACGCATTCTTTGAATATGTTGTATGCCAAAAAATGTGGAAAATGATATTCACAATGATTTTTTGATAATTTCTCAAAGGCATTATTAAAATTAATGGTAAAGGTATAAATTGCGATGGATACGAGGGTCGCAGCCGAAGACTGAGACCCGAGTACGTTTGAGGTTAGGGGGATTTTTACATGTAAATTGTAATATTACATGAAAAGTAATAATGATAAATGATTATCCCCGCCAATTTCAAGAATTATTTATTTATCAGCATTTAAAACAATTACAGTGAAATATTTTATGAAAATTTTATAAGACAAAAGTTAATAAAAAAATAATTTATATTTTATCAATTGATATTTTATTAAATGTGGCGCGATAAGGGGTTGGGGCGCGTAGCGCCCAGGGGCAAAGCCCCTAGTTATAAATTATTAAAATAACAATAATAGCTTTATTTGTATATCGTCAAGAATTTGTTAAAGAATAAAATTGCCAAGTACGTGTTGGATACGGACATGATAGGGTTCCGTAGTCATTCTCACTACAATTTATTAAAAAGACTTATTTCAAAAATTTTCATAAAACATTTTTGCTACATACAGTGTTCATTATAATTTTCATTGAAAGAACTTTTAATTTTTTCATATTTTTTGAATTGACGCTCTGATAACGAAATATCTTTAGAAATAACATTTAATAAAAATAATACTGAAATAGAACTAATAGAAATCATAATAGACAATAAAAGTTCTAAATAATTAAATCTCACACTCACAATAAGTTAAACTATATAATTTCACGTTCTATAATTTTATCGTGATTTCAATTCTCAGTCAAGCTACAAACATCACATATAATTTAATATAAAGTATGTTATTAAATTTACAAACCACTGCACTGGAAAACATTTTTGAAGAATATGAACACAAAAGGTACCTTTTCTCGTAGATACAAATAAATATTCGATTAAAATATTTTTTTAGAATTTATAATATACATATAATATATCTAAAAACAAACAAGTTTGTTTTTATTTATATTTAACGTCACTACTATTATATTATCATATAATATATCTATTTATCTATATCTTATTTTAGACAATACGGAAATTTTATTTTTTAAACAGTTTGATTGTAGCAAATGTCTATATATTATACAAAAAATTAAAGGGCATTAATAACTCTTTAATATACACTCTATCTCATTTAAATATCAGTTCCCATTAATGAGATACAAGGTTCAAAATTTAGTCCGTTTATTATTGCATTATATTTCAAAATAATACGTTACAAATTTTTTTTTCTAAAATTCAGTTGCTTATAGAAAAACCATTTTTAGACAAAAGTTTCTTTGTTTGGAGCAGGTGATATATTGATATTTTTTATTTGTATAAGTAAGTATTGCTGAGCCGACTTTTTTCGAATTCCGGATTTTGATGGATTTATCTATTTTGACCTTCCTTGAATCCATTCTGACTATATTCGCCATGATGTCTGTGTGTCTGTCGGTCTGTAGACGCTGTAACTCAAATACAACAAATCATTAAAGGGTTACATTTTATATTTAAGATTAATTATCGCCTGGAAAGAAAACCACCTATTTTCGAAAACAATCATTCCACCGGAAACGGATGTTTATTGATGTAAATTATTAAATTTTTCGAGTAATTTTTTAAATGATGCGAATTAGAGAAAAATGATCAAATTAAAAATTGTGGGGAATATATATATATAATTTCTGTTTTGTTCATTAAAAAAAATTATAATTTAAAATTTAAAGTATGTAATTTTTTTAACATTCGTTGTAAATCACCTATATTTATTTATACTTTGATGGATTTATGCAATACATAAAATATAGAACCTAGAACGCATAAATAACAAAACACATTAGTATTTGAAATGTCAACAATTATAAACAATAAGGTATATAAATCCATGTTATTATGTAGTCTTGAAAAGGCACGCTCTAAGAATTATATACGTGATATACCTACTTTCGCGAAATAATACACATATGTATTTTGCATTATTTTTTTACACTTTCTCATAAATATTCGCAATTATCTGTTACCCTTTTCAATACAGTTCCTACTTTCCATATGTTATACATACTTTGTCGCTATGTGTATAGGTAGCATTTACACATGTATACAATGGGTTCAAATTATTCAATATAATTATATTATAAGAGAATTTTACTTTCGAACGGTTTAAAGTGAATTTGTTTCTCTATTATGGATCATTACATTTAATTTCTGAGGTTAAATTACCTGTATATAACATTCATGTATATCAGAAAAAAGTATGTTATGTCATGGATTCGTTGAATTTTTCTGATGTTATTTGTACTGCTTTCTAGATAATTTCTTTAAGAAGAATTCTTTTTTAATTAATCATAATTAGTGTAATTTTTATATAATATAATTGTTGGTATTTTTTTTTATATTTATTATATGTACACTATAAGAAAATATACTGCTTGGGCTGCACATCGAGACGAGAGTGCCTTAAATTCTGACGAGATAGAGACGATATTGACTTTAATTATAAATCTCGTTTTTTTAAATTAAATTAAATTAAAATTAAATTAATTAAAGTTAAATATGTATATAAGATTCGTTATATTAATTTATTTGTTTATAAAGTAAAAATAAATGGAAAAAATATTTTTTCTAAAAAAAATTCTGTATACGAAACGAGACTAGCTTATTCTTTTCAGGACGAAAGATTATCCCTTGTAAAATTCGATACCGAGACGAGACTTACCTGACTCTCGTCTCATCTCGTTTGGACTAACTCGTTTTTTCTCCGAGAAATACCTTAATATATGAAAAAGTAATTTCAACAGTTGAAACTGATTTCAATTAACGTATTTTAAAATAATTACTTACTTTTTAATCCCTCCTCTTTTGACTCCCCCCCTTTGATGCTCCCTATAAGTTTAAATGATCATTATCATTATAAATTTTCCAAAATTTAAACCTTACTGAATTTTTAAATCAACTTATATATATTATTCTTAACGATCTAATAGTACAAATACCTACTACATATATATAAATAACATATTTATCACATTTGTAGACATTAATAATAAATTCTCTATATTGATGTCATACAACATAATTATTATATTTTAATTATTATTATTTAAATATAATTGTTTTTCGATTAAAATAATGTTTATGATGATATTATTGTACTTTATATTTTATATTTTAATTAAAACTAGCAAAATACACTCACCAAACCAGTAATTAGAAAATAATTTTCTCTCTTGTAAAAGCATTTTTTGTTTGTTAATTAACATCATATCCAATATGATACGAGCAATTAAAATATAAAACTTTATTAGTACCAATAAAAAGAATTTGTTCGGAAAACAAAATGGAAATTTAACAATATTGTTCATTTCCGTTGATTTCTTTACACTTTACTTCCTGATATGATAGTGAGTATTTTATTATATAAAAATTGTTATATTTATTATATAATATAATAATATAATTTTATATAATCAAATAATTCAATTGGATTTTTATTTTTTTTCCAACTTAAGTGGAATATAGGTAATTCGTTGTAAGAATTGTTAAATTTGAACTATTTGTATTAACCTTCTATTTTAATAATAAGATTCTATTGGGTACTCTTTTTCTAAAATAAATATATATGAGAAAAACTAAGAATTCTGTGTCTATATCAGTGTCGTAACCAGTGGGGGTAGGTGGGTCTCCCCCTCCCCTCTCGAAGTAATGTCTGGTATTATAAAGAAGCTAGCAAAATTGTTAGCCAGCAAGCACTTTCAAATAAGGGACTAATTCTCTACTAGTATCCATAGATTAGCTATGGAATTTAGAGCAGTGATACTTCAACTAATTGTAACACAGTTGGCGATTTTGACCGTACAAAATAATTTTCATATTATTACCACTGTTTTAATATCGTTGGTGTTTACATACCACGTGTGCGCGAAAATTGTCAAACATTTCATGAAACTTAAAGAGAACTGTCAGATACGTTTGAAACCTCATTTGGAAGTGCTTGCAAATTTTGCTAGCTCGTTTATAATACCGAACATAAGTCTAGAAGTCATGTAAAAATATAATAAAAATATAATAGAAAGATATAGGGATGAACAGTTTTGTATATAAGTCCCCCCCCCCCCCCCCAATTATAGAAATTTCAAATGTTCTGATTATTTATTCTGCCTAAAGTCTCTTACTTTTCGCATGGACCTTGTATTTTTTCATCTAATAAATTTTTTCGTGATATAAAGTAGCTTAAATCCTTCCTAAGCTATCTCCCTGCCAAATTTCATCATGATCGGAAAAGATAACAGATAGACAGATATGAAAGTAAAAATAAAAATTATCAATTATAAATATTTTATTATTTATTACTTTATATTTTATATCACTTATAAATAAATACAAAAATGTACCTATGTAATATCGATGATATAAATTTAACATGCATTTAATACTAGTTATAACCTATAAGCTTCTTCACGTTATAAATATTCTTCAATATGTGTGGGACTAATTATCTTCAGTAACGAATAAACCAAGGAAAGGTGCGTTTAATTATAAGAGAAAATCGATCGTAGGTTATCATTTTATGGTTGGCTAGTTTTTTACATTCTCCTCTATTTTATTATGTGTAGTCACATTTATTTTCAAATTACTTATCATTTCCGTTCTCTATCG
The DNA here is from genome assembly GCA_961205875.1 of Sialis fuliginosa. NCBI lineage: Eukaryota > Metazoa > Arthropoda > Insecta > Megaloptera > Sialidae > Sialis > Sialis fuliginosa. Next base: position 29,333,850 of record OY540812.1, on the reverse strand, counting down.
CATCAACATGTTTTTTAATGATTTATATCGATTTGAAAGTAACTAAATCAAAATAATTTATAACCAAAAAAAATTGCTTAACTTTACTTATAAATTTATTTAATGCCAATTATTCTATTATTATTTCAAAATACAAAGTGTAAAAAAAAATAATAAATATTATTTTTATACTAACCCGAATTTACCCTATATTGTATATATAAACGAAATTTAAAATAAAACAATTCAAGTATATAAATCCAATTCTATTCAAAACAAGCTACAACTAACCCGAATTTACCCTACAAAGTATAATTAACATTTACACTCGCTTCACATATTTTATATACACTTGCTTCTCCATTTCTATGCAAAGAAACTCAAATCCCGAGTTTACCCTACAAAGTACAATTCTCATTACCCCACTCTTTCGTAACGGACCCATGTTTTCCTCTATTCTCGTTTCTATGCAAATAGTAATTAATGCAACTTTACCCTACATAGTGTAAGGTAATTAAAAATGTGTTAACCTGCCTCGTTGTATTCTGGCTTCCACATTTCAATGGTGATTCTATGCAAAAGAACTGAAAACAAACAACAATTAATGCAGATTTACCCTACAAATTCACAATTACCTCGCGTGATTACCTCACGTTACAGGCGCCAATGATGTAAATAAACAAATGGTAATTAATACCTACACTTATTTTGGACGGAACCTAAGATTTTTTACGGTGGCCGAGAACAATGCTAGAACAATCTTCTCAAATTAAT